>JABWTJ010000031.1:1200000-2400000 GCA_016801875.1 Solanum sitiens | reverse complement strand
AGAGATAAAAGCTATCTCTAATACATGAGATTTCGTATTTAAGGAGACTCAAATTTGAGATTTCTTAGTTAACAATGAGAATACTTACCACTCCATCACAATATTTGCTAGTATATTTCTAGTCTTATTATTACTAATAATAAATAAACGTTTTTAAAGAATTTTTATGTCACTATTAAAGAATGTGGTGCAGTGGATGACGGATTGCTCCAACCTTAATTAGAAATTTCGTGTTTGAGCTCTACATATAAAAAAATCTTTAGTTAGAAATATTTTTTCCAAATAAGACCCTATAAGGCGTAAATTTTAAATGGTCGACTCCAATTCTCGTAATAGAGAAATCCAAAAGAAAAGTACTTTCATGTCCATGTTGACAAGACAACAAACAATCTTTTGTGACTAAGGGGAGAGTTTACATCTTATGGATGACAAAATGTGTCTACATACTATGAAATTATTAGTTTTTAGTCTCTTTCAAATTATTTATTATATTCATTTTATGAAATTGCAATTTAAGTCATTTAGATATCAAATACGAAATGAAAAATTAAAAGACAAAAATTATTGGGCGACTTGTATATATGTATAAAAAGTCAAAGTCAAAGTCATCCATCTTGAGAATCTGAAATTGAATCTAAAGTTTGTATCCTAAAATTTAGTTTTTATCATGTCATAAATTGATCTTTTGATAAATCAGAAGTTTTATTTTAATATTTAGATATGAAAAAATTATTGATAAGAAGCAATTTTATTTATATACTTCAATACAGACTTTGAATACGAATAATTTTTTTTAAAAAAAATCTAATAATTATTAGATTTATAACTTATTGTTGGTAAATTATTAATTCAGAATACAGTCTTAAATACATAAGCTTATTATAATCTTATTATTTTTTTATTAGGCCTAAGTTTTATGGTCCCATCGTTGGAGTTACACGATTGGATTCATGCAAATTTCTTTGTTGAAAAATTATATTTTCTTATTTCAATTTATGTGATATATTATTTTTAATCATTCGAAAAATAACGATGTATATAACTAAAAACAATTTCATTGCAAAATTACTCTTTTAGCATTAATAAAATAATTTGTATACACTCACACGAATATCTAATGTTTGTTTTACAGAACAAAGTAACAGTATCACATTAGTTGCTATGTTAGGTCAAAATTAACTTTTATGTTTGTAACATAGTAGATGTTTGATTTGATTTCTTTATATGGATTTTTCATTAATTTTGTAATTGCCCTAATAAAAAAAATTTAAATCGACCACTCATTGAACCCTTTTTTATTAGACTTTATATATAGCAGTAGTTTAATACACCGAACTATTAAAATATTCTACTTGATGTCATAATCCACCCACACAACCTAACAAAGACGTAATAAATATGATTTCAATATTTCCACATAAAGATTTATCACTATGTATAGTCGTCGTTGACGAGACTTCCCAATTTTATTTTATTTTTTAAAAACAAATAATTCAAGTTTAGGATAAAACAAAAATAATTCAATCAAATTGGATAAAGTGGATATCCTTTTAATTGAACAATAGAATAAACATATATTGCACATTTTCAACAACACCCCAAAAAAAATAATAGTTTACTTGGCTAAAATTTGTTAATAATTTACTAATATGTTTTGTTTTAGTAGCACCACTCTTAAAAAATAAAAATAAAAATAAAATTCGAGCTCACTTCTGTGAACTCTTAGTTGTCAATAGTCTATTCTGAATTATACGGACATGCTTCATAGTATCTTTAAGCAAGTATGTATCTATAGAGTCCATCTCGGTCGAATAAACCAATCGATAGGAAATCTACAATGTATGCTATACAAAATCTCAAATGGAGCCATCCTCGAAACAAAAAAAAATTCTTTTGGGAACAGTCTTAAAAATTGAGCTCCGCAATGCATTAATTTAAATTTTCTCGAATCACAATATGAATAACATGAGATATAAAGTGAAAAACGAAAAAAGAAAGATAAAAAGCAATCCACTCTTTTGAAAGAATAACCACCAAAGAATGTGGTGCAGTGAAATGGTTTGTTTCTCCTTTTATCAAGATCTTGAAATCAAACTCCATATTAAAAAAAAAAAAGCGGCAAAGTATAGAAATCACGTACTTTTAAGGCAAAATTACTACTTGTCCTTATAATTACAGAAATCCCTCAAACTAACTCAATAATATAAGTGCTGATACATCAATGTGATGCGCAAGATACATTAATCGTTAAGTAAGATACATTACACTTTATACATGATACACTAATCTGATGTGCGAGCTACATTAATCTGATGTGCAAGATACATTAATCTGATGCACGAGATACAATAATTTGATGCGTTGATATATTAATATGATGCGTGAAAATGAGGAATTCTGAAAATTTGTAAAAAATTAATAGAAAATAATGATAATAAGAGAACTTAAATGTGAACTTTTTGTTATTTTTTCTAGAAAAAATCTTGGTAGGAAATGTTATCTCAAAATAAATCCTATCCTTGTTAGGGAGTGCTAGTAGAAGTTACTAATTCAAATAATAATTATTATATTAAAATAATATATGAAGCTCTAAAACAATGAATCTGAATGTAAAAAGGGGTGAAATTAAACTATGAAGCAATTTGATAGTTATATTATTATAATTTATATTTATACATATAATATATTCTAATGAAAACAGACAGGCATTGACTTGACTTTGTTGATTGAAGACTTCATTCATTACCTTGTACTCAACCATTTCTATTTCTTTATTTATCAACATTTTGACCCACTCAAGCACCAAGGAATGTGGTAGGGTGATTAAATAAATATCGAGTCAAAATTTAAAGCTTAAAACTAAATTGAGAAGTAATTATGTTGTTTTTGAATTCTAAATTAATTATAGGGAAATACTATATGAGTTCGTAAGTAAAGTATGAAAGTATAGAATGAGTCTTAGCTATGAAGAAGAGCGATCTCATCTTCTTAGTATGTATTTAATAAAATAAAAAAAGGTTTTGAGTAAAAAATTCAGGGTTCGATCAAATTTATAATTTAATGTCAACTTTGTCTATGATCATTGAGATTTCTCTATTATTAACCAGAAGTCTCTTAAAAGTCTAGCTAGGAATGAAAAAACTTCTAGGTATGTAAGGAGACTTTAATATCTTAGTGGCTTTGTTCGGTGTCGATCCAATTTTTTTAGTTTATTCGGAATTAGATATGGTAAAGAAATAAATGTTGAGTGTAATTTGACCTAAAAAATTAGATAAACATATGAAAATTGTTCAAGATCGTGTAAGAAAACTCAAAGACCATATTAAATAACAAATACTAAACAATTTAGGATTTTTATTTCTACTCCGACTTTAAATTATTATTCCAACGAATACTGAACAAACGAAATAAACCTTCAGCCCAATTTAACGAAAAAATTAATTTAATATGTGAATGTTTTCTTTCATTGCGACTAATTGAGATATCCAACAAGATGTCTAAATAAAGTTTTAAAAAAAACATTACAAAACATTTTGACCCACTCTATATACTATTCAATAATTTAGTTAACATTGCAAAAAAATAAAATAGTATTTTCAACATAGTTAAAAAAGCACTTATTCAACCACTTGACTTTGCCAAAGAATGGGTAAATAATCTAATAATTTAATATGATAATGATCAAGTGGTTAATAGGATTAATTACGTTTAATCCCCTTAAGTCATCGATAAAATATTTCAAGAAAATAATTGTGAAACATAAAAGAGCTATTCGAGTTAGTTAGTTTTTTTAATTTTTCTCGAGATATTTGATATTTATATTAAAGTCACGATTAATTTCATTATTATAGTGGGAAAAAAACCACCAACCAGTGACATGCACATAAAATTATATTTATTTTTTATAGTCGATCTTTAAATTTATCAATATATTTCATTCAAACAGTCATTTAAGTTTTGTTTCAACTGAACAATTCACTTCGTTATACAAATTATTGATATCTAACTAGATGAAGATTGCCGATTTACATTAACTAACACAATCATCTATTTTAATAAACATATTACTAATTTGATACTGTTATTTATATTATATGCTTGTTGAACATTTATTTCTCGTATATGATTTATTTCGAGGCAAGTGTTATTCAATAAATCCATTTTTTGTTAACTACTATTTAAGTTACTAATTAATCCAAAGTTTGATTCATCATCGAATTAATGGTTGGATCAAAACTGAAATGCTCTAATTAATTAATCATCTCTTATTGAATTGAGATAATCTCATTTAAAATTTACCATGTTTGATTACTTAATTAATGAACCCTACTTTTGCACTAATTATTTCTTATTTTTCTTTTATGTATTTTGTGTCAAGTGTACAGACAAAAAAAGTTCAAAGATTTTGCATATAAAAGCAATCTTTTTCATAAGCTATATTTAATAATGTAAATTAGATCTTCAAAAAGCTTTAAGCTGGACAAAATTATATATAAAAAAAATGTAAGTTTGAAAATCTTTGTAAAAGAACAGTTTAATGCATAAAACATTTTGCAGTATGTTAATAGAATCGGGGGAAGGGTCATATTTTACAAAAGATGTTATGTCAACAGTCTATCTTAATGTAAATATTGTATTGCTTCGTAATTTTTATAGATCACACAAAAATAATTATCTATAAATCACACGAAAATAATTTTACAGTCATTCCACAATTTTAAAATATTTATTTAAATACAAAGATACTGCAAATTTTTAAAAGTAATTTTCCAGTGTTCATGCAGCCACGTTGCTAAACAACTCATTTTGTTGCCACTTGAAAATAAAGGGATTTGTTTGTATTAAAATATTTTAATTGGTTTAATAACTTAGTCATCACGCTGAATAATTTTAAATTTTCATTTTGATTCCCTGACATTTTCTTTTTTTGATTCCAAAATATTTAAAAAAATAAATTAAAACAAGTTTTTTTAATCTTAAATAAAATTACGGGAAACAGTTTTATAAGTAATACTTCATCCGTTCCTTTTAATTTATATGTCATTCTTATTATAAATAATTGGTTCATAATAATTGTCATTTCATAAAATTAATGCATAAATTATAATATTTTTTCTATTTTTTTTTGTGTGAGTTATAAGCCTTGAAAATATATATTTGATCAACATAGAAAAAATTAAGTGAATAATTCACGTTAATCAGTCAAATTAATTAATAAAAATAAATTAATTCATATTATTGATTGAAAATTTGACTTAAAAAAAAAGAATATAATATTAAACTTACTTAATTTCTTAATGCACGTGAAATAAAAAATGATGACATATAATAGGAAAGAAGCGAGTATTCAAAGTTTATTATCTCCTTTTCATCTATCCAATATCCCCAACACGCGCTTATTGATCATGTCATATTTCCACCACGCCACCCCAAAACCTGAGTACTCTCGTAGTGTTTACTTATAGATTATATATAAATGTTCTTCAGATAATATTACTACGGTTTAGAATTTTGCTGAGCCATTGATCTTAAATCAAACATTGAGAATAACGTGGTCTTTTTATTTTCTAAAAAAAAACAACAACGTGGTCCAACAATTCATTTTATTTATATACTCTTCCTCCACATTAGAATGTTTATATTATTTTCCACTTTTTTTTTTCTTTTCCTTTTCAAATGAAAGGGACTCCACATTTTTATGTTTATATTGATATATTTAACATGAAAAATAATCTATGTTCCACCAAAGTCCTTAATTAATTGCAACCCTATATTTTACTTTTGAGAAAAGGACAAAATTAAAGGTTACAATTTCCATAGAATAATTTTGGTGTGGTTGCATAATATTCTTATATAGTATTCTTAGTACTTTGATCTATAATATGATTCAATCATGAATATGACAAACAAACAATTAATTCCCTCACATATGCACATATTTTAGATTTATATAATAAAGAAATTATATAAATATATATTACATAAATCTAAAATTTGTGCATATATATATATGTATAAAATATATATTGGAATTTTAAGGAGGCTTGTTCCATAAGAAGTTTATAATGTTAAATTCAAAACGTCATAATTTTGAAATATTGCACCGATCGTGATTTTAATATCTAATACCAAATCACAAGAGATAATTGTTACATATCATATATGTATATGATCTATATTGAAATTTTAAGAAGGCTTATTCAATAAGGAGTCGTTTAATTGAAGGAATTAAATAATGAATTATCTCAATATATATGTTAGGTTAACTTTATCATTGTTTAATTGAGAATATAACTAACAAAATTCGGATAATTTATGTCACAATCATGAAATTGACTATTATAATTTATTTTTTAAAAATGTGGATAGAGTTAATCAAGATTATCATATTGGCTATCTGATTTTAAACCAAATAAACCACTAAATCATAAAAGCTACTACTAGAAAAATTAAAAAGGACTTTTTCAGTGTGAATACGTGAAAATATTGTGTTACAGAACGTTGATTTTTTCAGTTATTTTCTACCGAATCAGCTCAGTAAAAAGAAAAAAGTATAATGTGAAACAAATTATCATTGAAATAGTAGGGAACCTTCTAATTTTTTTATATGAAAACATTATCTTATCTTTTCTTTTCTCATCGATTCAATCAAAACATGTATGAATCTAACAAATGCAACAGAAATTTCAATAGTGAATAAATGCAACCTAAATTTTGGTAGTAGCTCTCTCACCAAGAACAAATTATTTTATTTTTTTATTTTCTCCTTTTATATTTTTCCTTTTTAAAAATAGACATTGGAATTTATTCATACACCACATCTATAAATTCCCTTTGTGAAAATGAAATGATGGAATTAATTGCACAAAAAAAGTGGAAGTCTATGAATAGTCAATATCAAAAACATTATATTAAAGTAGTAATTGGGCGTGTGCAAAACATTAGGGGTCCATACACGTTATATTATAATCAATATAACCTATGAATTGGGCATAAATTTAGTTGGAAGATACCTAAACACACAAGTTGTTTTCATACATCCCTCTCTATCTAGAATCTTTTCATTTTTTTCTTCATACTTTTGGAAATTAGTATCATTTTCCTTGTCTTTTATTAGATTATCGAGGATATGTTATCTTTCACGATTAGTCAGCATGTTAATATATTCAGTGTAATTTTATAATTGGAGTCTGATGAGTATAGTATTAGCGTATATGTTGGCAGAGACGGAGCCAGAAGGGGGTCCGGATGAATCCCTTCGTATAAGGTGGCTCTGTCCCTGTATGTGGATCATATCTTTAGTTCGGAAAATAAATAAATTATTTTCGATAGATCAAGTTTAAGGAAAAACATATCAAAGAAATTCGGGAAAAGAAATAACGAATGTTAGCATAATAAAACACTTTGTAAAAGGAAAAGAAGCAACAACTACGTTAAGTTAATATTATAATCGAAAATTCAAAGTACAAGAAATTAGAAGAGTAATACTATAAACACAAGAAGATTGAGGATATATTAATTAGTTGATTATGGTATAGTTGATTGTGGTAATTGATGGTGACACTGATAATTGTGATTGGATAACAATAATAACACAATTAATTGAACGCGATGATATATCAGAATGATGAAACCTTCCTACCTTTTACTCTTAAGTGAAATGTTAGTTAAAGATAAACGTCTAACATAAATTAGTAGTAATCGATAATAATAAGCAATAACAAAAATTTAACTCGATATATTTAATATTTGAGATTTTGAATACTCATCTTTTTTTATATAATTATAAGTTTGAATATAATATTTACTTTAAAAATTATACATTCTATTAAAAATATTAAATTCAAATAAATTTCATATCGACACTCCAAATTCGCCACGCATCTCAAGAAAAATATATTTAGTCTGCCTATTAATGAAAAAATATTCTAAAAAAGGAATATTTGAAAACTTTGAAGCTTATCCACCCCTCAGTAAACGTTAGAATTATCTTCCTCAAAGGGGACAAGTGAATAAGAAAATGAAAGCAAAAAAATTATTTAAATAATAGAATATCCTAATCTTTTCAATTAATTTATTATATGAGTTATCCCCACAACTTTTGAAAAAATTAATAAAATTCTAACAAATAAAAAAAAAAACAGTGGATAATGATTTCACATCAATTTATTTGTAAGTTTGCCTGTGGGAAGTGGATCTTTATACGTCATTCTGAGATACTTTTGCTAAGAAAATGATTTCATTTTAAAAAGATATTAATAATTTAGTTTTTTTAATGATAATATAATTAGGGACCATTTGGTTAATCTAATATTAAATTGAGTATTTATTAATGTAGTTTTCGATCGGTAAATATTAGTTAGGAAACTTACATATTTCTGTAAGTAGGTCTGTAGCAATCACGATTTGTATCATCGAACGTTGAAAATCCTCACACAGAGCAGATGAATTCTCTTGAGCAACATCATAGTCCATAAATATCCTCAAAAGATGCGAAGTATTTTTTGATTTGGATATATAGCTACCTTGTCTGAATTTTTCAAATCAGATGAACTCTGTATTTTTTAGGATATTCATATTAACCTAACCAAACGATCCTTAACCGTCATATTAACGTGAAAAATTAATATTCTTACAATACTCATAATAATATATTCAATATGTATTATAATAGGCTAGGATTTAGAACTTAAGAGAAAGAATAAACTAATGGACTAACGAATACACTTAATTAACACTCATTATGTTCATACCGATTCAATAGATTTTTCAACAGTTAAAATCAAGATAAGATTTATATTAAAATCGTAAAATTATAAGTCTTGTATTTAAAAATTATTTACCTGTTATTATTTTAAAGATAATTTTATTTTCAACCAAACGGCCTCGTCTTTATGGTAAAGTTGTCAACAACATTGTACTATACTAATTGTCTTATTATATTTAAGCACACATATAATAAGGTTACTAGAGATATAAAATAAGATTAGTCATTAAACTAAGATTTTGAAAAAGTCAAGTGAGAATATTGGGAAGCTTTAGTGAGATTTAATTGTATTATTGTATATAAACTTAAAACCCTATATATGTATATTAAATCTAAAAGTTAAAACATTGTGTATGATTAAATATAACATCAAAAATGATTTGTGAGCTCGAGGAATAATTGAAAATATTTATTTAAATATTGCCTTCTTTAGCCTTTTTTTTTGGGTGGAGACAACAACAAGAGTAATTATCTTGTTAATTATGAAATCGAAATGATTTGTTGTACAGTGATAAGACTATTTTATTCTTAACTAGAGATATTAAGCTCGAGTTTTTGGATAAGTAAAAAATTTATTGGGAGTGTTACATTCAAAATGAATTCTGCAGTGCATAATCCAAATTTAATCGAAGCTCAAAATAAAACAAAAAATATATAAATTCATAGTTGTATCCAATTTAATTTTCATTTGCAGTTATAAGTCATTTTAAGAAATTTAATGTGCCATTTTTTTTAATATTTTAAATTAAAAATTCTAGGTAAAAACACAACAATCATAATGTCATAAACTCTATATATAGTTAGGTCACACCTTTATATAGACAAGGGATAAACTCTAGTTCCACTAAGAAGCCATATATAATAGGATAGCTCAATTTTTTTCGTATTTACATAAATTAAAAGTTTGACTTCAAGCATTCAGAAATGAATTAATTTTTTTTATAAAAAACGTTTCCTTTCTAATAAATTACGTACAATATTAATATGAATTAATTGAATCAGTAAATTTCGAATACGACTAATTTGAAAAAAGAAGAAGCTATAGTCACTTCAACCATTTAAAGACCTATTCTATGCAAAAATGATTATAGATATGGGAAGTGCTACATTTTGACATTATTGTATATTTTTAATTAATCTGAAAGTAAGACTAAAAATAGTGATAAATTGATTTTTTCTAACTTTTTTTTTTAATTTTATTTTTTAAGTAGTGGTGGTGATGGTTGAGTTGAAACTTGAAAAAAAAAACTTACCTAGAAAAAGCCTTCCTAAAATAATTTTTTGGTTAAATTAATATTTTGATTTTTTTTTTTTTGGAGCAAGTATGATTTGTCAAATAATTTTTATGAGCTGTACAGCTAGTGACAACAAACTCCTCTTACTAATTCATTCAAAATATTCAGTTTTATATTATGAAATAATATATTTAATTTTATTATTAGCTGATTATATATTACATTAAACTTGCTCTTAATTAATTAGTAAGGATAATCATATATTGCAAGTGCCTTTAATTTTACCAACTTGTTAAAATTAACATAGTGGGGATATAATGAGTGTATACTGTTTGCAATATTAGAAGAACATTGACTTAATTCAATAATCATGATTGATTCGATGATCTTAAGCGTTAAAAATATTTTTTTTAATCGTATTATGTTTTTTCAAGCGGATTTGATCTTAAGGTATTCGTACTAGAGTATATATTGACTCAATCCATAAGTACATTAAGCTCAAAATAATAGTCGATAAATAAAATATTTTTCTTTCAGTTCATCACTGGACCGATTCCACTAGTGAATTAATATTTAAAGTTAATTATTTAAGTACTCCTCGTCTCTTTATTTGATTTTGGCCCTAAATTCTCCTATATGATGCAATCATTCTTGGTCAATTTTACATAACACTTCGGATAACTCAATAGACCAACTATTTTTTCTTTTCTTTATGGACATTATTTATAAATGCAAAATAAAATATTTATATTAATAATCGGCCTAACTAAAGCTTCAAAACAACATAAAATTAATTAGCCTCATAAATTAAGTCTTAAATAAGAGGCTCAACCGGTCCGCCTAACGATTAAATTAGAAATCGAGAATAAACATGAAATTCCCTTAATTAAAAAACTTCCTTTTATCTATAAATTAAATTAGCTTTGTAAACTAAATCTTAAATAGTTCCATCAATTTTAAACAGTAGGCTAAACCTAACTGCCTAATAATCAAATTAGAAAGTGAGGATAAGTATAAATTTACTCAAAATCTCCAAAAAAAATCTTCTTATTCACTTCACATAAACCACACAACACATAAATAAAAGTCAAACAACTTATAGAACGTGTCTAATTCTTTTGATCAATCAAAAAATATCATCGAAATCGCCCGTCCACCCGCAACAAAATCCATTTCTCTTAAGCAAACGTTTAATAGGAAAGTACAGAATAAATAATTATTTTTGAACTTTATAAAAGTGATACATATTTTATACAATTTTTTTTTCCAATAAAGTGAGACAAATAATAAGACCCAAAGAAGTACTATCCTTCAAAAAATAAAAAACAAAAAAAGGAAAACGTTAAGTTGTTACCTAGGAAATTTCACAACAATGACTTCTTCCCATACGGCAGAAATTTAAATTAAAAATTTATAAGGGGTTTGAGTATGGGCGGAGTTAGTAGTTCGTATTAAAATTCGATCGAATACAATATATTTATGTCGATAAAAATTATTATATTATATTCAGACTTTAGTTATTATAACTTAAAATTATCATTATAGAATTCAGAATCCATAAAGTTAATATCATAATTTCGCCTATTTATGCTTTTGATTATTAAAATGCGAGATCGGTAAAATTCTCTGTCAAGTGAGTGTCGGATCTATCAAACGAGCTGACGATTATACAAAAATCAACTGACTTCAATTCCTGAGTTCGCAATTCAAAAGTTTTTCATTTTTTTTCAAAGTTAGAACTTCAAATAACATGTTTAACCATGATATTCCAAAATCCAACTTTATTTCAAAAAAAATTCGAAAAGATTTAAAAATAAATAAAACATTTTTATTTTTTATTCCAAACTACTCACAAAAAATGATAAAAACAACTCCAATTTATATTCATAACGAAACTCAATTTCACTTTCAAATATTATTTTTACAAATTTTATAATGAAACACGATCGAACGTCCACGACACAACACTTGCCATGTCATACTTAAAAGAAACAATGAAAATTTAGCGCCAGCAGCCTTTGTGGCCCCCAAGAGATTGCCGTGCACGTGAAATGCAAGGAATCCGTGAATTCCACTCGCTCCATAGCCGTCATTGACCAGAGCGTGTTTACACATCCCATCACTGAGAGTGGGTCTCAAATCAAATGTTTTAGAAACTTCCGCCACTTGTCATTATCGAAAATTCTATTTTAGTAAAATAAATTTCCGGTATTACATTTTGATTTTTTTTATTAAAAAAATCTAAAATTATTTTTTATAAAAAAAAAAAACTTTTTTCTTTTTATTTTTCTCTTTTTTGGATGAAATTATTGTAACTTTTTTACTTTTTTGGTTGCTGATTTTCGAAGGTGTAAATATGAAAAAAGAAAAATATATCAATTTTTTTTTACTATGGGGAGGTGAGGTTGGGTGCGAGGTGTGTGGTACTGTGACAGAATCGGAATTTTCAGTAATAAAAATTAAATAAGTATATGATTTAGACAAAAGAGTTCGATATTTATTACATATATAATAAACAGAAAACTAATAATATTAAACTTATATTTAATGTGATTTTTAAATAAAAGGATTCAAATAAACCCCTTTACGATATCTTAGCTCCGCTTCTAGTGGCGTAGGGCTACTAGATCCGGTAAAGAGGCGATAAAGCTGAATAGATACGATCAATATAAAATGTTAATTGTGTGTGTTAAACTTATTTTCTTTACTTTTATTAGGACAATTATTTTTCTTATTTTAAAACCTTTTTACTAAAATATTTTTCTTCATACCGAATTAAACCTTTTTTTCTTTTTAACATGTCACTATACTTGTATCTTTGTAAATACTTTTTCTTTGAGAAACTTCCTCCAAAAATCATCCAAAAGGTAATGATTTTTTTTTTAACCAATAGGGAATATGGTCAAATTAGCCTCTATTATAATTTCAAAATTGAGAAACTTCGTCCTAGTAAAATATTTTTTGTCTAATTATTTTTGTCATTAAAAAAAAAAGTCAGTTTCATTTTTGTCCATAATGCCTAGGAGAGATTCAATATAAGGTTAATTAAAATTATTATCAAAATTTATACTCCATCCGTCTCATAAAGAATGACCTAGTTTGACTTAGAACGGAATTTAAGAAAAGAAAGAAGATTTTTTAATCTTGTGATTCTAAATTAAAGTTATGTTAAATATACCAAAATGTACTTTAATTTTGTGGTCTTAAACATGTCACGTAGAAAGTTAAAATTAAAGTATTGCCAAAAAATGAAATGGGTCATTCTTTTTTAAACAGACTAAAAAAAATAGGGTGATTCTTTCTGAAACGATGAGAGTATATATTACTTATTTGACAATCCAATTGACTTTTCTTATAATTCTAGAATTTTTTTACATTTTCTTTTCTTTTTTAGGTTGAGATTAATGAACTACTTTTTTTTTTTTTTTTTTTTGTTTTTCTAAGGTGGTAATATTAAAAAGAAAAATATGATAATTTTAATGTATAGTCAAATCAATTTATATAAAAATTATTATAATAATTTGATTTTTTAAAATTTGATTTTTCATATTATATTTTTATTTCTGTTTAACAACATTTGCCTACAATAGTTATGAATTCACTGTAATGGTATATTTTTTTTAATAAAATTACTTTCTCTATAACAATCATACAAAAGATCATAATAATATCTTCTAAGATATATATTGTGTTAAAATATTTATGATAATTATCATTAATATCATGTACATAATAAATTTTAAATACAAATATGTTTTTAAAAATGAATTTTAATGATTCTATTAATTATGATCATAATTTCTTGATGTTATTGATTTTTGTGTTTTATTATTCATACTCTTTCTATATTTTTTTATTAAATTGATTAATAAATTACGTTTTTTTGGTACATAAAATTATTAGAATAATTTTTGGCGTACTTTTATTAATTAAAAAAAAAGAAAAACTTTGAGAAACTTCATCTAAAAATCATCCAGACGGTTATGATCATATATAATATGGTAAAATTATTCTTTGTATGGTTGGAAATTGAAAAACTTTGTCAGCTGCTTATTTTTTTTTTTTTGTCTAATATTATCTCAATTGTTAAAAAACAAAAACAAAATAATATATATATATATATATATATATATATATATATATATATATATATATTTATTTATTTATAAGACAAATTTGAGTCATTATTAAAAGTTAATAGTCAAATTTGAATCATTCTTTGATGAAGTTGGACGCGTGAAGGCCACTAATTTCATATTAGAGTTTTGGTAATGACAAAGACAAATACAAAACGATTTTGCAATGTTAATGGTATATATGAATGGACTAAAAATATATTTTAAGAAATATATAATTGCGTAATTTAAATATTACGAGATTAATTTCAGTTTTTTTCTCCTATTGATATAATACTTTTCAAGATAAAGATATAAAGAGATTGATGAGGATGTTACATGTCGTATTGAAGTGGGTTTGGATGAAATGGAGGCTCGCATCCAGTATCGTGTGTGATAAGAATGTGCCGTCAAGTCTTAAATGTATGTTTTATAAAGTAATGATCAGATTAGCTACATATGTTAAATGGATGGAGTGTATTATGTTGGCTGATTAAGAATTCACACTTTTAGAAGATGAACGTAACGAAAATGAGTATGTCGAGATAATTGTGTGAAAAATACCAGGAGAGATAGGAGAATAAAGATATTTTGAACAAGGTAAGAGTGACCTGTATGATGGACGATATGACGAGAGAGACAAGAATGAGATGATTCAGACATATGTTAAACATGAGATGCGCACAGATATTTTAGTGATCAGCAAGTGTGAGAAGTTGGCTAAAGTAGATATTAGTAGAGGAAGGTCGAAGAAAAATTGAAAATAAGTGATTAGAAATGACATGACGCACCTACAATTTATCGTAATTTCCTCATCAATGTTATTATTTTTATTACTCTCTCACTATCCCATTATTCATTTTATTATTTTCTTCATTGCGATTATCATATTATTTGCTATAGATATATAAATGCAAGTTTTAATCAAGAGCGTACTACAACAAAAATGATCATTAGCGGCAATTAATTCTCAATTGTCGCTAAATATGTATTTTTAGCGGCAATTGATACTCTTTGTATATATCCCTAAAGCCTTTAGCGACATTGGTTCTAATGACACTTAACTAATGCCGGTAAAGACTTTATCACTCTTTATTAATGTCAATATTTAATGTCGCTAAAAATTATTTTTATTGTAGTGGCGTATGCTTATTAATATGATGAATCATGATAGAATAGTTGAGATTCAAATTCAAATTTTTATGAAAGCACCATTCTTAAAAATGAGTAGTACAACATACAAATCGAATTAATCTACTCTAATATAAATAGTAAATATCAATATTGAAATTATAAAAGAGAATTAGAAAAGAAAATAACGTGTGTTTTATTTTATTTTTTTCTTTTAGTCAAAGATGATTTTTGAGCATGCCATTGAAGAATTTAAAGTCCATTGATAGTCAACATTAAATGCAAAATAAATTAATAGCAGACATATCCAATTAATTTCTTGTAAATCACGTTATTATATATAAAGCTTAGGAATTTTATTTCTAGAACTATCATAGTATAAAGAATATTTTTTATTAAGAATTAATCAAATCACGTCATCGAACTTGTCATAAAACTCAATTTTGATGGCTCTAATAAAACTAAACATAAATTATTTGGGCATAGACAAAATAAAACTATTTAGGTGATTGATTTTTATTTTTTATTTAAATCTTAATTACTAAAGCTATTGGATACTTTATTGGTAGAAGATATTATATATTAGTGAACTCATAATTGATGACATGCTAATAATATCATAATTGATATGTATATTAATTTGATTCGATAATAATATTTTTAATAATAATTACTACTAAAGATAAAATAAAAGATATTACTTTCAAAATTTTAAATATAATAAATATAATTTAAGATATTTATTTTGAAAATTTATGACAATTAACCTAAAGACAAATATAGTATATGTTTTTAAGAAAATTATACTGTCTACATAGAATCTAATTAACAATAGTTTTAATTGATTTTTTTTTTGAAAAAATAATAATTAATATTCGAAAAATGTTAGTGGATGGAGGAAGTAGTTTTGTGATGAGTTATCTGTATTAATCTTAAAAGAAATGGACAAAATGAGAATCTCTGTTTAAATATAACGAACGAACAAAAATATACGAAGGTAGAGAGTAATTTTGTAACGAAACTTTTATATTAAAAATATTAAACAAACAAGAAGGAGCATATATTTATTATTTCTTTCTAGAAGTGATTAATGAAAGTGCTTAATTTAATTAAGAAAAGATTAATAATTTAATGCTATTTGTCAAATATGGAGGAGTTTCCAAAGACCAAGACCAACTTTATCTGTCAACAGCCCATTAATATCAATTTATTTATTATTTTATTTTCATTTGACAAATATGCTCACAACATGAGAAAAAAACAATCAAAAAGATTTCTTGGATTTTCAATTAATTAACATATAATTAAAAATTCACTTATTCAACTAATCCATATTTACATCATTAAGTAGAACAAGCTTTTATATACTTTCTATCTTGAAATTAAATTATTTTTCAAAAAAGTACTTTCCAAAAGTTACGTTTTGCATTTTGATTAATCAATTAAAATTAATTTTTTTTTGGTTGAGTTTCCAAAAATGTTACTAAAAAAAAAGAAAGAACACTTTTTTTTCTAAAAGCTTTAATTGAACATTCAGTTTTCTAGAATAAACGCTTTTAACTTTTAATTTGATCAAACTAGCGTAAAGTACTTTTACCCTCTATTTTTTCAAAATTTAAACTCGAAAGTCTAATTTTAAATACAAGTGTCTCAAGTATTTCATCACGCGATACAAACTTAACAAATACGTTACAACTTCATTCAAATTTTAGTAACTTTAGCACAGTAACAGTTATAAATAAGTCTCAACCCCAACAAGACTAGTAACATATTATAATCTCATAAGTGAATTCTCGAACATATACCTCAGGACCTCATAAAAATATAGGGAGTTTCAAACTCAGCAATAACAATAATAACATACTCACTATAATCTCATAAGTGAACTTGAACATATACCTCATGACCTCATACAGATACTGAGACAGTTTCAAAATCAACAACAACAGTTACATATTTAATGTAATTTCATAAGTGAATCCTCGAAAAGATACCTTAGGACCTCGTACAGATAGAGAGATAGTTTCAAACTCAGCAACGATAAGAACGTACCATCTGTTATTTCATAAGTGAATTCTCAAAAAGATATTTTAAAATCTCATACAGATAAAGATATAGCTTTTGATTGACGATAAATAAGTTTCGATTCCAAGATATAAAAAAATGATAGAAATTTGAAAATCCACCCCCACCCCCCAAGAACCCCCACCCCTTTCTATGTCTATATATTGGATCAAAATGCCAAAGCCAGCACACCAACATAGACAACTCAATTAAGGAACATAATACATTAGCAACAAGTTCCTTAATCAAACAATTTTTTTTTTCTTTCTATTGTTTTCCACCTCTCTGTCACCTTTCCAAAAAGGAAGAGTAATTCAAGAATTCACATACAAATTTCAAGAAAAAAAAGATAGAAACTACACATACATACATAAGAAGAAGAAGAAAAAATGGTGGCTTTAGTTGGTTTTTGTATAACTACTTCACGTTGACTGTAAAAAAGATACAATCTTTAAGATCTTGCCGGCCGCCGGCAACTACCCTTTAGTCCATTCCGGTGGTTTTGAAGTTTTGAACTTTTTTTTTTGGCATTTTGGTGAAAATGGGTTCTCTTCCAATTGTGGTTTCTGGGTCCACCGTCAACGGTGGCGGTTGTAGGTGGTGGGGGTGGTGCAACAAGAATAATAGTTCTGGGAAGAGTGGTAGTAATGGCAGTGGGACCAGTGATTCTTGTGCTAACTCATCAGCTTTTGTGTTCTTTTTGGTGTCTTTTGTTTGTCTTGCTTCAATTGCTGGACTTTATTGTAGAGTTTTACTTCCCCCAAATGTACATACAACACTTTCTTCTTTGGGATGTAATGAGGATAATGAAGGTTCTTGGTCAATTGGGGTCTATTACGGTGACTCTCCTTTTAATCTTAAACCCATTGAAGAGGTAACAAAAACACACCCCACCTCTTTTTTTTTTTTTTTTTTGCTCATTTTTTAGTTTGAAAGATTTCAGTCTTTTTGTGATTTGGGGTTCTGGGATTTGTTTGTTTTGAGCCTTTTCAATTCTGGGTTTTAGGGGGGGAGGGGGGGTTGACAATTAGTACTAGAGATGAATGCATTTTTGTGTTTTGTGCTCTAAGATTTAAAGCTCCTGTTTGGTTGTAGATTTTGAATTTGAGACTTTGAAACATGAAACATGAAAAATTGAATTTTTGAAGTTATGATTTTTGGAATTTGTAGTTGTGTTTAGAAGTGCATTTTAATTGGAAAAAGATTGATGTTTTGTGAGTGGAAACATTTGATGATCAGATTCTGAAAACTGATCAAGTTTCATGGCCAAACAGATATTTGGTGATCAATTTTTTCTAAAACTACTTCTAAATCCTATGGCCAAAAGCTAGCTTTATTGTTTTTTCATGGATGAGAATTACTTGGTTTTTGTGAATTTCTTGATTTTTGAACTTTGTGCCTGGAAATGTTTGGCAGGCAAATGTTTGGAGGAACAAGACTGCAGCATGGCCAGTGGCAAATCCTGTTGTCACTTGTGCTTCAGCTTCTGGGGCTAGTTTTCCTAGTAATTTTGTTGCTGACCCTTTTCTTTATGTTCAGGTAACTTTTTTTTTTCATTTGTTATTTAGCTTTTGTTGTTTGATCTTTGTTAGAAAGTACTACTTGTAAGTAGTAGTATCTGCTAGCTTGTGTTACTCTTTGATGGATTTGCTTTGTTATATTTGTGATGTGAGAAAAAAAGAAAGCATTTTTGGATTTTCTATGTGCGTGTAATCCGGTTGGTGAAACTTGAAAGTATGATTAACTGTTTAAAGTTTTATTGATGAGACTCTTGTGGAAGAGTATTTAACTTTAATCCTCTATTATCATCAATTTTAAAGGATTTCATGTGATGTTTATGGGACCATGTCAGCTTAATTGCCATCCTTAAACAGATAGATTAAATAATCTTGGTGTTACAATTATTTGAATTAGCTGATGATGTCACATGACCTGTCATTTAACATCCTCTTGGTGAGGAATCTTGCTGAGGAGGAGGAATAGGTTGAGTCATAGAGTAGATAGCGACGGAATAGGTATAATTTAGTTCCTTGTCACTATCCTTTCGTCTCTTTTCGATGTTGCTTTCCTTAGTTATGCTTATTATTCTGCTCTGTGTGGGGCGTATCCCATCCCTGAGCTAATAATGTGCTAAACATGGGATAGAAAGAGATAACTAGAGTACTGGACAAGAGAAGAGTCTGCTCCTCAGTTTTCCTGAACTTATGTGTGCTAGGACCACTTCTAATTCTGCCTGGTTGTACCAGATCAAACATTTTTTCTTAGTTAAAACTCATAATAGCAACACGATCGGCTTTGGTTATATTCCTAGTAAACACTTGAAACCGATTTTCCTCTATCCTTCAGAGGCATCAAATCCACTTTCTCCAGTAAAATGAAAAGATAAGATCAAAGTGGATTCCCGATGCCACAAATATGCAATCGAGACAAGATAATTGGGTGGAATCCACCAGAAATAGTGTGGTGATGATTGGCTCATTAATCTGTAGGGGAGCAAAAAAAGTATAGACGAATGGTCAGAAAGAAATGGTGTTGTTCTCGAAGAATATAAGAGCTGGAGAATTGGATATATACTTTTGTCTGAATAGAGGTGACCTTTCTCTCATAGGCAAATATTTCAATTGATATATAAACTGCTTCAAAATCATCTGTTTGAGCTTTCGACCATTCTTGAATTTTCATCTATGAGATCACACATTCTAAATGTGTGTTCTAATCCTTGTTCTAGTTAAGCTGGGGTCAGTTTAATAAAAGGTAGGGAGTAATTGTTGACTGTTTCTTTGTCTGAACCAGTGATCTTAAAGTAATTCCTTTAAATATCTTTACCATGGTTTCCTTCAAACTAAGCCCTTTAAGAACTTCTCTTTGCAACATAGAACATTATGTTTTTTATCAAGAGCATTTGAAGAATGTATGTTCTACAGGTAAGCAATAGCTTTTAGTTCCATTGCAGCATGGAAAATTCTGCACAAAAATAGCTCTTTAAAAATGATCAACTGTGTTCTGAGAAGCAGTGATGTTGAACCCTTGTGTTAAAAAAAAAAACTAACTCAATAGGCTTCTCTTTTACTCCACAAATAGACTCAAGAAGACTTGGATTTAAAGTGGTGCATACTAGAATATAATAAGGTTGCTTCATCAAAAGCTAATCTACAAGCAAAACCGGGATTCTTGAGTTTCAATTATATTTTAGATATATTGTTTTCTTAGATGTGGCATTACTCATCTGAAAGTTATGTCATATATTTGGCTTGTCTAGTTGTGGTGCTAAATGATATGTTATGTTTCAACTATTTTCATTGGGGTGTTTGATTTTGCTACAATCTTTAAACTCCTATTCTTTAGTTCATATAGGATCTTAATTGTTAATTTTCTGTTTAATTACGTTATTCAGGGAGACATCCTTTACCTGTTCTTTGAAGCAAAGAATTCAATCACAATGCAAGGGGATATTGGAGTTGCAAGAAGTACTGATAAGGGAGCAACGTGGGAGCAGTTGGGTGTTGCTTTGGATGAAGACTGGCATCTCTCCTATCCTTATGTCTTTGACTACAACGGCAATGTAAGATCCTAACTTCCTGAAGTACTTATATGTCATGTAACTCAATTATGTCTGGAACAACAACATTTGACTTGCTATATCAAAGTCCTGAAGTTTGGTCTGTTAAAAGTTTAATGGGATGAGATAAGACGATAGACGTAAGAGTATGGAGGAAGGGGCAGGACTTAAAAATGTTGAACCTGCAGGTACCATATGAGAGGCCTTGTAGGTAGCATGTAACAGTCTCTAAGAGTTGATTTTGGTTGTCTTAAGATCTTCTTTTGACTGTTTGTTTCTTCCTTGTTACCTACAAGTATTAATCTTGTGCTATCTTAGAAGTCTATTTTGCTTGAAGCTGTGACTTACATTTCATTCATCTGTATTAATTTGTGCAGATCTATATGATGCCTGAGGGAAGTGCTAAAGGGGATCTTCGTCTTTATCGAGCTGTAAAGTTTCCTATGGAATGGGAACTGGAAAAGGTCATAATGAAAAAGCCGCTTGTTGATTCTTTTCTCATTCAACATGATGGGAAGTACTGGCTTTTTGGTTCAGATCACAGCGGAATTGGTGCCAAGAAGAATGGTCAGTTGGAGATTTGGTACAGTAGCTCACCTCTGGGTCCTTGGAAACCGCATAAAATGAATCCTATCTATAACACAGATAAGAGCAAGGGAGCCCGAAATGGAGGTAGACCATTTTTATATGATGGCCATCTTCATCGTGCTGGTCAAGACTGTGGTGAGACATATGGGCGGCGTTTACGTCTATTTAAAATAGAAGCTCTGACACCTACTGAATACAAAGAAGTTGAGGTTCCTTTGGGTCTTAAAGAGTCAATGAAGGGACGGAATGCCTGGAATGGTGCCCGCAGTCATCAACTTGATGTGCAGCAACTAAGCACTGGGGAGTGGGTTGCAGTAATGGATGGGGACCGAGTCCCTTCAGGAGATGTAAATCGACGGTTTATTTTAGGTTGTGCATCAGTTTTAGGTGTTGTAATGCTGGTTATAGTGTTCGGTATGCTACTAGGAGCAGTGAAAGGATTAGTTCCCTTAAGTTGGTGCCCTCACAATGTTGGAAAGAGGAGTGACGCTTCGTTCGATTGGGAAAGGTCAAGCTTGTTATCTAATAGAATGAGACTATTTTGTAGTCGGTTGAACAGAGCAAGCTCGTCTCTCCGTGCCAGAATAAAGCCTAAAACATGCAGTGGAGGATTGGTTCTCGCTGTAATATTTATAGTCACTGTGGTGTTAATGTGCACTGGAGTTAAATACATCTACGGAGGCAGCGGTGCAGAGGAAGCTTACCCGTTAAATGGTCAGTACTCTCAGTTCACTTTATTAACAATGACCTACGATGCTCGGCTCTGGAACTTGAAAATGTACGTCAAGCATTACTCAAGATGTTCTTCAGTACGTGAGATCGTTGTAGTGTGGAATAAAGGCCAGCCTCCAGAACTGAGTGAGCTCGATTCAGCAGTGCCAGTGAGGATAAGAGTAGAGAAACAGAACTCACTAAACAACCGATTCAAAGTAGATCCTTTGATAAAGACACGAGCAGTTCTTGAACTTGATGACGACATTATGATGCCTTGTGATGATGTTGAACGGGGATTTAAGGTATGGCGTGAGCACCCTGAATGCATCGTTGGGTTTTACCCCCGGCTTGCAGATGGAAATCCCTTGAAATATAGAGCTGAGAATCATGCTCGCGAGCACAATGGATACAACATGATTCTTACAGGAGCTGCCTTCATGGACAGCAAAATGGCTTTCGAAAAGTACTGGAGCAATGAAGCTGCAGCAGGAAGGGCAGTGGTGGACAAGCTTTTTAACTGTGAGGATGTGTTGCTAAACTACTTGTATGCAAACGCGAGCTCCTCTTCCAGTACAGTTGAATACGTAAAACCAGCATGGGCAATCGATACTTCAAAGTTTTCTGGCGTTGCAATTAGCCGGAATACACAGGCTCACTATGGACTCAGAAGCAGTTGCCTCCAAAAGTTCTCAGAAATGTATGGAAGTATATCAAGTAGAAAATCAGAATTTCACCATCGAAACGACGGGTGGGATGTATAGCAGGGAACAAATGTTCTAGCAACATAGTCTAAGTTAGTGTTTTTTTGCTGTTGGTATAATTTTGGTTTTTGTGATTTTGATCAAGCTTTTGTTTTACCTCCTGTTGTGAATTTTGCTTTGGGAGGATTTTACAACTTTTGTATGTCAATTGTACATTAGTTTAGATACATAAGTTGATATACTTCTTTTGTTGTCCCATCAGATTTCAAAGATATACTTTTCACCAACATATATTTATGATATCATATGATTTCAATGCAAGGATATACAGTTTTTCTTCAACAACTTGTGATGTGTCTCTCTTCTATTGGGGTAACTTCGAGCCGAATTATTGGTAGTGAATTCTATGTGCTGTATAAGAAAGATAACTATAAGCTCCTTAATCGTTAAACATACGTATCTCTCTTGTATTGAAGTTGTGTCTCTCTTGTATTGGGGTAACTTCAGGTCAGATTGTTGGTAGTGAACTTTATGTGCTTGTATCTGAAAGATAGTTATAAGCTCATTAATCGTTAAAAATCATACTTTGTGACGTGTCTTGATCTCTTGTATTGGGGTAACTTCAGGCCGAATTATTGGTAGTGAATTCTATGTGCTTGTATAAGACAACTATAAACTTTTTAATCGTCAGATATCTTACTTTGTGATGTGTTCCTCTCGTATTGGGATAGTTGAATTATTGGTAGAGAATTCATGTGGTGATATTAGGTAATTATAATATCTTTTAATGGTTAGATATCACACTTGAAGTGTCTCTTTTGTATTGGGATGACTTCAAGCCGAATTATTGGTAATGATTTTTTTCCTTGTATAATATAACGTAAGCTCCTTAATCGTTAGATATCATACTTTGTGATGTGTCTCTGTATTTGAGATAACTTTAAATCGATAGAATTATTTGTAGTGAATTTCGTGTGCTTGTATAAGATAACTATAAGCTCCTTAAATCGGTTGATATCACACATTGTGAACTGTCTCTCTCGTATTGGGGCAACTTCAAGCTGAATTATTGGTAGTGAATTCATTTACTTGTATAAGATAACTACAAGCTCTTTAACCGATTGATACCACACTTTGTGAAGTGTCTCTTTCGTATTTGGGGTAACTTCACGTCAAACGATTGATATAGCGAATTCATGTGCTTGTAGTTGAATAACTATCATCAAGCCAGAAATATTTGCTCATACTTGTGTTTAACAACCTTATTGAAAAGAAGGAAAATTTGATTTATACACAGAATTTGATAAGTCTTTTAACTTTTTACGTGACATATTTAAAGTCACACAATTAAATAATATTTCGATACATTTTATATACCTTAACCAGCAGGAAAAAAAAAAATAATCAAAACTAGTTGACGTGATGATCCAATTTGACTGAAGTCATGCTACTTGGCCCATTACATGTACCCCTAGAAAATTAGAATTCAAATTCCAGTATATAAACAAAATGCATACGCTTTCAAGCTTTTGAATATAGAAAAATTCTTCATACATAATGCTTTTTCCCTAAATGGAGCCTATGTTGAGCGAATTCAAAATAGTCAAGCTCTAATACGGATACTGAACACTAGAGTGACAACAAATATCTAGTGAGCACTACTACTATGATGAAAAAAGTTATGTGACGATCGTTTTAATAATTAAAATAAATATTTAATGAAATAATCGAGACGTGATCATGACTACGTGGTTTTGTATGATATGTAAAAGTTTATTAATGTTTGCCAATCACGTTATTGTGCATGTGAGTTGATTGAGGGAATATATTAAAGAAGCATAGGGAATGTGGGAAGAGAAAATATGTAGGCTCTATGTGTATACAAATGGGACCTATAGTCCCTTTTTGACAGCACATTTTGACATAATTGCATCCTTTGGGTCCATGGGATCTACCATGTAATTTACGGATTCAATTTGATTTCAGTTGATCAACTATTAATCGAGCAAAAAGGTCAATTTTCAAAGTGTAGAACTATGTTATGATTCGTGGTGGTATGTTTAGTATAGGCGTTTCCTTTGTTATAAATAAACGGGAAATCCGACTCTATGATCTAGAGGAAAAGATGAAGAACAATAGTATAAGGTTTTTGATTTTATATGTATACAAATATTTATTAAGAAAACGAGCGAACCGTGCACAAAGTATCTTGAGTTAGTATGGTTCGGAAAACTAGGGTCATATTTGAAGAGGTGTGATGTAGATAAATTAGTGACTGTAAATCATACGAAAACATAATTAGAACTTAGTATATATGTAACTTAAATTGTAGTAATTTAGTGATATTCTGAGTTTATAAAATTTAAATTTTAAATCTGCGTTTAATTATTTATGATGTATATGGATGGATAAGGGTATACACTATATCAAATCTAAAGTTTGATGAGTATCTATACTTAGTTTGGACCTTTTGGGCTTTGTTAGGTCTATTTCTCTTTTGTTTTATCTTTTCTTTGGACCGTGTTTGGTTTTCATATTGAGTTATTTCAAATTAATTATTATTAATATTATTTTATTTTAATTTATGTGATAATATTTGATCGATAAGAAATTTAAGAGTACACCTTCATTCCGATTTATATAATAATATTTGATTAATTAATTTATTTTGTAATATTTCTTTTAGGTACTTGTGTTTAGATTACGGATTCGAGCATTTTTAAGTTATGGAATTTTAAATTGATGTTTTATACATATCGAATAAATTTCTTGAGAGGACATATATGATACCAAACTTAAGTGAATTCACAATGAAATGGGAGAGAATCGTGAAGGACGTTAGAAGACATAACATTTTTTTGTTTGTTCAGTATTAATATTGAAGCTCGACTACCTCTTAAGACTCCATTCGAGAGAAAACGCTTTCTATCAAGAATTTTTCTATACCGAAGACTTATCTGATTGACCCCATCAGAAGGGAAGCACTCAAATTTAAGGGTGGTGAATTTGTCTAGGAACATGAAGAGGTCTATTTCATCTCTCAAGACAAATGCCTAAAATTATTTAAAATAATTTTATGTCTACTACCAATGAATGATCCACCAAGAAATCAAAGAGAATAAAAAATGGGATATCTAACGGAATGATTGAAATTTCTTTATTATAATAATAATTACTATTAGAAAATATGATACCTCATAGAAAATATAAATTTTGAATGAAGTTCATCGTGAATTAATTTACTGAATATGCATTATACTGACTTTTTGTCAAAAAAAAAAATAATATTTAAATGACCCTTTAGTTAGAAATTTACATCTTTAATAATGGATCAATGAGTTCAAGATTTGAAAATATCCACAAAATTAATATATTGAAGGATTCATTCATATGATAAGGATGAGAAACTAACTTAATTTTAGGCCTAAGTAGTACTCTATAGTTAAGCCTAATGAAACATGATTAGGTAAAATACAATGTCATGTTTGTACCTTTTAAAAAGAAAAATATCCAAATAGTCATATAATTAAGTCTATAGTGTTGCATCAAAACTTCACATTATTGACAACCCTTTTTTATTTTCTTACTTAATGTTCGAAATTTATATTAAAATTCGACTAAATTTAAATTCGCACATTATAAAGTCCATTTCTAAACACAATGCTTTCAACATATTTTTTTTTTAATTTTCCTGAGCTCAAAGAAATTTCGAATCATTTAATCACAATCGCTATTTATCACTATTAACATTGTCACTTCTCATAAATAAATATACATATTTATGACTTATGACTATACTCTTAATTTTTCATAAATAATGTAACATGACTTGTAATGTTCTATCACACAAGAAAAAATGTGTTTTTTTTTTCTTCTACTTTTTTTTTCCTATTCAAGGGTTTATCTCTCTCCAAGGGAAAAGAAAATACCACTAACTAATTAATAACTTTAATAAAAATGAAATGACATGCCACAAGAACTTTAATTTGGCTTTTTGACTCTGACCAAATATTTTATATTATAAGATATATTTTAAATGTATTTGCCTCATTTTCCAAAGTTTATTGATCTCATTTAAGTGACTTTTACCCCTAATAATAGTGTTGAGCCCAAGCATTAAATACATCCTAATTTTTCCTTTTCATTTTACATTTATTCCTTAGTTTTTTGAATTTCGATTAATTTTGACTTTCATAATGAAAAGTTCATTGAAAAGAGAAATGTTTTTTTATCATTATTTCAAAGCTGAAAGTTTAAATTTATAATTAAAAATAAATAATATCTCTTTGTTCCCACAACTTTTAGGGATCCTTTGGTTGAAAGACAAATAGTCGGAGACTAGTAATTATAGGATATAATGATAATTATTTGGCTACAATATGATTATTAAATTTTTAGCGACTCATTAATTCAATTATCGTTACATATTTAAAAATCTATTTTCAACTAGATAACTCTTTTATCATAGTGAATGCTAATATTAAAAAATAATAACAATTATTGATTTAATAATTACTAATATTATTTATGTTAAAAAAAGTGAAATTTGCAACCAAATTATACTAAAATTTAGTATCAAACATTATTCTACCTATTTATCTAAGAACAGTGATCTATTGAAAGACAACAACTTTCTCTATTCGATATTTAATACTTACATTAAAATTAATCGATTCGTATTTATATTGCATAGGATCCAATTTAAAAATTCTTTTTATATTCACAAACTCAAAATTTAAAACCTCGAAAAAAACAACTTCATCCACTACGTCACATTCGAGCTATAGACTACAAACTTTCTGATCTTCCAAGAAGGGATTTGTACTTGCACATAAAAACAAAGGTGTCAAGATTGTAAAAATCCAAAAAAAAAAACCTCCATAAACATTCAGAGTAACTGGTAAACCAATGCCAATGGCAGCATACAATGTAACTAACTACTACTGATGCCATTTTTGAAGGCCTCCCAATCATAGGAACCAACATCATCCTCACCCCTTACCCTACATTTTTGGTCCTATACAATAAAAAAATCATTTTTTTATACAAAAAAAAGAAAAGGGGGTGTTCTATATACTTGTGTACACACAGAAAGAGAAAAAAAAAGGAATTTAAAAAAAAAATAGAAATCATCAAGAATTGGGATTTTGTAATGGAAATGAAATGATATCCATCATTCATTTTCATGTGCACTTCTTTCTCTTCAATCCCCAAATAAACATATTGTGTTATTCATTCATCTTTTCTTATTGAAATCTTTATTATTATTACCTTAGCTTTCTAGGGTTTAGAGAAAAGGGGAGAAAGAAACTTAAAGCTCTCACCTTTATACATATTTATAAAAATATATACATAATGGTGTCTCTCCTTTTCTCATTTTAGGTTTTTTTTTTTTTTTTGCATGTATAAGGAATCATTTGCTTTTGGGTGTCTTTGACATATGGAATTGCTTTATCAGAACAAAGAAAAAGAAAGAAAGAGAGAATATATAAAGAGGATATGAGCTGATGTTTAATGGGTTCTTTATGTTTCTGCTGTTGTTTAATGGTGTTGCTTTCACCCCTTTCATAGTTTGTTGTGAAAAAAATCCAATCTTTTTGAAGATATAGGAAGAATATAAGTGTATTGTTTGAAAGGGATTTGTGGGGGTGGTGAAAGATTAGGTTTTTTTCTTGTTTGAGGGTGAAATGTTGGCATTGGTAGGGGGAGAAGGTGATATGGAGCAAGAATTTGATGCAAAGCTAAAGATTCAGAACAATTCAGCTAATACTCAGAGATCTAAGAGCTTTGCATTTAGGGCACCACAAGAGAACTTTACAATTCAAGATTTTGAATTGGGAAAGATCTATGGAGTTGGTTCTTATTCCAAGGTCACTTTTTTTCCCCTTTTGTTCCTTATCTTTGTATGTCCATTTTTTAAAAATTTCAACTTGGTAGCATTTCTATATTTGGTTTCTATTGCTCAAAAATTTCTGCTTAACTGTGAAAATTTAAACTTGTTAGCATTTCTATATTCTTCTTGTTGCCCTTTTTGTTTAGTATGGAAGGGCTTGGTCACTGATTTATCTCTGTTGTCATTTTTTACTGAATTCCACATGTCTTCCCTTTTGATGGT
The DNA here is from genome assembly GCA_016801875.1 of Solanum sitiens. Lineage (NCBI taxonomy): Eukaryota > Viridiplantae > Streptophyta > Magnoliopsida > Solanales > Solanaceae > Solanum > Solanum sitiens. Next base: position 2,371,011 of record JABWTJ010000031.1, on the reverse strand, counting down.
TTTTTAATCTCTGTTAGCAGAAATTTAGTTTACTGTCCACTGAGAATTTTTATTTGTGGGTTTATCTTTGAAGTTTGTCTGAATTTCTCTGGTAAGCAGCTGTTCATTTGAAGAGATTTATACTCATAGAAACTATGCTTCATGGCATTAATGATGTTAGGGATGTAAAAATGTCATTCTTGTTTCATTTGCTTTTGGTGTAAAGAGAAAATTCTCATTTGTATTGGTAGTTTGTGTGATACCACAATTTTGTGTGTAACCTATTCATTTGACACTTCCTTGTTGTGTTGTTTATGGAATATATCTGATTTGTCAAAAAGAAGGAGAAGGAGAAAGGAGCAGAAGAAGAAACTTGGTGTCATTAATTGTAGATCACACACCTAGTGTAGTGCTCCATTTCAGGGGTTGTCATAGACAAATGTGCGATTGAGTTTCTGGCTTATTAGCCTGTACTAGTAACTAACAAGAATCTTCTGAGATGTGTTGTCCATCCCTTTTCATCTTCCCACTTTTCTTTAGGTTAGATTATGAATATAATTAAAGTACATGAACTCAAATTGTGGTGTTACTGCTTAATTATCGACACGTCGAATTGAAGTTTTAGAATTTAAGTTATTTTCCCTCTATGATGTATCAGGTTGTCAGAGCAAAAAAGAAAGATACTGCGAATGTTTATGCATTGAAGATCATGGACAAGAAGTTCATCACTAAGGAAAATAAGACTGCTTATGTGAAACTAGAGCGTATCGTACTTGATCAGTTAGATCATCCCGGTGTTGTCCGACTATTCTTCACCTTTCAAGACACTTTTTCACTGTGTGAGTATTCTATTTATTCTTCATTTAGTGTCTTTCCCCCCCATTTTGCATGCACTCTTGTTGATCTTTGGTTTGTCTAATTTAATTGTATTTGTCTGTATTATGAAGACATGGCGCTTGAGTCTTGTGAAGGTGGAGAGCTTTTTGATCAAATAACAAGGGTAAGTAAATGAAGAACCTTGATGCATGTACTCTTGTTGTTTTTATATGAAGTGTCCAAGTAGAACCTGAAGCAAAAAGAAAAATGGAAGTTCCTGTCAACCCGTGAACCTTTTGCAGAGTATTACAGATATGGATATTGTACTTCTTTGAATAAAAGCTAAATGGTTGAGTTCCATAGGCTGAAATGTAGCCATCTAAAAAAGTTTCTAGTCTATATACCTTGATGTTCTATAAGGTGTCTGTTGCTGTGTTATTCTTTCCAACTTCCGAAAAGAATGAACATCTTCTCAAAGGTTCCCCGTATATTCTGCTTTTTCCTGTCAAACATTGGTATTTTCATGAACTTATTGAAAATGTTCCCGTCCTTTCTTCAAAATATTTCCTTTCTCTAAAGTTTGTGACTACATGTATGATGTGCTGATATTCTTGTTTGATTGGCTATAGCAAGAGAGGATCATGAACAGTGTACTTTTAACTTTGTGGGTGCAGAAAGGCCGTTTATCTGAAGATGAGGCACGCTTTTATGCAGCTGAAGTTGTAGATGCTCTTGAATATATACATAGTATGGGATTGATTCATCGAGACATTAAGGTATTTCACAAAGTGGACTGTTACGTGAATAATATATAGCGGGGGGATTCTGACAGTTCGCTTATTGGCAGCCAGAGAACCTGCTTCTTACTTCAGATGGACATATTAAAATTGCCGACTTTGGCAGTGTAAAGCCAATGCAGGATAGCAGAATAACAGTCCTTCCAAATGCTGCATCAGGTAAATGTTGCTTTCTACGATGACACTCCCCTCGAAATTGGATTCACATTAACCTGATGAGAGTATATTGTCGTCTTGATCATTATTGAATCATTGGTTGTTCTTTTTATTCAGATGACAAAGCCTGTACTTTTGTGGGAACAGCCGCTTATGTCCCTCCTGAAGTTTTAAATTCTTCTCCTGCGACTTTTGGGTATGGAACTCTACCCTCGGAAAAGCCACAGTTTTTTTTCTTTGTGTTTTATTAGGGACATATGTTGTAGGTCCATGTCTGCATGATTGCTCCTTTTAAATTTTTACAGCTTGTTCATATTAGTGTTTACATTTCTTTATTATGAATCGTATTTGTCTAACATCATTATTCATTTTGGATATGTCCTACCAGAAATGATCTTTGGGCACTTGGCTGCACATTGTATCAAATGCTTTCAGGAACTTCTCCGTTTAAAGATGCCAGTGAATGGCTCATCTTCCAGAGAATCATTGCCAGAGATATTAGATTCCCAAATTATTTTTCAAATGAAGCCAGAGATATTATTGATCAGCTGCTGGTACGCTATCATTTCGTATTTAATATTCACTTCCATCCTGTGGTTCCTCTTTTTGCTTCCCCTATTATGTTTGCTTTTTTCCGTTTTATGTTTTATAATTTATAATTTATACTTCTCCATTTGACTGAACTTTCATCTTTAAACAACACTCCTCCTTAAAGTGAGGGATGACCAGCTTTGTTTTTGGAATTATAATATTCTTGATCAAAAGTTGTAGCTAATTTGTTCTCAGTTGTGGACCATATCTTTGTCTATTGACCTTTATCTTTTGTGAATGAAACAGGGAATATCCCCACAGTTTTATACGTATTTTATAATCTGCAATCGATACCTATCCTATTATGAATAAAGTTAAAAAAGTGCATTGGAAAAATGTAACTTTCGCTTCTTAAGTAGTCCTTTTGGAAATGATTAATCTCTGATGTACTTATTGTATCTTGTTTTGTCTGCACTGTACGACATGACTGTCACGCAGTCTAGAGAGTTATATACTATGTAATTGCATTACAAAAAATTCTGTGTGTTGAAATACTACGACTAGCACTATCTTCGAGACTTCGACAACTTAATTCTTTCTAATAGGATATAGGATATAGTTTTTAACATTCAAATTTCAAAATATAAAGGCTGAAGCTTTGTCCTTCATGTGCTGGCTTGCAAGTGCAGTTTTGCTGGTTATAATTTTTCGTTACTTGCAGCTATTAATTATTATCCAGTACTGGAAAAGAGAGTTGCTGGTATATTGTGGGACTTTTGTGCTAATGTGAGCAACGTGCTACGTTGTCTTTCAATAGTTCCTATGAAGTTTCAGGCTATAGAACTTTAGGTTTGTGCACGCAAGGGTGTGACCTTGTGATCAATGGAATAGGTTAAGAACCATGAAGTCTTGGATTCAATTCTCAGTTGAGGCAAAAACACTATGTGTTTTCTTTCATCTGTCTAAACCTTGGTGGACAGAGTTACCAGGTAACTGTCCTGATGGGAGGTAGAGGATATATACCCTGTGGAATTAGTCTAGGTGCGCGCTAGCTGTCCTAAACACTACATTTACTACAACATACCGAGTGTAATCCTACAAGTAGAGTTTGGGGAGGCTGGTGTTAGGCAAACCTTAACCCTGCCTTGTGAAGGTAAGATAGATAGGTTGTTTCCGATAGATGCTCGACTCAAGTAAAGTTTGTTTCTGGTAGATGCTTGACTCAAGTAAAGCCATATCAAAGCACGTTTGAGAAGGACATACAGTAATCAATAATCCATGAAAATAATGGAGTTTGTATGCTAGTATGTTAGATATATCTTCCTATTAGTGTTATCTGTACTGCTGATTGACTTAAGTGCAAAAAACAACTCAGGATGTTGATCCTAGCAGAAGACCTGGTGCTGGACCTGATGGTTATGCTTCCTTGAAAAATCATCCTTTCTTTAGTGGGATCGATTGGGAGAATTTGAGGTTGCAGACCCCTCCAAGGCTTGCCATGGAGCCAAAAGTATGTCATTCATTTTGCTTTACGTTGTAGGTCTTACTTTCCCCAACAGATAGTTCTTTTCCCGTTAAACAGTTCTAGTTATGAATCATTCAGGCCCCGTCAACTCATAGCAGTGGTGATGAGCAAGATCCTTCATGGAATCCATCACACATTGGAGATGGTTCAGTTAGACCTAACGATGGAAACGGTGCTGCTGCATCAATTTCTGAAGCTGGTAGCAGTATCACCAGGCTCGCATCAATCGACTCCTTTGACTCAAAATGGTAGGTTCATGAACTTCTGCTGACCTGAATAATGAAAAACACTCCATTATATTTCGGATGCTGTCATATTTGTTAACCTTTTCAATAGAGTTTCATAATTCCATATGGATCAAATGCTCTCTTTTTATCTTCCGTTTTGATAACTACTATATTTTGACTTGTTTCTTATGATGGCATCAATAGGAAGCAGTTTTTGGATCCTGGTGAATCCGTCCTCATGATCTCGATGGTGAAAAAGTTACAGAAACTCACAAGCAAGAAAGTTCAGCTAATCCTAACAAATAAACCAAAGTTGATTTATGTAGATCCCTCAAAATTAGTGATCAAAGGGAACATTATATGGTCCGACAATCCTAACGATCTAAGCATTCAAGTCACAAGCCCTTCACAGTTCAAGATTTGTACAGTTAAGTCCAAGTCCCTTTGCTTTCCCTGCATATTACATTGTTAGTCAAGTTTTTGTTACTTTTAGCCAAGACATGTGGAGTCTAACTCGTTTCCACTATCTGTGTGCATTCATCTTGTGATCATTACAGCCAAAGAAAGTTATGTCATTTGAGGATGCCAAAAACCGAGCACAACAGTGGAAAAAGGCGATTGAAGCTCTCCAGAACCGGTGATTCTGGTGTTTTTGTTGTTTTGACTACACATTCTTTGCAGAGCGAACGGGGTTCCAGAAACAGTTGGATGCTCCTAAAGAACTTCTTATCAAACACCACTCAATTTTACAGCTTTACTCTCTCTAGTAGAAATTTTCACTACACTTGTTATCCTTGGATGAAGCTCACTACTGTTTACACAATCACATTTGTATGTTTACAGACTTGTAAAGACACAAAAGTTTTAATTGAAAGAACTTTGATGAGCTGATTTTAATCAGCTATTTTGCTCCATATTATTTCATCAAGTGTCATTTATTCACTGTTTAAGCAGACTGTTTGTAGAATCTAAGAATCATCATAAATATATACTAAATCTGATGCTGCAAAAATATATTTAGTGTAATCTTACAAGTGGAGTCTGAGAGTGTTATGTACTCTAATAGTGTCGAGAGTTAATTATATTATATACTATTCTTTTCCAAATTACACATACCTGATATATAACGCGTCTCAGTTTTGAATACATCGCTCAACATCCCTATACATCACATCTATGTTTTAGACACATCACTCAATATCACGATGCATCTCGTACATCTGATGTATCTGACCGATACATCGTATAAAGTGATGTATACATTGCGTATAATATGTATTAGTTCAAATACATTATGTATAATGATGATACGTGATGTATGAGAGAATAGAAGAGTAGGGACTTTTGTAGTTTTTTTTTCAAATAATAGATTTTTTTTAGAAAATATGATAAAACAAATTGTATATTTAGATAATTTTTCCATTAATAATCTAAGAATTATAATCTCACGACTATAATCTACGATAATTTAGTCTGCGAACCAAACAACTCATTTGGTCAACCAAAAACACGTGCCAAGCACGTGACTTCCCCTCCAAATTCCCCTGTTTCGTCCCCTTCACAAAACTTCAAAAAGAACTGAACTTAACGCCATTAAAACTGGAAAGAGCTATGCTTTTGACACAATTTGTCTTTCTATGCTGTAGCTCTGCTTCATGAAACAAAGGTAAAAGCTTAAGTTCCTAAGTTTTCTCTTTGTTAAGAAATGTTATAATTGGTTTGTATTGAGATGCCCCTTACCTGTTTGTTAAAATGTCTAAAAGAAATTATTGAGTTGTTTCCATGATATATCAACTATGATCCAATGTGTTGCTCGGACTCTCCAAAATGTTGTTGCACTCGTGTTAGATCCTCTAAATAATAAAAATGCACTAATTTAGAGGATACAACACATTTTTGAAAAGTCCGAGCAACACAGCTCTAAGGAGTACTTTTGAATGTGAGATTTAGGGGGAAGTCATGTGTTATTGTTTAGGAGAATAACTTGCTTTAATGTCTTCTTTGTTTAACTTTGGTCTAGATTATTATATGAAGTTTAGAATGAAAAAAAAAGTGTTGCGTTACGAAGGCTTAGTTGCGATGAAGGTGTAGGATGATCGGATGGGAGGATAGAATTGAGACATTGAGGGGGAAGTTACGTGTTTTCGTTTATGCTGTTGAGAAAAAGATGTTGCGAATACTACTGGATTTAGTTTAAGGGATGTTTTTGGCCAAAAGTTCCTGTAAAATTCAATAACTTTGTACTCTATTTTATCTATCTATAAGTTCGCTAATGAGGAAGGTCATCGATATATATGCTTGTCTTTCGTTCTAGGTCGTTATTGTTTTCATGGCGACGACCAAATTGCTTACAATCTCCATAGCACTTGCTGCTCTTTCTGCATCAGCAGCAGCTATAGGTGTTGTGTTTTGGAGAAGAAAGACAAGGGCTGATGAGGAGAAAATCCGAGAGTTGGAAAGATCTTTGAAGGCTGCATTGCAAAACTGTGGTGCTGAGAGGCAAGGCCGCATTAGAGCTCAACAGGCATTGAGGAAAGTTGCCAACTCAAATGATTCTAATTATTCATATCCTTTGACGCCTATTGCAATCACTCGGTCATGCTTCTCCACGCGGTACCTTTTTTTCTTTTTGAACATTGTGTTTTCTTGTATGGCTTGTTGATATGGATGGTAATGTAATAATATGTTGTGGTACTAATTGTGATTAGGAATGGGACTCCGAGGCAACCTTTGGTTGTACCACTTGCTAAAGCATGTCTAGTATTTGATCCAACTCGAGTTCCACCTGCATCTCTTGAAGGTCTTGAAGGCTATTCACATTGTTGGATAATTTACGTCTTTCATCTAAATACGGATCTTGACAAGTTATGGAAACATCCATCGCGGTCTAAATTCAAGGCAAAGGTAAGAGTACCAAGGCTGAAAGGAGAAAGGATGGGGGTCTTTGCGACAAGATCTCCTCATCGGCCATGCCCTATAGGCCTCACTGTTGCAAAGGTTGATATTGTGGATGGGAATAAAGTTTTCATTTCTGGTGTTGATTTAGTTGATGGAACTCCCGTCCTTGACATCAAGCCATATCTTCCATACTGTGATAGCATCCCTGGTGCAATGGTCCCCGATTGGGTAAAGGCGGATAATATGTTAGCTATAACATCTGTTAACTTCTCTCACGACTTCTCTGCCTCTCTGAACCATTGTTGGTCAAGAAAAATACAAAAGAAGAAGAAAACCGAGATATTACTGTATACATCTCCTACTGAGTTTCAAAACTTGATTCATCAAGTGCTGTCATGGGATATACGATCAGTATCTCAGAGGATTCGACCTCATAAGACTGAAAATAGCAGCATGAATAATGCAACGCTTGAAGATGACGACAGTCAAGAGGAAGTTCATTTTTCTGATGATATTGTTTACCATCTTATTTTGGAAGGCCTTGACACCTCCTACAAGATTGACTATGATGGCAATGTTCATGTTGAAAAGATTGAACCTTGTACTCCAAACTGAAGCAAGTTATGGTTTGTGCACTATCAGAGCTAGTTAATTGAATTTTTTCATGTTTTATCTTCTGTGACATGAATTATGTAGGGTATTGTTGGTCTAAACCAACCTTTTTATAACTTTCGTTATGCAGCTACCAGAAATTTTGCAGTAATGTAGACATGTATGAGTCTGTAATATCTCGAGTCATCATTTTTGCAGATAGTGTTATACTTTGGTTGTATATAATGATTCTTGTAGAAGAGAAAGAGAACAAATAGTTGTTTGATTTATATATAAAAGAAAAGGTTACATGATCTCAACCCTTGTCACAAAATGAAATGATATATGATCCTGAACATAAAAAGCTAAAAACCAACAGCATAGGTTATATGAAATACAATATTTTTCCTTTCAAGTATCAGCATGATCACTTGTAATATGTGTTGTTATCTTTTTCCGACTTCGAGTACAAGAATTCTGGAGCGTAAATAGTTCCCTCTATAGCTTAAGCCAAAAAATTGAACCTTTGCATGAGCCAACGATGAAACGAAAACTAGTTTCTTCAACTGCTATTTATTTCTCTGTCCTTCGACTTGCACATATCTTCTGCTGACTTAATAAACTTTTTAGTCAAGTCATCAATCTGAATGAACACAAATAAAACCAAATGAAAGAGGCAGTAGAGAATAGAATATAAATTATACAGCTCATAGTGATTTTTTCAGCAAACAAGTAAATATAACGTACTTCCTTCTCCAGTCTTTTTGCATCGTCTTCTGAGAAAGCTGAAGCTGACTTGTCTTTGTCTTTCTTCTTGGGCACGGATTTCTTTATCGTGTCCAAAGCCTGATAAAAAGGGAATTAAAATCTTGTAGTATCGATATGAAGACATTTGTTCTTCACATAAATTCTTCGGTTATATCCAAGCAAAATCTACATGCATATGACTGTTTTCAAAGTTGGAACTTCTTACGTTTTCTCTCTTAGATTTTTTTGTTTTCCTCCTTCACTTCTCTAACTATAAAGGAACTAGAATGTTAAACCTCCCGCAATGCCAATATTCCTTCTCTTTTGTTCCTGTAGTTTGGCCATTAAACCTTATTTTTTACAACAATATCCTCTAAAGCCCTTTCCCTAGACATTGCTGCAACCAGAAACTACCAGAATTCAACTACAGGACTACAAAATATAACCCCTCTAAAGTTCTACAGTTAGGAGCCATTTCTTTTCAAGCTCTCCGCACCCAAATCACATTAACATACCTGAAACAGAAAGTCAGGTCTTTGTTACCCAGCAATAACCAAATCCAACATACCCCCAGCTTCATTTTGATATTGCAGACACACAACCATCATGCCTAAGCTTTTCTTCAGCTCGCTGGCTCCTTATCACTAATCAATATTGGTTCCCTTTTTTAGGATTAGCAAGAGAAATTTGATTTTTGGCTCCTTAATTACTTATCAATTTAGTTGCTCTACAAAGACGATGACAACAGCTACTAGTACTGCTACACCTTTATCAAAAAGAAGTTGAGTTGAGGTAAGCTACATGAATCACCGATACAGATTTGGACCTTTTATGCTCTTGGAAGTCAAAAAGACGTAAAGTAGAAAGTGCACAAAATGTCCCTCAATTTCAAGAGTACTACGTAACTGAATTCTTACGAGAGTTTAGTGGTCGTCATCCAGGACTTCAGAAATAGACAAATGCAATTGTCTAGAGTATACTGTAGAGCAGCATTTGAACAAACGACTCACATTTAGGGCTGCACAGAATACAATACAAATCATGAATAGCTAGGGTCTGACTCTCTCCCAGCTTTTAATGAGCTTGAGCTGGCTAGAACCATATTTCTGGTCAGTCGCAATCAGCAAGTTCTATAAAATATATGTGCAACTACTACACTAATCTCATCATATGTTAGTTTTCAACCTAAAAGAGCTACCTAAAATCCTTACGTATTTATCAATTCTCTCTCCTATGCCCCCCCATCCGTATGTATCTCAGTTATTTTACCCTTTTGGATGACATGGATGTGATCCCATCCATCATCCAATCACCCTGTCCTTTCTTCCAATGCTGCTCCATTTTTAAGGCCTTCTGTTTCCCCTTATTCCTTATATATAAGCTTTTGGGATTTTATATTTCAATAGGATGAAATGAGCACTTTTCTGCTGTTAGGGCTCCTTTATTTTGCTTTTAACCTTGTTTATGGATGTAGAAAGGGGAAAAGAAGATGTACAAAGAGGTGTTTGGTCAACGGTGTACCTTCTGGCGTGCTCGTCTTATACTTTGCTTAACGTCTTCAGATGATTTCGCAACCACTTTGCACACAGCCTAGTAAATAGGATGACACTATCAGCACCAGAAACATTTAAAATAAACAGAAATTGACAAGGATCACCTGCACATGCTCCTTAGTCAACCTGCTTGTTGCACGGATTGCCAGGAAAAGAAAAAAAAGTGAGTCAAAAAGCACTGAAAATCTTAAAGGACATAAAGTTCTTTCTGCACATTGCATATCTCAAAAGTGTTGCTTATGCAAATAGCAAAGTAGCATAACAGTTAATTGCCTGAAGTAGTTATATCCCTGGGGAGAATGATTATTTTGAAGAAGTGTTATAAATGTTTTTTCTACATCAACACAATGTACTTCCAGCCATTCTTCATGCAAATACTGGCAACATGAAAGTTATAGTAATACTATCAAGTCAAGATCAAAATTAAGTTTTTGCTTCTATTTTTGACAGTCACCTGACTAATAGATGGATCATGGATCCAAAAACAAGAAGAGACTATTTTACTCTTTCGAATAGATACTTACGGAGGTATTGGTACAATTAATCTCTGGTTGTCGGATTGAGGATTTAACCCCAATGGAGATGAAATAATGGCTTTCTCCAACTCTTTGAGGGACTGCAAAAGACAATCACAGTCGATCACGGTGCATGTTTATCAAAAGTACACTTCAGTTTCAATTTCTTTGCACTCAGAATAAATATAAAGAAATGTTCCATTAATCAATTAAAATGAATACAAATGGAAAAAATATCAAAAATCAGACAGCATAGCATATGAGTTGAAGTGTATAATATTACATCTGGATCATAAGGATTCACTGACAAGGTTTTGGGGTCTAGCACTGAAATGACAGCCATCCTGCAAAGAGGTGTCTTAACACCTCCTGAATCAACGATGATATGATCAAGCATCCCTGTGTATCCAAGAAGCTAAAGAATGAGTCCAATCAAAGACAAACAAGGTAAACTGTATTACGACCGAAGTCGATATCACGTACCAGCCGATGCTCTTCCAGTTCGCAGCTTGGTCAATTCTCGTGATAATGCATCAATTGCTGCCTCCATCTGTGAGACTGCAGTAGCTTTAATGTTAGGACCTACGTTTACAGCTGTGGTTACACTTCCATAATCATCTCCATCTACCTCCTCCCCTACAAATTCATCAAACAGATAGCAAGAGGTCAGAAACTTCAAGCATGTTGCCTCTCAAAAGAGATGATTTTTACAAAGAACATTCAATCGTCAATCGATATTATATTTCCTACAAACTTATACCAAAAATAGAAAGGTTCCATCATCACAAATTTTAACAATAACCCAAATGAAGAGCAGCAAATCTAAACAAGAGAAAACTCACACATGATATTAATGGAAATTAAAAGTGTGCCCAACTATTTGAGTAATTGTAATGTATTCTAACATATATTATGAGTTTGACTAATTCCATTGATGGTGAAAAGAATTCTTACACTATCAGGTAACCTTTCCTGTTCTGGCAATTCAAGATTAAAAATCACACTTTTCATGAAATTCATTAATTGGCCTGATAGTTTAAAATATTCTTTACACCATAGGTGTATTGTATAAAAGCCAAACTCATTTTTCAAAGGATTTAAGCTATATGCACAGAGTGTAGTTTAACATGTGATAGTAGGTTAATTATCCCTTCTTTTTTTGTTATGACAAGGAAAACCCGAAGCCGCTACCCTTTGGGTGCGCACAAGGTAAAACATCCACCCCTATGCAATAGTAAACACACAGGAGAGCTAACCTGCACTAAGCAAGCCGGTGCATGAGCTCGACCCGGAAGGCAAACCCCTTGCTTGTTAATTACCCTCTTTTTAACAGATTATTGATTAATGCTTATCATATAGATGTTTTCAGTTCCCTATAGGTACTTATAAATGATCTTGTTGTGTATATATACACTTACTTGAACTCTTTTTTCATATACAAAATCATGAAACTTTGCTTCTTCTTTACTAAACAATTAGCTTGGTGAGTTAGAAATGTTAATCATTTTTTTACATCATTGTGGCGTTTGGGCCAGCTTACACGCACCTCCGACTAATTCCATGGATACTTGCCACCTCCCACCAGTAACAAGTACCATATAACAGATAGGAAGAAATCACCTAGAGTTTATTTCTCTGTTAAAATTAAATTTCAATCCGAAACCTCACGATTCTCAACCTACACCTTAAATGCTAGAAATGTAGACACATTTTCAACAAATCAAATGCATTAATCTATGCACATAAATTGGAGGAATAAGAAGAAAGAGATATAGAATCAGTACTAATTTGTTTCCTTCCTTTAGCAAAACTCCTCCGACTTTCAAGCAGAAAATTGGTGGTCTGCTCCAGCGAACACGGAACCGTTTCATAGCGAATTGGACTAAAAGTGGAGCCTATCAAACGATTTGCAGTGAAATTGGTAGCCCGTAATGCACCATAGATGTTGCGGTAAGCTGCTAATGCTCGTCTAGTTGAGATCGCCATGGTTTCTCCTCTCACAATTCTCAAAGTTTTGGTTTATAGGGTTTTACAAAAACCCTTCACTGAACCGGGGAATCTAATTTGGTAAGCCGGCCGAACCGGAGTTCTCTTTTTTTTTTCGAATACTAAAAACACGCCTGAATTTGACATGAATTACTAATTTCGTCACAATTTATTAACCGCCTTAGAAACATTCTAAATGATTTCAAACTTTTATCGAAGCTTTAGATTCTACAATTCATCATAATATCGAAAATTACGAGAGATAGATGAAATAAAGCCAAACTTGAGTGAGGGTCTTGCATACTTTGCAAAACTTCAAATTTGGTTCTATACATCGGTGTTCAATAAATATAAAAATATATAAAAAAAAATATTATTATATTTTTTTTAATGTTAAAATGACTTTGTTCGCGAAAGTACAAGCGACTCATTACTGTGAGTAGTGTGTAGTTATTTAAATTCAAATTCTGAATCGAGCTTTAAATTCAAACTCATTTATAAGAGGTGTTGATTGGTTTATTAAAATGACTTTGTTCGCGAAAGTAAAAGCGACTCATTATTGTGAGTAGTGTCTAGTGTGTAGTCATTTAAATTCAAATTTTGAATCGAGCTTTAAATTCAAACTCATTTATAAGAGGTGTTAATTAATTTATTAACTTATCCCCCCCTAAAACCTACTTATAACACGTGGTGATTATGAATTTATTTCTATAAGAAACAAATTATTCTACAAATAATATAGTATTTTTAGTTAAATACTACACAATCTCGTAACGATTAATACTATGTGGGAATACAGATAACAATATGATTAATTATAGTGAGCGACGACAACTAAAGATAAAATAACATAAATATTATTTAAATAATATCTAATATATATTTTAACTTACCAATGTTATGAAAGTTTTATTCGATGTATCCAAAATACTTACTATATTTTAAGAGATTTTTTTAAATTAAAAAATAATAGTGATAAAGATATAATTAACTTTTTAACATAAATTTGTGTAAAATTATCTTCTTTTTTTTATCCCATAAAAATGAAGCGAAAGCTACAATTTTTACTAAATTCAACAGAGTGTAGTAGATAATTTTGAATTTTATATTGGTATTAAAAAATTCATTATATTATTAAAGACATCAACGTGAAATATATGGAGGATAATAAACAATATAAAACAAGATCTTATTGAGATTTGCTTTGAATTATTGTGAACATTTATTTTATGTCAACTAGGTTTGCTCCCCTCGGTACGTTTTTATTTGTCATGTTACGCTTTTGAAAAATTAATTTAACTAATTCTCACAGTTAAATTAGATTATATTAATTTGATATTTTAAACAAAAATTTAGATATTTAAAAACTATATGAAAAGTACTATAGATTGCAAAAAAATTTACATATCAATACGACGAAAAAATACATTTTAAAATGTTAGTCAAAATTCTTATAATTGATTCTAAAAATAGAAAACATGATAAACAATAGCGGACGAAGGAAGTACGTGATTCATGATTTCATGGTCACCAACTCAACGTTTATATTATTTTAAAATATAATATACAATATAATAAAGATATCTACTCCTATTTTGTTATTATTCTCGACTTCAGAATGTAAAATTTATATTTAAAAAATTATAATAGCTCCAAGTAATAACAATAATTGAGTTAATTATAAAGACACATAATTTAAATAAAAATTACTAAGTTCATATAAATCAGTATCAAATACTAAATCCGCACATGTTTGTTATTCAACAGAAAAACTAGATATCCTACCTAAAGGGACAGTATTGGTACAACTTAATAATTTTTAACCTAAATTATATATCTGTATTTAAAAAGTTATTTATTATATATAAATAATTTATTCAAACATATTATGTTTGTAGGGTCAGAAGAATCGTGATCAAGAGTTGTGATGTAGACAGTCTACTTAATGAATACGAAAAATCCCGACTCCGACCCTACTTCCATTAGAAAATTCATAAACCTTTTGTGTGATTTATTTTGTTATATATAACTCAACATTGTTAGCCTAAAATTATGGACAAAAGTTGTTGCAGTTCAATAAAAAATGGCTGCAAAACAATTTGTCCTTCTATTTACTCTTATATTGGCTTTGGGATTTATCCCTTTACTTGTATTTTCTGCACAAGCAATTCCATTTGAAAGATTTGAGTCTTTAAGAGTTATCAAAAAAGTTAATGAAAATGGTCCTTTTCTTGGACTTATCACAGTGTATGCACCAGAAGAAGAAGCTTTCTTTAAAACTGGTGTATTTAGGCCTGATCCTAGACACCCTTTTGTTGACTTATCAGGTCGGGTTCTGTTGGTTTAATTGAATACAGTACTTTCAACTCGAGTAAACTTGTGTATAGTGAAATATGATTGTTTTTCTGAATTTACTGACTCTAGATTCTGAATTTGTTTCAGGTAGACGATTTCGAATTGGGAAAGTTGAGGGCAAAAAAGTCATTTATGTGAAATGTGGAGTTGGATTGGTGAGTTTTTTTTTGAAATCCTTCTCTCAAAAAGTTAATGGATATTTTCCTTTATTTTTTAAATAGTGCTTTTATTCTTGTCCTGTTGATGATAAGAGACTGGACGTGATGGATGGTTTAAATTTCTTCATTCTGTTTCGAATTCAACGTTTTGGAAATGTTTCTTGATAAAGAGTGTTTGATCTGGTTCGAATCTTGAATAGTGGGCCGAAATAGGAAGTAATTATAATTCAGTTGGTTGACTATCTTTCACTTTGTTGGTGATGATACGATTTTATGATTGTTGTTATTATATTCCAAAAATTTGATGAAATAGTTGATTGGTTTCCTTAGGTGAATGCAGCAGCAGCAACACAACAGATGTTGGACCTGTTTGACATAAAAGGGATAATTCATTTTGGTATTTCTGGTAATGCTAACAGTTCTATGCAAATTGGAGATGTCACAATCCCAGGGCAACTTGCACAAACAGGGCTTTGGGATTGGCTGGTAAATAATTCTTGTTCGGACTTTCCAAAATTGTTAATGTACTCGTGTCAAATACTCCAAAATTACCCAGTCCAATCAACATCTAGTAAACGAACCTTCTTTGTACTTTTATTATCTATGTTGCTTGGACCCTCCAAAAAATATTGTCGCATCAATATCGGGTCCTTTAAAAATGTATAGTTAATGCACAAAATTTGAAGGATCTAACACACATATGTTGACATTTTTGAAAAGTTCGAGCAACATAGTAAACAAAAACTTTTTTGTACTTTTATCTGTGTTGCTTCGATCCTCCAAAAATGCATAGCTTCTGAAGAGTCCGAGTAACATAGATTTCCGTCTACTCAAGTTGACTCACATAAATTTGTTTGTTTTTTAACAGAAACCAAATGCAACTATGGAACCAAATGATTTTGCTCAATTTGATTTCAAGAGCTATAATGATCCAAAAGGAGGGGAAAATCAGTTGGGAAAAGTTGGATATAGCACTGAACAGTTTTACTCAGTTGCAGGGGAAGTCAATGTGCCTCAAAGACCAGTTTGGTTTAACATAACCAACAATTGGCTTTATTTAGCCTCTCATTTGCAAGTAAGTAATATTAGTACATCGAATCAGATCAACTTGCACGCACTTCAATTATATCTTCGTGTATATCTATCATCTCTCCTTGTATAGGTGGGACCCGAACCCCCTTCGTCAGTTACCACATTATATGTATATAGTAGATGATGAATCTCTTGATAAAGATTAGACATAATACATAAACATGACTCTTAGCTTTGTTTCAGCGAACAACTATGCCCTCCAACTTTGAGTGTGTACAAGTAGACAATTAAACTTATATAAAGTTGAACAAGTAAACACACGCGACCTACATGACATAATACACGTAGGACGCTGAACTCTACGTAAGATGTAAAATTGTCATGTAGAATAAACGTGTCTATTCATTCAATTCTATACAAGTTTAATTGCCTATTTGTGCACATCAAAGTTAAAGGTTATAGTTATCGACTGAAGTCAAGTTAAGGGTCATCTTTATGTCTTCGTCACTAAGTACAAATACCGGATAACTATACTGTCTATATCCATCAAGTGGAGACAGATCTAGGATTTAGATTTGACAGCTTCAAATTTTAGGTTTTTACATTGTTGTGAAAAACAATTTTCTTGAACCAAAGGTCTATCAGTATGAACAGCCTTTCCACCTAACGGAGGTAGGGACAAGGTCTTCGAACACCGAACCTCCCCAAATCTCACTTGTGATACATTTTATACTACTTAATTGTTATTTTGTTGTAATTATGATGTGTTTGGATGAAATTAACAGGGGATAAAACTAGATCAATGTGCAAATTCAACATTGTGTCTACCAGAAAAGCCAAAACTAGTTGTTGGATTGAAGGGAGCTACTTCAAATTTTTTCATTGACAATGCAGCTTATACACAATTCCTTTTCAAAACTTTTGGTGTCACATCACTTGACATGGAAAGCTCAGCTGTAGTAATGGTAACCTGCTTTTCATGTTTAACTTATATATACATCGACAGTATAAGATATGATAAATGGTTGATTACAAAAATCGAGTTTAGTCCGAACTCATAATATACCAGCTCCATCTGTCTTTAACTACATGTAACCAGGGGAGGACCTACAGTCGTTGAAAAATAACACCTTATATATATGTAAATTTGATCAGTTTTTAAAATTTTATATGTATATATTAACTTTGGACCCCAGTAATACAAGTGTGACCCTTGATCCAGTGGTGAGGAGGGCTTAATTTTCCTAGCGTGCCCGAGTTTGAATCCTTACTCTCACATTTTAGTTTTTCTTTATATCTTGAACCCACTTTGTGAAAGTCTTGGGTCCGCCACTACATGTAACTGTCCATAAAAAGCAGATAAGTAACACTGAAAATAAGACAAGTTACGAACTATAGAAAAGTTAAAACATATAATCAGTCTAAATTTTAATTTTTTTTTTTTTTTGTATTTGTGTATTATAAGTTTTTTTTTTTCGGGTTAAATTTTTTTTTTTTTTTTTTTTTTTTTGCAGACATGTTTGTCAAATGGATATCCAGTTATTACAATTCGTGGATTATCAGATTTAGCGGGAACACAAAAAGGGGATAACACAATAAGATTATTTGGATCTTTAGCTGCTCTAAATACAGCAAAAGTTGTAATTGATTTTGTTAAGTCACTACCAATAAATCATGTTTTACGATTCTAACTAGAATATTATAGGAGATGAGTTTAGAGCAGGTTCTATAAATTCGACTGAACTTATTAATATTGCTTCAATTATGTATGTGTACGCATAAAAGTATTTAAATGTATCCGAATAATAAGATCACACACTTATTATGAATCAATTTTCTCTTTGCTCCTAATGTTCAATTTTTTAAAATTAGAATTTGACAAATTTATTAGGATTTTTGACTAAATATTAACAAATTTACTACTATTATTTATTGTACTAATTACTAAATATACATTTTACCCCTTATGGTTCAATTTTATTCTCTGTGTAAGAAGCACAATATTATCATATTTTACTGATCATGAACCCAAACACCTACTATTTTTCATTTAAATTCCTCGAATAAATTTTGCAAACTCAAAAAAGATAAATAAGAGTAAGAAATATAATTTTATGTGGCCATCTTTTTTTTCTTATTTATTTATTAATTTTCCATATTTTTTCCATTATCATTGTTTACATAGGAATATGCTATTTAAAAGAATGAGTGTTATGAAAGTATCATACGCATGTGATCCAATAATAACAAAGTAAAATAAAATATGCAAAAGTTGGAGAAAAAACGTAATTTAATTACTTAAAAATGGGAGAAAAAGAAATTAGTACATTAATTTGGAAATATAGGGTTTGCATTAGTTACTTCAAAAACTTCTTCAATTTACGAAAGAATTGTTTGATTTAAATATAAGTTAAATAAGAAATTAATTATATAATGTAGATTCAAAATTCTGAAACAATATAGGAGTTAAATATAGGAGTTGGTGCCCAAAAAATTACTATTAAATTCATTAAATTAGTACATAATCTGCAAACATGAAGACAAAACCACCATTCATGATAGGAAAGGGCCATTGAGACATTCAATTAAATACATTTTTTTTGTTTAAAAACTTTTAATCACTTCTCTCACATTTTGTTGTTTATTTATTTATGTCAATCTGGAATAAAAAAGTGGACCAAATTATTAATTCCCCATAGACCAAAAGAATCATTGCCCACCAACCCCCCAACTTTTTTCCTAGCCCACCCCTATTAATGTAATATCATTATTTTCATTTCAAAAACTTAAATAAGAAAGAATAAAATAATTTATAAGAATAATCGAAATTTATAAGAATAATTGAATTGATTAAGCTAGTAGAGATCCCCTGGATACTATCTCGATGTCTTACAAATTATTACATCGAATCAAAGTTTATCTTATGTTAATTTTTCTTATCAATAAAAAAAAAACAATTCAAACATATTACCATTATTTCACAATAATTTATTTATAACCTAAAATAGTAATGTATGTTTAATAGTGTTATAAAATGAAATACATCTTATAGAGTCGCATAAAATTTCGATATTTTGAACCTATACTCGAACATAAGGAACCATTTTTGTCATCTACTAAAAGTTATTGGGTTGATATATATTTTATAGTATTTTGTATATTGTTTACAGCGAAAAAAAAAAAAAGAGGAAGAAAGTTCATAGCGGAACAGAAATAATAATAAGCATATAGAAGTTGAAGAAAGCAAAAGCGTGGTGGATCTGTGAATGATCTATGGCGCTCTCTCGACTTCGTCATCCGTTGATTTTCCGAGCTCCGTCTCTTCTCCGAGCTCGCCGTCTTCTCGCCGCCGATCCTTCTAACTCCTCTACACTCCGATCGCTCCATCAGTACGCTTTCCTCTTTACATTTTTTTGTCATTTTCTGAATCGTTGTAATTCATTAGCTCAAAAGCCTGTAATTGATTGTACTTGTTGTAATAGGAATTATTAATTGCTTAATGTTTGCGTTGATTTTAGATATTAGCTCAAAAACAAGGAGAAAATAGAAATGGTTATATATATATATATATATATGTGTGTGTGTGTGATGACTGCGCGTTCGGATTTTGTAGCTATAGATATTTGAGATTGAATAATATTTGGTCAATTAGGCTTGAAGAAGCAAATAAGTGTGTGGTGTAATGCATTATTCAATTTTGCTCCATTTTAATGAACTTTCTGAACTGTTTGGACTTTGGAACCTTAAATATTAGTTTGATTTATGGTATAAGTTACTTGGTTTGCTGTTGAGTGATTTGAAGGTTTTCTTCTAGTTAGAGGAGTAATTTTTTAAGATCACGTATAGCAGTTAGAGGGAGTTCTTCATTTAGTAATCTTTCTTCCGAAGGTTCCTATCGTCATGTTTAGGATGTGGATTGGGGGTTCATTATGGTTGAAAATTTCAGTCTTGAAAGGAGAGGATTGTGATGTTCTTAGGTAATATTCATTCAAATTAAGGCTATACAGAGCATTTCAAAAGGCATGCTAATATGTCAATTTCAAAAAAAGAAAAAAGGCATGCTGATATGTCTGATTATGAATATAAGTAGGCATAGATGGAAAAGCGGATTGCAAGATTGGTTATACTTTGTGAGAAATGAAATGGAACTTGGTGCCTCATTGGTTGCAGTATTGCTAGTAATTGGAGGCTTGTACTTGTTATAGAAAGAAGATATCAAAGATGAAGTAGTAAAAGGAGTAACAAGAAAAGCAAGCTTAAAAAAAACAAGAATGACAGGCTTTAGAGTGCTCTAAACTTTGAACTTGAGGATAAATTTAGTGGACAAGACAACTATATTTAGTGACAAAGAAGGAAAGATCTTCCTGTTGATTCTTTGTTTCTTTCCTCATAAGCCTTTTGTGCATGTATACCAAGCGCTTTTTTAGTCCATATTTGTTCAGTGAGTAAACAAATGGAGAATTAGGTTTTCTTTTTGTTGGGTTATATAACGCAGCATTGAGATTGCACCCTTTCAATGTAGTTTAAATATTTTCATTATTAAATAAAGAAAAAGTGAGGTGATGCACCTACATTTTTAGTCAAGTACTTTTATTGATGTATGCCAGCAAAATACTGGAGTAATAACTGTATTGTTGCTGTCTTATTATCAGTCATTTTGCATACGAAATTTGCACAAGAGACCTCTACTTTCACTTAATTACTCAAGCTCCAATGATTGTAATGTTTGTTCAAACTTATTAAGAAGATGCATTCTTTCTTAAGCACTTTGGCAGAATATAATGTGTATTTTGATGTTTATTATTTCCATGCACCTAAGAGTGTGGACTACTGGTTAATAAAATGAGGTAAATAGTGGAGATCAGGGAAAAAAGCATGTAGGTGATTTCTTCCCATCTGCTTAAGCCTTGGTGGGCAAAGTTACCCGATAGTTGGTACTATACAAGCTGGAGGTAGCAGGTACCTAGTAGAATAGTCAAAATACGTATAGCCTTGCCCGAACACCACCATCATAAAAATGATGCTTATTTGTTCCCTTGTTAATATTTATGAAATACATTTATTAGATTTGCAAATTTTCATTAATCATTTATTGGGTGCAGTGTTCCTGGGGTGCTGAATCAAATTCCTGATGTGGATGCTTCTTCATTAAGGTCTGATGTTAGTCCATTCTAGTGGTTTATTTACTGAATTGTGCCATCTCAACTTAAAAAGTGTAACTGACATTTTTTTTACTAAGGTGTAACTGACATAATTTCTTCTCAAAGAAAAGTTCACTAAACATAATTTTTCCTTTCCCAGAGGACTTTTGTTTAGTATTAAGATGAATGTACAGGTAGCACTATAATAGGTAGTAACTAATTTTTCATTTTTAAATGTAGCATGGTTTAAGTGGGTTTCTTGGATCTAATGCCATGTCAAAACCAGTAATAAGCATTAAGCTAGTTAAGCCTTTTCTTGTCCTATGGAAACTCCAACCCAACTCAATAGTTTTCCAGATTTAATGTGGTCTAGTAGGGCAGTTGTGCAATGATGGATACGTTTCCTCAGAAGGGCCTAGCATAATGACTAATGTTTTTTCATCCCTATCATGTCTGTGGTGGCATGAGTCCCACATTGATGTTTTTGTTTTGCATAATTTATAGATGCTGGATATGAATCCAACTCTTTTACAGATTAAGGTCAAATGAGATGATACTCCCTCAATCTCAAAGAGAAACTTTATCTATACACTCCTTGATATGGTTTAAGATCTTGTTGAGAAAAAAGAAGGTTATTTAGGGACATATATTTCTTGAAGTTCAAATGAAAGGACGTCGAGATGATGCAAAGTTAAAAGGAGATGGAAAAGGAATGAGCAATAACAAGAGCTTCACCTGAAGAGTCCTAAGATCTGCTACATTAACTTCTTTTAGATGTGTGATGAAGAAACTGATTTATCTAGTACACCTGTCTATCACTCTGTTGTCAATTATGTCCAGAAAGATCCTTCTCCCAAATGATGGCTCATGGCCATAAGTCTTCAACATTCACATGTATGATTGCAGACAATTTGAGTCTCTGTCTCTCTCTCCACGACTCCACCAACCTATTGCTATCTGACTGGGATATATGCTATGAATAAGATGATGCGTATCTTCACAAATTTATGGCTGAAATGGATGTGATAAAATTTTAGAGACTCCTCAATTAAATTCTTCTATTTTACTATGGCCAATAACTGGATTTCTCATGTCATATGCTCAGTGAATAAAATTTTTGAGAGACTGATATTTTGATCTAATAACCATCTAAATTTTGACTTTTTGCTGTAGTTTTTAGTTTGGGGTGCCAATACTAACAGTAGCATAGTTGCTTAGTTAGTCTTTCGTCTTTGCATATTACAATCTTACTGATTATCATTCTGGTTTAGCAGAAAATCGAGGTAATGACAAACAAGGATAGGCTAGAATCTTTGCATGGGAGATGATATGGCTTCTTTAGACATTAAGTTGCATCAGTGTCATATTTACATTGAACTAATGCAATTATTAATTATTAATCAGCTGAAGGCAGTTTAATCTGCTCCATAATTGTTTTTTCTCGAAACGTATTCTGTTCACTGACTATGAAGTTTGGTCAGGCCTTTAAATTTCCGCCTGCTCAGTGAAGTACATGTCGTACCATCTAAGGTTAGTTGCAACACAAGTCTTTCCATTAAATTTCATTACTTCATGTTTCCCTGATTCAATGGTGGAAATGTTGCAGCTACAAAGTGGTGTTCGGCACTTCTCGTCAGCTGGTAAGCACATTATACAAATGATGTTGCTCCCACCCAATGCTGTTATCTTTCCAGATATTTATAGATTGCTTTCAGTAACTTCCACCATCATATCTTGAATTTCAAGTGCAACACGGAATGAAAAAATAGTAAGGGGTCCATCTGATAAGAGCATATAAAAAGAAAAGTGGAATACAACTTAAGAAATTCTTTCAACTTCTAACATCTAAGAGAAATTGCACGAAACACGTGATAAGTCCTTTCCTGTTGGTCATGTTAGTAACATTATATGTAGGAGGCCGTTGCTTTGATCATGTGCTTATATCTTAACTTGAACTCCTCATTTATACTGTTTTTCTATAACAAATAGCCCCTTCAAATGTCATCATTTCATTACATAATAGGGATGTGTTTCTTGGAGCTCCATGTTTTTTTAATAATAAATAAATCGAAATATAAAGAGATGGAGCCAGTACAAACTAAGCTAAAGATAGCGCACAATGAAAAAAATGATCATATAGGTGATATCTACTAGTTGAACATAGGTTTTAGCTTGTTAGAGAACTTCTAAAACTATTACTCCCTCCAATATATTATGTGACACCCTTTGACTTGGCATAGTGTTTAAGAAAAAAAGGAAGACTTTTGAAACTTATGGTCTTAAACATTCCTTTGGGTTTTTGTGTGGTTGTGTTATAATACTTATTTCCTACTATTGCAGAGGCTCCTTCATATGCAGAGGTGGGAATGCCAGCTTTGTCCCCTACAATGGTAATCTTAACGGCATTATTTCTATGAATGATGGAGCTTTCTGCTTATCATTTCCTTATTATTGTGGAAATTGTTAACGTACATGTTCATCTCACTGCAGACTCATGGTAATATAGCAAAATGGATAAAGAAAGAGGGGGACAAGGTCAGTTGCTTTCATGGCTACCGAAAGTTAAAGTAGTACAATCTTTTAGACAGAGATAATGCCTGCTAAAGTATTAAGGCTCAACAACTGACATTTCTATTTTATTACACTGTTAAATTCGGATTTCCTAACAGATTCAAGCAGGGGACGTACTATGTTTGATAGAGACTGATAAAGCAACGCTTGAGTTTGAAACTCTTGAAGAAGGGTAAGCCTATATTCCAATTGTGCTGTATTTGCTTAAAACTTAAAAGAGAGAATTTTTTTTTAACAGGTAAGTAGTGTTCTTTTATGATGCTATTGCTTTTCTTTACGTACTATGTGATTAGTTTTTTTCCTGATGCTCTTGCTGTTCATAAATGCCTGAAGTACTCACTATAATCATCCTGTTAACGGATGCACTTCTTTAATGTAATTGGTTTTGTTGTTTGGGGATATCATTTGCAGTTTCCTTGCAAAGATATTGGTCCCTGAAGGAACAAAAGATGTACCGGTGGGACAGGCTATAGCAATTACGGTAATAAGAGTTCTTAGATATTTCTCCTGCCACTTTTCATCTTTATTTTCTATTTTGTGATTATCTCCTTTCAGTCAAGCACCACAAAATATAATTGAAGTGATAATGCTGCACTTTTCTCTTTTTCTTTCGCTGCTTCTCTGGAATTCTTTGCTGCAATGGAAAAAGAAGTCTGTGTTACGCCCCAAGAATTTCTAGTCGTTTTTTTTATGTTTCTATTGTTCTTTTTGTTCGCATAAACAGTAGGTAGCTTAAAAATTCTCATTTTGGGAACAAAAAGAACAATAGAAACTTAAATGTGGTCTGAGAAATTGGAACGGAAGTCGAGAGTTTGTCACGGAAGATTGACTGCCACATACAAATTGCAGAGATGATAGAAATGAAATGGCAAGACGTAGGCAGTCAATGATTCTCTGTGAAGTGATAGTATAGAGGCCTACTTAATGGAGGGGGTTTAAGACCTGATTGTAAATCAGTTTGGAAGACTAAAGCACCAGAGAAGATGGTGTGTTTGAGATGGTATATTACGTAGGATGCTGTCAGCAAACAATCTGAGGAAGAGAACGAATATATGCTGGACAGGAACCACCTCATAGTACATTGTAGTTTGCATCAGATATATGAGCATTAATATTTTCCTTGTTAAACTATCTTGGGTTTTACTCGATAGTGGCAAATGCTGTAAGAAGTAGTTTTTTTTTTTTTTTAATTAAAAAAAGGATGGAAGCGAGAAAAAGAAGATATGGAAGACAATTTCTTTGTGCGTTCTTAATGATTTGGTTGGAAAGAAGTGAATGAATCTTATAAGGATTCAAAAGACCAGCATGGACTCAGAGCCTTCTTATTTCCTACATGCTTAGCTTAAGTAGGTTGTGTAGACTGCCATGGGCATCTATTATTGTAAATATTTTTCGCTAATTGAGTAGGTGGAAGAAGCAGATGACATACAAAAAGTCCCTGCTACCGTTGGTGGTGCATCAGAGGTTAAAAATCAAGCATCTTCTCAGACAGATGCAGCAAGGGGAAACGGGGCTCCAGAAGTGAGTCCTGCGAATATCAGCTCATCTGAACTTCCTCCACATCTGATCCTTGATATGCCAGCTTTGTCCCCAACCATGGTATGGAAAGTTAATAATGGACTCTTTAATTTCCATGCTATACTTGTTTCCTTTACCTGTCAATGCTGATGATATCTTTGTTTGAATTCTTACCTATAGAACCAAGGCAACATTTTTAAATGGAGGAAAAAGGAAGGTGACAAGGTTGGTGCTGCATTATAAGAGACCAGTGAATTTTCACTAATACCCCAGACACTGGGCAGGGATGACTAAAACAGCACGTGTAACTATTATCTTCTTTTTATTTCGACACAGATAGAGGTTGGTGATGTTCTCTGTGAGATAGAAACTGACAAAGCAACTCTTGAGCATGAGAGTCTTGAAGAAGGGTAAACTTTCCCATTACATTTTAAATAAGATGTTTAATTGGAAGAAAATAAGATACTGTTAGAGATATATAACTATTACTATTTTTTACTGTACTTTCTATGAGGTGATTATTTCTTAGGACTTTCTAGTTATCCAGAAAAGCAGCCTCAAATATTGAAGGAAGAATTCTTCCTAGCCTCTTCATATTGACTTTCTATGGCGGAGGCCTTCTTAGTTACATCTGCTGCTGTTTATTTCTGGGAGTATGTGAGGTTGTTTTCGTTACGGTGTTATCATGTTTCTGAGTCTTTGAAGTAGAAGACATTCCATTCCATGTGTATCCTGTTTGTTCTTGTAGATTATGAAACTATTTCCCTCTGATTCAGTGTTGGTTTTACAATTTGATGTGTTCGTTTTCTTTGGCCACAAAAAATTATTTTTATCTGGTGTGATTTGTAGATTCTTGGCCAAAATACTGGCACCTGAAGGTTCAAAAGATGTGGCTGTTGGGCAGCCTATTGCAATCACAGTAAGTTGCTAATGCTCCTCCCTTTTTTCACCTTCTGAGAGAAATTTAGAACTTTCTGTTGTCTTAACCATTAGAAGATGCAAATCAGTATATTCAGATTTAGGGTAGGGACTTGTCGTAGTTCTTTTTTTGGATTATAACTCTTAGCATTTTCTGGAATTAATACTTCTTTTTTGCAAGGTTGAGGATGAAAATGATATTGAAGCTGTGAGGACATCGATCAGCGGCAACAATGTGGTTCAGGAAGAAAAGCCGGTCCGTCATGATGTCACAACTGAAGTTAGAACTCAGACAACAGGTTTCAATAGAATCAGTCCAGCTGCTAAGGTGTTAATTACGGAACATGGTTTAGATGCATCATCAATTCCAGCATCTGGTCCTCGTGGTACCCTGTTAAAGGGAGATGTTCTTGCTGCATTGAAGTCTGGAAAGGGATCAAACAACAATTCATCAGTTGGGAAGGCAACTCCATCTCCTCCTCAGGTCAACCAACAAGCTACTCCAACAAAGTCACTTGATTTAAAATCTGATGGACAGCAACAGGATGCGTATGAAGATTTACCCAATAGTCAAATTCGCAAGGTACTATGAACTGCCATCAGCAGTTATTTTACTCTTTTACCTTATTGTACTTATTAAATGATAGAGCTTTAATTGTGTTGTATAGGTATTTTATGTTATATACTATCATATTTGCTAACACATTGAGAAAAAATGAAGGACGATCTTATTTCTTGGACGTAAGGATCAGTTTCATTTATCTATGTAATACGAGTCTCTTTCTTAAATTTTTAAATGTGGGTGAGAACATAACAGAAGAAAAGGGATTTATGAATAGTTTGATTATTACAAGGCACACCTACTTATAGAATCAAACACTATACACATTGTATTTGAGTGTCTCATCCTTCATAGGGGGGCATTCTAATCTTCTCCACCATACACATTGTATTTGCTCAATTGAAGGCAGTATCTAAGCTAGATGCCTTTCGTATTTACTTGGTTGGTTCAATGTAACCCCTATAGATGCCCTTGATAACTTGTTGCAGTTTATTATTTCCCTGGTTTTAGAATATCCACCCCTGTTTAAGGAATTTCCTACTTTTTTTGAGAGTTCAATTGCAATATCATTGTTCGATCTTTTTTGTATCTTCTTGATGCTAGCAATGGAAGTTTCACTTCACCCAAAAAATGTATCTAACAAAACCTAACACTTCCAACATTCTAACTCTAACATAATGCACTAAGACAATCCAACTTAGCTGGGAAAACCAACTTGAGTTTTTTGTTTTATTCTGAAAATAAGGAAAAATGAACAGTCATCAGAGAAGTTGGGAAAACATGCCAGGAAATGTGCTAAATGGGATCTTGTTACTTGCTGACTGGTGTTTTGCGAAGCAATAATAAAGCATTGATTTTTAAGATTCTACTCCCTCCATCCCATTCTATGCGGTACCATTTGATTTGACATGTTGTTTAAGAAAAAAATGAAGACTTTTGAAACTTGTGATCTAAAACAATTCTTAGATATTTGTGTGGTTGTAAATCATTTCATTAAGGGTAAAAGGGGAATTTTTTAGTCATTGTTTCTAATTATAGGAAGGTGACATTCTCTTAGGGATGACCTTACAAGGAAATGGTGCCACATAAAATGGATGAAGGGAGTAATACTTTTGATTTTTCTATTTCCTTTCTTCTTCTTTTTTCTTTTTCTTGTGCAATTCTTACTCTTCATTAAGAGGTCTTTGATCAACCTTCTATTAAAGACCAGATGATGATTACCAGAACAATTCATTTATTGAAAAAATACCAACCTCCTGTATGAACTACTCTTTTAAGGTTAGTAATCACCTTGTTGTTAAAACACAATTGTCTTTGGAATTTTGGATTGGATGATTTAGTAAACAGAAGATTTATTTGCAACCATTTACTTTGCAAATATGACGACCAGACCTTCACAGTACTTGTTCTATCTAACTTAGTTGAAATACGGTAATATTTCTTAGATATCATGCTTTAGACTAAATAACAAGGCTATAGGTTTAGAAAGGAAAAAAAGTAAACAGTATTTTACTCTTCGAAAATAAATTTTGGACAGACAACTGTAGATGAAAAGGTTTAAGTTTAAAGAGAAAGATGACTTATTAAAGGAATTTGAGAGTCTTAACTGATAATACTTGTAAGGTTGTCTGTTAATATGAATGAGTTTGGTTTTGTTCTTTTTCTGGGGAGATTTTTATTTTGTTTCAAATAAAGAAATTGTGTTTTGTTTACCAAATAAACATGTGTTACACCTTTCTTTAAAACTTTGTTGCCGCCTAAAATTGTCAAGGTGGCAGTAATAACCAAGTTAAAATTTCGGTGTTCTTAAAAATCATTCTTTGCATTTCTAGACCCTAGTGAGTTTTCCTTTGTTGAATGAGCATTGAACAAAGACTAACAAGTTGATCTGTGAAATTTCAACTTAGAAGGTTCAGTTTGTAAATCACCCAAGGAGAAGTTGAAATATGAATAGTGATTTTTACCTTTAAAAATTCAACATCTTCAGTCTAAAATTAGAATATGCTAATAAATCAGCTGGTCCAATAAGGACCCCAAGTAGGATATCAGCTGCTCAAATTAGGACTCCAGGTAGGGTATTAGCTTGTCTTTTTTGTTTTCCTCTTTTCTGGTGTAGTGCTTCTTATGCAGTGTATTCATCTTGGTTTTTGCTTATTATGTGATCCACTTTCGACTTGGCTTATGCTCTACATTGTTCTTAGTTTTCACTAAGTTTATGTGCTATCAATGTATTCTTCACTCCCATTTCCTGTGTTTTTTTTATGCATATAGGAGACTTGCACAGATTACATCTCATACTTGATTTGCTGTGTCTCTCAATCCTTATATTTTGCAGGTGATAGCAGCAAGGTTATTGGAATCTAAGCAATCTACCCCTCACTTGTACTTGTCCACAGGTTCTGTCAATTCTCAAGTTCTTAGTGCTATGAGTAGTAATTACTAATATCTAATATGTGGAACTTTTTCAAATTATTCATTTCTAACAGATGTTATATTGGACTCTCTTCTCTCCTTCAGAAAAGAGCTTAAAGGTATAGAATTAAGGTGTTTAATTTGTATTGTTGCTTGTGCTGATATTCCTTCATAATGATCTGGCACATCTTTATTCTGTGCAGAAAAGTATGATGTTAAAGTCTCTGTGAATGATATCGTAATCAAAGTGGTTGCAGCAACATTAAGAAATGTACCAGGAGCAAATGGTTAGTTTTTATCAGTATTTTCGTTGCTAATTGAAGTTCTAACTTATTTTACATTAACAGCTAAAATGTAGGATGAAGCGAAGCATAGTTAGCTATGAAGCCTAATTGTGAATTTGCTTAGTATGCGGAAGCAGACTTTCTAGCTTTGTTAGAGGAATGACCATAATCTTTTTTCTCAATTTTGATACTTCCCAGTCAGTTTCATTTAGTTCTTATGTCAGGAAAAGATCATATGATCTCTGAAAGAAGATGTAGGAGGGACAAAAGATACTTTTCCAGTTAATTGTGAATGGTGTTTGTTGTTAACATGCACTTAGATATCATATAATCCTTTTTTGTCAAAAAAAGAAAAGATATCATATAATCCTTTACGAATGTATGTTTTTTGTGTTCTGTTTTAGGTAAATATTAAGAGTTTATAATTGATATTGTTGTGAACATAATAATGTCCATTGATGATAATTGACTTGTCATTTTTCCTGTTTCCCTTAAATACTCATGGTTTGGGCATACTAAGGGCGATAAGATTAGGAACGAGGGTATACGGGACAAGGTGGTAGTGAGCTCCATGGTGGACAAGATGACGGAAGGGAGACTAAGATGGTTTGGGCATGTGAAGAGGAGATGTGCATATATCCCAATGAGGAGGTGTGAGAGGTTGGATATAGTCAGTACAAGGAGAGGTAGAGGTAGACCAAAAAAGTATTGCGTAGAGGTGATCACCCAGGAAATTGTAGCTTCAGCTTACTGAGGACATGTCCGTAGATAGGAGGTTGAGGAGGACATGTATTAGGATAGAAGGTTAGTAGGCATTGTTCGTCCATACTAGCAGTTGTAGATTACTTGTGTAGTTTTTTGTTCTTTAACTATCGTATTATTTTGTTGTGGAACTGTTCTGTTATTATCTTCTGTTTTTGTCTCTATGTATTGATTTTTGTACTTCCATTACTATCTGTTGTTTTTTATTGAGCCGAGGGTCTACGAAAACAACTTCTCTACTAAGGTGGGGGTACGGTGGCGTATACTTTACCCTCGCCAGACCACATTTTGTGGAATTACATTGGGTATGTGTATGTGTATGTTGTTGTTGTGTCTCAAATGCTCATGGGGTATCAAGTTTTTTCTCATTTGTAAGTTCAGAATTGAACATTTAATTTGAGAAATGAGGCTATAAGTTATGTATTTCCATTTATATAAATGAAGCATGCTAGCTCTCTTATTTCCAGAGGTCTAGTGGGTCTCCTACAATCTCTTTTACTAAGAAGCACTCAGTGAGACACTTAACCCCATTAGGCTTCATCCTAAACATGTACCATCTCTGTTGGTCTGGAGTGAAGCCTCTTTAAGTCTTCACTGTCTAACTATTCTACACAGAAAATACTCAATTTGTAGAGGAGAAACTCTCGTCTCATTTTGCAAAACCTCTTTCCGGACAGAATAGGAGACTTTTCTGGTTATGTATAACAATTATTCTCCAGTAATTTCTTTTTGAAAAAATGCATTTACAGATTAATAGCCTCAATATGTGTATATTTCTTCTTTCTCTTTTTTCCCACAACTTAAAGAGTATCTATCCGTTGACTTTATGTTGTGGAATCACAAACTTTTAGTCAAACTGGCCAAAGAATTCTATATCCTCTTTGCTTCTGTATATATTGCAACTTATTGTGGAAAAGAGTTGATTTTGTTTACAGTCTAACTCTTCATTCAAACAAACTTTTAATGGAGACCACTATTTCCATGAAACCTATTGTACTTTTGGTTCTTCTCCCGGCATTCATAATAACTATTGATAGCAACGTCGATTTGTTGGTGTTTGTCTAGGATACTGTAAAATTGTAAGGTGATCTTTTTCCTTATTTGTCTCCTGTACATCATGATACAATTTAGACCAGCAATTGAAACTTGAGAGTGTAATTTTTGCTGAACTGTTCTTCAGAAATCTGTAGCACTTCTCTGCTCACAATACCCTTATAAGCTATAACCCACCCCCACAAGCAAGAATAGCAGAAAAGGATGGAGAGTCATTGTATTTAATTGATGGCTATATCCTTCAACTATGGTTTTCCGGTAACTAAGATCAATTCATTCCTGATCTAAGATAATTCTTCATTGAATTTCACTACATAGACTTTTAGTTTACTTCCGGATGACTAGCTTAGTGAAAGACACTTTCTCCTGTGAAATGCTAGTTCACTGAAAAAAACTTCTCTTTAAATCCATTACAGCTTACTGGGATGATGGAAAAGGTGAGGTGGTGCTTTGTGATTCTGTCGATATATCTGTTGCGGTTGCCACTGAAAAGGTATGCGGCATACTACTGTTTTGTTGGATCTTGTACAAATCTTGTTCTCATTCCATTTTCTTGAGTTTCAGGGCTTGATGACCCCAATTATCAGGAATGCTGATCAGAAATCCATATCCTCAATATCTGCGGAGGTAAAAAGGGATATAGGTTGAACTGTTTATTTTTTCAACATCTTGGACGATAAGGCTAGACACTCTATTTTCTTTTAAGTGGGGATATTGAAATTCTGGTTAATGTATAAACTATAGGATTTTGATGCTTTGAAGGAAACTGCAATTTTGTTCATAGAAGCTAGCACAAGAAATATTTTCTGCAATATGTATATACTGTTATATTACCTGTCTTTATTTAGGCGTCCAATATCCCAGCTTATTGTGGTTTCTTACCTTCTCATTATCATTGACTTGTGCATGAAAGATCAAGGAGCTTGCTGGAAAGGCAAGAGCTGGAAAGCTTAAACCTAATGAATTCCAAGGTGGCACTTTCAGGTGAATAATCGACTTTAGATTCTAGGCATTGTAAAGAGCAGCTCTGTTGTGCAGGAATTATATCTTCCGTGTTCTTTATGCAGCATTTCGAACTTGGGCATGTTTCCAGTGGATCGGTTTTGTGCAATTATCAACCCTCCTCAGGTCATTATACTTTTCTTCCCTCTCATCCTGTAGCCACCCCTGCAAGAAAGATATCTGCTATTCCTTCCCTTTGATTGAATAGATTAGCGTTTTATGTCAGCCTCTCCTTAACTATTGAACTTCTATAGTTGATGCATTAAATTTTATAACTGAACTGTCACCGATGAGTTATATAACCTAATAGTTCTCCAGAACAGGTCATTCCTGTCACTGCTCATAAATCTCTAGCTTGAAATCCATAACATTGTAATCTCTTTCCTCAGGCTGGTATAATTGCTGTTGGTAGGGGCAATAAAGTTGTCGAACCAGTGGTTGGTGCTGATGGTATAGTTCTAACTGAAATTTCTCCTTCCATAATTTTTTTGCTTATTCAATTTGCTGAAATATTGCTAACACCACACCGACGAGTTTAGGATTGAGATGTATAGTAAGTAGTTGCTTTAACTAGTTGAATTTTGCTTCCTTCTTTTCAGGAATTGAGAAACCAGCTGTAGTTAACAAAATGAGTTTGACATTATCAGCTGATCATCGCGTCTTTGATGGGAAGGTTGGAGGTAAGTTCAGACTTGTCATCTTTTAAAACTTGTATAATTTACAGAAGTAGAGATTGTCTTTTACACTTCTTGAATCAATCTTGCAGGTGCGTTCATTTCAGCGTTGTCATCTAACTTCAGTGACATCAAGAAGCTTCTACTGTAATACGGATGAAGTGTCTGGGAACAAAATATCCTACAGGACAACCTGTGCAGGCGGCGTAGTTCTTTTCTGATGATAGTTTGCCTCTTTCAGATCGCAAGCTTGTATTTGTATTAATGGTGCCATTTTTGTTCTTGAAAATAAAAACGATTTGAGGTCCATAAAATTGGACTAGTTCCAATACCCAATGATACTACCATTTCTTCTGAGATGCTAAGTTTATGACAGATCATAGTCCATCCGTTCTCCCTGTAAAGTTGTACAATAGGGGTGCCTCAATATTTTTTTACCAAATAAAAAAGCTGATTTTTTCCTCTCTTGCTCATATAATGTTTTAACTTTACTTTTACAGACCATGTAACAACATGCAACAGCTAAACAAACTTTCTTTTGTTAATCACCAAAAGAAAATTATTGCTCAATTTGTATTAACTGATTATATAAATAATTGTTGTTGTGGTACTGTGTTACCCCTTGCAGTTTATTTTCTATTTAGAAGAATCCTCTCAACACTAAAGTATCCAATAATATAACATGTATACTAAATAGCATGAAAATTTAGAGACAAAATTCCATAACCAATGTCAATTTCCCTCTATGATCATCAGAAATCCTACAACCAGAAGAGAAGCTTTTTGGAATAAACCGTAACGTCTGGGGCAGCTAATGCACATATCGACTAATTCCACGGGGTATCTGCTGCCTCTTACCAGCGAAAAGATAGGGATCTTCATAGTACTGTGAAATCTTTAACAGCAAGTGGTTCGTACCATTGTGGACCAAATCCAGCAGCTTTTCTTGCTTGCTCATTAAAAGGAGGCTTCAATGGCCCTCTGAAATATGTCCTCACAGTGGAGTGAAACTTTTGAATCACTTCATTGTCTACATTACTAGTTTCTTCTGAAGGAATATCACTCAGATTTGGATTTGTTGATCTTAAGCAAAGATACTTGAACCATTTGACTCCCGCAGCGCAGTGAGTTATTTCTTCTGGATACACCACATTCTCCAGTAACTCAGCTGTTTGACTATCACCACCATTGCGGAAACGGGATATTGTTGTTGGAATCACATCAAGTCCTCTGGCCTACATTATCAGAAAATGTGAAGTCATCAACCTGGTATAGAAAAAGTGAAAGTGATGCTACAAAAGTAGAATGATGATGAACTGCATAAAAGAAGCCTTTGATTAATACTCCCTCTGTCCCTATTTAGTTGTCCATTTTAGAAATGACACACATATCAAGATAGCAATAATTAGCATAGTGAAGTTATAATTTTACCCTTATTAATTATGGTTTCAAAAATGATGACTTAAAACTTGGAAATTTTCAAGAAGTTTAAACGAGGGTATAATAGGATTTTTTTTTTTATCATTTCTTGATTTGTCATAATGGACAAGTAAATAGGGACAACTAAAAGAGGAAATACGGACAAGTAAATAAGGACAGAGGGAGTACTTTTTAAGTATTGCTTATATTTAAGATTTATGATATCTATCATACATGTCTTAATACGTCTAACCACATGAAATCACTTTACTACACCCAAGTCATCATGTTAAACTGGAAACCACTCAAGGATCGCTAGTGTCAGCACTGAACGTTATGTTTGGAAATCGGAATATACAAATAACTGAGATTATAATGATAGCACAATGCAAAATTGCAGCTGTTTGTTAAAATTCAGCCTGTTATGATCATGAATATGATGTCGAGTGGCACCAGATAGCTCTAGTTTGCAGACTCGCGGACTATAATCATGTTATAGATTTAAGTAACATAACCAAATTAAAGTGACAATAAATAGTTGAAAGAACTCATGAATGAGGCGACTTAAATTCTTCCGTTCGTTCAATTTTTTGTTGTTTCACATGAGTAAAAAACTACAAGGTTACAGTCAGCTCTTACATTATGAATGTTTCACATTAAAATGGACGCATTCCATAGTGCAAAGGAATTTTCTGGAATAAACCCTTATTTTAGAGGCTTATGGATTTTTATCATCAAAATTATTGACAAAAGTAAGACATAAAGTGTGTTTCAAGCTCAATCATTTGAAACTTCACAACAAAAATATCTTTTTGTTACTTTATTCATGAATATCCAGATTTCTTTTATCAGGTGTAAGAGATGAAGAGAGAACCTCATGAACACAGTGTTCAATAGCCAAACGAGCCAACAGATCGTTAGAAGTAGCAATGGCTGAATCCCACAGGCCATCATGAGCAGGTAAAGCTCCATAGAATGAACCTAGTTCCTTAAGCCGTGCTGCAAGTAGAGTAAAATGCCGCCCCTCATCTTGAGCAACCTTTACAAAATCAGTGAAAAATTCTCTTGGCATTGACTGCTGCTTGCCGAATCGAGCAATTATATCCTGTAAGACGACCAATGACATATATATCATCCAAGGATAGTTACTCAATAGTTGCAGTTGACAAGTGGGACTCAAAAATGCATGAATATATCCAAGAATGAATCATCAAATAGAGGTACCATCCACCATGCTAGGTCACAACAGCGCTAACAACCTTGTTAAACGTTTCATTATCCACGAGTAATTATACAGTGTAGGCAGGGCCATCACCTACAACTTAAGTTACATATATATAGTTATAGAAACACACACGGAAACAGGCTAAGTTCAAATCTGATTATCACAGTGAAAATTGTGGGTGCAGTTGGTACCCATGCTCACTGGCTGGCTCCCTGTATTTAGTAACTTTTTTGCAAGAACAACACCGTTCTTCTTCCCATTTCTAGTGCAAAACAATACATCCCACTAGAGAAATTATATCTAGTCTACTGTTTTGTAAGACAAGTACTACAACAACAACATACCCATTATAATCCCACAAGTGTGATCCGGAGAGGGTTCAATGACCTTACCCCATAAAAGGTTAGAGAGACTTTTACGATAGACCCTCGGCTCAAAAGACAAGGTTTTGAAGCAGGATTGCAAGAAAATATGACAACAAAGAGCAAGATACATAACAAATGAAGCAAGTACTATTTCGAAAAATCTCAGCATACTAATACCTACTCTATTACTAATTCAGCTCATCATTGAACACCCTACAAAATTCTTCACAAGCTAATACTTGGCAATACATAACCAAAGTAGAGGAAACAAAGGAAATAAAGGGAACTTTTTTAATTACCCAAGACAAGTCAATAGCCCAGCTTTCAGTGTGTACAAGACTATGTACAATGGCCTGTCTACTCTGCAAGCTTCCTGCTTTTCCAAGCTTCGGCATGAGATTTGGTGACACCAGTTTCACCTGTTCATCATTATAAGCATTTCCCAGAAAATTTTAACACACAAAAATAGTAAAACAAGCATTTGGGTCAGTTGGGCATTTCATCGAACAGGTAATAGACAATACCAAACAAGAATTTGAGCTTAAGCAGAAATCATTACATTTGTAAGACGGGCTGGACGATCAGAAACAGGGAGTTCTTCAGCAGGATTATAAGGCTGAGAAATGAGACCTTGCAGCCATTTGTTTGCTACTTCGTCACCAATGCGAGCTTTCTCAACAGGGTCAGCAGTGTTGAGAACTCGCAGTGCCGCTTCAACAAGAGTCTCTTCTGTACTCATCACTTGTTTGTTTTGGTGATGTTGTATATTGAACTAGTCAAAGTACTTTTTAATGAAGGTGATAGTTGTGTTCAAGCACTCAAATTTGAGATTTCTAATTAATAGCTATCCGATTAAATTTGGATCGCGTTAGGGTTTTCATTGGATACTAAAAAACAATTTAACAAAATCACTTTGTTATTCTCCTCAAATTTGAGGCCTCTAGATAAGAGTTACCTGACTAAGTTTGGATTCGCGCTAGGATCTATATTGGACAATAAACTCTAACAAAGTAGATTCTATTTTCAAGGGACTTCAATTTGAGACCTCTAGTTAAGAGCTATCCTACTAAATTTAAACTCGCGCTAATTTGGACAGTAAAGCGCTTTTTAAAACAAAGATTATTATGTGTACAAGGGACTCGAATTCGAGACTTATCCAACTAAACTTTGATTCGTGTTAGGGTACACGTTGGATAGTAAAGCGCCCTCTAACAAAATCGATTTTGTATTTAAGGGAACTCGAATTTGATATCTCTGATTAAAAGGTACGGGACTAAATCCGAACTTTTATGCAAAAAAGTCCCACATTAAAGAGTAAAATGTTCGTAACAAAAGTGACTTTGTGCCCGAAAACTTAAACTCGTATTGCACAATACATGTTAATATTTACCACACTAAATCAAACACCACATAAGAAATAATCTTAGTACAATTAATGTAAATATAACTAATCCTATTAAATAATCATTTGATACAACAAATCAAACAATGAAATATAATCAATATCAACATAATTAATTTAGTCATCATTAATATTCTTTATTAAATATTATTCATATATACTCTACTAAACGAATCCTAAAATTGTAATCAATAGGTTAATTGTTTTTGAGGTATAGTTAAACTATTAACATATAGTTAAAAATAAGTTTATATCTTAAACATAGACGCATCGAAAATATCCCTAAATTTGAAACGCCTTATTAATTTTATCCTTAAAATATTGACAATTTTTGAAAAACACTCTTATACTTTTAATTGAATTTTAATATACCTCCTATCTCGCTACATATATGAAATATATCCCAAAATTCTCGCTAAAAATTTCACGTCATTTATTATGTCATATGAGAAATAAAAATATATTAAATTTAATATAAATAAAAATCAAAATTAACATTTCACCCTCTAAATTAGTGGTGTTTTTAATAGTTTTCTAAACCTTTTATTTTTATTTAAGAAAACACAAAATGGAATCAGCCCAACAAAAGAGTTGAATTAATAGAACAACTATGGTTGTTACCAAGTGAATGAGAGCAGTAGGGTTTTTGTGTGGGTTTTAGAGACGATGATGATGATGGCGAATTCATTCCCGATTCACAGACCTGCCGAATCAACTCACCATCGACTTCTCGATTTCGTCAAAAATGTGCTTATCAGTATCTTCGTCTCCCCTTATGCCACTGTATGTACTCTCTACACTTTCTATTATGCTTCACTTGTATTGTTATGGCGGAGTTACACCTTCGTTTTGCTCAAAATCTGTACTTGTAGTTGAAAATTCACTTGATATGTATAAGTACTTTGATACCTGTTGCAGGTGGGAGAGGTTGCAGCGTATTAGGTAGAATTAGTCAATTTTTATGTTTTTAAAAAAAAAAACATGAATCAAGTAAAATGCAGTTTCTAGAATGTAGAACTAATAAATTCAAAATTCTAGTTCGGCGGGTGTTGATGTATATGGAAAATTTCTGATACATGTATTATGTAGGTATGTGATATGTATTGTGGAAAAGTACCTGATGTGGAGAAGTGGGATGAAGCTCAAATTGGTCACTATATTGGCATTGGTAGGATGACTATTACTCTTCTGTTTCATTCTTTTTCTTAAAAAGGGCACCTTGAATAATTTTATGGGTGTTTGTTACCTCTGGACATGCTTAACTTAGGGGAGGAGGCATAGGTGTTCAATTGAACTCCGTTTGTGGAAAAATTATACTATTGAAATAGGAAAAAATGACTTCTTTTTTTTGTGTATGTGTAAGTTGTTTGATTCTCTTGGCATAAGAATTTCTTTTTGAATCCCCTTGTTAGAATTACCAGCTAGTACCTCTCACCAACAAAGTTACCGGGTAACTCTGTCACCAAAGGCTTTAGTGTATGAGAATAACTGACTTAGTGTTTTAGCCTGAGATACACAAAATACATACACGTAGTATATATACGTGCGAACACACAAATACATTTGCACATATATACTCATACATAGTATCTATTTTATTTTGTATGCTCACTCTTACTCTTTTGTGATTCTAAAGTTGACATGTGTTTTTCATCAGAAACTTTTTAATTTTATCATTTTTATTTTCCCTTAATGGCATGCTTTTACTGATATCAATAATATGTTTAGGAACAAGATACTAAAGGTACTTTGGTATATCACACACACATATATACATATAGCTTATGCATAAAAAATCTCTTTCTTAAACTCTGCATACAGTCAAACTCCCTCATATAAATTGAACCTGAGAGTAGTGCATAGATACCCACTGATTGTAGCTTAAAATTTGAAAACTGTGTGAATAGATGTGGAAACTTCGGGAGTGAATGAAGTGAAGGAAGCATGGGAGAGTCAACGGAAGGCTTACACATCTGAGTTCATTCAGCTCGATCCTTGTATTGTGAGTTCAACAACTATTCCTTTTTTGTACGTATTTTATTTGGTCTATCCTAATTGAACTTGTGAATCCAGTATTCTGTTGTTTTTCATTATCAGATTCTGTTTGGCAGTTGGGTTGCTACTTTGTATTTTACTCTTTTGATCAATTTCTGTTGTCTGTTTTAAGTAAAATAGCCAAGAGCGTAGAAGTGTTATGTACCTCACCTCCAAGGTTTAAATGAGCTTTTCCTGTGAAATATTGAATCCTCATTCCCTCCCCACTTTACTGATATAGTTCGCATTTCAAGTAGTCAGTGTGCAAGTACCTATTTGGTCTCTTGCCGTTCCTTCTGTTTTGTTCAGAAATTTTGTTTTAGTGCCTTGATTCTTCTTATCCTTTTCCGTATTTGTGTGACTGGTTGCTTTTCAGCAATTCAGAACAGTTTTATTGAGTAAATTGTTTGCTCCAATTAATATTGCCTTTATTGTGTGATATCATCAACAGAAAGCGGAACTGTATGGATGTTTATTGTGTTCTAAGTTATGAGGTTTGTTGTATGTTCTGTCTAGTTGGCAGTTATATGAATGTACATTTTTGTGCAGGAAGATATAGACTCATTTTGGAAGGACAAGGAAAAGCAGGCCGATGTCGTTTTCTGCATGCACAATTTACAGGTTAGCTGTTCTTGTACTAGTGTCTTCTTTATATACACTTCTAGCATCTGTTAGTTGCATTGAAATTAATCTGATATTTACTTGCAGGCGTGCTTTGATAGTGAAGAGAAAGCAAGGAGGCTATTGCATAATGTATCAGCTTTGCTTAAACCTGGGGGTTACTTTCTTGGTATTACTCCTGACTCATCTACTATATGGTACGAAACTGAAATCGGATGATTGATTCACATATTTGTAGTATATTTTCTCTTCATCTTGCTGAAGTGGGGTTTTCTTTTGGGGGGTGGGGGACTGCAAAGTG
This sequence comes from Solanum sitiens, assembly GCA_016801875.1. NCBI lineage: Eukaryota > Viridiplantae > Streptophyta > Magnoliopsida > Solanales > Solanaceae > Solanum > Solanum sitiens. The sequence goes on along the minus strand of JABWTJ010000031.1, from coordinate 2,330,881 downwards.
GTGTCTTTTTAATGCTTTAAACTAGTTTTTGTTGTCACTGGTGTTTTTAAGAATCCATCGATTTGTGGCTTAAATTTTAAAGCGATAAAATGAGGTGAAGTGTGGGGTTATTGCTTCATGGATGATGCATTCAAACAATAATGCGCAAACTGATCCAAAAGTACGACAATATCTTTAAATTCTCAATTTTGAGGAATTGGATTAATATTTGTTTGTTTATGAAATAAAATTTACCTTGTAAAAAATAGTCGTATCCATCAAGTTGGAACACCATCTTAATTTCTGGGTTTAGATGAAATGTTTTTAGAGCTAGGTTTCTACTTTCCTTATGTTAAACTTTTAATTTTTGTCTTATTATTGCTCTTTCAAAAACACTCAACCATGCTTAATGTTTTCCAATAATTAATGCATCAGTTTACCAACTATAATATTATCTTATTATTGCTCTTTCAAAAACACTCAACAATTCTTTAGTACCTTAGTGCCTACACTAAAGAGCTGCTTAAGTGAGGTGAAGCACACAACCTGGCTTTAACTGAGCCTGAGATGAATGGAGGATAGCAGAATCTCTAGGTGTTTGGACATTATAGTAAGTCATGATTCTTCATAGTGATCATTGACATTATTCAACAAATTGAGAAAGAAAAAGACGAGTTCGTTGTTTATGGGCTGTAAAATCCTTTTATCAATATCTTAGTTTCCTTTTTGTAGTACCCTCTTTGTACTTTTTATCAGTAAACACTAAACACTTAACCTTATCAAAAAGAAACGATCAATATCTCGTTTTTTAAGTAGTTGGGTTGTTTATTCTCTTGCTTCTGTAATTGCCTTTATACATTAGATTCACATTAGTTACATTTTCTGGATGAAGTATGACATATAAGTTAGAGGCATACTTCAGAATCTATAGCATATTTCGTGTGCTTTCTTTTGTATATTTCTTGCCTTTTACGGGTGTTATAAGTATGCTGATTTCTTGATCAGAGTGTCTGTTTACTTTCTTATATGCCGTTGAATATATATTTTTTCAACTCATACAAGTATATTGCAATAAGATGATTATGTAAGTCTAGCTTATAAAGAAGGATGCTTATGTAAGTCTAGTAGGCATGGGGATTTTACTTGGGTTCAAGGCCTTGTGAGATCCACTCATGCTGGTTCTGTCTCTCTTTGCATAAGTTATTTTATCTCAAGATTCTGCTTAATCTTGTTTGGTTGTTTGCACTTCATTTGACCATGTGGTTGTTATAGGGCAAAGTACCAGAAGAATGTTGAAGCATACCATAATAGGAGCGGTGGGATGAAACCAAACATCGTTCCTAGTTGTATTAGATCAGAAAATTACATGATCACTTTCGAGGTTGAGGAAGAGAAGTATGGAATCCACTTGGCGCCCACATATGTTTGATCTTATTGCGTCTCTTTTGAGCGATTAATTATTTTCTGTTGTGAATTGGATTTCAGGTTTCCTTTTTTTGGTAAGAAGTATCAATTGAAGTTTGCAAGTGACATCTCTGCTGAAACCCAATGTTTGGTTCATTTTCCAAGCCTGCTCAGGTTCATGCAGCAATATCCCTGTCAAATTTCATTTGGTTTTGTTGTTTTCTGTTACCTTCACCCCACCCCATTTCTCTGTTTATATTTCCCTTGAGGCCCCCTTGTTGAACACCACTTTCCCCAGTAAGCCCTGCCATCAGGGAGGAACCCTGACATGCCTCCAATCATGATCCACTATGATACTTCTATTTTCCAATGTTCTACTATTTGAAATCACGCCTTTCAGATATGGAAATAACCAAACTTGTTCTCGTAATGTGAATTTGGGTATTCTATTTTACAATGTTCTACAAATCTAGTAGGTTATCTGAATGCATCTTTGGTTTGTTTGTGTGAATTTTTTGAGTTTCAGATGTCAACATTTGTGCTCTTGCATTTCCTAAATGGGAAGAAATATTTTAGCTTAGAGCTTATTTTCTTATCCTGCCAATGTAAATAAATCCTATAATTAACTTGAAAAGTCGTATTCCTCAGGTTGGCCAGAGAGGCTGGCCTTGAGCACACGGAGATTCAGAACTTGACAGATTTTTATGATGATAACAGGTAATAGATTGTAACTTACAACTTCACCATCATGGCTGTTTCATTTTGCTTGTTTACCATCTTAATCTATCATATGAAATTACCTAAAATTTTATCACATCATTGATGAAGCCATGAAGGTAAAGTGATGATTCTCTTGAAGTTAAACTTTAAAATGTGATAGTTTATTGCATAGGGAGTCTATATTCTTCATGGCAATGCACATGCCAAAAAGTAGTGTATACATGCCTTGCATAGTACTCCGATGGATGTAATATTGGGCGGGGAACCTAACTTCAAATCAACTTTTGTCATGTTGTGAAGTGTTCAGTATTTGTCTCACCAAGTACACCATAATATTTCCTAGTAAGTGCGAAAGAAAATGGTTTCCCATCACTTGACCATTTTTCCTACCTTTTAAGAATTTAATGGGTCACCTATAGTATACTGATTTTCTTTTTTTAATTATGTCTATTTTTCCTTTTCTTTTGGTTGTTAAATTTTATTTATATCTGTAGAAGGTTTATGAGGATTGTTAGCTGGACAGGAATAACTCCAGCCTGGAATTATTGCTTAAATTAAGGTTTAATATACCACAGTTCTATTATTTTCAGCAGAAATAACTGATAATTTGATAAAGTTGCTTCATTTATTTAGCCTTTTTGGTCCGATTTTCTTAGATTATTAGTAGTGTCTGTCTTTTAGACCATTGCTTGAAGCGTCTTTAGTCTCCAAATAAAGTTCTGATAAGTTTCTTTAATCAGAACAGCTGATCCTTCCTTCATTTTACTCCATTCATAGAGCACAATTTCTCGGAATGCTACAAGATGCTGGTCATAACTTTTTTGATCCCAGGGGCAGACTTCTTCCCAGATCGTATGACGTTTTAGGTAATCAGATTATTCACTGCATTGACCATCCACTAAAATCTGGTTCTGGTCGTGTATTACAACACCCTTCACTCATATCCTATCCTTCCGGTATTTTTCTTATGCAGGTCTATACACCACATTCATATTTCAAAAGCATGATCCGGATATTGCACCTCCACTTACGACTCCATTTTTGCCTGTTGGAAGCCACTATCTTGATGAGGTAAGGTTTCTACTCCACTTTTGAGGTATTTGTTCAATTTGATTAGATCTTCATACTGTGTGTAGGCAGCATAATTATTCATGGAAAGTCCGCATAATTTATGGTTGGGAAATAAAGGATCCTATTGAGTGATTGCTTGATTCTTTGGATTAGCAGCATCTTGGTTGAAAGAAACTATCTACAGGAGTGGTTTCTTGGCAGAGGACATGCTTGTACTTTGCTACTTTCTATTACCAGGCTTTCAATGTTATTCCTAGTAGTCTACTGTATAATTTAAGCTCGTCTCCTCGTGATCCAGATGGAATGGCAAGTCATTTTGTGGAATGAAGAAGAGAATAACGGACAGTCTGATTCGTCTATAGGGTTGGGCAAGATAACTGAGCAAAAAGGGATTTTAGGTCCTGGTCCTGCAGAATTACGTTTCCCCGAAGCTATTTGATGTGATAGTGTAGAACATTGGATGGCAGTTTGAAGGATCACGGCGTGAAGAGGCGTGACCTCCTGGCGTTAGATTATTATATCCTTCGTTTTGTTGTACAATGAATAGACATTTTGATTAGTAGATTGGCTTGATGTGTATAGAATAGATCCCTTTTAGGAACTAGCCAATATCAATGTACTAATTAACCATGGAAGATTCATCTTCACTGGCTTGACGAAAATTGAACAGCTTCCTTCATGTATTCATAGATGTCAGGTGATTTCGAGGTTACATTTTTTTGACTGATAAAGTGTTGAGCAGCTAATGGCCTGTATGTTCCTAAACTTGCTCATTTTGGAGTTTCAGATATTGCCTGCTAGGTATTGACACTTGGTTCTGAATAAGTAACACACACACACACCAATGATTTTCCCGCATAACCATAACAATAACATACTCAGTATAATGGTTTATATGTATGACTTTTCCTCAAAACTCTCACTCCTTTGTCAGCAAGTCCAATGAATTTCTCGCATAACCATAGCATACTCGGCGTAATTCAACGTAACGTGTTGTCCCAAAAAAAAAGGGAAAAAAAAGAGACAAAATCACACACCCGGTGGGACTCGAACCCACAATCGCCTGATTAGAAGTCAGACGCCATTAGGCCACGGGTGCTGCTTGTTACGTATAACTAGAAATTAATTTATTATTCTCAACACTACTGACACCTCTCTATTTATTTCACAACTAGTTTGTCTGCTTGTTGTAATTTCATAAGTGAAATCTAAGAGTATAATGTGATACGCAAACTTTATTCCTATCATGTGAAGATCAAAATGTTGTTTTTCATGAACCTTCAACTCAAAAGAGAAAGCTGTTCTCCTTATTTTGTTTTGTATAAGATTAACAATTTGATATTTCGCTTTTGTCTATGGTTTTGTTTTTCAATGGAATTATTCATCATTAAAATTCTGTATAAGAATTAAATTTGTGTATGTGCTTATTTTTTCCAACGAAAATGTGTTACTCAGTTCTTAGTTTCAGAATGTTTACATTCAAATTATATATGAAGTAATTAACTGATAGTTTTAATGTCCAACAAATAAGTAGCTACTTAGACGAATGCTTAAAAACACCAATAATAAATCGATTCAAACAGACTCTTATTCTCCATGATTTCGCCGATTCAGCCATATAAATAAGTTTGTATCTCAAGAGTTGTTTGGTGTGAGGTATAGGTATAATAAATGCAGGATTGTTTTATTCTGTGTTTGGTTGGAGGTATTAGGTAACCCTTGGATTATTTATCCCCCATTCATACCTTAGTGATGGGATAAGTTATCCTATATACATGGTGGAATAACTTATCCCGAGATAATTAATCCTGGATAACTTGTTCCCAACCAAACAACCCCTCTAAGGTATACAACTTCACTAATAGAAGGCTTATTCTTTAAGTAACCTTGAATACTTGATGATTTCACTTTCTCCTAGACCAAATGTTTGACAATCTTCCTATGAAGAGTATGTTATCATCAAGAAAAGTAAGGTTCTTATATATCACTACTCCGTTCATAAGATAGCTATTAGAGCTACTTATCTACCTGAAGATATATATATACTACTATTTGACACACAAAAATAGTGAAGCCAATGTAGGATGACACCCTTCACTGCCTACACAAAATATGGATTAGAGAAAAAAAGAGATTTGTTAAAGAGGACACCGCCTTAAAAGATAATATTCTTACAACTTAAAAGTGGTAAGCGTTACTTACAGAGGATAAACATCTGTCGGGAGCAATTATTACAGCCATGGATCAACCTGGTTTTACAGCTCCATTAGATGATTTTCATGCATTCTGTTAACTTGAGAATGCTCTGATGTTGAAAATCCAAGTGAAACATACAAAGATGTACTAGCCTAATTTTCAAGCTCAATGATCTTCACCACAGATGAATCACCAACTTTCTGGAAAACAACAACTCGATCATGCGGCTTTATAACACCAGCTGTTTTCCCATGGTCTAGTGCAACCTTCAATATCGACTCATCGGTTGCATTTGTGGACTCAGCCTGAAGAAGGAAAGAACAAAGTCAATGTTCTCGCCACGCTACACCAAACATTCTAACAAGAAGAAAGAAGGTTACAGTAACTATGAAGTTAAAAAGGCCAGAAGGACTATGATGCACTTCCCAAAGTTCCTTTTCCCTTTCGGATTAAATGTAAAATTATATATGACATTTTTATCTTGTATGCTTATCAACTTATTTATACATCATCTTAAATTATCTTTCCTCTTATACTTTTTATTTTACTCACATGGTACAAAGGCTCTACAATCTTAACAGCAGCATAAGTAACTTCCATTCCATTCACCTTGTTTTTCTTTCTTATTCTTAACATTTTAAGAAAGATATATCCAGTAACTGATCCAGTGATACCTGTCTCTTTTCGTGACTCTTCCAGCAGCATGTACACCCCTTTCCAGTGTCTGATCTAGTCATATAACGGTTTTTTTAGGGACAGTTCTAAAGCCACCACTATTTCCAAACCCTTTTCAATCAATATTAGTCATTTTCCGCCAGTCGATTTTTTGGCAAGTTTCTGAAAATTGGAACTTTCCTGACGAGATGTCCATGACTGAGGATTTTCTGACAAGATTCCAATGACCAGAACTTACTCAACTAGATTTTGATTAGGACTTTATGGCAAGTCTTCTGGTGACTATTTAACTGTATATGTCTTCAGAAAAGGCAAACTCGAGCAAGACAAAACACAACGATAAAAAATCATGTGGCCAATATATACTAACTAGATGACATTAAGTCTTACCCATGTAGTTCCATACGCATTAGGTCTAATGTTTGTAGAGAATTTTAGTGTTGGAGAACCAGAATTATATAATGTTGGAATAAAATGAGTCAACAATGGATCAAAATATGTACTACCTCTGTTCCACTTTGTTTGTCATAGTTCGACTCGGCACGACGGTTAAGGGAAAAAGGAAGACTTAAAAGCTTGTCATCTAAACCATGCCATAACACGTGTGTAGCTATAAAACCAGTGTGTTATTCTTTTTTAAAGGGACTAATAAAGAAGTAGTGTCAAATAAAGCGAACAGAGGGGGTAATAAGGGTACATATAGCAGACCACAACTAGCTTGAATCATGTGTAGTTGTCATTGTATTCTCTTACCTTTAACATTTTGCTCATAAAATAACACAGAAGAACTAATACAAGATGAGGTCAAGCGATATTGTTAATCAGGCACTTCACAATTCCATGTTGGTTAACATAATCTTTTAATCAGAACTGCAGTAGCTCTAGAAAGAAATCACTTATTTAGGGAGGAACAGATGAAAATTTCATACCGGATGTCTTGGATCTGCAAGGATGGGGAAAATCCCTCTAACAATAAGAGACTGCCTAGCCTGTCATTTAAGTCATCAATGCAATAAAATCAGTTTCATTTTCGATTTGCCAATGATACATCATCTATGATAATATGAATTAAAGAATGAAAAAAGAAAGCATCACAAGAAGAGCTTTATTGGCATCCCAATAAACCTTTTCTAACACCAAGCATCAGTCTGAGTAATTAAGTAGTTGGGAAAATAGACAGTCTAACAGGATTCAAATAGTTGCTTCACAACAGAATTATTGGGTGTTTCTTCGAAACACAATTTTTGCAAAAAATGGGTTTCATTTTTTCGAGCAAGCACCGCCTTAGCATCTGCCCAGAAAATAATGCATACATTCGTAGGAGGTACGATGAATCAGATTATCTCTAATAAAGATGTGTCATTATTGAACCATCTAGTCCGAAGAATAATATATCATCAATGAGTGAAAGGAGATGTACCACATTTTGTTAGGGACAAATACATATACTAGGATCGTGACTTGTTATACATATAGGTAAAAGATGCACTTCAATTTGGCACAGGTAACATGATGGTAATATCAATGTACATATAAGTTGATTTGTTTTTTTTAAAAAAAAGGAAGTCCTTTAAGAAACATGATTACCTGAAATGCACCACTGAATGTCCAGCGGAGTTGGTTTGTCTTGAGACGAGGAATGACAACAGATAAAACTGGCATTGGTGGCCTATACTTAGCTATCAATCTGCATCATCAGTAAAAGCTTATAAATAGAGTTTTCTGCACTAGAGAATGGACTTCAGAATGTGATGGCATTCTTTGGTGAGAAGGTCTGGTAAGGATGTCTTTGACAGAAATACACAATTTACATCAATGGATAGCAAATATGATGTTTGAAGAGAGAGAGAAGAGAAGAGAGACCTCGCAGCTCTCCCTGAAGAAGTGAAGCAGATAATAACAGATGCCTTGACCTTGATGGCAGCACGTACCTTAATCAAACAAAAGCAGAGCAGACAGTATTCATGTCAATACCAGAATCTTAAGTCTATGACACCGTTTCCTCCAACCTAACCAAAAACTTAACATGAGCAACAGAAACAACATACCGCAGAGGAAGCAATAGATTCCAAGTGAGTCATTGGTTCTCCCACACACTTAACAGCCCTCTTAAAATAGACATCTTGATTATAAACCTTTTCTGCCTGGAATGGGGGAACTAATTTTAGAAGTAAAAATTTACAAGAGAAACTCAGAATTATCATCTGACTACATTGAAATCAACAAGAACGCCGCCTTGGAAGGCACAAAGTGAATTTTAAAAGGCTAATATGATACACAAAAAGATAAGGTTATGCCACAATGTCAGCCTTATGACTGATTGGTTAAAGATCTGTTCCTCTCCTGTGCCATTTTGGCTAAATACAAACTTGACTAGAAAAACGTACTGGCTTAACTAGCACATCATTAACCAAATTCACAACCTTTAGTAGATTATTCATCCCCTACCCAACAAAATGTGGTAGAAGATACACTTGAACCGTGGTATATCCGAGTTTAGCTAGAGATTGAACTTCTCTTCGTATTTCACTTCGTTGCATAGTGAACTCATCACTGAAGAGGTCCTTAAAAGAGAAATAGATGGCGAAGATAGGTCTAGTTAAATATGTTTCCTAATTCATTTCTTCCATAGCTGCATGACTAATTCACACCATTGCAGCAATTGATTGTCCCCAACAACTTGCACTGAGCATGAGCCATTTAAAATTACTTACTGCAAGCCTATCCATCCATGTACCTTTGATGTATGTTAAGACTTTACCACTTATGGACTGAAATCCTTTCAAACATCTAGAACTTTCACTATACATGATTAAAGTGCTTTTGACGCACTCAATTTCACTTTAGGGGGTATGCTTTAGAAAAGTTATCTGATCTTCAGAATGAATTTTAACAGTTCTACTATGAGTAAAGAATAAACATTGAATTCAACATAATCGTGCTTTTTGTAAGGTAGGACCCCAATCATGGTAATAAGTCAAGTCAACACAGCTTTTACTTTATATGGCATCAACACAGGAGTACATTAGTCTATTAACTGCTATTTCTGATATTAGGTGTACTTTGTGCTCCATATATATGATACTGTTCAATCTTACAAAAAATGTGATATTGAGTCAGTAGAAATTGTACTCTGAAGGTTGATGATTACAGTGTTATAGTATAAAGAACAAATGACAGAACGGGGAAAAGAAGATTCAAAGAAGACAATCAGGGGGTCCATTGACAATGAATTCACAATGGTAGGCATAAGGCATATGTAGAACAGCAACGAGGTAAGATTTACCTCTGCACAAATTTTACCAACAGTGGAAATAGTCTCAACAGGATATAGACCTCTCAGGGTCTCTGCACCTAGAAGAATTGCATCACTACCTGGGGTGAAAGAAAAATGATATGAAGCATCTTGGAGACGAGGCCAAAAAAGGCACGTTTATACCTACCACAAGTATTTAGCATATATTCCACGTTTTTCTCATAGGAATCTAGTATATCAAATTAATGTGACAACAGGCCTGTCAAAGAACAGAAGCTACCATCCAATACTGCATTGGCAACATCTGTTGCCTCAGCACGAGTGGGTCGCAAGTTATCAGTCATACTGTCCACAACACGAGTGACCACAGCAGGTTTACCAGCCATATTGCACCTGTGAACAGCTGCCTTTTGAAATAGGAACACCTGGTAGTTAATATAATCTGGTTAGAAGAAAGAAATCTATACTAGATAACTGCAAAATGCCTCAGTCAGTGGGAAGGTCACCATGAAACAGTCTAATGAAGCAAAAAGAAGTTCAACACCGGACCCATCAGGCACCATTCAATCACATGTAGATTATTCAAATATATTGTTAGCCCACATATAGTTCAATGAGAGGACTTCCATTTTATGTGTCACTGCCTTTGCTTGTTAAGTGCATTGCATCTATTCATGTGTCTTCAAATTAGTAAGCAAATCAATGCTCGACCCTTATATAGCATAAAATGTTTTATGATGTCCACCTTTACTCTTCTCAATACAACTTCTCCATATTCTATTCCCAATGAAACTCCATGCTATCTTTCAAGCTAGTACTTGGTTATAGAAAATGTTCAATAATGAGCTAATATCCATGAGTTGAAGTCAAGCTCCAGCGATTGATTTGATTTCCAGCTTGTTCTTAGGTGCAACAACTGTTCCTTCATGTAATAATGAGAAGAAAGCAAGAATTTAAGTAGATGTTTGGCTGCCTTTGTCAGATTCATCTGACGCGACTATGAGCTGAACCTCTCACTCACTGCATATAGAGCAAATGTCATTGGAACGCATGAACTATAACAATTATTAAGGAGCAAAGGTCACCTCCTCGAGAATTCTGCAAGTGGAAAGATGAAAGTTATCTAGGACTAAGTAACAGGAATGGAAGGTCCTGACACTAGAATATCAATCATTAGATGTGATTAAGATACTATTTAGGTAGCTTTTTGCTCATTTGTTGACCCAAAACACATTTAAAAGTATCTCAATATATGTGCCTCAACATTTCAGAACGTGTTCAGATATCATGGTGTACATGGGGGCATATTGGTCATTTGCCCTGCTTGTCGAACACTGTGTTGCTTTTCTTTTATCTCTTTCTTTCTTCATTTTTTTTTTTTTTGCCTTTCCAACCTTACTTGAGCCAAGGGTCTTTCGAAAAGAACATTGCTACCTTCACAAGGTAGGGGTAAGGTCTACGTACACACCACCCTCCCCAAACCCACTTTGTGGGATTATTCTTCATATGTTGTTGTTTCCTTTTCAACCTTTAATTTGATGTTCGAATCACAACGCATTTTTACGTAGATTATAACATTTTTCTTAAATCAATAACATAAAGGAGTCGTGTATTATCGCCCTTCCAATGAATCATTCAGATTAAACAGTGTGACATCTAAGCATGAATTAATTCACAAAATTATCAAGGCACACAATACATTTTTAGTACTCTAAGTAAGAGACAGCGCCTCATGGATGTACGTCAAACAGGACCCCATTTATTTTTGCATAATCCACAATATCACTTTTCATCCTTAACGGAAAATTCACTCACATTCACCCAAAAGAAATTCTCTGTACCATTTGATGTTTGAATTGGTAGATCATTTGAATGTCATTAATGCTATGCCACTTTAATGAGGTGGCCGTTTTATCATTATCAATAATATGTCACAGGAAAAGACTGAGGAGAATTCACTGACCTTCTCAGGTGGTAGATCTATCCCTAAATTTCCACGAGAGAGAATGATGCCATCAGCTTCTTCGAGAATCTCGTCAAAGTTGCCCATTCCCTATAAGCAAATGCAAGGAAAAATTTATACCAACTACTGTGCAGTTTTTTTCATAAAATCCCCAAGTATTCAACAGGTAACTAACCTCCACATTTTCTATCTTAGCAAAAATCTGTGTTTGATCAAGATCACCCAGCTTAGATAGAAATTCACGAGCCTGAACAAGAACATGAAGAACCACTAGATTGTTACAAGATATACTTCTTCACTTCTGAAGTGATCGCATAGGAGTAATCCAGATCTTACGTAGGTGAGGGAAATGTTGAAATTAATAAAGTGGAAAGTAGAATTCTGTAGAATAGCCTTACATGTCGAACATCTTCAGCATTTCGCGTGTATGACAGTGAAAGGATATCTATTTTGTTTCGAACCGCCCAAGTGCTTATAACCTAAAATAATTACAAGATGTACAGTGAAAAATTTACCGTTAGAGAGTATCATAGTTCTAAACGAAGTTTGACCAATTAAGTTCTGCAGAGTTGTTTTTAAACTATACAATGTGAACCTTAATGAGCAAACAAATTGTCATTCCCAAAATAATCTTAAGTATTTAGTTTTTCGTACTGCCTACACAAAATACTTGGAGTCTCTCGGACCAATATGATGTGGCATAAACTTAGAGAGAGTGAAAGACTGATTGCAAAATGATAGACTTCGATATTAGGTAACAACAGACCTTCTTATCTTTGTCTGTGAGAGTTGGCAACTCAATACGGATCTGGGAGACATGTAATGTGTACAATGGTCCTGCCAAGGTGGCAGAATTTTTAATCAAGCAAACGACATCCTCTCCTTTCACCTCTGTAACCTGCATTGTAGAGAACTCTTGAGAGCGGAAATTTAACTACTATAACATTGACCACATGCTGCACTTCTTTTCACATTGATTTCCTGCATCAGCAGAAAGTCTAAACGGAAGGCCCATGTAACTCTTAACAGTAACTACACTATGCTGTCACAAATGAGAGCAAAGTGCCATACTCTAGCTTTGGCTCTCTCTCCCTCTCTCACAGAAACGCGTGAACGTGCACACACACATTATTTTGGTGTCGTTGTGTGTTGTGGGAAGGGGTAGAGGGGATTCAACAGTGATGGGGTACAAAGTTTTCTCACATTTCTGAAATGAAATAAAAACGATCATCTCGCTGGTCCAAACATTTAAATTATTTGTTTTTCAATGCTGCCTCACCTCTAGCCACACAGAGGTAGTCTCACTTCCCGTGAACAAGTACTGACCAATGAAAATAGTGTCTCCTTTCTTCACTGACTGCAAAATCATGAAAATTTAGCATCAGAACATGTCATGGTTCATGCAAAGATGGGAACTAAAATCAGTATGCTTCTACGTTTACAGTCTCAGATGTAATTTTCCAGCTATCACTCTAACTTTTGAAATTGGATTTCTTTTTTGATAAATTTGTCATCAGTTGATTCCCCAGTTCTGCAAAAGCCTTGGCTTCCTTAAGCCCATATGTCTCTTGTTTACCAACCCCTATGGACAATACTGCAACCTTGTTTTCGTGTCCACAATCTTAACCGCCATGCAAACTAATAGCTATTGTTTGCTGATGATCAAGTAAGGGATTGACTGACTTAAATTTCCCTGGACAAAAGTAAGAAGGTCGAATTTGAGAACTAACATGATGTGAATAGCACACCAGTCAAAAATCTCCTCCTACTGCTACGGTTCCCCTGATAAGAGTCAATTCAACCTCAAAATGTACTTTTATGCATGTAATGCTATAGGAAGCCTGGAGGTGCAGTTCCAATAAACTCCCAGAAAAGACATACTTTTTGCCTTAGGGAAATTACCTTTGATAGGCCACTAAAATTTATTGGCAGTAGATTTGGTGTAGCCTCTTTATCTTGATCAGGTGTCAGGACAACTAAGGAATCTGCTTGGAGTGAAATTGGGTGTTCGCTCTTATTGACAACTTGTAATTCAGGACCACCAGTGTCTAGCATAACCTGAAAAGAGAAGGAGAATAGTTGGCCATAACAAATTTTAGAGGTTATATATTCAGACTTATATAAACAGAGAAGTTCAACTTGGTAGGAATAGCAGGAGCAACCGAGCTTACCGCACAGAGCTTCTTTGATTTTTTGACGGCTGCCCTTAGATTTTCCAATGTCTCTTGGTGAAATTCGGCATCTCCCCATGAAAAGTCAAATCGTGCCACTAATATACACAACAACAGAAGTATTGGCTCAGTGGTGTCAATGTTCTTGATCAGCTTAGTCCCAGCCACTCAGCATCTTTCCAAACAAAAGAGCACATAGAAGGCTACTAACAAGCTTTTGAAGAACACTATTTTTAAGTCTTATGGACTGAAATTGTAAAACATACTTGCACAACCAAGTCACTTATGAGGTAATTACAAGTAAATCTCTTGATACATATTAATTTGTAAACTGATTAAAATGGTAACTAACCTGCTATCGCGGGTTAAAATTCACTAAACCATTACACTAACAGCATATATAACTTATACTATTCCTACCATATTCTACCACTCAGTTAAGCCTAGTCTATTTGTCTAATTCATTTCCCATCCTGAATTATATCAAACCATACTTGGTAGGATGAAAGTCGCAAATTTATTTACAAATGTAAAACAGGTAAATTACTTGAGAGAAAATATTTTCCACAGGTCTACTTACATTACAGAGGCATTCTTTTATTTGGAAGAAAAAAGTAACAATAAAAAGTCTATATATACACAAATATATAAAATGCAGATGTCTTAGTGTAAGTCTTCCCTGGTTCGATGTCCATTAGTTGCTTCTTTTTTTAGTTTTCTGAAGTTCTTTTTTCTTATTGACAAGTGACAACATTTGGAGCCTTGGCTCAATGATAAAAGCTTCTTCAGTGTGAGTGTGTGACCAGGAGATCACAGGTTCATGCTGCGAAACAATCTCTTGCAGAATGCAAGATAAGACCCAACTTGGTCTGCCCCTTCCCCGACTTGCACATAATCGAGGTTAGTACTCCAGGTTTCCCTTTACAATAGTTTCAAGTTTTGTTCCCAAACATATTCATTTTAGTTAATCAAATGGCCAATTTAACACTACAGACTACACAGACATCAACTCTGCCCCCATAGCCAGTGCTAAAATATGATACCATACCAGACATCCCCGATTCGAGGCAACTAGAAATAATCTCCACCGAACGTGATTTCGGACCCAGCGTGCCAACAATCTTCGTCATTGCTGGAAAAAACGTCTGCAAAATCATCATTTAATAGATCAACAACAACATAACCATCCTCAGCTCAAAAAAAACATAACAAAGCAGTTCCGGAAAAAGTAATACGAAGTAAAAAAGCCACGATAAAATACAAAAAATAGCATACAACAAAATAATACTATAATCCAAGTACAAATTATAACAACATATAGTAACAGAAATCGTAGAACAAAAAAACTACCGAAGTAATGCTACAACTACTAGTAAATTTAACAGATCATAAACCACAAATCAAACACTTCAAGCTCATAGCATCTGCAAGCACATTACGCAAACAATTCTCCCAATAAAGCACAAATTCCTCAACATATAGTAACAGAACAAAAAACTACATATAGTAACAGAAATAGTAGAACAAAAAAACTACCGAAGTAATGCTACAACTACTAGTAAATTTAACAGATCATAAACCACGAATCAAACACTTCAAGCTCATAGCATCTGCAAGCACATTACGCAAACAATTCTCCCAATAAAACACAAATTCCTCAACATATAGTAACAAAACAAAAAACTACATATAGTAACAAAAATCGTAGAACAAAAAAACTACCGAAGTAATGCTACAACTACTAGTAAATTTAACAGATCATAAACCACAAATCAAACACTTCAGCTCATAGCATCTTCAAGCACATTACGCAAACAATTCTCCCAATAAAACACAAATTCCTCAACATATAGTAACAGAACAAAAAACTACATATAGTAACAAAAATCGTAGAACAAAAAACTACCGAAGTAATGCTACAACTACTAGTAAAGTTAACAGATCATAAACCACAAATCAAACACTTCAAGCTCATAGCATCTGCAAGCACATTACGCAAACAATTCTCCCAAAAAAACACAAATTCCTCAACATATAGTAACAGAACAAAAAACAGCATATAGTAACAGAAATCGTAGAACAAAAAAACTACCGAAGTAATGCTACAACTACTGTAAATTTAACAGATCATAAACCACAAATCACACACTTCAAGCTCATAGCATCTGCAAGCACATTACGCAAACAATTCTCCCAAAAAAACACAAATTCCTCAACATATAGTAACAGAACAAAAAACAGCATATAGTAACAGAAATCGTAGAACAAAAAAACTACCGAAGTAAAGCTACAACTACTAGTAAATTTAACAGATCATAAACCACAAATCAAACACTTCAAGCACATTACAAGAACAATTCTCCCAAAAACTACACAAATTTCTCAACTTAAATTGACCAAAATTATGAATATACAGTGAATCAAACAAAGTCAAATTGAGGTAATAGAATTTTACTCACAGGCTTTGATGGCTCGAGAATCGAAGCCATCCGAATCGGTTCTTCGAGAAGCAAGTTCGTCGAATGCATTTTTCCGGTAGCCGATCGTCACTGAAACTGCGGTGAGTGAGCTCAGTTCAGAGAAAAATAGTAGAATAATGGAGATAGCAAAACTGCTATAAATAGTAAAGGGAAAATACTGTAGCATAAATGCATTTTGTGCGTGAGGCCGGGAAATAGATTATATTTTTAAATAACTTTTCGATTTCTCAAAGGCCGTTTCTTTTTTCTTTTCTTTCTCATTTTGTCCAAAATATATGAACATTGAATTTTAAAAATAACGGATTGTGTTATATTTATTATATTTTAAAATAAATAACTACTATTTTCTCCGTTTAACAATAGTTATTCAGTACATACTTGCTCAATTTAATAAATCAAGAGATAATTCATTTTTTGTGATTATTTTTATAATGCTAGTTTCATTTAACATATTTCTCGAAGCATTAAATTTAACAAAGTCAATTAATAATATTTCCTCCATCCACTTTTATTAGTTATATTGCGTTTCTTGAAAATCAATTTGACTTAATTTTCAAATTAAATTAAATTACATTAACTCGATATTAGATATTAAGAAAAGTGCTATAAAATTCATTTTTTTCATATCAATATGAAGAAAAGAAGCATCGTAAAACGTTAGCAAAATTATTATCTTTTGACTTTAAAATAGAAAATCTAGACAAGTAAACATGGGTAGAGGGAGTATAGAGGTTGTCAATCACTTATGGACAATTATTGTTGGACAGAAACAATATAAATTGTACTCCTTCCGTTCCATTTTACGTGGCATTTTTCAGATTTCAAGATTCAAACGAATTTATCTTTGATCGTAAGTTTTTCATAGATGTTTACACATTTGAATTGTTAATTATTATGACTTATAGTACTTTTTATGTAGTTTACAAATATATAGATTTTATTTAGAAATATTGAAGATTTCATATGTAAATTCTCGATTAAACTTAAATTGTTTAACTCTCAAAAATAAAAAACATCACATAAATTGAGACAGGACGATTAATTTTAAAAATAAATAAGTTCGAGATAGATCTCTTATTTTATTTACGGAAAAGGGCCTAAAATACCCTTGAAGTATTAAAAATGGTACACAATTACCCCCATCCACCTATTGGCCCCCAAATACCCTTCACATCCACCTTTGGGTCCAAATTTACCCCTTCATTAACGGACCAAAATTAAAAATAATTAAATAATATTTTTTAATTACGTGGCACTCAACCATTGGTTGTAATTTAAATATTTAAAATAATTTTAAACCCGTCCATTACCCACCCATTTTAACTAAACCCGTCCCACTTGACCCAATTTTTTAAAAAAAAACATCTAATTAAAATACCCTAAAACCTTATTCCTCCATCCTCCAATTTTCACAATCTACAGATCATGCAACAACGACCAACTGGATCTGATTGGTAGGGTTCATGGGTTTCCTGATGCAGAAAGCTACTTCAATAACTTGAGCAGAGAAGGTAAGAATGATAAGACATATGGTGCTCTTCTACATTGTTATGTTCGCCAGTGCCAAATGGAGAAGGCATTGGCACATTTGCGGAAGATGGAGGAGGAGTAGGGTGTTTCTCTATCTTTCGTGGCCTTCAATGATATAATGTCACTGTACACGAGAACCGGTGAGTATGAAAGGATCCCTAAAATGCTACGCTATATGAAGGAAATTGGGGTCCAGCCTGACAATTTAAGTTATAGAATCTGTATCAATTCGTATGGAGCAAGATCAGATATTGAGGGGATGGAGAGGGTCTTAAATGAAATGGAGAATCAATCCTTCATTGTCATGGACTGGAACACCTATGCTGCTGTGGCAAATACATATGTTAAAGAAGGCCTAAATGATAAAGTATTGGAGGATGGAGGAATAAGGTTGTTGCATGATCTGTAGATTGTGAAAATTGGAGGATGGAGGAATAAGGTTCTAGGGTATTTTAATTAGATGGGGTTTTTTAAAAATTGAGTCAAGTGGGGCGGGTTTAGTTAAAATGGATGGGTTTAAAATTATTTTAAATAATTAAATTATAACCAATGGTTGAGTGTCACGTAATTAAAAAATATTATTTAATTATTTTTAATTTTGGTCCGTTAATGAAGGGGTAAATTTGGACCCAAAGGTGGATGTGAAATTTAGGGGCCAATAGGTGGATGGGGGTAATTGTGTACCATTTTTAATATTTTAAGGGTATTTTAGGCCCTTTTCCGTTTTATTTATTTGTGTTTGCAGTGTATTTTTATTGTTTTTATTAGTACAATATTGATGTAGGTGGATTTTGATGGTGGTCACCACTTGTCCATTACTCCGAACACATCTTTTATAAGCACATGGTCACGGGATTTTATTTTTGGGAAACTTTCATATATAGCCACTTAAAAATAATTAATTACTCTTTATAGCTATAGTTTGATTATTACAATTTGTAACTACATGTTATATGGAGGAGAGAGGCGAGCGAGACTGGGAGAGAGAGGAGAGAGGCGGGAGAGAGGGGGAAAAGAGTGGAGAAAGGTGAATTGTATATGTATATTGGTTAGATAATTGTATATTATACATATATATTTGTATATATGGCAAGAGAGATTGGGAGAGGGAGGAGAGAGGCGAGCGAGATTGGGAGAGAGAGGAGAGAGACGAGCGAGATCGAGAGAGGCAAGAGAGAGAGGGCAGAGAGTGGAAGAGAGGTGAATTGTAAATGTATATAATTGTATATAACTGTATATTATACATATACATTTGTATAAATGGCAAGCGAGATTGGGAGAGGGAGGAGAGAGGCGAGCGAGATTGAGAGAGGGATGAGAGAGGCGAGCGAGAGAGGGTAGAGAGTGGGAGAGAGGTGAATTGTATATGTATATAGGTTAAAAATTATATATTATACATATGTATTTGTATATCTTGGTGAATTATACATATACAAACATGACTAATTATACAAACTCGAAGTCAGCCCACGTAATTAATGTATAATGTTAGTCGCGAGTGGTAATTATAGCAAACTATAGCTATGATGAGTAATTAAATAGTATTAGTTTGCTTAGCCGCGTAATTTTCCCTTTATTTTTTTATATACGTATTAAAAAATTTAATTGGAGTTACACAATTTCGTTATTTATTTTGAAATCGACTAATTTATTTAGTAAAATATTACTTATTAAATGTTTTACAATATTACTTTTAAAATTTGAATTCGAGATTTATAATCATTGATCATGACTATGTCACTAACATGAAAAGGTTGTAATCCAAATTATGCTTTTCTTAACTAAATTCATTGCGCTAATTACCAAAGTACAAACGTAACATAATCATATTTAAACAATAACTGCTAAATATCTTAGTAAAACATATATAATCTCGTGTTTAAGCAATCACTACTAAATTCATATAATATATATATAAATATTAAACTCAAAATTTGATTATTATTATTATTTTAAAATTCAAATTTCATAAAATCGAGTTTGACTTTGATCATTTTTTATTGATAGGACAATATAATGTTATGGAAAATATCATAGTTCAATATCATCTTTATTGTTGTATGAACCAAAATCATCTAGAGAAAAAAAAAAGATTGTAAGTTAAGATTTGATAATGACTAGACATATGTATATCACAACATGTTATATATCATTTCCGTTTTTTGGCAATGAAAATAAGTACTTAAAACGAGTAAAACTTATTCGGATTTGTGTGTATATCAATTCAATATATCCACGCCACGTGTTTAAAGTTACAATTCATTTTATAATTCAATCCTAATTAATTAACCTGTATTATCATTGTATACGAAAATCAACAATTCGGGGCTCGTTTAACCTTAAAAATGGTTCGTTTTGACTGTTAGGATCAACTGGCTTCATAACTAACGTCTTAATGGACGTCCACAAAAAAATTGAGCAAAAAAAAAGTCAGAATTCTGGATAACCATAATAATTGTGGACTAGAGCACACAAAAATCGATAAAAATGAGGGTTTTACCTGCTTCGGGGCTCGTTTGACATTCAAAATAGTCCGTTTTGGCCGTCAGGGCCAACTGACTCCATAGATAACGTCTTAACGGACGTTCATGAAAAATTTGGGCATAATAGACGTCGAAACTTTGAATCACCAAAAATCCATGGACTATAGTACACGGAAATCAACAAAATGGGATATACCTGTTTTAGGGCTCGTTTGACCTTGAAAATGGTTTATTTTGTCCGTTAGGGCCAACTGAATTCATAGCTAACGTCTCAATGGACGTCCATGAAAAATTTAGTCAAAAAAAGACGTCGAAATTTTGGATCACCAAAAATTCATGGATTATAACACACAAAAATCGGTAAAATGGGAGATTTACCTACTTCGGAGCTCGTTTTGACGTTCAAAATGGGTTGTTTTGGCTATTAGGGTCAAGTTACTCCATAGCTATCGTATTAATAGACGTCTACAAAAAATTTGGGCAAAAAAGATTGTGGGCTGTACCACATGAAAATCGGTGAAATTAGGGGTTTACTTGCTCCGAGTTTTGTTTGACCTTCAAAATGGTCTGTTTTGGCATCAGGGCCAACTAGCTCCATTATTAACGTCTTAATGGATGTCCATGAAAAATTTGGGCAAAAAATAGTCAGAATTCCGAATGACAAAAAATTCATGGCCTATAGTAACACAAAAATCGACAAAATGAGGTATACATGCTTCAGAGCTCGTTTGACCTTGAAATGGATTGTTTAGGCTGTCAGGGCCAATTGGATCCATAACTAACGTTTTAACGGACATCGACGAAAAATTTGGGCAAAAGGACGTAGGAATTACGAATCACCAAAACTTCATGGACTATAGCACACGAATATCGATAAAATGAGAGGTTTACCTTCTTCGGGGCTCGTTTGACCTTTAAAATGGTCAGTTTTGACTGTAGGACCAACTGTCTCCATATATAATGTCTTAACGGACGTCCATGAAAAATTTGGGCAAAAAAAGACGTTAAATTTTTGGATCACCAAAAATCCATGGATTATAGTACCCAAAAATTGGCAAAATAGGGTACACTTGCTTCGGAGCTCGTTTGACCTTGAAAATGAGCATTTTTGATTGTCAGGGCCAATTGGATCTATAAGTAACGTATTAATGGACGTCCACGAAAAATTTGGGCAAAAAAGTCGTTAGCATTTCGGATCACCAAAAATCTACGGACCATAGTAAACAGAAATTGGTAAATAAGGGTTTACCTGCTTCGGGGCTCGTTTGACTTTTCAAATGGACTATTGTGGCTGTCAGGGCCAACTGGATCCATAGCTAATGTCTTAACGAACATCCATAAAAAAATTAGGCGAAAAACGTCGAAATTCTGAATCACCAAAAAAATCGTGGATTATAGCATATGAAAATTGATAAAATAAGGGTTTACCTACTCCGGGGCTCGTACGACTTTTAAAATGGTCCATTTTGTCCGTCAGGGCCAACTGGATGTATAGATAACGTCTTATCGAACATCCATGAAAATTTTGGATAAAAAATATGTCAAAATTCTGGATCACCAAAATTCATGGACTATAGTACACAAAATCGGCAAAATGGATTATACTACTTCGACGCTCGTTTGACCTTGAAAATGGATCGTTCTGACCTCAAGGTCAGTTGGATCAATAGCTAACGTCTTAGCGGCCGTTCAAGAAAAAATTGGGCAAAATAGACATTGGTATTTCGAATTACCAAAAATCCATGGAATATAGCATGCGAAAATCGATAAAATGGGGTTTTTACTTGCCTCGAGACTCGTTTGACCTTCAAAATGATCCGGTTTAACCGTCAGGGCCAACGCGCTCCATAGCTAATGTCTTAACGGACGTCCACAAAAAAATTAGGCAAACAAGACGTCGGAATTCTAGATCACCCAAAAAGATCGTGGACTATAACACACGAAAAATTGGTAAATGAGGATTTACCTGCACCGCGGCTCGTTTAACCTTCAAAATGGTCTGTTTTGGCCGTTAGGGCCAACTGGCTCCATAGTTAACGTCTTATTGGACGTTCATGAAAATTTTGGGCAAAAAAGACGTCGAGATTCCAAATTCCCAAAAATTCATAGATGTTACTTCATTAAATCATATAATAATAGATTTCAGTGTAAACACCCGATGTAGGTAAGTGTTTACCAATTTGAAGTTATTTTGGTACAAATTATTATGACGAGATATTAGCCATACATAAATTAGTTAAGTAAGAATTATAATACATGATTTGGAGGGTGGTTAATCAAATAAATAATTTGGAATCGATCCTCCTTTACCCCTTAACGCCTCCTTGTCGAGCTTGTTGCATAAAGTTTGTCTTATGCGGCTCAAATCTCATGTGTAGTTTGCCGGCCCATACCCGTTCCCCGTTTGTTCTGGTAATTTCTCGCTTCATCATATATATAAATAGTACTGTTATTGTAACAAACGCCATTTCCTCAAAGTCAAAAACCTCCAAAAACTTAGCTATGGCGGACACCACCACCACCACAATCTCCGGTGACTCTATTCCGGTTACCGATGACCAGAAAAACAATCCCACGAATCCACTAGCATCATTTATCTCTAGTGTTCTTCAGCTTTTCAAACCGCCGCCGGCATCTAGTAAGAAGATTGAACCCACCGCTGCTACTTCAGACCTCAAACCAATTGCTTCAGCTGAAAAAGAGGAGAAATCTGCGGTAGTGAAGTTTCCACGACAGGATTTGCCTTCGTTGAAGCTCGAAACAGAAGGGGCTGAACCTAATACAAATCCCATTGTCTTGTGGCAGGTATTATATTACTTATCCTCTGTTTCATTTTTGGAATTCAGTTTCATTTGTTCAGTCGTTTTAATTAGTTTTTGAGCTACTATTTGGGATTTTGGTGTGTACATGTCAAATTAACATGTTGAACTCCATACACTCCACCGTCCCCGGAC
Organism: Solanum sitiens; assembly: GCA_016801875.1. Lineage (NCBI taxonomy): Eukaryota > Viridiplantae > Streptophyta > Magnoliopsida > Solanales > Solanaceae > Solanum > Solanum sitiens. The sequence continues at coordinate 2,307,999 of JABWTJ010000031.1, read as the reverse complement.
GTCATTTGTGTGGTTACATTGCGTATGTTGTTGTTGAAATTCCGTAGACCCACACCTTGGCTTGACCTCAGTTGTGGGATTATACTGGGTATGTTGTTGTTTTGTGGTTGAAATTCCGTACAACTCGCCATCCTGAGACCTCATTTGTGGGATTATATTGGGTATGTTGTTGTTTGTGGTTAAAATTCCATACAGCTCACCATCTCCCGACCTCATTTCTGGGATTACATTGGGTATGTTGTTGTTGAAATTCCGTACATCCCACCATCCACTGGCTCCGCCTTGGGTATGTTGTTGGCTGTTGTTGAAATTCCATACAACCCACTTGTAGGATTACGTTGTGTATGTTGTTATTGTTGTTGAAATTCCCTACACCCCACCTTGCTATAGACTTGACTAGTGGGATTAATTTGGGTACGTTATCGTTGAAATTCCGTACATCCAACTGTCCCCAGACTGGGTGTGTTGTTATTGTTGTTGAAATTCCTTGTGGTAATAATTGAATTGCTCTTTTGAATTCATTTTGTTTATTAGGAACTGATCTTTTTCGATATGTGAAATCTGATTGTTTGATTCTTTCATGGAGCGTATAGTTGACTTATTCAATGTAGAATATTATTCAGAAACAGGTGGTAGAGATGACCAAATAGTTTGCTTTGCAGAATTTTGTTGAGCTAAGGTTAGCTATAGTTGTAAAATGTATTGGCGTACAACTTTTCTGTTACTGGCTAAAGCATAATTCTGTAAATGGAAGGATGGATAATGGTGCAAGGTGACTAGAGACTATTTGGGTGAAGGCCCTTCATGTCTTGAATTAGAGAAGAGTTCTCGTTGACCTGCTCAAACATAATTAAGTGGATTGAGGTGTGTAAACAGTTATTAAAAAGTTGTGGTAAGAATTAAAAACTCCAAAAATTATTAAAGAAACCATTACCAGTTTTGGATTTTCAATATTGAATTTTCTCTCCTCTCCTCTCCTCTTCATCTTCTCATCCTCCATTTGGTTGTGGAAAATATCTTCGAACAAATGGAGGGGTTTCTGCAGTAAATCCAACAACTTCAATAGTTGCTACTTTCTGAAGTTGTCCAACAAGCTCCGTCAACAAGTTATTGGACGACTATTGAAGTTGTTGGGATGCGGTCTTAAAGAGAAGTTCTGTATTACCTTCTGGTTGTTGTGAGATTTCTATTGTTGTGGGTTTAAGACAGACGCGGAGGCAGATGAGATGGGGGGGAAGGAGCTTTATGTGAATAAAAGAACTTGTAGGCTTTTAAATATGTATCATTAATACTAATTAAAGGAGTCACTTGTAGCAAAGAAAAAGAACTTGAGTCACTCTTCCTTAAAAAGAAGACTCAAAAGTTGTCCACAACAGTTGTTGGTCAACTTCTGAATTTGTTCCGACAACTTCATATTTGTCTACACTAGTTGTTTGACTACTACATAATTCGTTCCAACACTCGTAAGTAGTTATTGGAACACTTTGGACAATTTTAGTAAGTTGTTGGATTTACTGCATAATCCAACAACTTTTTCGTTTTTCTTTCAATTGTTGGACTACTACATAATTTGTTTTCTTTCAATCTTTTAATTCCTTGTAAGATCCTAGGCCTTTTGTAACTTACTTACTGCCAGTCTCAGTACCGGACTGATGAATAAAATGTTACTTCTCTTAAAATGATAATAATAGTAGCATCAGATATCATAATTCATGTATGGAGTAACTGCATGAGTACGAACCCTCTGTCACATCTATTACATGTTTCAGAACATCAGCTGTATAATTTAGTAAGATGTAAATGAATTGTCTTGCTGTGGATATATATACACATCAAAATGAGAAAGGATGAAGTGAAAACAAGATTTTGTATTCCTTCTCCTGTATGCATGGACACAACTTGTTTATGCTTTTGGGGTTTAATCCATATCTGTCCTGATCTGTCTTTGATGACCAAATTTCTAGATTTTATCTTTTCTTTTTTCTGTTCGTGTAGTTTCAAATTTTATCTGTCTCGATATAGTGTTCTGATGAGGAAATAAGTAGGTAATGGATTGTGTAACCAAAAAAAAAAAGGAAAAGGAGGAAATTGTAAACAATAATCTCTTTGACGAGCAAAATGTGGTGCCCCTACATATCTTAAGATCTCACTTTTTTTCCCCGTCATATTCTGCCTTATCTACTCTTACCACCTTAATCTTCTGCACTGTTTCTGAAATCAGGTTTATGCTATCGGAGGGTTCTTTGTCTTAAGGTGGGCATGGTCAAGATGGAACGAGCGTCGTGGAAACAGGAAGCCATCCGATGAAGAGCCTCCTCCTGGTCAAGAGTAGACTTCGTACTGCAACATGTTAGACAACAAAGAATGACACTTGTGGAGACAGGTTTATGACTTTTTATGAGTCTTGTAAAGTGTTGAAGTCACACTTCTGGTTTTACAGTACTAGATGTAAAAACCCGAATCAAGCTTTACGTCAATTGGTCAGTCAGCATCATTTTGTACAACCTGTGTTTCAGCGCTTCTTTATAATTCTTGCTAAAGCAAGTGGATGTGTGCATGAGCTATTGTAAGCTCAGATATTCATTCAACTTGATAAGTTCTTTTTAAATGAAAAGATAGTGCTCTTGAGTACATGATATTGAGAGAGTGGGAGGCTAAATTCTCATCATCTTGTTCATGATAAGTAGCTTAGATTGCTGTTCGAGGAACAAATTTCGAATATCTTGAGGCCAAATTATTAATTGCCTTCAAATACATGTTATGGATCGGCACTGCAGTTTTACGAACACATATCCATTGTAGTTTCACGAGGGGTAAGTGGGTTGGGAGGGTGGACCAGTGAAGTGTATGTAGTCTTACTCATACCTTGGAAAGGTTCCAAAGTAAGTTTGATAGACTCATGGCTCGAGTAAACATATCAAAAGGTAAGAGGTGGTTTCCAATATACTCTTGGCTCGAGTAAAACATAAAATTGGGTGGAAAGGTAACACAAAAGAGAATAATTGTACCAATATAAAAAAAAACATTAGCTACTACTAAATTTCATAGAATAAAACAATAATAGAGTACTAACACTAGATGAGGCTCGATTATCTATTACTCCATCCGTTCATAATTGTTTGTCATGTTAAGGTCATACACACCCCTCAAAGAAAATTTAATACAAGATATAATTTGACTAATATAACCCTACTATATCAAAAATATCAAAAGTCTACATAACTTTTCAATTGAATACACTATCATTAAGGGCAAATTTGGAAAAAGGTGAGCAATTATTTCTTGATTATTTAAATTGACAATTAATCTTGGACATCTATTTTTAGTATACCTGACAAACAATTGGGACGAAGAAGTATCTATTGAGGAATATAAATAAATAGTGATGGGATAAGAAAATAATAATGGAATAAAAATTTTGAATCTTGTTTGGTTGTCGTGTTTGGGATAACTTATCTCACAATTATATCATAGTGATGGAATACGTTATCACATATACAAGCTCAAACAAGCACGAGGTTCCTGCTCAAAGACAAAATCCCACATGATTCATCTCCTGAACCACAGAAGCAAGCTGTAAACTTCAACAGCTTGTGTAAATGAACGACAAAACGTTACAGTTCATTTGATGCTGCTACTTGTACACTTGTGGTCCATCACACACTCAGCAAACAAAAGGAACATGAGTAGATAAAATCCAAGTTTTCAAGTACGATATGTGCAAAAAAGCGCTATGGCAGAGAGCAGAAACAATCAGTTCATAAATTCGACCGGGTAGACAGCCCCGATAAAATAGCGAACAATTGTTAAGCAGATATGAGCAAAACACCACACATACAATTAGAGGATGTCCACCAGAACCATTTTATTCAGAACTCATGATTATTTGTCATGTACAAGAATGCAGAAAGAAACATTTCGGAGGAGGAACGCCTATGTCAAAATGTACATATGAATTGTGTCTAAATGATATCAGTCCTAAACAGACAATACCAGTTCAAATCTTCTCAATCCTCCGCGATGTCAAAACTTTCAGATGATCCGCATAGAAACTCAATCAGTTCTCCATGTACAGTTCTTGAGCCATCTCAATCTAACAGAAACTATGTTTCAAAGCTGTTGTACTCACTGCTGCTACTTTGTCTAATTGTTTGTTGTAATTTTTGCTAATAATAGAAATTGAACCTACTGCCGCCTCCATTTAATTCCCAACTGTACAAAGATATCTGACCACATAAATTATGTTTGATGCTTGGCTGAAACCATCTTTCTTAACTTCCGAAATAACTATCATATATCGAAAGCCTATCAAATGCATCAAAGTTGGCTTTGAAATCAACCAATTGACTCTGAAACTGAGCACAACCAGCATTTGGCAACTGGCACTCTCCATCTCTAGTGTGCATAGGGCACAGAGATCCACAAACTCGGATGAGAGGATTGTCGGAAACATTATCTTCCACCACAGAAACAGGTTCAGAGAGGTCTGATTTCTCACTGTGGGACACTGTACCATTTATATCTTTTGTAAGAACTGAGCAGATGGATCGCTGAGGGATTTCGGTTGGGTTCCTTTCAATGCCTACACTACAGTCTCCATCTGCTGTAAAGTAGACATTGAACCCCAAAGACTGTACTGCACGCTTTATAGTAGCAGTTTCTTTGCTTGCTCTTTTTACCGCATCCCTGGCAGAGGTGCTTGCAAGTTTCTCATTTCTCAGTTCTGTAACTAAGGACTCCACGGTGACACTTGCTTCGTTAAGTCTTGTTTCTGCTAATTCTTTGGCCTGTGTAAAAGTTTTTTTTTGACAGTTAATGGAGGAGTTATGGATACACTCCAAGTTCTAGCATGCATTGATAAAATTAAGATGCAACAGTCGAGCGACAACGACATGCTACACTACAAAATAAGCTAGAAAGTTATGCTTGTCATAGTAGTTAATCTTCTTATGAAACTGATATAAGCCAAATTTGGTCTACCATTATAATGTCTGTCAACATTAAGATGCCATATTTAGGTTTTCCATGCACTTCGCAGTTTCAAGCTGGAAACTTTCTTTTTTTCCTTTTCGGAGAGGCCAGAGGAGAGAGGAGTCAGCAGAGGAAAAAAGAGGGTTTTTTTTTAGACGGTAACAATTTGTATTTCTATTTCCAAAATATCCAAACCTGCCACGACATGTTATAACTTCAAGTTCCTAGTTACAAATTAAAGAGAGTATACAGGAACATCTTCAACCCTATGGCAAAATTACAGGGATACTAAGACAAAGGGGGAAAAAGGATAAAAGAAAAGAGGTTACCCTTTGCAGCTCAGAGAATTTTCTCGTCAGCTTCCTGCATTCAGCTTCAACTTCCCCACCTTGCGCCTCTGAGGGGCAAGCCCAACGAAGGTGAAACTGAGGCCACACAGTTGGAGCTAAAGCTGCTGCTGGTGGAAGTATAGGACCATTATGTTTCAGTGGGTCATAGAATAGGTTGTAATGCGCATGAGAGCTTCCTTCAGATGTCCTTAGTCCAGCTAAATACATCCACAGGCATCCACAAGCATCATATATACCAGCTTGCTCTCTTTCCTTCTCGCTGAAATTTATAAAAGTCAGAAGAAGTGAATTAAAACTATGACATTTAGAGAATCCTAGCTTCCCGTGATGGAGTTCAAACAACGTAAAGCCAAAACCACTGAGGTGGCAAAGTTTCTTACAGTGCTTAATAGCTGTAAAGCCTGATCATAAAAGTATAAATAACCCACCCCCGACCCCACCCAAAAAAAAATGACGAAGAAAGAAAAAAAAAAGAGATAAAAAAAATGTTTTTTTTTTCATGTAGATTCTTGCATCATAATATGGGATAATTTCTTTTTAAATAAGTCACACACACATGACAATGACTATGCCCTTGTGTTGAACAAGAAACCTAACTTCTAATATGATGTAATCAAACATGACCAGGGAGATATTATAGACAGAGGACGCCTCAGAACTATAACACCTCTTCTTCAGGTTGTTAACTCTAATTCTATTCCCTTTTGTCAGACCTGGATCTCATTCATATCAATATATCAAACAAGCACCTTAACTTCTTAACAGAGTGCGTGTAATTCCCTTTTTTCAACAAAGACAGTGTACAGAAATGAAAGTGCAAAAGAAAATACTTCCAAGATGAGATTACCTGTTGCACAAAAAGTTCCCAAAACGACAAGAAAGCATGCAATCCAGAAGATCTACCAGGAAAGCCTGCATTGTTGGAATTGAAAGATGGGAAGCTTTATTTTCTCCGGTGGGTGTAATTTGTTAGTTTATTGGAACATAACATTTTTACTCATATTTGATTTCTCATGTCCTTTAAGAACACATACCGAAGAGAACTCAAAGGCAAAGGGATACATCCTCAACAACTGTGAAACACAATCAACCCACTGCAAAGCACATCCAAGCATATCAAGTTAGAGCTAAAAAATCAAAGAAACCAATTAAGGGTCAATAGAAGAAGAAGCACAGGGCTGGGGGGATATTTTGTCAAATGCCAGAAATTAACCCAAAGAAACGATAGAACTGTGCACCGTGCAGACTTATCCGCCCAAAAGACATACCTGCAAAAAAATGGGGGAACTATGGTTCGCATTTGCTGTATTTTGAGCTTGGGTTGAGGCTGACCCCGATCCTTGACGCATGGGTGATAAAGGTAAACTCCCAGTCGAAGCCTGACGAGATAATTCAAATGGCATGTTGCCATTTCCAGATACAGTGGGCATTCCCAGACGATCTGAAAATGGATGACCAAAAGCAAGCCAATCTTTCTCTACAAGTGCCTGGACAATAATAGTTCATTCGGGCAACTTAGAAAAGCTGTCCATGCATAACCAAGGGTAGCAATACCTCACTAAAAAGTTAAACCCTTCTAACACCCACGACAGAAGCGAGACTCAATACATTATTAGGAGTAAAATGACAAGCTGATGCATTAACACCGACCTTAGTGGTTTCATGTGGAAGGAGCATTTCATGCTCCAAGAAGGAGAAAAAACAAGGTTACAAATGTAAATACCAGGTAGCATGTGCAAATTAGATCCGAACAAGTTGTCTCAGTACCTGAAACCCTCTAATTGTGCGATAATATGGGTCAAGTAGCAAGCTGGCAAGTGAGACCAATTGTGTTGTTCTATCCCATCCATCACTGCAAAATAAAATTCCAGCATTCAAAAAATAAAAAAGCAAGCTACTCTCTTCAAATGCTTACAGTGAAGATTTAGATGCACAATCAATTAAAAATAAATAAAGGAAAGATCATATTGAGAATATAATTAAATAGTAAAGTGTGCTCTCTCTAACAGCATGGTCACACACTTCAACAAATCAAAACACATGAGCTTCATACCATAAATGACCAGTTATATAAACAAATATGAGGTAGCAAAGTTTCTCGGTTATTTGCAAATAAAAACCACAGATATATGTGCACTTGCCCATTTAAGTAAAAAGGGAACTACACAAATATTTTAAACAAAACATCATATTAAAAGCCACTGCCAGAACAATTGCATGCTGCAATTTATGTTGAACCACTTGTCAGATGGAGGAGTTGTGGAAAACCTTTGTTTGCAGGTTTAACCGAACACTAGTTTTGCTTGTCACCACTCCTTATGTTTTGACTAACTAGATTTATTAGATTTGACCTGTTAAGATGCTATAGGTAACATCCAATACTTCGAGAGAAGCATTAAGAGAATTAGTACTGATAAAAAGGTTTAAAAAAACTACAGAACATTTTTCAGTATAGCATCAGGTATATCAGCCAGCCAAGTAAAGCAAACATGATTAACTAAACCAAGGAAAAGAAGTAATTACTTCTTGATTCAAGTTACAAAAACTATATGGATCAGAAAAATATTTTCTGAAGCATTAACCAAAAGAGATCCCTTTAGAAAAACCCTGAAGTACTAAAATATCTAGCAGAAAGGCTCAAGCCAACAATTCACAATTAACTGAACAACAATATATTCTTATCGATTATGGTTTAACGGTTACTTCAATTTGTTGTGTTCATAATTAAGTTGATGATGATGTGTTGCCTCTGGACTGTCTACGAAAGAATTTTGTTAAAAATAGGCAAACATGACATGGTAAAGGTATGAAGCATTATATTATACATGATAATCACAGAAAAAGTTCTGCTATAAAATAACTAACTTAACCCTTGATTAACCTATGAACGAGTGAACAGCGGCTCCCTATTTCTATAGCTCTTACGAGATCATCAATGCCATTGCAAGAGAGCTAGTGTATTGCTTTTTATTTCACAGAAGTACATTTATAATATTAATTAAGCAAAACAGTATATATTACAAATGGCAAGTTAGTCATATCACAATTTTTATAAATTAATAATATATAAGTTAAAAGAAATGTTACAGAGAAATTAAAACAAATAAGTGTAGTATTGTAAATCACAAGGGACGTCAGTGTGATGGAGCAAAAACCTGAGGGGAGGTCTCTGCTAAATAGGACTAAAAGGCTCTTAGAAAACATAAAACCTAAAGTTAACGTAGTAACATGACTAAAACGTAGTCCCAACTAATAAGAATATTACTGATAAAATATCCAAAGAGTAATCAACAGAAACATGAATAGAAGGGACTCAAGCATTTAAAAATGTTCTCCATTTAGACATTCATTGCCTTGTTTATAAGCATAATAATGGGTCCAGAAGAGAAGAAACCTGCAATGAACAAGCACTGAAGCTGATTCTAGTGCAACACGTGCAGCAATCCAAGCAGAACCAGCCAGGACAGTCTGCACATGTATTAACCACCCAGTGTCCCCCAGAGTAGAAACTGAAGCTGACATACTGCTGAGATTGCCTCCGCCCCAACTCCATCCACCATGCCTCTGTAAAAGTAGATAATCAATCGACAGCATTAGCTTATCATCACAGCCCAACCACACCCCCACCTTCAAAAAGAAGAGAGAAATTTACTGTGGCAGAAGGATAGAACTCCCCGTTAATTTTCTTATTTCCTTACCTATGAGGTAGCTTCTGGCTGGGCCACTAAATACTGATGGCACAGATCATTATAAGAGAAGAAAAACGGGAATACCAGATAAATTGGCAGCATACCAGATAAGATGACATTCCGTCTGATGAAGTAGTTCCATAAGTATCTACATAGTCTCTAAGCCGACCAAGACTCTCCCTCATTGCATGTATATTATCAATGCCAAAGAAAACAATCTGTAAGGGCATGTAAATCAAGCAACATAAGTCCCAAGAGAAAAAAGGGAAAATATAATCCACCATCACATTATATATTTAGGTTTCTGAATGGTTATGGAGTTGAAGAAACAAAGGAAGATTTTTGACACACAGCTGAAGTACCCTAAGATCATGTGGTCTTAACCATGCCATGCTATGACATATCTATGGCTATAAGAGCATGTCATTAAGGGTATGGGAAGCTTAAGGTTAAGGAATTACCAAATATAAGTCATTCTTTTTGGGGAAAACTAAAAAACTAAGTGTGTCCATGTATAATGAAATGCATGGAGTATTATGACGGAAACAGCAGCATAACCAGACAGCTCAAAACTTAAACAGACCTCAGACTGGAAATAGTTTGCAGATGACTCCGATCCACCTCCCATTGCCCCATTTGCTAAAGCATTTTTCCTCGGCCTTGCATCAGCAATATATAGCTTCCTAAGTAGACAAATAAAGAGCATACACAATTAATAAGAGATAGCCAGCTATGCTGTAGAACTCCACATGCAGCTATCTGAAAGGAGTGATTCATCAAAAGGGAACTATCTAAAAGAATCAGTAACAAGAAGAGAAACAAGAATAGAAGTATCTTTAGGACCTGACCAAGCAAAGAATTAAGAAATTCTATTAACTAGCCACATACCAAGAAATTTACTTGTAAGGCTTAGGAACAAAAATTTAATCAAGAAGACATCTAGAAATTAAGTGATATAAAAAGGGGAAAAGTAAAAAAAAACCTTCGTTTCTGTCCAGCAATTTGAGTACAGAGTGCAGCAACTAGATTTTCATCAGCATTGCTGCAGAAAAGAACAAATAAATTTCTTTTTAAAATTAGCTCGAGGAAACAGAGACCACTGTATATCTATAACAGCCCACTTATTTTTTCAGGAGAACAAACGTAATACAAACTCATAAAAGAAAAAGAATCATTTAATTTTGAATAACCTTCTCATATTCATCATGATTCCAACTAGAGGTTGAGAAGATCGTGCAAGAACAGCCCCAGTTCCTAATAACAGCAAAATATAAGCAATGGTCGAACAAGATCAAGGCAAATGAGTTCAAGGAACTAATTTAGGCATACCTCTATCACACCATGTTATGGATGGAAGCCTACTACGTGCACGGAATGCACTAGCCTGCACCACTTTGTCATCACTAAAGTAAGCAGAACGAAAAGTCATTAGGTGAATACCAAAATAATAATCACTTAACCCAAGAAATATGGAACAACAAAAAACAAAACCTCACCTTATGGACTTCGGTAAGAGTAAAGCAAATGGATAAGTACTGGACATTGTGTAATTACAGTTGACACTGCTAATACGCCACCACTCATTTGAGAGTGTGAATGCCCCATCTTCAATAGCACGGATAGAAGCTTGATAAAACCCCAGTCCAAGAAGTCGGCAATACTCATTCAACAGCCTTACTTTGGGATTTGTGTTACTAAACCTGGATGGACCACCAGCAAATGCATAGAGATCCCATAAAGTTGCAGGCCTTGTACAGCGTAATAATGCATCATAGACAGCACGCCTCTGGGAAACCATAAGAAAAGCTTGTAAGCAAAATGTGTGCAGTTGTTTCGGCAGAAGTTAGGACAAGCTTGTGAGGTAAAGAGTCTGCATGACTTTGTTAATGAATACAGGATATTACAGATCTATGCTAAACATATAGGTATTGAGATTACTGTACAGTTTCAACTACCATAATTGTCTTACAATGCATCAGGGCATTGAAATAGCATATATGGAGGTATTAACAACTACTAAAGCCAACACAAATGAGATGTGGCTCTCAACAAATACCCCTTCATCCTGCATAAATTTTAAAATAGTAACTCAATGTTGCTGTAAAACAAGAGAAAAAGAGAAAACTCGTATTGAATGTATACTTTTTTGGTAAAAGTAATTCATCGATATACAGCAACAAGTAAATGCTGTAAAATATTACTCTGAAATGAATGCTGGTTACGACCATACAATAGGATTTTATAGATACAAGTTTCTAAAACAAGGAAATTACTAGGAAAGTTCCCTATATAAAACAGTTCGATGATTATCAAAATTATAATACAATTATTAGAAACATGCTATACAATTAACCTAGAGCATCTCAGCATCCTATACAACTCTGTTAAACACCCTCGAGCTAGAAGTATATATATCACGCTCCAAGCTAACCAAAAATATACTTTCAGAAAGAATTTGACAACTAGACTTCAAATATAGGAACAGAATGCATCAAAAATGGAAAAAATATTAACTTCCGACTCCTGGAAAGCACATTCATTCTAGTTTGTTTGACGTCATTTTTAGGACCACAAAATGCCCGAAGAATGGAGGTGGAGTGCAATTTGGGAGAGAGTAGTAGAGATGAGGGTGAGGAGGGGCGTCCATTACCGAGAACCAGTATGGAATCATGTAGATGCGATCGACTACAGAAGCCATCCATCTTTAGAGGAGACTAATGGAGAAATATCGGAAAAGGAAGAGGGACTTACATATGGTGTTCATGACCTTGAAAAAGCCTACGACAAAGTTCCAAGGGGAGTCCTCCGGAGAAGCCTGGAGGTGTACCAGTGACCTACATAAGGAAATAAAGGACATGTATGATGGAGCCAAAACTCGAGTTAGAACGGTAGAAGGAGACTTGTAACACTTCCCATTTGAGATGGGGTTGCACCAGGGATCAGTTCTTAGTCCATTCCTAATTGCCTGGGTGATGGATGAATTGATGTGGTATATTCAAAACGAGGTGCTTTAGTGTATGTTATTTGCGGTTGATATAGTCTTGATTGAAAGACATGCAGTAGAGTTAATGCTAGACTAGAAGTGTGGAGACAAACTCAGGAGTCTAAAGTGTTTAGGTTGAGCAGGACCAAAATGGTGTGTAAATTCAATTATGCAATGCATGAGGCAGGTGTGGAAGTGAAGCTTGACGCACAGGCTATTCCCAAGAAAGATGACTTCAACGATTATGATATCATACATCATATTGATATGATGTGGAGGGTTGCCTCTAGAGTCTTGTGTAATAAAAATGCACCACCAAAACTTAAAAGTAAGTTCAATAAAATGATGGTTAGACTGACGATGTTGTACGGGGCAAAGTGTTGGCAAGAAAATCCCACGTTCAAAAAATACATGTCGCGGAAATGAGGTTGCTGAGATGAATGTCTGGAGATACTAGGAGCGATAGAATTAGGAATGAGGTAATCCGGGGTAAGGTAGGAGTGGCGTTTGTGGTGGACAAGATAAGGGGAGCGAGATTGAGATGGTTTGAATCTATGAAAAGGAGATGCGCAGACGCCCCGAAGTGTGGAAGGTTGAATATAGTAGGCACAGGAAAAGGTAAAGGTAAGCTGAAAAGGCATTAAGGAGATGTGATTAGACAGGACTTGATGCAACTACATATTAACGACGATCTGATCTTAGATAAGAGGGTGTGGAGGAGGTCGAGTATCAGGGTAGAACATTAGTAGGTAGTAGAGAGTGTTATCTAGATCTTTTAAGGTTTAGGCTTGTTAGGGTCTATCATTGTACTAGTCGTACTCTTGTAGTTCTTCTTCTGATATCTACTATCATTTGTTTCCATTACTACACTATCTTTTTCTTGTTCTTATGATTTTCTTGTAGCACAACTTCTCTTACTAGTTGTTGTGTTTTCTTTACTATTTTCTTTTTTATTATCTGAATTTGTTGTACTTAAACTGAGGATCTTTGGAAAACAACCTCACTACCTTTATGAGGTACTGGTAAGGCTTGCTTACGCTTACCCTCCCAAAACCCAAGAACAACAACATACCCCGTGAAATCCCACTAAGTGGAGACTGGAGAGGTGGAGTATGAGCAAACCTTACCACAACCTCGCGGAAATAAAGAGACTATTTCCAAAAGATCATCGGCTCAAGTGGATCAAACCCAAGTGAAGGAAGAAAAATGAAGAAAGCATAGTCGTTAATAAGAAAAGCAATCTAAAGACTACAAGAAAGAAACATAAAAACAAAGTAGTGCAATAATTGAAACACAATAAACAACATATGAAAAGAACTTCAAGGGTATGACTAATACTACGATAGGCACTAACAAGCCTAAACTACATAGCAAGACAACACTTCTCCCTACTATCATTCTACCCTAATACGTGACCTCACTCCTTCTTATCTAGAGTTGTGTCCTCGGTAATATGAAGTTGCACCATGTACTATCTACTCACCTCTCCCCACTACTTTTTCGTGTACCTCTATCCCTCCGTGTATCCCCTACAACTAACCTCTTGCACCTCCTCACTAGGCCATCAATGCACATCCTCTACACATGCTCAAACCATCTCAATCTCGTTTCCCTCATCTTGTCCACTATAGAGGTCACTCCAACCTTCTCCCAAATAACCTTATTCCTAATCTTGCCACTCCTAGTATGCCCACACATCCATCTCAACATCCTCATCTCCACAACATGCATCTTATGAATATGTGAGCTTGTGACTGGCCAGCACTCCACCCCAAACCTCTTATTTCACCGGGTATGTTGTTATCATTGATTGACTAGATTTTGTATGCTAGTGTGACTTAATGACAAGTGGTAATGTGGAGTAGTTACCAGATAAATTGACTAACTTGACATATTGGTTGGCATGGAATATTAGCTACATTAATGTAAACTATAGACTTGACATGTCAGCTAATGTGGATGCTCACTTGACCAATCACCTGACATAGACCAACAGTTGATGTCATGGCAATGATTACTGGCTGTTACTAGATTGGTGGGGTCAGATTACAAGGACTACTCGCAGGACAAGTTAATTATAATGAATTATAACTTGACATGTCAGGTGATGTGGATGTAATGGTTAAAATAATGAAATGAACTGTATTGTTTAAGTAACAGAGAGGGAATGACATGGGACAAGGATGACGTGCGAACATGGCTGATAGAATCTTGACACGGCAGGCACGTCCACGTACCTGCTGCTGGAACTAAAACCTGACGCCGCATAAGCATAGGATCTCAGAGAAGATTTCACCGTTGCGTGTATTGCAACAAAATTCTTGTATGTCAAAATCAGGTGGAATGGAGAAAAACAGCAAAGACATAAGACCTGAGTTTTTTATTTTTCTGGAATGGAGATCACTGAGGGAAGAATCAAGGTAAAGTGAATGAATGCTACTTCAATGTGACAGTATAAAACATCACTGTAAAAGGATAAAGCATAAACAAGGAACAACAAAATGTAGTGAGAATTTACTTATTTTCACAATTAAGTAATTGACAGGACACTAAAAAGTACCTCTAAATTTTATAATCCCAGGTACTATAGAAAGGACAATAAGGTAGAGGAAAGAACTCGTAAGAATTGGTTACAACTAACATAAAAGACGATTCATTGTATAGGAGACCCTCACGGAATACTTTTTCCCAAGGAAAGTTTCTGGTAACTAGTGAAGTCTCTATTTATTGTCTTTCTACTTAAGTACAAGTTTTATAAGCACATTACCAAATAAACTAGAGATGTACAACGAATCTAGATATTTCTGACCATTGTAATCTCTAACTCATTACATTTTCAAAATCTCTAAATTCACTTTGTCTAACCTGAGATTCTCAGGGCACTGTACTTGGTGAAATACACATCTCTTATCAGTAATAGTCCACAAAATTTATTCAAAAGGACAAAAACTCAAACCACCCAGTCAAGAAGAGAAACTGGAAACTCTCATGCTACTATAGAGAACTCGGTCTGCAAGTTCGAGACACATAAAGCAGTGGGAATATCATGGACCCCCTCCTCCCCCACAACCACAAAGAGAAGATAACAAAGCAATTATATTAATGAATGACCAAATCATCTTAATGAAGCCTAAAAGCATATACAGAAGAAAAAAGTGCTAAAATCAGCACATGGGTTCTCATGAGTTGACCTGCTTGGTTCGAGCACGAAAACCGAAGACGATGATTCTCATATCTTTGCCTGAAAAAACACAAATTAATTCACCATTATCGGAATATCTAATAATAACATATTCTCAGAGGATGAAGACAGTGCCTTCATGTAGTAACATACCAATGATCTGAAGCAATCGCTGTGATCTAGTCTTTTCAGGTTGACGTGGACCTGATGGAAGCTTCACAGCCTGGTTAGCAGGAAAAGAAAGAATCATAGCCAGACTTGACAAACACAGGAAAGGGTTACATAGTACTGATTCTAGAATGGACCGTGAAAGACCAAGGTTCAAATTTATGTAGAGGGAAAAAATCTGGGTGGTTTCTTCCCATATAGCTAAACTTTAGTGAACACAATTATGTTGTAGATTAATTGAAGTGCGCAAAAGTTGACCCGACACCACCTTTATCTCAAATGAAAAGAGAGAGATACAATTTAACTGTTGAATATCTGGATTATAAGAAGAAACAAAAGCAAACCTACAATTTTCTGGAACTTTTCAATGGTTGCCAACGGTATTGTGCCAATTGTGATGATATCTCTAGACCCTTCACTCTAGATAATACAAAGAGAAACATCATTAAATTCAGTACAAAATAGCAGAAAGCAGAAGATGAGAAGAAAATTGTAGAACTGCAAAATTATTTCATGTAATTCATGTATGTAACCAAGCATGCGTGCCTAGATATAATATTATATAAAAATGAATTTGCACTATTGGAGGGCAATTTCACTGGCATAGATTTACAAAAGGGAACTTCCATAACCAGGCCATATACACCATCAGATATAAAATATGAGAACTGCATGTATTACTTACCAAGAATAGGAGGCGAAAATTAGTCAGGTATAAGGTTCCAGCATCATCAGTGTTGACAAGAACTACCCCATAACCCTGGAAAAAATCAGTTAACCTTGAGGCTTGTGCCAACTGAAGAGAAAAGAAACTGATGAAAGCCTCTACTAGATCAAGTTGAGACTTTAGTACAGAGGCTTTTTATCAACAACTTATTAATAAGTTGTTCCAATATGATATGTCTTCATGATCTAAATAAAACTCTATCACGAAACACATGAGTAGATAAATAACCAAACGATCATAAGAAAGAAACAATCAAGATATTCAGTAACTATCAATGAAATCAACATATAAACTAATTAAAAAAAGAAATTAAGACCCTCGCGAGCCAGCGTCATGTCTTCCCAATAAATCAGGAAAAATATTAAGTGGTAAATCATATTTTGTATCTTATGCACTAGATAATAAATGCTTCTAAACAAAGAAAATTCAGAGATAAACTATCACCATCTTGTTTGAAACACAACCTGAGGATTTATAATAATTTACTAAAGGTAGACCTTTTTTTTTAGATAATTGACTAAATGTACTTCAAGAAACATCAATAAAATATAATAATTTATTTTCTTGATAATGATGAGAATATAATAATTTCTTAAGCTGAAGAATCTGAAAGGCTTCAAATAGTCAAAGATTTCAGCAAAGCTAAAAAGGAAGAAAGATTAGTTCGATCACATTCTTGTGTAAAAGCTTTAGAGACAACAGAATAACTAAGTTGCAAAAGAAAAAAGATAATAGTTATGCTCTTACAAGTTAAAAGGAAGCTTATCTAGTTAAAGTTCGGAGATCAGGTCCTATGTCAGATGGGAATAAAAGTTTCTAAGACCATAACCCCTGAACTAAGTACTAAGTTCCCTTAGAAAGAGATGCCCATCTTCTACAGAAAAGTTATGCGAAGACACTATTCCCAACGCTACTATATCCTATCCAAAAATCGCAGGAACACATTCACAATTCATAAGGTGGTTGGTTAACCATAGTAAACCCTTTTTAAGTACCTCAAAACTTAGGTGAACTGGCAACTTTTAACCAAGATCATACACCTAGCCAACCAAACAAACATCTTGTTAATCTCCAAATTGCTCCATCTTTGGTTGTATAATTGATGAAATCCCTATATTCGCAACTA
The DNA here is from genome assembly GCA_016801875.1 of Solanum sitiens. Taxonomy (NCBI): domain Eukaryota; kingdom Viridiplantae; phylum Streptophyta; class Magnoliopsida; order Solanales; family Solanaceae; genus Solanum; species Solanum sitiens. The sequence goes on along the minus strand of JABWTJ010000031.1, from coordinate 2,290,804 downwards.
AGGGCCAGATTTTATCTTTCAATAATAAGTAACATAGAGCGATATGGAACCCCCACCCCTAAAGAAAACAACATATCATCTACATATGATACTTCATTTTCTGTAAACAATTAAGAAATGAGAAAGCTTCAAATGCAACAGAGTTCAGACCAATTTTATATCCCTTAAAAGGCAAAAGAGAATAGCTTTCCCCAAAAGCATTCTTTAGGTTACCACGCATCAACTCATTCTTTTCTTGCATCTCGGAATTATTTACATCATGATCAGAAAATGCTCACAGTATATGTACAAAGTGTGAAAAAGCATACCCGGATTCAGTACCTACTAATCAAATTACAATTAAACTAAATAATTTCAGCATCCATAACATAATGTTGTGAATATTAATCCAATTCCTCAAAGTTGAGATTCAAAGAACCACCACTTTGAGTATCATTCTTTCAATCCACATTGGGCACACGCCGTAAATAACATACAAATTATTCTCTAATTAAATCCTTGCAGATTTCTTTCCAAAAAGTATCCATATTCCGTACTATAACTACACATCAATTAATCACTAGAGTCCTGATTTCATTGTCTGGGAACACAATTATTGAAAATGCACTATACATACATAGATACACCAAATAAAAAAAACAGATATAGTTACCTCTACTATAACTTGCTCGGCTTCCAACAAGAACTGTTTAACTCCAATAGGAATCGACCTCGCAACAGGCTGCACGTATTAATCACCCAAAAAAAGGAAAAAAAATAAAATTCCACATTCAATTAAATTGTTTTTAGAAGAATTCAACACACATTAAACGGAATCTATCAATTGAATTGAATTCATAGAACCCTAAGAGAAGTGAAAAAATTTTACATCGATTTTGGTCCATTCAAGGGCATCCCAGCTACCGGCACCTTCAATTTTGTCGGACTCAGAGAGTCGACTCTCCGGCTCCCGGAGTGATGAGGATCGCGCCGACCGACTCCGATACATGGCGGTGGCGGCGACTCGAGAACGGTGGTGGTTGTGATATTTTTTTTTAATTTTTTTTTAGAGCATTCGAACAACAAAATGGAAGAAGAAAAAAAACGGAGTGCTATCTCTCGTGAACCAAATGAAATGAGAGAATTTTTGCTGTTTTATATTTTTTATTTATTATTATTTTTTGGGGTAATATTTGTGGAAAAGACACAGGTGGGCTCCATCTGACGTGGAATTTAAGTTTCTCTATTGTATTTTTTTTGTTTTTATATTGAAAAAGGATTAGAAATTTTTTAAATCTTTTACACTTTTTTGGGAGGATTTTTACATATTTTTGACAATGTATTGTATATAGGGATTCTTTTATTATGATGAATGTAATTTTTGACTAAATTGTGTATTTTTTATCGATATTTAATGTTAGATATGACTAATGAGTAATTTGAAGAATAAATATATAAGAAAAATAGTATACGGAGTGAAGTAAATTATAAATAAAGGGAATATAATAATAGCATATATAATGTAATCACGTAAATGAAATTTAAAGAGGATAAAGTGTACGTAGATGTTACTCTACATTATAGAGATGAAAAAGTTGTTTCTGATAAACTTTTGATTCAAAATAGGCAGGATAATAAATAAAACAAAATTATTAAATAATAAATAAAGATAAAAAGAGAGTAAAGGTAATGATGAGATTATACAAAATGAAATTTTTGTCATTACGTACTGATAGATTGAAGGTACGATATAATAAAATGAAAATAAGCATTAACAACAGTATATATAATAAAATAGGTAATAATCATCGAAACAAGTTGTTATTAGATACCTTCATTAATTTTTCTAGAGAAAAAGTTATATATTATTGAAGTTATCTTTTCAAATTAGCAAAGCTCTTTAATCTCATATTCATGCGGAGCCATAATTTTAAGTTTATAATTTTTTACTATTGAACTCATCTTCATCATAATTATTAGTGCGCAAAAAATAATATGTATGCATATTTAATTAATTTCTTAAAATAAATACAAAAACAAACAAAAATTATTAGATTCATTGGAACTTGTTATTAATATTCTCCGTTCACCTTACTCGTACTCATCATTTGATAGAAAATTCTATATAAGTTTACCTCCGCTCTACCCTTCATTTGTTATGGATTTTCATTATAGTTATAAAGTTTGCAATTAAATATTTTTTTATATTTAATAAAGTTTCAGTATAATTATAAGATCAAAACAAAAATTATTAGATATGTGTCCTTTTTTGATATATGAACTTTTTTAATACATAGAATTTAAATATTTAAGGTGTGAGTAAGATATAAATTTTAATTTCAAAGCTAGGCACCATAACACAATGAGAAATGCATTAATCTAATTTTCTTTCTCTAACAGCTTATTAGAATTAGAATTATAGTGATTATTTAATAACTAATTATTATTGTTGATAGATACTTCTTATCTGTTTTTTTTATATTCTTTAATAATTGACTTGAATAATTCAAACTAATCTCCCTTTATTCAATAAAAAATAATGGAATACTAGAGTTTGAACATATCAAAATAAAAACAAAAAAATAGCTTAATGTCAAAAAAAAAAACATAAAAGTATTTTACACATCAAAAATGTTAAATAACGTGGATTTATTTTAGTTTTTTTTTTTTTTTCAAATCGTATAAGTCATATTAGATAAGTTCCTCGCTTTTATTGTTGTTGTTGATAATGTATCAAAAAAGCATGTACATTAAGTCCGACAATAAATGTACATAAAATTAAACTTGAAATTTTTTATTTAAAAGATTATCTATTCAACTAATATAACTATAGTTACAACAAATGAGTAAATCGATAAACGTTAATGTTGGTCACTTTATATGATGTCTACGTAATTATTAAATGCTAGAATTAAAAACTTAGTGGTACTTGTACGATCTGAACTACAATTATTCTTACATTTAAATCATAGTATTTTTTTTGGAAATAAATAATTTTCTGACTTTTAATTAAATGTCACTGTCATGTTCAAAAAACCTTATATATATATATATATATATATATATATATATATATATATATATATTATTAAAAAATATCTTGACTTTTTCTATTTGCTTTTTTTGTTTTTTTATTGAAAATATTTTGGCCGGTTGTGGACACTTATTTGATCCAATAATTTTGGTCCACAACTTTAGTGATATTGAAAGAATATCATATGGGAATTAAAAAAAATAGGATAATTTAGCTAACTAGTCAAAAAAAACAACTTATTTAGTAATAATATCCATACTTTAATAATATTAGTAAACATGTCAAAAATGTCATTATTTTGAAAATAAATAATTATTCTGATATTATTAATATTTTCTCTCTCATAGATTACACATTTTCCTATATTTATGTAATTGGATAGATATTAATGTCATATTAAATTTTCTCTCTCTTTTCTTATGCTTATCAATTTCTCTCTCTAACTTTCTTCCAAATCAATCCCCAGATTTCATCTTTCTCTTTTCTTACTCTTCTTTTCAATTTCTCTCTCTAACATTGTTCCAAATCAAATTCACAGATTTCATATTCAATATATTAATATTTTCTATTATTTTCATTTAATTTCGTCAAGATTGGATTTGAAGATTAACATTGATTTGGGTATTATGTTTTTCATATTCCTTATTTATTTACTTACTGATTTTACTGTTTTTTTTAATTTTTTTTGGTTTTGTTGTTGTTCTTAAAACATTTTTTAGGGTTTGATAATACAAAATTCTCTCTTCAATGGACGATTTCAAGAGAGTTACTAGAGGTATTGGACAAAATAATCATATATTTATTGTATTTTGTGTTCTATTTTTTTTTTGTGTTAGTTATGTCAATGTAACACATTTTATGAGTTTGATTGTGTATTTACTATTATCAAATAGATTTGTAAGTGTATATGGAATTTTCATTCTGTTATAGTTATTATTTATTTTTGTATTTCATAGATTTGATGTTTTTTGTATTCATAGATTTGGAAGTTTATATTGAATTTTGTTGCTGTTTTAGTAAGTATGTATTTTTGTATTTCATAGTTTTATTGTATTTTGTATTCATAGATTTGGAATTGTATATTGTATTTCATATATTTAATTCATTTGTATTTTTTTATTTTTTTTTGTGATAGTTATGTCAATGTAGCACAGTTAGTATTTATTTTTGTATTTCATATATATTTTTTTGTATTCATAAATTTGGAAGTATATATTGAATTTTGATGCTGTTTTAGTCAGTATGTATTTTTTATTTTTTTTTGTTATATTGTATTTTTGTATCTATAGACTTGAAATTGTATATTATATTTCATATATCTAATGTATTTTGTATTTTTTTTTGTGATAGTTATGTCAATGTACCACATATTAGTAACCATATGTGTTTTTTATTTCTCACATTGATACGTATTCAGTAAATTAAGTGCACATTTATATTTATGTATTCTTTTTAATTAAATAAAATAATTAAAATATATGTAAAATACATAATAAGGAAAAATTTTAACAGTATCACTAAATATTGAAAGTGTTGACACTATACCCTATTAAATACTAAACTAATGACATTTTAAAAAATTTCCCTTAAAAATAATATCATTTTTACAATTAGTAATGTCAAAGCCTTTTATTGGTTCATCAAAGATCAAGAGAATATTTTAAGCTAAATTATACTCTCGATTTTTTTACTTGTTCATTATTCTAAATTATAAACAAACAAAATAAAGGTGAAATTCCTAGAATTTGTTGTTGTTTGTGATTGCTCTGTTTCACTATTTTTGATTTTTTATTAGTTCATTTAAAACAGAATCATATATTTTAATATATTTCATTAATGAATATTTTATAACAACACAAATATTAAATATAACATATTTAAGATTATAAATTGTAAAAAGTTTATAGGTAAATTTATCGACATACTGACATGTATAAAACTAACTATAACAACATATAATGTATATGAATTGTGATATACTCAATATTATAATTAATTCCACAAGTGAAGTCTAAATAGAAAAAGAAAAAGAAAAATGATATATATAATCTTACTCTATTTTAGAAAAATAAAAATATTGTTACCAATGAATTATCTAATCAAATAAAACATATCATGAATAAAATTCTGATATAGAAAACATAATAAGTTTTATAAATACAAATTTAGATTATTTAATTTTTTAAATAAATATCAATGACCAACAAAAACAAATAATATATATCAACTATTGGTCTAAACAAAAGGGATATAATTTAGAGAATGACAAAGATGTTTTATAATCTCCAAGACATCAAAACTTTGGATTCACTTCATTCTCTACCCCTTCCTCTCTTAGTTAACTAAAACTTAGTAAAATTATCATTCGCCACTAACTTACAATTATAATTATCTGGTTCACATCCATAATTTGTATAATTCAACTATTGTAGAATTCGAGAATATGTATAATTCGTATCTTAATTGTATAAATTCATAATTTCCCTAATTGTATAAATCTAGAATTTATATATGTTAATCCTAACTTGTATCATGTATGTAATTATCTAGTTGATACATTTGATTTGTATATTTTCTGAAAAATTCTTAAATGTACAAATAAAGAATTTGTATATACTTACCATGTTTGTAAATTGGCAAGTGAATTATAAAAGGAAAATATCCATAGCAAACAAAATTATTGCTATGAGGCGTAATTAGGACAAAGTGTAGCTAAGAAAACTTATTAAGTTTAATCTTTTTGCTATTTACTAAATTTACTCAACATATCATCTTCACAAATAATTTTAACCAAAGGTATATTTATAATATACACTTGACAATGAATAGAAGAAAAATAAGGTATCAACATTAGTTGTGGTGCAATGGGGGAACTACTTCACCCTCAATCAGAGGTCGAGTCTCGAATTTGAACTCTAATATGTGAAAATAAATCTTATTAGAAACGTCACCACTAACTAAACTTTATAGTACGTGTTTCAAATTTGACACATAATTTAATAGGTCGTATACCTAACAAAAGAAAAAAAATTAATGTAATGAAGTTTCATGTGCATTTGTCTAATCCATGGAAGAACCAATTTATACATGACCTAATATAAAAATGAAAACTTAACTTAACTTGTAAAATTAAAGATTGAGCTCACTTAAAATTGAAGTTTTTTAATAATAATAACATATAATTGGATGTGGTTGGTATTTTGATGGCATCGTTGTCCATAATATTTTAAATTAACAAATAATTAAACAATAAATCAAATGAAATAAACAGCTAAATGCCAGTCATGACATTTTAGGCTTGAATACTTTGAAAAATTGCACATATATACTGTTCGGTCAATTAGTTTATTAATATAATTAAAATATATATAATATATAATATTAATGTATATGTTGTGTATAATATATAATTTAATAAATCAAAATATTTAGAGTTATAATTATCCCAAATATTTTTCTTTATACTGAGATTTAAAAACTAAAAAGGATTAGTTTGACAAAAACTAATTGGGCCTCATTGTTTTACGAGGAGTTTTACACGAATAGGCACTTTTAGTGTCACTATTTAAGTTTTGTCCACGTTAAAAAAACCTTTAAATAAACTATAATTTAATTAAATTCCATAGTGTTAAGACCTAATTAAATTATTTCTCTACTCTTTTTTCAAATTACAGAAATCCCTTAAAATTTATGGATTTTCGATAAGACTTCCGAATACATCTTTGAACTTTTGGATACATCATTCACTGGACATCTGGATACATAGGTGAGGGATGTATCCTAAAGGAAAGGGATGTATCAGAGAGGTAATAGGACAATACATGACTGTACTTTCGTATACATATGCAAGGATGTATCAGAGATGAGATGGATGTATCAGAGAGGGGATGAGTGTATCCGAGAGGGGGATAGAAATGTAACGCTGGACTTCCGTACACATATGCAAGGATGTATTAGAAAGGGGATGAATATATCCGAGAGGGGGATAGAAATGTATCACGCGACTTCCATATACATATGCAAGGATGTATCAGAATGGGGATGGATGTATCCGAAGGGGAATAGAAATGTATCAGTGAGCGGAGAGTGATGATTCGAGAAGAAGTTCTTGCTCAACAAAACCTAACAACAATGTTTTTCAAATTTTTTGGTCCATTGGACCGGGTTTACTTAATATTTATAAAAGGGGCAAGGGCCCAAAACAAAACCCAGACCCAAAAAGAACACCAAAGGGATCCCATTTAACTATTTAAGCCATAGTCTTGAGATTTTTTATTGCAAGTTTAGCTATTTTAAAATAATTATTTCAATCTTTGAATTTATAACTTTATAAATTCTAGACATATGCATTTAAAATTCAGCTTGGCAAGTCTAATTTCAGATAATTTAAAAGCAAGCAAACTTCACATATATATTTAAAGACGTAGTTAAAAAAGTTTAAAGATTAGACGAAATTTCAAATGTTATTTATATTTACACTCCATATTTATAATGTAGGCACAATTCATGATCGTTAATGCTTAATTATTTACTGTTCAAATTAATTATTCAAATCAACTCAGGTAAATATATGCTTTAGGAATAAACTTTTAAATACTAATTTAAATATATATAAAAAAAATTAGTGACAACATTAAAATAAAGTAAAAGTTAAGGTTTATAAACAAAATAACATTTAACCTATAATTTTAAATGTATCATGTTGACGGTTGAAATCATAAGGTCACGAGAGAAGAGTATTTCATATTATATATTCCTTATAATATCACCTCGTCAATAAAAAAAATATCTCGATATATAATATCGTTATTAGGGCGAAACTAACTTGGGATTTAAAAGATTCATCTGAATCTCTTTCAATGAAAAATTACATTATTCATAAAGTTAAAATTGTTAAAGCTCATTCGAATAGTTTATGACAATCTCTTCATGAGTATCTTGATTTCGTCACTGATAGTAACATAAAGATTTTGGAGACTTAGTCATACAATCATATGATCATCATTATAGTGACTTGCACATAATGGCAAGAAATTTAAGAAGACTTCGTCACAAAAGATTTGCACACTTGATGTACCAAAGATTTATGCTTAAGCGTTACTGACATGTTTTCATGCTTCCATATCTTAAAACATTATCTTTTCTTTTTATAATAATATTCTTGTTTCTTTTCATTCTTTTCTAAATAATATTATACTCCCTCCGTTTCAAAAAAGATGGTCTAGTTTGATTTGAAACGGAGTCAGGAACGGCTCAAACATATTAGTGGCCTAAAGCGAAAATCAAACGGGGTTGTAAACTTACATTGTTAATAACTTTTATATAACTGATTTCTTCTAGTTTTCAATTGATAATATAACCTTTCTTATTTTAAATTATTTTTCATGAGATATAATACTCTAAATATGTCAAATTTCTTCTAATAATTCCTTAATTTTTCATGAAAAGTTTACTTTTTCTACAAATAGTATTCAATATTTCTTAAAAAATAATAAATTATAACCTATTATTATTAAAAATGAGGCCCCTTAAATTTGGGGGCCTAAGATACATGTCTTTTTTTTAACACTGTTGAGCCACCCCTGAACGGAGTTTAAGAAAAGAAAGAAGACTTTTTAATCTTGTGGTTCTAAATTAAAGTTATGTCAAATATATCAAAATGTCCTTTAATCTTATGGTCTTAAACATGACATGTGGAAAGTTAAAGTTAAAGTATTGCCAAAAAAGGAAAAAAATAATTGTTTTTAAAAAGACTAAAAAGGAAATAGGGACATTCTTTTTAAAACGGGGGAGTATTATTTTCTTTTAATAATGATTATGTTTTCTTCATTTTTTTTTGAATTGATGTATTCAAGTCGAAGATATTTCGAAAACAATCCATCTATCTTTACAAGATAATAATAAAATATGTGTATATTTTATCCTTTCCCAACTCCATTTTATGGGACTTTACTGAATTGTTATTGACATTACAAACAAAAAAATATCCAAAGTTGATTGTTTATTGATAAAGATAGCGAGCACAATTATGTTCCTACTTTGATTCTACTCTCCTAAGATTTATCCATGATTCAAGGGTTGTTAGTGACGTATTTCTCAAACTATGATGATTTAATTTGACCTCTATATGAATTTTTCATTAATTTGTTGAATATCCGAGATGACTTTTAAGGGAATTTAGTACCCTTTATATAGACATAAACTAGAATTTAGGATTGAGTAGCCTTCGAGATTGAAACCGAACACGCCTTCTAGAGTCTCAATTCGAATTGAACATGTTTTGTAAAGTCCCACAAAATTTCAATGTCTATGCCAATATGTATTCATTATACCATATGAAGAACTTCATATGTAGAAAACTTTAATATCAAATGTTAGCTTCCTCACATAAAAAAAGCATTTGAGAAGGGCTCGACCATAAGAGTATTATATGAAGTATACTTAAACTCGTAATAGTATATCTTTTTTAAAATCCTTTATTTATTTTCTATAATTATTTGCTTACGTAAGAATCAGAAGAAAGAAAGAAATATTCAGCCACTTGCTCGTAAGAAAAGGAATTTCGAAGAGAAAAAAAAGAGGCTAACATTGACATTGAATGAGGTCCTTGATAACGTGAGATGAATTAGCATACCAATTAGGAAACTTGCCAAATTACAATTTTTTTTCCTCCAAAATCTTGGTTATTATTCAACTTAATTAATTAAATCATAAGTATGATATTGACACCTCTATTGAAAAGTATTTAATATGACTTATATATTGCAAACCACCTAATAATGCACATGCAATTTGAGTCACTAAACATATCTTTGTGTGTGGCTGCTAACTTTTACTTAATGGGCAAACCACTCACAATTAACAGTAGTATGCATTTAACTTAATATCTCTTCGCTCTTAATTAAAAATCTCAAATTTAAAATTTTCGTAATAGAATCAAATTTCAATAACAATATAATCAATTTCTATAATGATATTACACTATAATCAATTAAGTTTTTATAATATATAATTTTGTGAGTAAAATTACTTAAAATGCAAGCCCATAAAATTTACTTACCATCTTTTTAGTTCAACTTATAAATTTACTAAAAATATCATTCGACCCGTTCTTTTTCCGAAAAAAAAAATGTCCGTCTTCTTCCTCTTTATTCTTATGCTGTTGTTGGGATTGTTTAGTGTGACGTTTCCAACAAGACTTTCTTCATATTCAGGGTTTGAACTCGAAATCTCTGGTTAAAATAACCCTTTTAATAGGATTTTCTTCATACTTAGGATTTGAATTTGAAATTTCTAATTAAGGATGAGATTGTCCGATCAGTTCGTCACAATTCTTGTTGGTCATTTTCTTTGTTTTATTTTTTTTCATGTTATATTACTATATTTTGATAATATCTGAACAAACGATATCATTATACAGAGAGATGAGATCGTAGTCTATTCTCAAGTCAAAATTAAGTATCGTCACAAATAGTCTTACACTTTTACTTTAATTTCTTCTTTACGTACCTTATATATAGTACCAAAGTCTATCAAGTTTGAATTTTTTTTCATAAACTTAACCATAATGGACCACTAACTAATACATCAAAAATATGTGGTAAAATATGTCGAATAATTAATTGTAGGAACCTGAACATTTAAAATGCTAATTTTTGGACCACTAATAAGTTTTAGCCCACGTTTGAAATTTATATTTGTATTGTTACATTAAAGGTAAAGTCTTTTTCTAATAAAATTAACTTAAACTCAAAATTCTTAATTATAAATAAAAAAATACTTACTGCTTCATTAGTCCACGACAATTCTTGTTAGTGATATTTAACTACTTATTAATAACAAAAATACCTCTAATTAAAAACTTCTAGAATCTTTTATGAACTTTGACCATTTATCGATTAGTTAGAATCAATAAAGATTAGCACTCTCAATTCTCTGTTTCAATATGTTTGTCATACTTTTTTTTATCTATTTTAAAAAATATCTCTTTTCACGTGACATATTTAAAATCATAAAATTAAATGATATATTAATATATTCAACGTATCTTTAATTTTAGACATCAAATTTAATTATCTTTTTACTTTTTTACTTTTGTTCCAAATCAAACTCAGATAAATAAATTAAAACGGATAAAGAATATCTTATACTAGTCTTAGGAAAAACAAATATTCTCCAAGAAAAATCTCTTGCAAGTAAGAGTTCGATTTTGCTAATCTTTTTCTCATAATAATTTAATTAATTCAACTTTGATTTTTCTCATATATAATGGAAGTCGGCTATAATATAAAGTCGGCAAAACAAATTCTTTGTATTAAAAAATGTTTTTTTTTTTTTTAATAAAAAGTATAGTACTATTTTAAGCAATTGCAGAGCTGTATGAAGAGTTGGCGCCAGCAATTATTGACAGTTGAAAACATTTAATATAGACACATCATTTTGTAATGTGCTAATGAGCCAAAAAAAAAAAACTAAAAAAGATTTAATCTTGACCATTCTTTCTTGCTTCTTTGTCGTCTTTGATGGACAAAGTTAGCTGATACGAGCTAATAGCTACTATTTGATTTAAGTTTAAATAGTGTTGATGATCAGAATTATTCGATACTTATGTTGATCCATAACTTAGTTTAAGTCTAGATAGTGTTGATGGTTAAAAGTATTCGATACTTCTATTCATACGAGCATCAGTGGTGGAGCCAAAAATTTAAGTAAAAGTGTCCAAAAATAATGATTTGTGGCTATAAAAAAATAAAAAGAATATTATGTTATTTCGGGTTCGAACCAAAAACTTCTTCACTCATATGGACACCTATTATCACTACGCCAAATGCATTGTTTTTGTCAAGGATGTCCAACTTTAAATATATCCTTTAAATATGAAATTTGACATATTTATGCAACGTAATTTTTCGAACTGCACACCCTGGGATAGCTCTAGCTACGCCCTGCGAGGCACTAGCTATTTCATAAAAGCTTTGGTAGATAAGGTACTAGAATTTACAAGGTAGGTGGACAGAGTTAGCTCATACTTATGCTCATACAAAGCAACTACTCAACGAAAGACTTCGACAAATTGATTGAGTTATTCGATATATGTGTTAGTATAAGGTAAGCGGTAAACTTAGCTAATCTGGTACTACTTATGGTCATATAATGTATCACCTTCTTGATGAAAGCATTGATGGATAAACTTTAAGAGTTACTCAATACATGTGCTAGTAACGATGTAGGTCGACAAAGTTCACCGATACATCTAGTCGTACGAGGTAGCATTGGTGGATAAAATAATAACATTAGCCAATGCATGAGCTAGTAACGAGCTAGGTGGACATGGTTATCTGATACTTTTGCTGATATAGGTAGTATTGGTGGATAAAATGATAAGAGTTATTCAATGCAATGCATGTGCTAGTAACGCGATAAGTTGACAACGTTGTTCGATACTTCTCATATAAGGTAGGTGGTGGACAAAGTTATTCGATACTTCTGTTCATACGAGGAAGCATTTGGTGGATAAACTATTGAGTTATTCAATGCAACTAGGTAGGTGAACAAAGTTATAAGGCATTCGCGCTCATACAACGTAGCAACTACTCAATGAAAACATTGGTGGATAGACCGACAAGAGTTATACGATCCACCTGATAGTACGAGGTATCAGCTACTCGATGAAATAATCGAAGTGCACACAAGATGGCTGAACAACACTATAATAAAAGAAAAAAACATGTATGCATTCTAATCAGTACCAATGTAACCATCATATTAACCACAGGCCAGAAATGTGGCTTTACTAATTCTCAAATTTCTTGCTTCATAGTATTGCAAAGATACTCCAAAAAGTTCATCAAGAACAAACTGCACCAAACCTTTCATTATCTTATATGCTAAAAGAAAGCCTTTGTTATGTAAATATACAAAGCTAGAAAAAACAAGCTCAGCTAATTCTATACATTTAACAAAATAACAAGATATAGAATTTATAGCGTGGACTCCGATTCATCAAATGAGATCCCAAGTTCTGCTGGCAAAATAGGAAAATGGTCATGGCTTACTGACCTGAAAGAATGTTCGGAAGCTTTAAGTGTGTTACATTCCTGCAGTATTCGTCACCCTTATAACGAATAAAGAATCTCATCGAATCTGAGTAGCTTGAATCAGCAACAGTTGAAAACCATGGCAGAGAAGACTCGTGCTTTGCTTCTGAGAGGCATTTTGCCGTGGAACAGTTGCTTAACTTCAAAACATTCAAGCCCAAAACACTGGCTAAAGATCAAATGTTCGTCAGTCATCCAAGTAATCATCATTAAACATCATTCTAGCACTAGCACATTCCTCTATCGCTTTTGCGTTCACTTCCCTGCCATACCTCCATATGTAGTTCAAACCGACGAGCAGCTCTGTGATTGCTGATTCTGTCTTTTCTTGATTTGCATAATAAAGGGTTTGTACTAGCAGCACATTTGTTCTGGAAACAAAGTTCTGATGCTCGAAACTCCGCTCAGACTGCCATCTTATCATGTTATGAGCAAGAGGAGCAAGCCATTCTAGTATCCCCAGCATTGCTTCATTCCATTCTCCAGCAAGAACTGTGTCATAAACGGATGACGTCAAGCTCTTAGCAAATGGTTTTAATTTAGCCCTGAGGGCTGCTCTTAAATTAGCCGGTAGCATGTTGTACAAGTCTTCTCTTGCATCATGTCCGATCAAGTGAGGAGATGCCACTAGTTTCTCAGTGACAATAATGACATTTGCATAATGCAGTGCCAAGGCAGCAGCCCCAAGAGTTTCTGGAGGAGCGTTTAGTAGCCTTTTTTTCGCATTATAACTTGTTAGATAAGAGCAAGTTGAATAGCCATCAGCAAGTCCATCTACACCAGCTCCTTTCGTTGCATTGAGAAAACCGGAATGAAATCCATGTGGATCTAGATGGCAATTACTTACAGGAGAACCATTCCCAACCATCATGCAGCCTTTAAGCGGTCCAGAGGTCAGTCGAGCATGTTTAGAATTTGAGCCTTTTCCATTTAGGTTACCTGAACGATCACGGGATTTCCACCACTTCATGCCGGATTTATTAAATAGAGGGAGAGGACCAGACTTTGTTGTCGACCTCCCCAGAGGACCCGAATAGAAACCAGCAGAAGAATGCCTTCCAGGAATCGGGCTTGCTGTTGATGTTGAACTTTTCAAGGGACCGGAATAAGAATTGTGAATATTCCTTGTGCTCGAAATTGGTCCAGATTTGGCAAGGATGCTTTCTACTGGTTCTGAGGAAAATCTAGACAGACTACTTTCAGATGGGTGAACAGATGACTGAGCATAAGCAACTGAGTGGCTCCGATGGATTTGATCAGAATCTAGATCTCTAGATGCTTTAGCCCTCTCATCCACATCGGAATCAACTCCAAACACATGCCCTATCCTACTAAATATAGAAAACAAGGACCTCGCCAAAAGACGGACGATGTAATCATAAGTTCTATTCCAAATAGAGACATCCTTAAGATGCTTCACCTCCTGCTTCTTCCACGCAAGCTTCTTCTCGTATTCAACCAAAGTAATGCTATCTGCATCATCATTTCCCTTCAATCTCCTCAATGTCTGTTCAAGATCAGAAAGATTCTCCATTTCTTGATACAAATTCGCATTAATCACAATAAACCGTTCCATCTTCTTGATTTTTTTGTCCATCTTCTTCCATGAGAGTTGCCACCCGTATGGATCAGCACCAACTTTTAGCAAATCATTGAAGGCTTGCTCGAAACTCTTCAAGAACGGATCATTACATTTCTTTGCAAGCCTAGATACAGCAATTGCTACATGTCCCAAGTTCTCAACCAACTCAGTACATATCAATCTTGCAATATACGAATCATCATCCGTAATGAGCTTCGTTATACCGACCGAGTTCATTATCTCATCCCTCAATCTAGCCACTTGTTTATCACTTAGAGACTGCCATACATGAACCAACTTAGACATCAAACTTGCAACTTCAAATGCTAGAACACCAACTAGCACCTTTTGATGACCACCACCCTCATGCTTTTTCGAATTTTTCCAGAAATTACGAAACCAAGATTCAGCAACCATCTCTAGTATCAAAGGGGATATTTAAGAATGATCTCAAACTCAAATCCACCAGCAACTTACTTCTGGCTAAAAACAATACAATCAAGAAATACCTTATAAGAACAGCATATAAAAAAAAAAACTTTAACTAGTAAAATTTCTATAACTTTTAAAGGGAAAACATGTGAAATCCATTTCTTTGCTGACTACATCACTATTTGTCCTTTTATAAATTTTACAGCTTATAGCAATAAAAAGCAAATCTTTTATACTTTCTACTCCAAGATTTCATTATCCCATCTTAAAGTCTATACCTTTTAATTTGGTTTTCAGAGGAAAAAGTAAATCTTTCCCCCCTTTTTCCTCTTCTTTTCCGTAAATTCTGTGACTTTAACTATCACTATCTGTTAAACCAAAATTTCATCCAAACAGCACCTAAATCAACCTCTTTTTATTTCCTCAAAATTTTATAACATTTACAAGCAAAATACAACAAGAACTAAAAGGATTTAATACAAACAAGCAGAAGTATATAACTCAAAATTCTTCCCCAAAAAAGCAGAAATTAAATTAACTAAAAAAGACTCCATTTTTACACAGCAATCTCAACCAAGAATGGGAAAAAAGTAGATAAACCCCCATAAAAACTACTTCACATAAACAACAAAGTCATAAACTCAAACCCCTTCAAATATCCGAACTAAAACTACAAAAAGACTCCATTTTTAACCAAAAAAAACACCAAAAAAGCTAAAAACTCACCGATTATCTGAGAAGAACTTATTTGGACTACTCAACAATCACAAGGGTTCCTTCTTTTGTGGTTTTAGGGGTGGGGTTGGGGGGTTTAGGGGGGGTGGGGTAGAAGAAAAGGAAGGGAAGAGGAAGGTGAAGTGGAGACTATGAAGTCCACATGCAAGAAAGTGGAAATTTTTGTAAGAAAATAAAAAAAAAGTTGAAAAAACGAGTGAAATTTATTGGTACATTTATTATTTTCTTGCATTTGCAGCCTCCAACTTATTCCAATTTATTGTTCTCCTTTCCACCAGCCCCTATTTAATTTGTTAGATTTTATTATGGTACTAATAATTCTTCCTTTCCTTTTCCACTTCCTTTATGTTTGATTGATTTCACTCGATATTTGATATTTGTGTTAGAGTTTACAATATTTATATTGAAAAATAAAATATATCCGAATTTCTAACAAATGTGGTTTTATATATAGTATTCGGGAACTCTGGTTAATAATTAAATCATTACAATTCTTAAAGAAGTCATTTGATTGCTGACTAGAGTTATATACATAATTCTTAGTAAAGCAATAATTAGTTATGAAGATGTATCACCTCCGTTTTAGTTTGTTTGTTTGTTTGTTTGAAAATGAATTCGTCTTTCCATTTTTAACAATTTTATAAAATTTGATTTTTCATGTGACATTTTTAAGACTATAAAACTAAAAGATATTTTAGTATAGGAAAAGAGGACGAATATGCCTCCGAATTATCGTAAATAATATGTAGATACACTCAATCATATTTTTGGGACATTGATGCCCTTGTCGTCCAAAAACTCAAGGACATATATGCTCTAATTTTTGGACGACAAGAGTATCAATGTCCCAAAAGTATGACGAAGGGTATTTGCATACCATTTGTGATAGTTTGGGAGTATATTTGTTCTTTTTTCCTTTAGTATATTCTACGTATCTTAAATTTATGATCATGTGATTCAGGAGTTTTCTTTACCAACTTAAACTTCGTGCTAAATCAAAATAGAATACAGAAATGTATTAATTTAGTACATGTATTAGTTATACAAAATTTAGTGATTCATATATATTAGTTAGTTATTCAACTTATTATTTTATATAATTCCTATTAAATATCAAACGTGATATTACTTATAAAATATTTAATATTAACATAACTCACTTTCAAATCAGCTATCAAACGACTGCTTTTTGATTTCAAATCTTTAATTAATGCTATTTTTTTCTTTTTGAAAAGTGGTATGTAAAATCATCATCTTTATTATATTTCCTTTTTTATACTACCTTTAGTCAAAAGAGTCAAACAGCAGAAAATTTATTTGTCAAGTGAAAGAGCTGGTCCAATATCATCAAGTTTGTACTTATTCTTTTCTGACCATATTTATATAAATTAATAATATTTAAAAGAGTTCTAATTTACACAAAAAAGGTCAAAATATCATATTAAAGGAGAAGATATATTTGTTTGATGGAAGACATTTAAAATTTTGATTACAAATTTGACTCTACAAAAAATTATACTTAATAGATTTCTTTCTTTTTTTAGTCATTGAATGATTTTCAATAAATTATTCTACAGCTAATTACCAACCTTGAGTAAGAAAGTGTGTTAATTTAAAAACAATACAAACTTTTTGAAGATTGTATTATAATTATTTTATTAAAAAAATCTCATATAATCATTTGGAATAAATTCATCCAATAGTTATAATTTCAGAATAATTTGGTCCGTAAAGTAAATGACAGATTCGCAAACAAGTTATCTTGAGATTATAATTCTTGGACTAATTTATATTACCTAAAAAGTGGAATGAAACAAAACAAATTGGATGGAATAAGACATATTAAGTTTGAAATTAAATTTATATGTTATTTGAACAAAATTATATCCTTTTACTAAATAAAATTATTTAAATCTCAAACTTGATCCTTAAATATCATAACTCAATTTGAAATTAAATTTATACTTGTCTGATTGAACTTATAAATTTATTCCAGATGATTTTTCACTTTCAATCAAATAAAACATAAGATTAACCTCCAACTCGATTCTAAGAGAAAGTTTTCCAAAGAAAAAACCCTACTTAAATAAAGATATTTGGTCGTCCCAACTTTCCTAAATTCCCTTATGGACCCTTTTCCTCTACGAATTTGAATTTTTCGAAAATTACACCAAAAAAATAAAATAAATAATACTGGTGTGAATTTTGTAGGTGGACGTAATTCATGAACCAAACAACCCCGCAATAGTCTCGTCTCTCCCAACACAAGTAAAAAATATTTAAAATTTGAGAGGTAAAAAGTAGAAAATAATTTGAAATTTGGGACTAAAAAGGAAAAATAGATAAGTAGAGGGGGCAAAAGAAAATATAGAGAGATTAGTCTCAATCATTATAGATGACCACGCGGAGAAAATAGCTAATTACTGTTTTGACCTTCGGGTCAAATCTTTGGGACCCATTTACGACAATAACATGACCCACCCACTTAACCTGGTTTGACCCGACTCCTCCTTTTTAACTTCTTTTTTCTTACTTTTCATATTTCTTTATCTATTTTTTAATTATTATTTTTAAAAAAAGAATGTTGAAAGGAATCTTCTTAACTTATAGGGACTAAC
This sequence comes from Solanum sitiens, assembly GCA_016801875.1. Taxonomy (NCBI): domain Eukaryota; kingdom Viridiplantae; phylum Streptophyta; class Magnoliopsida; order Solanales; family Solanaceae; genus Solanum; species Solanum sitiens. The sequence goes on along the minus strand of JABWTJ010000031.1, from coordinate 2,272,327 downwards.
ATTATAGTACTATAGTATAAATTTTTGAGCTCGAGAAAATGAACATTATATATATATTATATACTCCAAAAAGATAGATTATTATTTTTTGTTTTCCATCTATGTTTGGTACCTAAAATATAGCTCGATTAATTATAAATTGGCGTTGAGAAGTTTTATATTGGGAATAAGACGTTTTCTAACAACAACAATTATGTATCAGGAGACTTAAACTCAAAATTTCGATTAAGAATGAAGAAATATTTATCACTTTTACAATAACTCTTATCAATTAAAAGATGATAGATTTTGTTTGTTTGGTTAAGTGTTGCTTTTGAATAAACAATTTTTTTTAAAAATATTTGTGTCTTGGGAATGCACACAAGTTTTACTACTTTGATTCTAAGATTAAAAAAACATGATGTTTAGCAGCTTTTAAGAAAACAAAATTAAGGGTCCGTTTGGTCTTGGATAGTTTTCACTTTTTATTTTGAAAAACCATTTAAACATAAACAGAAATACTTTTTGTATTATATACTATATAATATAATATCAATTTAAATATAATTAAATGAAATTGGAATCTTGAAACATTTTGTATAAATTAACTAGAGTAGACTAAAAAAAGAAAAACTTAGAGTAGGCTTTGAAGTATTCAACAATTTCATGATCCACTCTAGTTTATTGTTCTTGAGATATACTACTTTAATGTTTTAATAACAAGAGTTGGAGGAGCTATTATGATTATACCACTTAAATAAACCATTTTTATTACTTTTTCATTATTTTTTTAATTACTCGATTTGCATTCTTTATTAGAACGGACAACATATTCTACCAACGAGTTTTCTATTCATCACAATTCACAAGACTCAACTCAATATTTCTTAAGATGTCTGTTTTTCATATTTATCAAAATAATATTACTTGAGAATGAAATTTCTTATTTTCTTATATAGTTTTTTATACCACATTTTTTTTGTGTGTGAATCCCAAATGACTTAAAAAGTGAGGATTTACTACTTATATTTTCTTATATTCCATGATTGTAAAGAAAATAATTGTTTCATTAAGCTAGAATTATGGACTTTTTATAGCTTAGTGTTTGTTGCAATTCTCCAAGTATAATAGTGATAGGAAATCATGAATGATTGAATTAAATCATAATGGGGTCAAATATTGCATGTGTGATTAAGAAGAAATGCAATTTTATGAAAAAAGGCAAAATATTTGGAAAGATACTTAATTAGGCCTTATGCATCTTTAAATATACAATATTTTCAATGAAGAAAGTGACAGAAAGTAATAAGAAAGTGATTGAACTTATATAATTTACTTTGATAGAACCATTTTCACATACAACAAACACAAAAAATCATATTTGTATGTTATAATTATAATTTGTGTAATTGCGTTTCATAGTAAATATTATGTTTACGACGACTATTTCGCTATACATATATACAAAAGAAATAATTATATGATCTGTTTCGATATACATATACAAAAGAATCAATTACACATAATATGCGCTTGTATAAAGCGAGAAAGAGAGAAAGACAAAAGAAAATTGGGTAGGCGAATATTGTATTTGTATAATCATAAGTGTATATGACGAAAATATATGCACTTGTATCTGTATATACAATTTTCTCTCGCTTTATACAAACACAAACACAATGTATATATTTGTGTTTGTATAAAGTGAGAGAATCGAGTGGCAGTGGCGAGAGAGATTCGGGGAGGGAAACGAAAATATATATATATATATATATATATATACAATTTTCTCTTGCTTTATACAAACAAAAACACATTTTATACATTTGTGTTTGTATAAAAGCGAGAGAGGCGAGCGTAACTATTCATCAAAAACGAGAGCAGCGAGCGAGATTCACCAAGGAGAGAGATGAAATAACAACATTTTGTTGCGGAATACAATTTTATCAAACTATGATTATAATATTTAATTTAAATTAATAATTTGCTATTATATATAATTATTCCTATTTTGATCGTTGATCAAATATCTAACTTTAGGTAGTTCAATATGAAAGCCCAACAAACATGTATCCCAACTTTCCACAAAAAAAAATATATATATATAATATATAATATGTAATATAATTTTATATATATTTAACTAACGAATGTAACATTTTAATCATTGGTCAAATATGTATGACCATTTTACATAAACAATATATATTACCTTCATAATTACCATTTATAGTAATATAATGTAATATATAATATATTTTACCATTTATAACATTCTGGCTCCCTCTCTCTCCAAATTTTTTTCCAATTCTAGCGCTTTAATTTATTAACCGAACAAAAAATAATGTTGTTTTGAAATTTCTTTTACAAATATATTATAAGCTTATTAACTAAAATATTTCTCTTTTCCATTTATAGTAATATAATATATTATATCATATTTCTCTAATATTAAGTCAGTAACTCTATTATAAAAAAGCTAAATTAAGTATAGTTTGTTGAATAAAGATATCAAAATCCTAAATTAAGTAAATGGTTGAATAAAGATATCAGAATCCTTTCAATTTTATTTTAAGTAAGTAAATCTCTATTACAAAATAGTTAGTTGAGTTATAGTAGGAGTTGGTAGAAAAACTCTATTATAAAAGAGTTAAAATGGTCATAATATACATATGAAAATTTGAACCTATTCCAAGTTTGTTTCCTCTCCAAATTTTAGTTTTCATCAACAAGCAGAATTGTTATTTTGTGATTTTTTGACTTATTAGGTGATCATGATACTTGATTTTTCACAAGGTTGGGTTCACTAGTTGAAACAATATGTGAAGCTAGTAACGTTGATGATGGTGATGATAGTTTTGAACGTTTGCCTGATTGTGTGGTGATTGATATTCTTAGTAGACTTCCATCACATTCTTTTCTTAGATGTCGATGGGTTTGTAGGCATTGGAGAGCCTTATTAGTCTCATCACAACACTCTTTTACCAATATACATCATCTATCTAGACATACTACACCTATGTTTATCATACATGATGATTTAGCCAAATATGATGCGAAAAGTGATTTCGCAAAGCATGGACAAGATCTTTTTGTTTTCATAATAAACAAGAAGATTAAGAAAAAAAGAAATTTGTGTTTGAGAAACTTCATCTCAAACCTGAGCTTAAGATTAATAAGGACAAACCTGATCTTTTATATTCTTGTGAAGGAGTACTTATGTTTGCTTCCTCGAAGTGGAAATCTACTTCTTATATTGTCAACCCTATAACACAAGAAGAATTGACACTAGTATATACACTTGATGATATTTTCGTATGTGCTCTGTATTTTTGTCCCTACACAAGACAATTCAGAATTCTTTTTGCACAACTACAAGGTACTTCTTGTACATATTTCGTACATATTGTAAAGTTATGGAAGTGTAATAAAATTCATTCGTCAATCTCCTTCAACTTTTTGCCAAAAAGTGGCAATCCTGTCGTTGTTAATGGAGCATTGCATTGGATCACGTTTCACGATTTAAAAAGGAAAGGCATTGCTCCTTGTGAAAACGGAATTATGGTTTTCAGAATGGATAAAGAAGAGTTGTTTACTATGCCTCATCCTGCTGAAAGTAATGTTTGTAACTCAAAACAAGATCATTTAGCTATGACACTTATGGTGAAGGATGATCGTTTGTATTTTTGTAAAATGCTTCTCCCATGGTATATCGTGGATATGTGGTTGTTGGAGGACTATGAGACGCGGTCATGGATCAAAACGTACAAGATTAATCTCTTAAATGAGAGGATTTTTCCTTTTAGTAAGCGTCTCAGTGAAAGAGAAATTAGATACACGCATGCTTGGAATGTAAAGTTTTTGTACCTCCAAGAAGGAGGACTTTTGATTTACTTGATTCACATGTATAATGACGAGTTATATCCTTTATATTTAGATCTTAAAACTCTTGGGAATAAACTCATAACAGAAATAATATTTGCGGTGATAAAAGCAATAAAAGCGGAACACAACAATACGGTTAATCAACGAGAATAAAAAGAGAAATAATGACACCAAGATTTTACGTGAAAACCCTCATAAATAAGGGAAAAATCACGACCCGAGAGGAGCAACAAATATCACTATAGTAAGGATTTTTACACTTGTAGGTCTGAGTAAAACTCCAAAGACCACTACCCATCAAAAGAAATAACCCTCTTTTGATTTTTCCACCTCACTACAATATCGCTCGCACTCTCTATTTTTTTCTCACAGATTATTTTCTTCTGTGATGCCTCACTCTTCTTTTCTCTCCTTTGTAATTTTTCTTGTACATTGAGAATGAAGAATTGTCTTCCCTTTTATAGAGAACAAATACACTACCCTCCAAATGTGCTATAGAAGAAAAAATAATTTTTTCTTCTTCATAGCTTACCTACTCTTGCCAAACTTTGAAATTGAAGAAAGAATAATTTTTTCTTTACCAACTCTGCCAAACTTTGAAATTGGAAGAAAATAATTCAAAGTTTGGTACATGGGGATGGACCCCACAATCTCCCTCTCCAGACCCATTCACCTGAAGTAGGTAGCTCTAGGTTTCTAGCTTGAGTGCATGCCGACAAGTTCTTTGCATAGCTCAAACTTGTCTCTTGATACCACCTTGGTCAGCATATCTAAAGGGTTTTCACTAGTAGGGATCTTCATGACCTGCATAGATCCGTCCTCTATCTTTTCACGAATCCAGTGATATCTCACGTCTATATGCTTCGTCCTTGCATGATACATGGTGTTCTTGCTCAAGTCTATTGCACTTTGACTGTCACAATAGACGACATACTCCTTCTGATTCAATCCAAGTTCTTGAAGAAATCGTTTCAGCCATACCATCTCTTTGCCAGCTTCAGTAGCTGCAATATACTCTGCCTCAGTTGTAGAGAGTGCGACACACTTCTGCAACTTTGACTGCCATGATATAGCTCCCCCTGAAAATGTAAACAAATATCCAGTAGTGGATTTTCTATTATTGAGGTCACCTGCCATATCAGCATCTGTATAGCCCTTCAATATTGGATCAGATCCTTCAAAAACACAAGCAATCTCTTGTGGTACCTCTTAGGTACCTGAGTATCCACTTAACTGCCTCCCAATGTTCTTTTCCAGGATTTTCAAGGAATCTGCTAACAACACCAACTGCATGAGCAATATCAGGTCTTGTACACACCATCGCATACATCAAACTCCCCACTGTTGAAGAATAAGGAACTTTGTTCATTCCCTCTTTCTCCTCTTTTATTGTAGGACACATCTGTTTGCTCAACTTCAGATGACTCGCAAGAGGCGTGCTAACAGATTTAGCACTCTTCATGTTAAAGCGTTCTAGTACACGTTCAATGTACTTCTCTTGAGATAGCCACAACTTTCTTTTTGTTCGTTCTCGAACAATCTTCATCCCTAGAATTTGTTGTGTTGGGCCCAAGTCTTTCATGTCAAATGACTTGGACAAATCTTTCTTCAACTTTGCAATCAGCTCTTTGTCTTGTCCTACAATTAACATGTCATCCACATACAACAACAAAATAATAAAATTGTTGTCAGAAAATCTTTTGAAGTATACACATGGATCAGAATAGGTCTTTGTGTACGTTTGACTTTTCATGAAAGAGTCAAACTTTTTGTACCATTGCCTTGGGGCCTGTTTCAACCCATAAAGACTCTTATTCAATTTGCACACCATGTGTTTCTTTCTAGATACTTCAAATCCCTCTGGTTGCTCCATATAAATATCTTCTTTCAAATCTCCGTGAAGAAATGCAGTTTTCACGTCCAATTGCTCCACTTCAAGATCTAGACTAGCTGCTAGGCTCAAAATAGTTCGAATAAAAGTCATTTTGACAACAGGTGAAAAAATTTCATCAAAATCAATACCTTTCTTTTGTTCGAAACCTTTTACAACCAATCGAGCTTTGTACCTGACCAACTTGCCATTTCCATCTTTCTTGAGTTTAAAGACCCACTTGCACTTAAGCAATCTTTTGCCTTTTGGAAGTTCAATTAGCTGGTATGTGCCATTTTTCTGTAGAGATTCCATCTCTTCGTGCATGGCTTTCATCCATTGGCTCTATTCTGGATGAGACAACACCTCCTTAAGATTTTCTGGCTCCCCTTCATCATTGATGAGGACATATTCTGAGGAAGGGTATTTGGATGACTCTATCCTTTGTCTTTCTGATCTACTCAGAGCTTGAGATTGTTCTTCTTCTTTTGGGTACTCCATTTGCTCGGTATTATCACCAAGTTGCTCCCCCTGCTCAACAATCTCATCAGGTTGCTCTTCATGCTCAGCAACTTCATCGATCGTACTTTCTGCATTTACGGGATGGTTAGAAGAAGAAGGAATGGTAACAATATTAGGGACTATACCATTCTTTTTCTTGGCCTTCTCGGATAGATCATCAGCAGTTCCAACTTCACTTTCTCGAAAGATTACATCTCTGCTTCTGATAACCTTCTTCTTTACAAGATCCCATAGTCTGTACCCGAACTCTTTATCTCCATATCCGATGAATATGCAGGGAACTGATTTATCATCTACCTTGATTCTCTGCTCCTTCGGTACATGTGCAAAAGCTTTGCAACCGAACACCTTTAGGTGCGAGTAAGACATCTCCTTGTTGGTCCAAACTCTCTCCGGAATGTCAAACTCCAACGGAACTGATGGACTACGATTGATAAGATAACACGCTGTCCGAACTGCTTCACCCCAGAATGTCTTGGGTAATTTAGCCATTTTGAGCATGCTTCTCACCTTCTCAACAATGGTGCGATTCATTCTCTCAGCTATACCATTGTGTTGTGGGGTTCCAAGAACTGTCTTTTCATGTCTGACTCCATGGTTTGAACAGTACTCTTCAAATTCTCTTGAAGTGTACTCACCTCCATTATCAGTTCGGAGACGTTTTAGCTTTCGACATGTCTCTCTTTCTACCAGAGCATGAAACTTTTGAAATACTTGAAACACCTGATCTTTGGTTCTCAAGATATAAACCCACAATTTTCGAGAAGCATCATCAATAAAGGTAACAAAGTATTTATTACCTCCTATCGATTCTATCTCCATTGGACCACAAACATCAGAATATACCAAATCAAGTATATTCGACTTTCTTTCAGATGATGTCTGAAATGAGACTCTATGTTGTTTACCAAATAAGCACTAGTTACAAGGTTTTATCGTTGTACCTTTGGCAAAAGAGATGAGTGATTTTTTGGAAAGAATTTGCAATCCCTTCTCACTCATATGACCCATTCTTTTATGCCATAAATCTGCAGAATTCTCTTCGTGAGCCGCATTTAATTCACCTTGGCATATTTCTGCATTTGTCCTGTACAACGTGCCACGAGCAACTCCTTTTGCAATCACCAATGCCCCTTTGGTGAGTCTCCATTTTTGATTTGCAAAGTAGTTCTCATATCCATCTCGGTCCAAAGAAACTCCCGAGATCAAGTTCATCCGCAGATCAGGTACGTGGCGCACATCTTTCAACACTAATGTGCATCCAACATTTGTCTTTAAGCAAATATCTCCGATCCCCGCAATCTTTGAGTAACTAGTGTTACCCATTTTCACATTGCCAAAATCACCGGCTACATATCTGCAAAAAAAATCTCTTACCGGTGTGGCATGGTAAGATGCTGCTGTGTCGACCACCCATTCCGACTCTACACCTGCCAAGTGCACGCATTCTTCTTCCTCATTAATGAGGAGAACAACACTGTCATTATTTTGCACCATGGCAGTTGTGTTGTCATCATTCTTCTAGCCGCTGCTTTCCCCTTTGCCCCTTTTCAGATTTGGACAATCTCTTTTGAAGTGTCCTGGTTGATCGCAATTGTAGCAATTTCTGGCCTTTGATTTTGATCGGACCTTGGACTTTCCACGAGCTCCGGCTCTACCATAGTTACTTGAGCTCCTTTGGTAACTTCTGCCTCTACTTTCCGTGATGAGAGCCTGTCCGTGATTTTCAGGTCTTTTTCTCATCTTCTCATTAAGCAGAAGGGCTGATGTGACATCCTTCAACTCAATGGAGTCCTTACCATGTAAAATGGTTGTTGCTAAAGTATCGTAGCAAGATGGCAACGAATTTAGGAGCACTATGGCTTTACCTTCATCCTCGATCTTTACTCCGAGGTTTGCTAGCTGCGTGATTAGTCCATTAAGTACATTTAAATGAGACAAAAATTTTGTACCTTCACCCATATGTAGCGCATATAACTGCTTCTTTAGGTACAATTTATTTGTCAGCGTTTTGGACATGTATAGATTTCTAACTTTGTCCAAATGCCACATGCCCTCTCTTCATCGATGATGTTATTAACTACATCATCTGTTAAGTGCAATCTGATTGCACTAGCAGCCTTTTCATCCATTTCTTCCCAATCCCCAAGTTTCATGGATTCGGGCTTTTTGAATTTGCCGTCTAGTGCCTTGTGCAAACCCTGTTGGATGAGCAAGTCTTTCATCCTTCTCTGCCACGTTGAGAAACCGCTATCACCGTTGAATTTTGCTACCTCGTACTTTACTCCAGACATTTTTTTTCAACTGAGTATAGTACAATAAGCTGCAAAAAATATTTCTGTAAATGAGCAGAACCTGTGCTCTGATACCAATTCTTGGGAATAAACTCGTAACAGAAATAATATTTGCGGTGATAAAAGCAATAAAAGTGAAACACAACAATACGGTTAATCAACGAGAATAAAAAGAGAAATAATGACACCAAGATTTTACGTGGAAACCCTCCTAAATAACGGAAAAACCACGACCCGAGAGGAGCAACAAATATCACTAAAGTAAGGATTTTTACACTTGTAGGTCTGAGTAAAACTCCAAAGACCACTACACATTCAAAAGAAATAACCCTCTTTTGATTTTTCCACCTCACTACAATATCGCTCGCACTCTCTATTTTTTTCCTCACAGATTATTTTCTTCTGTGATGCCTCACTCTTCTTTTCTCTCCTTTGTAATTTTTCTTGTACATTGAGAATGAAGAATTGTCTTCCCTTTTATAGAGAACAAATACACTACCCTCCAAATGTGCTATAGAAGAAAAAATATTTTTTTCTTCTTAATAGCTTACCTACTCTTGCCAAACTTTGAAATTGAAGAAAAAACAATTTTTTCTTTACCAACTCTGCCAAACTTTGAAATTGGCAGAAAATAATTCAAAGTTTGGTACATGGGGATGGACCCCACAAGAACAGTAAAGAAACTTGAATTGCCGCGAGAAAAATTGTTGGCCTCCTCTCGTGAATGGGCTCTTTATCAGAAGAGTTTTATGGCAATAGTCTACTTTTAGTGTTTCTCCTACAATTGTAAGGTTTTCAGTTTGAATCTAATAAACAATTTAAATATTTTGATGAGATGGTTACATAATGCGTCACTTGGTATATCGTTGTTATTGCCACACACTTTAACAGACAAGAGTGTACAAATGGCAATGCTGCAATCCTTGATGGAAATTTAGGGTAAAAACAATCAGCATAGAGCCCAAAAGTACCATACCTGTCGTTCACATGGTAAGTCTAAAGCACATGTACCACATTGAACATATCAAGGAAACAAACTCAAAAATTTATTTTCACAAAACAACAAGGCACCAATTTTGGAATTAGCAACTAGTGCATGAAATGTTAGTAGAAACATAGCTAAAAAGTTAGGGATTGAAGGCAAGTTAGGGTTCAGATGAGATGTATCATAGGAAACATCAGAGATTGATGAAAAACACAAGTCCTAATCCAAACCTAATGATGGGTTGAAGCTCTAACATTCTATTTCCATAAGTAAATTTTACTTTACGCCTAAAACTTGCACCTTTAGGATCCCAGCATTTCAAGGTTCCATCCCAGCTACTAGTTATCACTTGTCTTATTCCATTCAGCAAAATCACATAATTGTACTGGAGCTAACTTTCAAAACATACCGACTTTAAGCTGAAATAATAGAATGCCATTGTTACAATTTCTAATCAACATATCATAGGGCTCACATAATCATCAACAACTAAAATACATAGGTTGGACCAATTTTGAAGAGGAAAATCAATGACTAACAATATTTTGAAGAGTTTGGTGATCCATTTACAAAAAGGAAAGATAGGTGAACATGCACCTTCTTTAACCAGCCATGCTAAAATTGAGTCGGGACTGAAGTGATTGAATTTCCAATGCAGAAACTTCTATAAAGACACCAATATGTTTCACATAAGAACAACCTCGTAGGACTTTCTTCAAGTTCAACTAGTGCAATGTATAAGTAGAGTCCCATACCCCTATCTATACTAAGTAGAACCCCATAAGTCACCGTAGTTAATGTTCACTTTATTACTTCATTTTACTTTCGGAAACAATTGACTTAACCGATATAGACCATGTGAGCTAAACATGGAATCCCGTGTCATGAAACCCTACACTGAAAGAAGTTGGTCGACTTGCCAAGGTAGTACCAAAAATGAACAAAACATTCTAGGTGGATCCACTAGCTAGTATTCCTATGGGGGCAACATAGTTCAAGAACTAGGAGACATGCTAGAGACCCTATTTATGCACAAATGCATTGTAATTTCCATCTCATGACAACCATTGTGAACCTACCTTCCCACATTGGAAAGGGACACCTCTCATAACTAGTTCACTCGCTGCTAAGCTATAGTCCCTTTTAGAAATGTCTTTAAGTCATTCTTAATCATCATAAATTAATATAGGCTATAGGAGACTAACCCCTTGTATATCATATCATTAGCTCATTAGGTATTGCATGAGAATGTCCTTTCATTACAACCCTTCATATGTGAGAGTAACACATTATAATCATCATATCATAGTAAGGCACATAAGTGATTCACAATCAACCTTATATCATCATACCTTAATCATAATCACATAATATACATAGTCAAGACATTTAAATTACATTCATTATACAATCACCTACTTAATCTAATCACATGTAATACTTCAATTGAGCATCATCATCAAGTATAAGCCATCATAATCGAAGTAAGGATTCAAGATCACAAAGTCGTACCAATTCACCTTCAAAATCCTTCTTCAAGTCCTTACAACCAAACCAACCATATTCATCCATAATTATACTCAATCACATCATATAATATTTTTGCCAAAAATAAAATCAGAGTAAATAATAGCTAAAGTAAAGTACATAACGTATCACTAATCATTTTTGGTAGCTTAACAATGGTGAACATATTGAACAGAATCAGAAATATAAGAATTGAACAGTGAAAAAGATGCATTGTTCACCAAAACCTACTTAAAAGCTGAAATGCATAGAACAGAATATTTTTTATCTGCTAGTAGTGTTCTTTGAATTGCTTTATATTTCAAATGAATACACCAGTAGCTCATATCTTAGACCAGAATCACAATTTTTTAATGCCATAAATATCTACACTGACCAGAATCACAATATAACAACTCTGGAGAAAAAAATATTAGTTTGTGAAATCATCAAATTACATGGAATGAATTTGGAGAATTTAAATGAATATTTATAAATATTCTCATATAAATAAAAAAGAACATGAATTAAAAAAAAAAAAAAAATAGGAAAAAAGATTTGGGGATAATTTAGTCATTTAGGAGTCTTATCCAAGGATTGCTAAACCTTGGATGAGCTATCCCTCCCTTTCCTAGGGATAAAATAAGACCTTGTATGAGATATAACTAAACTATGGATTAGGTTAAATAAAATAACCAAACAATGTTTTTGTTGGACTAAATTTTAATCCATGAATTCTTTTGATTAAGACCTCCTACCAAACGGGTGTATATAAAGACTAACATTAAATCTAAATGCAAAATAATTAGATATCTTAGAATATATAAAGTTGAAAAACTACATTTAATTAAGTAAATGTATTTCATACCAATGATTTTTTTTTCTATTTCATTCTATTTTTATATATCGTGATAGATTTTTTTACATTCATTAATTTATGTTTATGATATTAATTGTTGTTTTTGAGTACATGTTTTAAACTCTGTTTTATGTTCTGCAAAGTTATTTTCTCCGATTATATTGAACATATACGCATATAGAATGTATATTCATTGTGCATAAAATAATTATTGTACTCAATTCAAGAATTTTTACTTATAATCTATGCAACTTAAATGTTTCTTTATATTACAAAATGCCTCTGGGTATATATATATATTCTTATTTTCTTCTTTATTTTTCTTTTAATGTTTGATTAAAGAACCAATGATTTATTATTTTGTGAATAATTCATTCATTATTGGTTCTTGAGTTATGTGATAATGACAAATAATAAATTAATGTTAAAATATTGCTACTATTTTTTAAGAATCTATTTTTTTTATTTTTAATTTATGGACATTAGTAAAAAATTAATTGCAAAATCAATGCAATTATTATGTATAACAGTGCGAAATGAGAGAAAATTACCTAGTTTTATGAATAGAAAAACATCATGTAATAATAATAATAATAGAAAAAAAGAAGAAAAAGGAAAAAAATTGTTAGTTTTAAGGGACTTAAGGATATAAGTGAATGAAAAAGATGATGAGATATTTTTAATTCAATAGATAGATGAAGGGTATATTTAAACATTTACAAATAATGTAAGGATTTTTTTTGACCCTTTTATAAGGTCGTTGTTGGTATTTTTGTTCATATTCAGTTGCTTTTAATTTTTTTATGCATTTTTTAAAATGTTCCAACAATTTTGTTGTTATTTTTGTTGTTTTGTCATTTACCTTCAGTTTCGATTATTTTTAATTGTTTGTTAAATATTGTAGTTATTATTATTTATTTTTATCTCCTCAATTTGAAAAAGAAATAGTTTAGCTGGGACCCACAAATGCTAATACCCTTTCGACATCACTTGAACGGTGAATCCTTACCTAAATTCTATTGATTTCGTAGACTATTTTTATAACTAATCTCGCGGCACGTGCGTTGCACGTGGTTCTTGAGACATAACGATAATTTTGAGACATAACGATAACATGAGTGTATTTATTAGGTCATTGTAGTGTGCATTGTAGAATTCCTTTATTTAAGGTATATATGTATATATATAGAGAGATAGATTTATTGATAGGTTTCTTTATTTTAGAGTGGTGACTCTAAAATAAGTTTGTTTTACTATATATTACCTATGTATATATATAGTTTCTTTGTTTTTTCCTTTTGATACTAGATGACCCTCAAGTTCCAACTTTGTTGCCTCACGTACAAGGTAATATTTCATACACCCTTACAAGCTAATGCACACCACATTACATTGTAATTTGTACCTTGTATAAAATTTAACATGCTCCCCCCTTCGTTTTCATTTGTTTGTTAGATTTTGACACAAATGTTATTAAAGGAAAGAAGACCTTTGAATCTTGTATTGCTTAACTAAAGATAGGTAGGATGTATCTAAATGTACTTTAATCTTAGGTTATTCAACATGTCATGTGAAAAGTGTCATGATCCAATGTATACCTTAGGCGTAACATGACGTATAGAACCTCGAAAGGCCCTACACAAACCACTTAACATACATCATACAAGATAAAAGAATTAAAGATTTCAAAAGTAACATTTCATATTTCATAAGAGTTTAACTTAGCGAATTAAGTCTAAAGTAAGTTTCAATAAGCCATCTATTACATCAAAAGGAAAGTGATCAAGACGTAATTCATACATCACATACAAGTCTGAAAACTAATGAAAAGACATGAACATGTAAATGTATCTCGATCCCTTCGAACATGATAACTCACCAAACTCTTGAATCCGGGAGAATCAACTAGCCACGAGATTGAGGGGTAGGAGTATCGAAGCCTACATTAGTGAGACAATGTTGGCACATGTATGCATTAATACATGTTATGTACTAAGTATAGAGCAATATGCATAATATAGACATGGCAGCATGAATGAGTTGAAACATGTAAGACATGACCAATATTTGAACATTTAAAGGGTTAAAGAAGCAATGACACGTAAATCATGAAATATGTTCAATACATTTTCAAAAAGAGACGTAAGAAAAGCTTTGAAGAAACATTGTCATTTTTGTGGGATATTTATTAGCTTTAACCGATAATAAGACCACGAAAGCTATATCATAAAATCTGGTATCTCCCTAGTACCGAAAGGAGGATTCTACTTGCCAAGGTAGAACACATACATATCATCTTTTGCTAAAATGGATTCACTACCTAGGTCATTTAAGACAATCCTATGTGGGCACGTAAATTGAGACTAGGATTTGCTACTAGAGACTATCTTATTTGAGCCTTCACCTCAAAGCTCTCTCGGTGTTAAGTCTAAATCTCAACATAGTAGATAAAAGTCAAATATCATCATAGCATACGAAAGACAACGGTTAATATCAAGCCACATCTTTAAAATCAAACCATAAGATAACTCCTTAAATCACGATTTAAGCATAACTAACGAACTGACTAAATTAAAAGCATAAAGAAATGTCATCGGATAATGAGAACTCACCACTGAAGATACTGAGTACGGCGTGAAATTAAGCTAAGCGCGGTCTGAATGCCGAACCTACATCATACAATGATGCAGACCAAAAATATGCGTCAGTAATTTAAATCTACCGAGCATGTATGATATATATTAAGCTGTACAATATAACAACTAAACATGGAAATCGATATGCTGAAGCATAATTGAAAATTGAGTTGAATGCAATGACCAAATGTTACTCATAAAGATAACATGTTGAACTGAATATTGGAGTAACTACTAAATACATGGTCAATGCAATATGAATGTGATTATAGGAGATTTTATTAACTGACATAAACCACGTGAGCTAAACGTGAAGTCCGATACATACGTCCCATCGAGAGGACCGAATATACCTTGTCGGAGTAAAAATGCATGAGTATGGCATGATAACTAAAATTGATGCCAACAAAGGGGACTTATAAACCTATGAGGGCACGTAGTTCTGGATTTTGAGGGTACTGAACCCTAGTCCAACTCGGTGCTAAGTCTACTCCTAACTGAATGTAAAACTAAAATGCAACTGAAATACTGAGTAACTGAAAATATTGATAATTATCTGAAAATGCAACATACATATAGTGAAAGATATGGTATTCGAATTCTGAAGCATGATTGTCAGACTAATACGCTTAGCAAGTATAATTCATGAAATAATGATAATTAACACAAGCTAGGGTTTTTGAGTTCTATACATAGACTACACTAATACTCCAAATACATGTAATTAACATTATAGAGATTATAATAGCAGAATTGCAATGGATCCCTAAGATTTAGGAACCCTAGGTCTGAACAATTTATGGAGAAACTAAAGATTTAACTGAATTCTATGGACCTAATGGGTAAAAAGAATCCACTAGTGAAATTCCGCATACTTGGTGACAAAAACTACGAAAAAATCCTTTAGATTTTGGGGTGAACTGGAAAAAGACCTCTGCTTGTTCTCGGGAGAAAGTGTCACCTATTTCTCTTCTTTTCTTTCTAAGTCTTTTGATTTTAGTAGAATAAAGATTTTTGGTAGCTTTTGACTAGTTTACTATGCTTAAATTGAGTAAAACGACGTAGTTTAAGTACCCAACGCATAGGGGAAAGACCAAAAGGACCCTGGCTTAAAGTTGACGAAGTGACCTTGACTTTTGATCTTAGGCATAATGGCCCATCTAGTGGGTCATCATGCTGCCCTGTCCGATAAGACTGTTCACTAAAACAAATATAATTTTTTTTGTTTCTGGCTCAGAATTAGGCAAACTTGGTGGCGTTGGAGGGTGCCGTAAAGGGTTCATGGTCCGTTTAGGGTTCGTGGTCTTACCCTTTTTCCTTTTTAGCCCTTTTTTGAAGTTCGAGGTGTTACAAAGGGGGTCATTTAGGACTTATCATTTAAGACAATCCTACGGATACGTAGTTTGGGACTAGAAGTTGCTATGAGTAGAGCCGTCAATATGGGTTAGGCATGTTGGGCCGGCCTGGCCTAACCCGGGATTTAATAGTGGTCGGCTAAGATTTTTGGAGCCCATTTAAGAAAAGGGCTTTTTAGCCCGACCTGAATAAGCCTGTTGATTTGAGGGGCTTGAGAAATATAGGTAGGGCCGGGTCGTGGGCCAATAAGAATTAATTAAACAAATAATAATATAATATTAAATTTTAGAATTAAAGAGAGTCCAAACTCAAAATAATTACGTTAATATTTCTATGGGAAAATTGTATATAATAGCAAACTATTAATTCAAATTAAATGCTATAAATATACTTTGATTTAATTGTACCCTATAGCAAACTATAGCTATTTTCGCCACTCTCCTTGGTGAAATCTCGCTGCCCACTCTCATTTGGTTGCAGTCTCGCTCGCCTCTCTCGCTTTTTATACAAAAACAAATGTATAAAATGCGTTTGTGTTGGTATAAAGCAAGAGAAAATTGTATAAATACATATATTTTCGTTCTTCTCTCCCTGATCTCGCTCGCCACTCTCCCTAATCTCGCTCGCCACCCTCGCCTCTCTCGCTTATACAAACAGAAACGAAATGTATAAATTGCATTTATGTTTGAATAAAGCGAGAGAAAATTGTATATACACATGCAAATACATATATTTTCGTCTTATACACTTATAATTATACAATAAAAATATTCCGCTTCTTTTGCCTTTCTCTCTTTCTCATTTTATACAAATTCAAATTGTATATAATTTTTCTCTTTCTCGTTTTATACAATTCGATTCAATTGTATATTCCATGCCCAAGTCTCTTTTGCCTTTCTATCTTTCTCATTTTATACAAATCCAAATTGTATATAATCGTCCTATACACTTATAATTATACAATACAAATATTTCCCTGCCCAAGTCTCTTTTGCCTTTCTCTCTTTCTCGTTTTATAGAAATTCAAATTGTATATAATTTCTCTCTATCTTGTTTTATACAATTTGCTTCAATTGTATATGTATAGCAAATTATACATATATATGTTTGCTATGGAGCGCAATTATGCAAACTTCGTTATAGCATACAAATATGAATTTTGTGTTTGCTATATGTGAAAGTTGTCCAATTTCTATTTATATATTTATACTTTTACTTTTAAAGAAACTTAATAAATATTATAAAGATAATTTTATTTGTGGATTTCATTAACAAGTAGTAATATTAACATCATGTAATATTATTTTATCGATATTTATGATAATATTTTTAAATTATAATTTATAATTTAATTTAATAATGATAAAAGTATATACTTTTTTTAAAAGTGGGCTGGCCCAGCAAGCCCGTAGCCTACATACTCGTGGATTGGGCCAACCATTTTCTGGCCCACGTCAAAAATGGGCTAGCCCGAATTGGCTTGTAAAATGTCAAAACTTGTATGGGTTAGCCCGGATAGGGTGGAATAGCCCATATTGACAGCTTTAGCTATGAGAGACTATCCTATTTGAGCCTCCACATGAAAGCCCTCTCGGTGCTAAAAATCAAAACATAGAATAACACCTTAACTAAATATCATGTTTTAACATTGAATATGCATTTTAAGACTTAATCTATGATAAAAATCATAATTGGAAGAAAACCCATAAAGAACTAAAAGAAACCTAATTTGATCATTTGAAATTGAGAAATTGGAAGTTTTTGAAACTCATGGAGGAATGGATTCCATGGGTGAATACCCACATACCTTGCTACTCAAAGCCCAAGATGAATGGTGAATTGATGCCCTTGAATGAACCCTAGCTTCTTATTCTTTCTTATGTTGAGAGGAATATTACGGAGTGAATTTGATTAGTTTTGGGGAAATAGGGGAATGGATGTTTAAGTGGGTAATTTAGGACTTGAAAACTTTATATAGGTTTTAGGATGAAAGCCAAAACGATATATCAGTAAGTTTGGATTCGTGTTTTCTGAAAATATTGTTCGAGTCTAGTTTTTAGCTATGTAACATTTGATATCATTAGCTTCGTGCATCTATGCATTTTGTATATGTTGATTTGTGTGTAATGCTTAAACAATGAAGAAAGTTAGTATGTTTTTTCCTCTAAAATTCTAGCTCAAAATATGGAAAATACAGCTCAAGATTCGAAAGGTAACAACTCGTACTTTAGATTTTCTTCCTTTTTTTCTATTGATTTGTCTTCTTGAAGTGTGTTTTAGAAAAGAATCGGAAAAAAAAATTGGAATTTAACAACTATCATTTCTTCTGCTTCAGCATCTCGTCTAGCTTTGGATGATAACGTTGTCATCCTAAAAGGTATTGAATAGAAAAAGAAGAATGTGGATTCAGAAATGACTTATTTAGAGCAAGATGCAAATAAGGTCATAGAGTCCTTAGGAAACAAGGTGGGATTTATCCTGTCCCATTCAGGGGCATGGATATATTACGAGCGTATTTATTTATCATGCACAGTTGCTGGATGGATCACGTCCGCTTCCCTCCTCTCCTTAATCGGAGGATTGACCATTGATATATGGGCTGCAAGAAAAGTGTTGGAAAGAATGTTTCCTGCTATTGGAAATTTGGATCTAGAAGGAAAAGAGTTGGCCAAAGAAGCGAAAGTGATTACAACTGTAGAGGCGGCAAGAAAGGCTGATCTAGGGGGAAGGGTTGATAATGGTCGTCAACATGCTACAGCCCGATGTAATGAAGTGATTGCACGTTGTAGCATGATAATGAAGTCTGACAAATATTTGTGTAGGTTCAAAAGCTATGACAGACGCTTCATCTGGGCTGCCATCATCTGTGTAATATTAAATGGCGCTGGCATATGTTACATTGCTTACTTCGCATATTGCTGCAAGTCAGTTTTATGTACTTTCTTAAGTGAATTTGGTAACTTAGATTGCATTAACCGTGTTTTATATGTGTCAATGATAAACATTTTTTTTACAGGTGTTGTTGTGTTAGGGTGTACAAACCCTATGATGCCATTACCTGAAGAATCAGTAAGTTACCTAGTTGAATTTACGGATTAAGTAAATGTATTTCTGGATTTTTTAAACCTTAAGTTGATCGATTGCGCATACATGTTTAATTATGACGCCAAACAAAATGTTCCTGCTACTACTTTTAAGAGCTGTCAATATGGGCTAGTCCACCCCATCCGGGCTAATCCATATAAGTTTTGACATTTTACAGGCCAAATCGGGCTAGCTCATTTTCTCTCTCTCGTTCAACAAGACGCAGAATTGTTACTTTTTGATTTTTTGACTTATTAGGTGATCATGATACTTGATTTTTTCACAAGGTTGGGTTCACTAGTTGTATGTAAAAGTAGTAATGTTGATGATGATGATAAGTTTTGAACGATTGCCTGATTGTCTGGTGATTGATATTCTTAGTAGACTTTCATCACATTCTTTTCTTAAATGTTCATGGATTTGTAGGCATTGGAGTGCCTTATTAGTATCATCACAACACTCTTTTACCAATATACATCATCTATCTAGACATACTACACCTATGTTTATCATACGTGATGATTTTGCCAAAAATGATTTCGCAAAGCATGGACAAGATCAAAAGATATAAGATTAATCTCTTAAATGAGTGGATTTTCCCTTTTAGTAAGAGTCTCACGAAAATTAGAATCAGGTGTGTGTGGGATATAAAGTTTTTGTACATCCAAGAAGGTGGACTTTTGATTCACTTGTATGATGATTACGAGTTATAGCTTTATAATTTAGATAGTAGAACAGTGAAGAAACTTGAATTACCGCAAGGAAATATGTTGTGCTATACTGAATATAAGCTTTATCATAAGAGTTTTCTGGCAATAGTCTAATTTTAGTGTTTTTCCTACAACTTTACTTTGTGGTAATGTAAGGTGTTTAGTTTGAATCTAATAAATGTGTTCCTTCTCTAACAATTTAAATATTATATTTTGATGAGATGGCTACATAAATTGTTTTGGTAATGGGTCATGAGTAGTGTAGATTACTTTATGTATATCGTTGTTATTATTACACACTTTAGTATTAGGGTTGTTTAAAATCGAATCCAAATCGATAATCCAAATCGAAAAAAAGTTATTGATTTATCAGTTTTGAATTTTTTTGTTATCGGGTTATCGGTTCTTAACGATTTGGGATTTTTTCTTAACGAGTTAACCGATAACTCGATAGTAAATTAAATAATTATATTAACATGATGTAACTTGTGAACTCATATGCATGGTTTATTTGGGTCGTCACCTTGTTTTTAAGTTGTTACCATCCCGAACATTCACAATTATGTAATAATATTGTACAAGCTATGACAATGTTGTGTCAATATAATAATGGTTCATGCCTTATTTCACTTGTGTGCAATTATATATTTTCAGTACATTAATCGTATTTAAATCAAACATATTGAAAGTAGTGATTATTTAACATACATCACCAAATTTGTTCTTTTTCATATTGAATTGCTTTAAACATTTTCATATGTATGACGAAAAAGAAGTTTTTTTTTTATTATGAAAAAAAAAAGTACTACTCCCACTGTTCTTATTTATATTTACCAAATTAATTTCTACTTTATTACTTATACTGACCAAATTTAAAGTAATAATAAATTATATATTTGTGAGAATAATAAATTTAAAAAGTAATGATATGATTATAAATTTTATTTACATATGAAATAAATGGTACGTATATAAAACAGGGAAACTTATATAAATATACTATAAAATAAAAAATATTTACCATTTATAGCAAGAACAATTTTTTTCACTTCATCACATTTAATACATTTATAATACACTTTTAATTCATATTATAAAAAACAATTTATTATTCACATATAATACAACTTTTATTGATGGATAATACATTCATCATATATTTTAAATACACTTATAATACAATGTGTCAATTTCTTACCAAACAAGCACAATCTTTTCTAAAAATAGGTATAATACATATAAATTGCTTACTTAATTCACTCAGTAATTAATTATTAAAACACATTCATTCAAGTAATTTTTTCTATAAAAATGTGGTATTGCTTTAACAAAATATAAACTCCTAGGTTAATTTTTGTATTTAAAAATCTCAAATCATGATAAGAAATTTCCAAATCATGAGATGGAATCAACGAGAAATCGCATCTCCAAACGATGATTCCATCTCACGATAATGATATGATATTGCATGGTTAAACGCCTACTTAATCTATGTATATTAATACAACAATTATGAAATAACATTATACAAAAAAATATTATGTTTGATGCTCATATTGAAGTCTAACTATTATGAATTCGCGCAGAATAAAACCTCATTTTAATATAGGAAAGTACTACTCTTTTGGTAGTATATCAAAACTATTCAAACTTACGACTGAAATTTCATATTTAAAGTCTGAGAAGAATATAATATACGTAGTCGGATTGAAAATGAATATTAACTTCCTTTTCTATATGCAAATAAGATAATTCCAAATTTATCCTTAATAATAGTATTTATTTTGATAGTGCTTGCTTAATTACAGTTACACCCACGATTTGTTGATTTAATATCAAACCTACCCATAAATCATCAAAGAGAAAAGCGCCACTACACAAAACTGCAAAAACTGCCTCTTTCACTTGAGCAGCAGCAGCAGCCAGAGGAAGCTATGGGGAAAAGCGATGATTCCATTCAGAGAAGGAAGAATAAGAAGAGTAGAAAGAAGCAAGATGACAAGGTCTCTAATCGTATCGCTGGAATTATTGCTGCTAAGAAACGTCGACTCGCCGGCAAACGCCGTATGTGTGAGGTAAATTTCACATTATATGAACTCATTTTGTCCATTTGGGTGTTGGGTTTGTTGATTTTTAATGTGAGATTTCGTTGAGTATCTGGGAATGTTGTATTGACAAATGGGTGTCGAGAAAAGATTAGGGATGTTTTGAAGAGTTCTTTTGTAAAGCTTAAAAGAGGGATTTGAGGAAGATTAAAGTTTTGGTGTGTTGTGATGGTGTTTTGAGGAACTGGGTATTCTTTATTTTGTATGCAAAAGTAGTGTTTTGAGTAGCTTTTTTGTGAAGCTGTTAATGGTAAAAGAGTGGATTTTGAGGAGGAAAGAGGAAGATTTTCGTTTTGGTATATTCAAATGGAGTTTTAAGGAATTTGGTATTCTTTATTTGTGTGCAAAATTAGTGTCTTGAGTAGTTCTTATTGTGAAGCTGTTAAATGTGAGGACTCTGAGGAAGAAAGTTCTAAAGAATTGTTTTTCTTGGTTGTTTAGGAATTGAGAAATGTTTTGGAATTCATTTACTTAGGGTGATTTTGTTGGTGGTGTATTTTATGGGAGTGCATTTGTTTGATTATTGAATACTCCATGTCTCTTTCATTCATGCATGTTCATGCCAGTTACCATCAAAGTTTTTCACTTCTTTTTTCATCATGTGAAACTGCCAAGAGGAAAATGCAGGACTTAGATTAAGTGGTATTGGAATGGATCAACACATTTGTATGTATATGACTCCTTTATTAATTTGTCGCAACCAGACTAATGGGGCTAATTTACGTGGTGTTAATTTTGCTGTTTTTCCTTACCTTCTATCGACAGGGAATGTGCTATAGTTTGCCTACACCTGAGGATCCATTCAATGAGAGGCATGGAAAAGTTGATCTTGTAAAGAAGAAGAAGAAGAAGAACCAGTCGAAAAAGGGCAAGAACCCTATTAAGAAGACTGGTTTACCACAAAATTCTGGCAAATTAAAGGAAGAGTTCCACATGCATGCTCCTTCTAAGTTCTTAATTCTCTGTTTGAAAAACATTCAGGATGACCGTCAGCAGGATGGAGCCTTCAATGGTGGAGATGAAAAGCCTTTCTTCGTCCATACATGGGGAATTGAATTCTGGAAATATTTTACTAGTGGCAAAGATATTATTGGTACAAATCAAGCCCATGCTACAACTGAGCAAATTGCTTGGGTTGCAGCAACAACTGCTGATGCCATATCAAGAAAGGAGAAAGAAGGTCTATCAATTAGCAACCCATTCCTTTTATTCCTTGTTCCCTCGCAAGAGAAAGCTGTCAAGGTTGGTGCAATGTTCTCCAAATTTTCTTTGCTTCCGTTGTTTGTAATATGTTCAACACAACATTGTGAAAGTTGTATTATTTTCTAATCATATGGTTGCTAAATAATACGTATCTATTTTCTTAAGCTAGTTGGACTTTTGATAGCAAGTATTTCAGCATCGATTTTTGGATAAAAGGTCCTTAGAAAGTCTTGTCTTTCACAGAATTTCTTTATGCATCTCCTACTTTTTTTTAGTAAAATGATTAAGATTATTATCCAGAGCATTTTATCCTTCTCCATGCATGTATTCTTCCTGTGCTTACATTATACTTTAGGTAGATGTTCACTAAGCTGTAAGTTCATGTGTGAAAATTTATATGGATATCTACATGTATCCTTCTATGCCTTGTGGTATCTTAATAAGCATTTCAATCGTTCCTTAGGTGCGGAAAATATGCAAGCCTCTGAAAGCTCTTGGAATACATACAGTGAGTCTGCATCCTGGTGCTTCTATAGACCACCAGATTCAGGGGTAAGATTTCCCTGTAACTTCTCTATAGTTGAGGCTATTAGTCCTCGAGGTTGATTTATTTGTCTAATGCTCTAAAGATGAAAATTATTTTTTTCAGAACCTTGACTTATTGTTAACTTTCCCCTGTTTAGCATTTGATTTGTTCTCTTAATATAAGATGCAGGCATTATTATGGTCGATATATAACTGTGTGCATGTGCCGTTAGACCTCATTGCAACAACTTCTGGTTGTGTGACTTTACATGTGGCTATGTATTTCTACTTGCTTGATCTGTAAAAGTAACCTACCTTTCTAAGTTTCTTTTCCTTATTTTATTGGCTCTAGTGGCAATTAGTAACTGCTGCTTACTACTTTTTATTCCCATTTGCTTTTACACATGCTGAGTTTTGTACTTGTGTGCTTTCCAGCCTTCTGTTTTCTTTTGAAGAAATTCACTATCTTCCCTGTTTTTATATGATTACACTTTTTGTTAACAGCCTGAAGAACTGTGAGCCCGAGTTTGTTATTTCTACTCCTGAAAGACTTCAAGAACTCCTCTCACATGGTGCCATTAAAATTTCTGATGTTTCTTTCCTGGTAATTTTGATTATTTTGCATTTTACTTATGTATTGATTTTGTCTTGAATCTTTTGTCCTTCTATCATTGTTTTCGTATTTAGGTAATAGGAGTGAAAGGTGGAAACTGGTTTACTGTGCTCTCTAGTTAACACAAGAACTTCTAATTTAAAATTTTTAGTTCTGTTATTTTGGCAAAAGTTAGTTTCGGTGCCTAGCAATTTTCTTATTGTCTTCTCTGTAAGGGGAAAAAGAGAAACAGTTTATTCTCACAATGGGGTAAGCTTCAAGAAAGCAAAAGGAATTGCAGTAACAAATTGAAATAAGAACAGGTAAGTGAACACTTGTGCAAGAACCACAAACTGGCATATAGCTGAAATAGAACGGATCTGGTAGAAAGCAGAATTTTAATAAGGTTTTCCCTGTAAAAAGCGAGACAAACTGGCACTCAAATTACATATTGCTCTGCGGAAAACGAGTAAAGGAAAACTAATATAAGTACACAATACATATTTTCCATTTTTAGTTGGTGGAGAAAATGGAAGGTTTTGAAAGTTTTTCTAAACAACACCAACCAGATTTAAGGGCCCTCTTTGATTTGGTGAGCCTGCCTTATTTCATTTAAGTTACATTTCAGTTAACCACATAATTTTTAGGTGAAAGTAATTGATATTACATTAGTTATTCTATAATCACTTGTTTCAATAATCAGAATCAAATTTTACATGCAAACCAAACAGGCTCTTCATTGGGAACTTAATATCCCTCGAGGACTATCCAGGTTAGTATTATGGTGGCAGTCTCCAAATGATAGGTATAGATTTGACTCCCACAATTCCTCTTCTCCTTTCCAGTCCCCTTCATGATAAAATATCGAAAAACAAAAAATATCTGTAGGTCTCTCTGTCCTCTCTCGTTTGGTTTATTTCCAATTCTATGGTTGGCATTACTCTGGTTTCCTCTTTCTGTTAAACTTTGACGTTTTCTTGTTATGATCCATTCAGGGTTTTAACATTTTCGCTTGATTTATTCCTTTCTAATTGTGGACTGAGAATTTGGGTCCTGCCTTGTATACTGATTTTAAAAATAAGTTGAATCTTGCCTTGTAATTGAGATTATTCATTGTTATCTCTTGTAGAGAGATTTAGGATGTTATACTTTTGGCAGTTATGCCACTATCATGTATTCTCTTATTTGATTATATGGTCCAGTCAGACTGGTTTTTGGAGGTTATATTATGATCTCTGAGATGGATATGCAAGATGTACATATGGCATTTATGTCACTAGCATTACGTGTTCCCATTCGGAGATTACTCATGGTAGTCTTTGTATTTCAGGTCATCGATGGACCTCTTACTGAGACAGGTTATGTTGATGCGGTTGAATCCATTGCAAAATCTATTTCTGGAAAGCCACAAATACTGGCTTTCAGTGATTGCTCAAATTCTTCATCCAATTTTCTTATGAAGAAGAGTGTTGGAGAATCAATCTGTAGAATACCGCTTGATGACCCAGTAAATGGTCATAAGATGGCTTGAGATATTTGTGCTTCTAAGTTGTCAAAGGTATGTCTTTTTCTCTGAAACGTAAATTCTGCACTTCACATTTTAGTTGGAATACATTAGTCAGTTAAGATATAAGTTGTCGTTTTGGTTTGAATGATGCAAAGACCCTTTTTACCGTGATCTTAGTGTGCAAGAAGTTGTCTACTTATAATTTCTGATTTAATGAGAATTTGGATAGTAGCAACTTTATAGTCCTCTATGCCCATCTAACTTTACAAAACTTGTGAAAAATTGAGTTTTCTCTATGTTGTTCCCGGAGCTTCCTAATTACCTAAGCTAGCTGTCTTAATGACCGAGGGTACATCGGAAACAACCTCTCTACCTCCAAGGTAGGGTTAAGGTCCGTGTACATCCCCTCCTCAGACCCCACATGTGGGACTGTACTGGGTATGTTTTTGTTGTAGTTGTCTTAATGTGAATGGCTTGTAAGTTGTGATATTGGTTCACTACGAGTTAAGATAAACAAATTTATTAAGGAAACGACAAATGCAACGGAAAAAGGAAAAGAGAAACATGGTTAAAATATAGCAGCTCCTGCACTCACCACTAGTCAAGCAGTACTGATCTTTTGGCTTCACAATCTCCTTTGCCCCAAAAGTAGTCTAGTTCAAGGCGGAAGCAGCTAGATAGACTAGTGTAATCTATTTTACGATCATGCTATGCAAGCAGAACATAAATATAATCTAATGGATCGACAAAAACAGTAGTCTTGGGTATTTAGTAGTTGTCTATTAGATCTTTCTGTTATAGCTTTTAAAGTACTTTTGAGTTGAGAGTAAATTTTCCGTACTTTTGACGAATGTTTTCCTTTTTATGTTCAACTTCTCGTTCATATAGTCTGATATTTGCCTCCCCACTTCTTTCCACAGACAAACGGGGCATGCTGACCTTTCACTTGATTTGCCACAGCTCTCTTGCGAAAAGTTGTTCAAACTCATCATCGTTACAGATCCTATGGCGTCATTCAACTTAATAGAAGAAAGTTCTGTTATTGTAAACTTCTTCCATATCACCGGTGCTGCTACTTTTCACATTCTTCTGCAAAATTCTTTGTTATAGAGTAGATGTATTCGAGATATCTTAGATAAAAGGTCGTAATGTTGTGTTAGGAGAAGAAGTCAATTGTAACCATGGTGTGTTGTGTTCTGGGAATAGCCCAACTGGATAATTGCAAGAGATGCATATAACCTTTTTTACTATTTGAAATCTTTTGTTAGTTTCTTATATCATCTCTTTTTTCGTCTATTTCTTCGAGCTTGCTCGTGAGGGAACGTAAATGTTTTTCATGGACAATGTTTTACGTTAATCTTCTAGCGTTTTCGTGTAGCATTGAAATTTACAATTTTTTTTAAGGTTTAGCAGACTCTGGATCAAACCTCAGGCTTAAAGTGTCTAGGAAGTTGGAATTTATCAAAATTCTGCGCTGAATATTCCGTAGAACTAGTCGAGGTGTATGAATTGCCAACAAGTATTAGGATTACTTTTTGTTTCAATAAGTAAAACTTTAATATTTTGAGTATTTTATTTTGACTATATGAAAAAAAAAAAAAAGAGTTTGATGCAAATGAATCTTGTGACAATATGTGTCAAGGCATGGAAAACTTCAAAGTGCACCCAGAAGTGACACGAATTTTATTTATTTTTAATGATATAAAATAAGCTTTAGATATTTAGATAACTTCTTTTATTGAGATTAAAATGAGAATAGATGTTTATTATTTTTAATATAAAAATTCAAGAACACACTAAAAAAAGAAAATGTAAATATAAATTGATCAGACAAATGGATTGCAATTTACAGTTAAATGAATTATTCTCATTTTTTTTTAACGAACATTGTAAGATATATATTTTTATTCTCGTGATTTTTTGAGTTTAATCATTTAAATTCTTTACGTTCTTCATATTTTTTTCTATGTATTAATTAAATATTATCATATTTTACTATCTCTAACCAACTTTTCAACTAAAATAATCGTATAATGACTAGTTAGGGGTAGTATGGTTTTTAAAATTTATTTCCTTAGTAACGTTGAATGAAATACAATTCGCGATAAGCTATCTATAAGCATCATGATTAGATCAATCCATCGAAGGATGCTCAACCTATCGAGACAATGGTGTTATGAATTCGAGATTTTATTACTTTGATCTTAACGATTTCTTAAACTAGGCTACGATGCAATAATTCTCATTTATCATATCGATAATTTTGGTTAGATATTTCTTGTATTGAAGTTATAGAAGAGGGAGACCTCGTGAACATTATTAACAAGAATCTCGTGAAATGAAAAGACCAAGACTTCTTATAAGTTGTACATTAATTTTTAATTGTAATATAAAGTCGTCATTCGTCCGTACCATTAATTTTAACCGTCGTTTTAATTTTAAATTAGTTTGTCATATCTTTAACATAAAAAGAAGTGTGTACGATATTGAAGAAGATGAGGAACCTATAACTTATAAGAACGAATAAGTTGGTGTAATAGGTGATATTTCAATAAAAGATCAAAGAATCAGTAAGTTACCATATGTTCTCAACATATTTAAATACTGTACTTGTTATTTTAGATATGAGAGACACGTAAATAGACAAAAATTAAAGAATACATAAGCAATAAATTAGACAAATTACTCATTTTTATTAATAATATTTTAATACTAAACCATTTCCTAATAATATTAGTGTAAAGACAAAAATTAGCAAGTGGGTGAATATTGAATCTAATTATTTGCGCTTACTAATTCCAATTAAAATGTATATTTAATTTAACAAGCTCTTGTTTTTGAAAGGGTATAATATTTTTTACTGAAGTTATTAATATTCTTTTGATTCAAAGATTGATAAATTCTTTAAATTATATTAAAAGCTAAACAAAGTGATTTTTCTCTAGTTTTTGACTTTGCTTTTTTTGTTTAAAAAAAATAAGTTACTCATAACTCAGTGACGGCTAACAAAATTTTGACGAGTTGAACCTAATTAATAAATATTATATCAAAAACGAAATACTTTTGAAATCTTTTATGGTGTTGGTGATGGTTAGAGGTAGTGATTGTAGGTGTCGATCGAGAATGGTATTGGCTAATAATCGCGTTGTGAATAATAAATTAATCGCTAATAGTGATGCTAGCTGACAGTAATGATTGATGGTGATAGTTGGTGATGGTGATTGATATTTACGTTATAATAGTTAATAATGAAAGTTAATGATGACATGATTATATTAGTGTAATATAGTAGCGATTAATGGTGGTGATTGTCGATTGTGATTGATGGTAGTCGTGATGTTGGTGATTGGTGATGATGACATTAAATAATAATTATAACGGTAAAATAGGCTAATTTGGTGATTGACAACGGTGATAGATATAATATAGCCCAAGACGGTGTTTGGTGGTAGTTGATAATAGTGGCTAACGGCAACAATAGTTCATACTAGTGTTGAGAGTGATAAGTAGATGCAATTTATTTTTTTGATAAAGATTTTAATGATATTAAGACATTACATATCTTAATCATTAAAATTTACTAAGTGATATTAACATATAAAATAAGCACACTTGATAGTTAAGATAAACAAGATTCAAATCTAAAAATTAAATGACTTTAATGATCGAAATTTAAATTACTAAATTAGGATTTTCATTAAACTTAAACAAATGAAAGTTGCACTAAGATAGAATATGATCAATTAAAGGTTTGAAAGGTACCTTCAACAGAATTAAAGAAAATCAGCAAAATCAGAATTAATTTTTCTGAATTTATAATATGATTTTTGGCTCACAACCACAAGAATTATATATATAAAACAACATTAAAAATTAAACAAATAAATAAAATAAGTTGGCACACTGAAAATTCCACTGGAATATGACTGTAGAAGCTAATTTTGACTTACTTTGGCTATACGTGATTGAATTAACTTTTTGTGCACTAACAATATACATATATAAAAATTTATATTATTATTAGGTTATAATTTTCAGTTTCGGAATTATCATTTTCGTTAAGAAAATTTAAAATATAAAAAGTAAATACATGAAAAAGTTAAAAGAATTCAAAATTTATTATATATACACAAATAACTTACTCATATATAAATAATGTTATTTTACATCGAAGGGGTCCGGATGAATCACATCCAAACCCGCCCACTAGGCCCTACTTGATTCCGCCCTCTATCTAAGTAGTATATTTTTTTCCCCAAAAATTAGGGGGAATGGAAGGAAAAATGGGCGAGGATACCAAATCGAGAAATTGAACCCTCACAAATAAGGTAAAAGTTCAGATAATCAATCAACTAAACTATGCTAAGATTCTCCATCTAGATAGTAGTAGAATATAAACTCATAATTCTCAAAATACAATGAGTTCAGTACAAAGAACTTAAAATTTGAATCACGTAAAGCTTAAATAGATCCTCATTTGATTCCAAAAGTATTTATATCCGGTCAAACTATGCGACATAAATTAAAATGATATAGTAATTAAATAAAGAATCCCCCTCCCCCTCCCCCCTCCCCTTTTTTTTGGCCTACTATACATGAGGCTTTGAGTCTTGATCCATCAAATTGAAAATGATTTTTTTAGAGAAACTTCCTAGTATCAACACAACCAATTTAAAGTATATTTTGTGTGTATATAAAGTTCAAGTTTTAAATTTAGATGAATGAATCATTATGTGGGGTTAGTTTTATCTCAAAGCCTTCATCCAAAGGCTCTTTACTTTGTTTCTTCTTAGTCAAGTTTTTGCTTGGCAAATAAGCAAAAATCAAAGGCTTTCTTCCCACTAAAACTTAAAGCACATATTGTATATATCATTGCTCTTCTTGTCTTAAAGCAACATTTTTATATTCTTACATACATTCACTCTCACTCATTTATAAAACCTCATAAGTTTCATTCTCGATACTCGAAACCCTCATATCTTAGTTATTACCTCTTTCAACGCGACAATTCAAATCGCCTTCCTTATGGACGCGATCTTCTCTTCCTCTCAAGCTTTGTTGAATGCTCATAGTGGCATTACTAGCCATGTTGGATTCATTTGGCAACAAACTAGAACTCTTTTGGTTGTACAATTTGTAAGAATAATTTTATATGTTTGTTTGGCCTTATCATTTATGTTATTTGTTGAGAGACTTTACATGGGGATTATCATAGCTTTTGTAAAGTTGTTTAGAAGAAAACCAGAGAAGAAGTACAATTGGGAGCCACTTAAGGGTGATTTGGAATTAGAAAATTATTCATATCCTATGGTTTTAGTGCAAATACCAATGTGCAATGAAAAAGAGGTACTCGTAACTGTTTACTTTTTATAGTCGATATACATAAAATATACATATATTATACATTTTCGGACTCTATTTTTTTTTGTTTAAGTGGTTGGATAGACAACTATTTAGGTTAATTCGTCTATATAGTTAACATTGTTAAATTCTTATATGGTGTTTGATGAATTGTTACTTTGATAGGTGTATCAATTGTCCATTGGAGCAGCTTGTAACCTTTCATGGCCAACCAATAGAATTTTCATCCAAGTTCTTGATGATTCAACTGACCCTACAATTAAGGTTCAATACTAAATATGTTCAATATTCGCGACTACAATTATACAGTCAGACTTCTCTATAACAACATTTTACTGTAATAACTAACTTTTCTTTGGAACCAATTACTATGTTATGTTCTCTATAACAACATTATACGGTTACTACGAAGAGGTTATGTAACCGTTCATAATAAGTGGTATTAGTTTCTTGTTATAACATGTTAAAATACGCTGATAGTAAAAAAAACTACAGGCGTTGGTGGAGCAAGAGTGCAGGAGATGGGCAAGCAAAGGAGTTAATATTAAGTATGAGATAAGAGATAACAGGAAAGGGTACAAAGCTGGGGCTCTTAGAGAAGGAATGAAGCATAGTTATGTGAAGCTTTGTAGTCATGTAGCCATCTTTGATGCTGATTTTCAACCCGAACCCGATTTCTTGGAGCGTAGCATCCCATTTCTTGTGCACAATCCTGAAATCGGACTCGTTCAAGCTCGTTGGGAATTTGGTAAATGTCTTTAATTTATGAAAAGTGAAGGGGACCCACATGTTGTTAAATAGCCTCTTGCAGAAATGTAAGGTAAGGTTACGTACAATAAACCCAATGTGGTCTAGTGTATGAACCTACCTCAAACTTGAGCTTAGTGCATCGAGTTCAGAGGTGGAGCTATGTATAATGAAGGGGATTCAATTGAATCCCTTTTGTCGAAAAATTATACCGAGGTGTTTATTTGGTTTTTCCAGTGAATGCTGATGAGTGTTTGATGACAAAAATGCAAGAGATGTCATTTGGTTACCATTTCACAGTGGAACAAGAAGTTGGATCTACAGCTCATGCATTTTTTGGCTTCAATGGTAGGCTATCGAAACCCGAAAATAATTTTACGATATTAGTATTGTTGTTACCGAGGACATTACCCTAGATAGGAAGGTATGTAAGGCAAAGATAAGTAGGTTTCTGAGCGTTGTCTAGTTTTTCCTACTACTATCTTAGTCTTCGTTTTTATTACCTCTTGTTTAATTTCCTTTGCTTTACATACGTCATATTTCTTCATTACCGTATTTTCTACATACTTCTTGCATCAGGATAGACTGCCTACATCACACCGTCCAGAGGTACAACTTTTCCCTAGATCTTGTCTGAACACGGGCTGTTTCGTGCACCAGACTGTCTTTTTTACTTTCAACTCTAATGCAATATGAAGTTCCCACATAACTAGAGAATTGCTACAGGCACTGCTGGAGTTTGGAGAATGTCAGCTCTTAATGAGGCAGGGGGATGGAAAGACAGAACAACTGTGGAAGACATGGATCTAGCAGTACGAGCCGGTTTAAATGGCTGGAAATTCGTCTATGTTGATGACCTTAAGGTACACAATCACACAACCGATTTAAGGATTTAAGTTATATACACTGACGTTTGCAAAAAAAAGAACATAATACAAGTATCAACATAGTTTAACTTATTGTGAAAACTACAGTATTGGGAAAGACAAAATGATTGGAATTTAAACTTGAAGTTGAAGGATAGACTAACAAAAGTCAAGGGATGTTCTTTTGTATCACATCAAATAGGATGAAATTTTTTCATGATAATGGAAATGAAATGATGGTTTTAGGACGAGAGGGAGTTGCTTGTGGTAAGCACCCCTCACTTCCAATCCGAAGGCAGTGGCGTAGCCACATAGTCTCAAGGGTGTTGGACACCCTTCGTCGATTTGTTTTTTCCATATATACAAGTAAAAGAAATGATTAAATAATCTATTTTGGACATCTTTAACATAACAAATTGCTATTTTTGGACACCCTTTAAGAAAATTCTGGCTCCGTCACTTCCCGAAGGTTGCAAGTTCGAGTCATCAAGGGAGCAAAAGGGACGGGAGCTCCTAGGGAGGGTAAAAAAAAATGATGGTTTTACTATTCTACATTTGAGTTATTACCTATATATTGCTCGAGCTCTTCGAAAATGACTATGACTACCTGTTTGATCATCCAAAAGTAATGCATTTTCCGAAGGATTTGACACTGGTGCAACAACATTTTAAGAGAGTATGACAAACATAAGTACTATACAACAACAACAGTATATCCAGTGTAACCCCACAAGTGGGATCTGAGGAAGGTAGTGTGTACACAGATCTTACCTCTACTTTTTTTACCGTGTTAGGTGAAAAGTGAACTGCCAAGCACGTTCAGGGCCTATCGCAATCAGCAACACAGATGGTCTTGTGGACCTGCAAATCTTTTCAGAAAAATGGCAATGGAAATTGCAACTAACAAGGTAAGCTATATGAAATTCACTTAAAACATGACAAAAATGGAACTGAATAACGAGTTGTTTTTGTCATCATTGCAGAAAGTTTCTGTATGGAAGAAATTTTACCTGATTTACAGCTTCTTCTTTGTACGAAAGATCATAGCACACGTCGTGACATTCATCTTATATTGTGTTGTTATTCCTGCAACGATTTTCATCCCCGAAGTTCAAGTACCTCGATGGGGAACTATATACATTCCTACAGCTATCACTGTTCTCAATATACTTGGCTCTGCAAGGTAGAGCAAAGAAAAAAAAAGATAATTTTAACTTGTATTAACATGCATTTTTCGTTATTTATGTGTTTGAGTTTATTCAGATCAATGCAACTGGTGGTATACTGGATCCTATTTGAGAATGTAATGTCCCTTCATCGGACAAAGGCAACGTTCATTGGTCTTTTTGAATCAGAGAGAGTGAATGAATGGATAGTGACAGAGAAACCCGGAGATGCTCTTAAGACTAAAAAGGGCTCAAAAGCACTGAAGAAACTTCAGTTTCAAGTTGGAGAAAGATAAAACCTTCTCTAAATCTTTATGAATGAAACAGTGGTAGAACTAAATTGTTTTTACTGTTTAACATGGCAGGGTACATGTTCTTGAGCTTTTCGTTGGGTTGTACCTGCTGTTTTGTGGGTGGTACGACTACTCGTTTGGAAGGGACAAGTTCTATGTATACCTCTTACTCCAAGCTATGGCGTTTTTCGTTGTTGGTTTTGGTTATGTTGGTGTTTTTGTTCCAAATTCTTGATTCGAAAATGGGACTTGTTTTGCTGGTGAAATTTTGATTTTAAGTTAATAGTTTGTGAACTTATTCTTTTATACTGTATAAGCAGATAAGAATTAAGATCATGCTTTATTTGTATTTATTTTTTTTTTTTTGGTTCTTTTTCATTATTTGTGAATGAGTAAGGCATAAGAGAATTCTATAATTGAATAATTTCATAGACAAACCACAGTCGACTATATATTTGTACTAAAAAATTCATTGAATATTCATAAAAGTATAGAATCGTGAACCCAATTTTTGTTGTTAACCTATAAGCTTTAAAACCTGAATTCGCTTCCGAAGAGTCTATAATCTGTCTATGCATTCATACATTTGTTCGGTAAAAAGAAACCCAAGGTCCTACGATAAACGTATACACGATATCAACATTCATGCAGCCAATCATGCAAATGTTGAAATGCAACAGCAAGTAGATCTTTTTTGGTTTCCCACGTTGGTGTCTAGTAACCCCGACTAGATCCGAAGGCATTCTAATACTTTCTAACAAAAACGACTCATGGGCTCGAATGTAAAACCTCTAGCAGTAGAATTAAAAGGTCTGCAGTTTCAAATATGATGAATGCACATTTCACACATCCCAATTCCTCCAGACATTTTAATCAGTAAAATACAGAAAATATATTTCAATTTTCAACAACACAAACAGCATCTTAGGGGGATTTAGATTAAGCTATTGAAGAAAAATCAAAGGCCTCTATATCTAGCAAAATGATTCAATTCATAGAAGTCATGAGAAACTGCTGGACTCAAATCCGAAAGAGATAAAAGATGGAACTCATGCCAATCAAGAAACACAAGCTTAACTGAAATTTCGAGCCGTCACGTATAGCCAGTGACGAAAGCCAGGAATTCTAACAAGGAGACTCGGAAAATGTAAAACGTCACGAGTCAGATTTGAAATTGTAAACTAGAACGACCTCTATCAGTACACAAGAATCCTCCCTTTTGTCAAAGGAATTCAATAATATATATATATGAGCAAAAAAAGACATCTTATACTAGACAGTATTATCTTCTGATAAAGGGGATTCAGTTGACCACCTCGCGTCCACCTAAATCTGCTACTTGATATAGGAAGCTCACAAAGGCTATAGGCTAAAGACAACGGAACTATCCGGGAGAAGTTTGTTCGAGAGAGAAGCTTAACTTGACAACAGCTCCCTCCGGAACAAGGTCCCAAATCTAATGTAAGCAAATCCAGACTGCACAACATATCGATAATTCGTTCCAGTGATAACTTGACAACCACAGATTCAGTAACAACATTTAGAGTGTTCAGTGTCACATTTCCGTTGCTGCACATTATTAATAAATCAATATTCAGACTGGATCTATTCAAACACCAAAAAACAAACCTGGAAACATCTGAACAAAACTACATCCAGAATTATCTGGTAATAAACAAATACGGAGAAATCATGCTATTTGCTTAGACTAATTTCCTGGACAAGGCAACAAGAGAATCTACAAAATTGAAACAAGCTCACTATTTTAGTCAAAAGATCATCTCAACAAATTGACTGGACCTGAAAGAAGATGTTTTGTTAACTGGATAGCTGAACTTCTTATCAATTTGATTGTCGTTGCGAACTACCTTTTATGAAAATTTAAAATAACTACGTCTCTAAGGGCATCATACCCTACTTTTATTCTTCTAACTTTTGGTGAATCTTCTCTGGAATTGTCTCCAAAATGTCATAGTGACCATAACCATGAAACAATACGTTAATCGGACTCTCTCCCTCCTTCCTATATTCTTCTCCATAATTTGATATGTTTATTAAACTTCCAGAGCTTCTATCTACCATATAGACAGAAATCGAGGACCTGCAACCAAAAATTAGGATATATGTCAACAAAATCGGAAAACAGATTCTAAAATCGAAGCCTTAACCAAGCATCATCCAGAGATCACATAGTACATTGACAAAGTAGTTCCTTACGTTATCCTAGTAGTTCTTGGAAAAGCAGTTCTCCTACTTAATTTGACTTGAAAGTGACAAAGTGAAAGTCGATGGATATATAACTAATAATTCCTAAACACATATTCATCATCATACAACAGAAACGATCTTGTCAAGTGCATAAACTATGCCACTTCATGCTATCTTGTATTACTAACCCAGCTTAGAATCACACTAAAATGCTCTTTAACTCTTTCTCTTCTCAAACAAAAGTTTGTTTCTTTTCTTCATCTTTTTCTTATTTTAGCATTACTGTGTTTCATCGTGAATTTCAAAACATCAACGCCTCAAAACATGTGTAGTTGGATTCATAAGTGCAAAGTGACAAAATGATCAATCATGAAACAGAAACATCACTCACTTGAGAACATGAGAAGCCATTAGTAGCTCTGGTTCTCCTCCCCACACATATGGCTTTTCAATTCTTTCTACGTACGCATCAAAATCCCCTTCAATAAACCTATGTAGGATAAAACAAAACATATTCATAAACATCTAACACCGAATATCGAGAGGAACCGACTATGAAAGAAGTAAACAACATATACCATTCAGCTTCTTTTCGCCTCTTTAACAGCTCGTCAACCACCTGTGCAATGAAAAAATAAAAATAATTTCCGATATCTATATTTTTAATGCACACAGCAAAAGTGCAAGAAAATGAAGATACCTGAGCTCTTAATTCATCAGCAAGTTCTCTCTGTCGATTTTCATCCGGAGCTTCCTCCCCATTTCTCAAACAAGCCATATGTGCTATCGCTCTAAATAGACATCTCCCATCCGCTGGAACCCCTGTTACATTCACCATTCAATTTGTCAATTCATCAAGCAACTTGAAATCTTAATCACCCAGAAAAACTTAACCAAATCATAAATTTGTATTTCAATTCAGTTCTAATAACCACTCCTCTATCAATCAAATACTAAATTTCGTTATACCAAACTAGTTCCTCAATTCAATTCAAATAATCCACTCTTCTATCAATCAAATCCCGAGTTTCATTATTCCAAATAAGTTCCTCAATTAAAACAATTCACTCCTCTAGTTCACATATATCCATTCCTCACATGACTACAACAACAACAACAACCACCAGTGTAATTCCACTAGTGTTGTCTAGGGAGGCCAAACTATACACAGACCTTAGCCCTACTTCTACCTCGGGAGGTAGATAGACTGTTTCCAATAGACTTTGCACAGAGAATAATGAGTACAAAATAAATTCAACAATTAAAACAGTATAATAGATATACCAGTGACTCTATAGTTGGCAGAGTTTTGATCATCCTCGTCTGAAGAATTTACAGCAGACTGTTTATCAATCGGTACAGCTACATCAGAATTAGCATCTGGTAATAGATCAAGAGATGGCGCAGCTAAACACGAACAAACTCCAAACAACAACCAAGCAGAATCAGGATTATGTAACCATCTCGCCGGCCTAGAATCCCAATTCACATTCCACGACCCTTCACCTTTCTTAGCAAGCTCATAATGATGTTTAAACACCGTATTATTCCTCCGATTTATATCCTTCTTATTCCTCCTCCCAGCAGGAAGTATCGCATGCCATATTGACGCTGCACCACCAACTCGATTTACAGATGATGCAATACGGCAATGACTCGAATGATTCCGCCTCTGATCTACTCCTATTCCACCTCCTCCTCCACCTCCACCTCCAGATATTAACAATAACGATGATTTGTTAGCTGTATTCGTCGGAATAAGTCTGCTATAACCCGAAGGCGTTGAGCCGTGGGCGTGTGATAAGCAGAGTGACGCGAATAGCCAAGGCTTAGGACGTGCACACAATACTCCGAGCATCACCGGAACTTTGTTTTCTTCAGATTTTTGTATTGAACAAGAAATTAGTATGAGCTAAATTGGGCATTTGTCAGAGCTTTTTGCTGTTATATTATGGATGATGAATGATGAAGATGAAGATGAAGATGAAAATGCATTTTGTTCAGTGGTGACGGCGAAAACTAAAC
The DNA here is from genome assembly GCA_016801875.1 of Solanum sitiens. Taxonomy (NCBI): domain Eukaryota; kingdom Viridiplantae; phylum Streptophyta; class Magnoliopsida; order Solanales; family Solanaceae; genus Solanum; species Solanum sitiens. The sequence continues at coordinate 2,234,043 of JABWTJ010000031.1, read as the reverse complement.
CAACTTTTTTAGTGAGAGAAATAAATGATAAAAAATGAGGGATTTTTAGTGAGAGAAAGTTTTTGGGTGGGACCTATTTAACCATGAGGTATGTGCTCACCTATTTATGATTCCACATTGTTCTATTCCCCGTACGCGAGTCTAAATTAATCGTTTGATAGGCTTTATAAGAATTATTTTTATATATTTTTTAAATATTATAAATTATTAATTACAAATAAATTTAAATTTTTATATTTGAATTCACTAATAAAATTTGAGAAGTTTGAAATTTTTGTTACGATACATCAATTGAAATAAAGAGTATATTGTAATATTGGAGTTAGTAATGTTAGAGATTAATTTTTATTTGTCGTTTTGTAATGTTTAGAGTAGTTTTTATTTATTGTTTGATTGATAAATTAAAAATAATATATATTTTTTAACTTTGGATATTTGAAGGGGGTATTTAAATTTTGCTACAAAAAATAGTATAAAATAAAGTTTAAAACTAATAAAAATATAGTATTATATATTAATCTATTATTTTCTTCAATACATTTATTCAACGATTGATTAATTTATCCAAAGATTGATTAACACGTTGTTTGGATGGTTATCTCATTACTTTGTTAGTTAAAATATCATATGGTGTAAATCCATTGTTAGATAACGACAAAACAACTTATTATAACGATCGGTTTAGTGTCATCGCGTCGTTAAATTAATATTTTCTTCTTATTTTATCTTTACTTATTGTTTAATAATTATATTTATCATTTATCCTACCTTTTCATTGTACTTATAACAGAGAATGATACGATCTATCTAAATATTGTATCGTTAAAAAATATAATACAATACAATATAACACAATGCAATATAATACGATACGTAATAACAAACACACAAAATAAAGCGTAAAGGGTAAATTAGTCATATAAGGAAAAGTAGTTGGCTCTAAGAGGTGCTTAACGAATATTCCCATAGGGAAATTTCATGCAGCTTCCAACAATTTAATTATACGTGGCTTAAGACTATTTTTTGTTATGTGAAAATTGCTTATTTTTTAAATAAAAAAATAGTTCAAGAAAATAACACTTAACTCACTTTTTTTAATATAAAAAAATAATAAAAATGTCATGATTTATTTAACGTTTAGTGACATATTTTATTATTTCTTTTGGAATCAATTAAATAACTCAATCACTTTATCTTTTTATATCTTTTTGTGTGGCCTAAAGGGTCATCGATGCAAATAAATATAGAACTAAATATAAGGTATTCTCCATTATTTTTATATAGTATTTCACTATCGTTCATTGAGATATTCGATAAAATTAAAATGAAGCATGATTTAAATTTAATACAATCTCCGATGAAAACAAAAATTAAACATGAATCATATATATTGAATAGCTTGTACTTTTCTAAAAATATTAAGTGATAATGGAGAATAAATTTGATATGAAAATCCTAAATTTTAAAAATGGAATAGTTTCAAAAAAAATAAAAATCTTCAAATATTGTAAAAAGTGTAAAAAGGGAATGGTATTGAGATGGAAGATGCAGATTACTTGGAATTTGTCATTATTTGTTTCTTAATTTTAATGATAATATACCAAATGTCATTTAATACGAGATGATACTAATATCTAAATATTAAATCAAATTATTTATTTTAATTTCGTATTTTATATATATTAATAAAATTGAAAGACAGAAAAAAAAATCGAAAAATCTAATATTCATTTCTTCACGTAAAGTTCTAATTCACCTTTTTAAATAGATTTTAACTTGACTGATTTATACGTTACTTCAATTATTAAAATTATGTTGTATGTATATAAGTATATAAAAATTAAATTATGTAAGACCAAAATTTTCTGTTATTTTTTCTTCTATCGTGGCCTTTCATGCCACAGAAAAAAAAAACGTTTTTATTTTTAAAAAAATTAAAAGTCAATAATTGATCCTTAGGCAAAGAACAAGACTCCTCCAGAAGTTCTAAAATAAATTGAACAACGTGACACTTGACGTATGACTTTGAATATATATTTTTATTATGAGAAAGTGGTTAAAATTTGATCTTTTATTTGAAAATATTTATTAATGTCCGACTAAATTGAAATCTGAATTGTTTATCGATGGCAAAGTGTTTAACAAAAATAATTATACACCTTTCTAATACCAATCATTTGATTTATAGTATTCGTAGAAACTTGAGGACATATTTTGTTGAGTCTTCTCAACTTTCATTTATACCCAACTTATCGAGTTATTATATATATGATTTCAGTTGTATCATTGTAGGCTTGCTAGATCTTGATCAGTTAAGTTGGCCTTGTTTGATTGTTGATTATGTAATTTATATTGTTGCGATCTCATCGTTCTAGTTATCTTGTTTCAATAATTGAGTGTGATGGCCTTGTAGGTCTTCATTATTCTCTTTCTATTATGTTTTAATGACGAGCTCAATCGAATAAGGTATCGCGTATCGATAACGCCACTCTAATTTTAAGACGTAACACAAATTAAATTTAAAACTTAAGCAATTTCGATATTCATTATATTTTTTATCTAATATTGTTATGCTGTTAAAGTAAATCCTCATTTTTTAAATTTAATCCTTGATCAAATTTAAAATATAGTAAAAATTGCAAGGTAAATTTTAATATTTTTTTTCTCTCAATTGGACATGTGTAATCCATCTTGGAACCTAAGTTTATTTTAGGGAACAAATATGGAGCGATTAACTGATAATAAGAATATAATTTCTTTTAAATAAAATAAAATTATTTTGAGTGGTACAACAATAATTTTGAATCTTTTCATTTATTAATCATCATAAATAATGAATAATAATAATAATAAGTAATAAGTCTGACTTTCGAAAATAGAATATACTAAATAAAATACAAAAATAGATTATTCAATGGTGTAGAAAGTTTGAACGTGGACAATTAATAACAGCTAAATTTGCTTAACAAATATCGGTAGCAATTCAAGTCATAAAAAAAAAAATGTAGGTCCAAACCATACAAAGGGAAAATGAGTGATGTTGACAAGGATCAACCAATTTTTTTTTTTTTTTTTTGATAAAACGTATTTTTTTATGACTGAAAAATTATCATCAATAAGTAAATTTGGAGAATCGAAGGTAGCCAGGGGCTTATAGAACGTAATGGATTGTTGCATTATGTTTTCGTTTTTTACTAAAAAACTTAGCCTAGAATTGATCGACCGGTTACTCTAAAATGAAGTTTGAGCTTGATGCAAATAACTAAAATAGATTAGGAAGTTTGAGCTTGATACAAATAACTAAAATATAATCTATTTATATGATTATTCATTAAATAAAAAGAAATTATCGTAAAAATTTAAATTAATCATGCTTCAATGCAAATATAAAATATTAAATTAAAAAAAGAAAAAGAAAAAATTGGTGTATCAAGATGTGGGAGCATCAAATGGGATTATTTTCCCCTCAATCAAATATTTTTTCTTTTAAGTTATGAGTATATACTATTATTTTTTTATAGAATATACTTTCTTTAATAGACTCAACATATATATCATAAATTTAAAGAAATTATGTTTCAATATTAAATATGGAATGTTGAATAGGAAATAAAAATAAAAAATGATGTTGACAAAGATATTGTTCCAAATATTACTTGGCAAAGTTCAATATCTTCACTATGAGGTTGCTAAATGCTACTTTTTCTCTTACCAATATTTCTTTTCGTCTTAAATTAGTTGTTAAACTATTTTATACGTTACTCAAAAATTACTAACTAAGAGGATTTTTAATAATTTTAAATTTTGTTTATATTTTAACTATACAATTTCACTTCATTGAATATTCGATTAAGAAATTTATAAAATTTAAGAACAATTACTATTAAGAATTAAAAAAAAAAATAATTGATTTGTCTTGAACCTTAAAAATAACAATAATGAAAAATAACTATTTTTAGAAATCATAATAGATAATTTGAGATGAAGGGAATCAAGCTTTATACTTTCTTTTTATTTTGGAAATTTGTTATTTGTATTTTTGGCTAATTATTAATTAAAAAAGGTATTTTTGTTGATATTAGAAAAATAATTTGTGTAATTGTGTTTGGTCAAGATTTCAAAAACATTTCTAATGAAAACCTAAAAATAGTTTTTGGCTATCACATAAAAATATATATATTTCTCCTCAAAAAAATTTGATTAAATACCTCAAATTTATTTAAAAAATAAACATCATTATAAAAGAAAAAAAACTTTTTGACTTCCTGAAAATTTTGTCAAGCAAAATACGGTTCATATTGGCATTCCATATGATTTTAATTTATTTAAAAGAGAAATGTTCTCTGAATAAAATATTTATTCAGTAGCTTATATTTAAGAAAAACTTTTACATATATCAAGCAAAAATAATATATTTGTATACTATAACTATAGTTTACATTATTGTGCTCCATAACGAACATAAATACGTATATTTCACTATAAAAGAATCAATTGTATAATTTGTTTTGTATAAAGCGAGAAAGAGAGAAAGACAAAAGAAAACTAGGCAGGAGAAGATCGTATTTGTATAATTATAAGTGTATAAGACGAAAATATATGTATTTGTATTTATATATACAATTTTTTATCGCTTTATACAGACACAAACGCAATGTATACATTTGTTTTTGTATAAGTAGAGAGGCGAGTGAGATCTGGGAGAGGGAAGAATGGGAATGAAAATATATCTATATATATACAATTTTCTCTCGCTCTGTATAAACACAAACACATTTATATATTTGTGTTTGTATAAAAGCGAGAGAGGCGAGTGAGACTTCCAAAGTGGCGAAGAGATTCCACCAAGGAGATAGGCGAAAATAGCACAATTTGCTATGAGGTACAAATAAATCAAACTATGTTTATAGCATTTAATTTGAATTATTAGTTTGCTATTATATACAATTTTCTCTTTATTTAAATCACATATTTATATTAAAAGTATGTTTAAACTTAATAAGCAAAAAATTTGTAAATATTTAATATGATAAAATAATACACCTTAAATATTAATCAATATTCACATCGTTTGATTCTTAAAAAGAAAAATTATGATAAATATTTTTAAAATGGGAGGGTATTTACAAAACCTCACAACTTACGTTGCGTTTCTTGGATTATCCACCTACCCCTAATGTTCTTTTCGAAAAAGTAACATTTAATTATCCTATTAGCAATAGTTGTTTGGTGGTATTTTGTTGTAGTCTGTTACGTTTTTCTATTATCAAGGTTTCGTAATTTGGGTCGGAAATTTTATATCGAAAAAATTCATTTGATCAGAAAATTTAAGCAGAATTTAATGAGAATGACATTTTCTTTATTTTGTTTTATTTTTTAAAATATTTTTACACATTTAACTTTCATACTTTTAATTAAAAAATAGAAAAAAGATTAATTTTTTTTTTAAAAAAAAATATTATAATTTTTTTAACTTTCTGGCCAAATTTTCTGGCAAAAATGATACTTTTTTTATGTTATTTCATATTTTTGAACATTTTTATCCTTTTAACTAAAAAATAGAAAAAAGATTAATTTATTTTTAAATATTTTTTTTATAATTTTAAAAATTTTCTAACCAAATCCTGACCATTAACAATTCTTTTAGAAAATAAAAAAATTAGGAATAAGAGTAAGAAACATGAAAAAAGTCCAAAATTTAATATTTATAACGTAGAACTTTTACATTACACAATTACAATCTAATAAAGTCCACAACGAAAAATGATTTTGGTCTTTATTGTTTATACATTTATAAGCCAACATGATGTGTATGATCATGTCACCTAATTTCTCATTTGTTCTTATTATATTTATTATAAATATTTTGCAAAAGTACTTATTGAATTTAATATATTTTGATGTGATCCAACAAAATTATCATTTTAATATTGAACAAATAAAAATTACACAAAAGGATTTTCTTTTTATCTTCTGACATTCAACTAATTATTATAAGTAAAAAATACAAAATCAATCGATGTAAATTTAGAAATTCAATTATATATATATCGGTGAACCTAATAATGTTAGACCAGCGGCTCTAATACGCATGTGATTGTAAAATTAATTATTATTATTATTATTGTAGTAATGTTAATTTAAACGTGTTATAATTTTTTTTATAAATTTTAAATATTGAATTTTTTGTATATAATATAAATATGGACATTATCTTATTTGGCTGACAAGGAACTTGTGGCCCTTAAAAATAATAATAATAATGATAATACAATAATAAACACACACACTATACAATCACGAAGCCACTGACATTTTTTTTTATCATTATTTCCAAGAAAATTAATTACTTATTTTGCAATAAACTTCACTATTAAGAAAAGAGCAAGTTAGCATATTTAGGAATTGAATGGGTCAATTATTTTATGACCTAATTTTGTTAGGCATAAATTTAGAACTCTTATCTCGTTTGACATAAATTTTGTAGGAATTGAGTAATGATTTTTTACGACATATAATATGAGGTTTGAAAATAAACTTTTGCTTTTATCAATGTAAGTTTGATAAGAACTAAGTTATGTATTTTTACCGCATAACTTGTGGGTTTTGACCTGAACTTTTATCTCTATATATCGACTTAAATTATGTAGGAATTGAGTGATGTAACTTATTATATTTTTTAACGCATAACTTGTATTATATTATGATCCGAATGCTTTTGAAACTCACTTTTGGGCCTTAGTTAAATCAAGATCAGAGTTTTGGGGTTTTCTTTACAGCCCATTAAGAGACACCAATCAACGTGCTTCCTGCCCTTGAGAAAATGGACCATTTGTTTACTTGTTGGAAATGTAGTCGCGAAATTCATCGAGGACTCGTTTGATTGTGAAAATTATTTAGTTGTTTTAGAACATATTTTTACATTATCTTACAATTGGGTTTGTGTATAAAATTTTCGAATTGAATTCTTAAATTTGATAAAATGTTTCAAATCTATTTCTCAACTTTATTTGTACAAATTCAAATTGAAGTGTTCTTTTTTCTCTTTTTTCAGAAAGTGTAATGAAACACAATTTCGACTTTATCAATTTTAAATCGAGCAAAATATATTTAAAATATCCAAATGTCTCATCATTGTGTCAGTTGAACACATTTGTAAAAAAAAAAATGGTCATTTAGACATTTTCAAAATTTATGTGTCACATCAATGTCGCCTCGAGATACAACAAGGACGAGTTGAAGTATTTAATTGCCAGTTAAAAGTTAAAACCAACTTCAAGTTAAAATACTTAATAGCATCGGATCACAAATTTAAATGTCTAATACATCTTGTCAATAATTATTGTGTATATCAATAATAGAGTGTGGAGTGAAAGATCAGATGAAAATTATTCAGTAATTGCTTCATATCTATATAAGAATAGTTTGTACAACAACAAAGAAGAAGAAGTGGAGGAGAATATTTTATTTGATGTTCGTCAATACTGAACAAATTAAATATCTTGAATATGAACTTAATATAACTTACATATAGCAGAATATTAACTCATAAAATTAATCAATAACCTTGAAAAATAGACAACTCTAAATCTTTAACCCTCACTTACTCCCTAAAGTATATAGAACAGAAAATTTTACTCGTAAAACGAATGAAAATCAAAATTTTCAAAATTACTCGTTTTCAAGATCATTCTTATAAATCATCGATGAAATCGTACCACCTCATTAAAGTTGTACTAATTTATTTGTACACACAAGATGTTGATAATTAAATTGAGCCCTAATTTAGTGGTCCACTTTCCTTTACTCATTGCTTGGTCCAAACGACAGTCAGCCAGCAAATTAGGTCCATAGAGTACATGGGTAGGGGGGGCTCTTATGGGCCATGGATGCCAGTCAATATCTGGACTTTTTGGTGAATTTGTACAAATACCTTAAAACAACACATGGAATGGAAGTTCTCTCGATTTATGTGGCATTTTTCGAATTTCAAAATTTTTAAATAAGATTTTAACATTGTAAATTATCAATTATTATGATTTATATTTGAAAATCTCAAATCATAATTTTTGAAGAATTTAGAATTTCATAGTCTCCTCAGGTGCTCATTCTACTTAACAAAAAAGCATGGAAATGATGACGTAGGGTGAAAACCCTTTGTGACTTCAATCGTACGTTTTTTTCATCATGATGACGTAGGGTGGAACCCCTTTGTGACTTTAATCGTACATTTTTTAGTCTTAAGAGAAACAATCTTTGAATTCGGTTTTGTCATTAGTATATGAGGGAAATCAGCAGCTCGAGGGAGAGCTTGTCTGACCGCCATGGATGACTTGGGAAACCTTTATGTCGTCATTCGCCTCTGAAATACCTCATGATATGTAATCAACGTGAAATAACATGTCCAGATCTTGATTTCATTTCATTGCATAATACCTACTTATACTCCCTCCATCCTAAAATAAGTATCAGTTTATTTCAAAACCATTAAAAATTATTAGAAATATAGTTCACTAAATCGCTTTTATATTATTAGATATTTTATTGAGAATTGAGCATGATTAAAAAAAAAATAACTTTTTAATATAAAGGGTATATAGTAAAGAAAACATACTAATTGAATTCTCAAGGTCATACTTGTTTTGGGACAAATTATTTTTTTTGCTAAAGCGGTATTTATTTTGGGACAGAGGGAGCAACACTTTGTATGTAGTTTTAAAATATGTAAATTTGCCTAAATATTATATATTTGAATTCACGATTAAAATAAAATTGTTTAACTCTCAAACTATGTCAAATTGAAACATACGGCGTATAACATTAATGATATATTTTCTATGTTTCAATTTACGTGATATATTATTTTCTTTATTTTTTAAAAAATTATTTTAAAGAAGATGATTTATTATCTATTCAATATCTTTTTTAGATCATAAAAAAATGAGACGGAGGAACTATATCTATTGTACTTCTCAATCAGAAAAGAAAAAAGTAATTGTAGATTTAAAGCATATTTTTTTTAGAACACGACTATGAAAAATATAAATTTTTGAAAAATATTTTTTTATTTTAAAATAAAAAATGATAATAATATTATATATTAACGTATGAAAATGAGATATCTTGTCAACATCATGTTTTTTTCTTCAAATAGACAAATACCAGTATATAACATGTCATGTACACGATTGGTTTCTAATAAGAAAACAAGAAATTTAGAAAATGGTGATTTAAAATTATGATTTTTTTTTTTTTGCTTTGTATCCAAGTTATTTGTCGTGCTTTTTATTTTATATTTTAAAAAATATATTAATTAAAAGATTATCATGATTATTTTATTTTAATATATCATTTCTTTTCATTAATATCTACTTTATTTGTGTGCTATCTTGAAAAGTTTGTAGTTTGGGAAAAGTAATTAATTTGTCTTAAAGCTTTTTAATCGATAAATAATTTGAGAAAATTATTTCAAAATATTATGATGCTAAATAATTTGAGACAGAGAAATTAAGATATAATACTCATATACTAGTCCAATATAAATAAATTATTGATGTGGGTTATATTCATAAGAACGACATTAAAAGATAATTTACGATATATATTTATCAAAGCAAGTCATTTGTTTGATGTGGTAAACACTATATATTTAATTAACTTTGTTCTCGATTATGAATTTATGATATATACCGTGTAATACGATAAATTAAGTGTGTGTAAATTATTAAATCTTAAGTTATTATTAATTCAATTATATCATTTAAAGATGACGTATGAGCTGCATAATACACTTGAATATGAATGATTTATACGAATGTGAGTAACCCTCCTATAAATTTTATGGTAAAAATTTCTTGAGAATTAATAAAAGATTAGATATCTACGTGACAAATTATCGAAAAACGTTAGTAAATAATAAACGTGTAAAAATAGAGTGATGAATAAAAAAATTATCTTATATCGAGAATCTTTGATTCATACGAATTATTGACTTCACCAATTATTCTCCAAGTTTTTTTGTTTTTTTTTACCTATACATGATTCATGTAAATTTTATTTTATTTTATTTATTTTTGAGTTATAGTCTAAATGACATAAAATGAACTGTATTTTGAAAGGGTCAAATTAGCCATTATAAATTTCAAGGAGCTTTATGAAATAATAATTTGGTTATTATAATTTTATACACTAGCCCTTAAGCTAAGAATTCAATATTTGTATTTCCCTTTCTCTTTTTAATTTTTTTTTAAATTTTCGTTCCTAATTTTAATTTAATTAATACGAAAAGAACTTATTAAATTCTGAAAGATATACACATGATTAAATTGTACGGACGGTGAGTTCACGTGCCTCAAGTTTTTCTACTATATTTTAAAAAAAATTATATTATTTGTTTGCAATCCATAAGAAAATTTTATATAAAAAAAATTCATCATCCCAAGATTCTCATTGTAAAGTCTCTTTCCTCTTAATTATTTTTTTTTGGTTTGGTAAGTGTTGTTTCTATCTCTACTTATAATTGTTTTGTCATTTTCCTTTACAATATGGTTACTTTTGATGTGACTTTTACTCAACTTTACTTCTAACATTTATATTATATAAAAAAAAGTATCTTATTATTATATGCTCTTAATAAACTCGTTATACGTACCATTTGGATGCACGATAATAAATATTGTTATCTTTGTCTTAGATTACGAGTTTTTATATTATATAATCCTCGATTAATTGTAACCTAATAAAAATGATCGATAATTGGTATAGATGGTTGAGTTAATTACGATTAGTTCAGTAAAATTAAATTAAATTCTCAGAATGAAAAAACAACGAGAGAGACCTATTACAACTTATCGATGTTGAAGAGTGATTTTTCAATATTGGGGCTTGAATTCGCGCCAAAAATTGGAGGGAGGGAAAAGTTGGGAGCTTTAACAGCGAAGTAATTTTTTTTCTAATTTTTGCCAAAAAAAAAGAAGTTATTTATACATATGAATTATTTTGTATTTTCAAATTTTAAGATTACGATATTAATTATTTTTCTCAATTCAAATTATTAAAAAAGGTCTGTCAAACTACAATACCCTTATTTTTTTTATTGATGTTAATTGTGAGTTTCATCAAAAGATGATTAATAGTGCTATTGCACATTACAACGAATAAAGAATTTTGTGTAATAATATTATTGTAGCTATAGTATATTTAGCGGTAATAATATAATGTGTATTTATAATTAGTACTTTATATAAATATCGCTAAAGGTTCTAGCTATTTTGAATAGAATGACATTAACTCAATTGACGTTAAATATTTTTATTGTCGTGAAAAGGAAAATTCATTAGCACTAAATATTAGAGCAAAATAGTTTTAGATTTTGACATCTAAATTTTATTATATATACTGATGAGAATCTACAAAAAGAGCATGAAATAGCTATTTCTTATGACGATCAATGATGACTGAATGAATTATCGAAAATTGTGATGCAATAAATATGATATATGTATCCTTAACTAAATCATACTGATTGATCAAGCCTTAAAAATGATAAAGAATAGTAATAAAGGATATTTCCCTTTTTAATGAATTATAGATCAACGAATCAGAATTAATTGAATCTTATAAAATATATTGGCCCCCAAATAGAAAAAAATTAAATCTATTATTATTTACTCTTTTTTACAAATTCTAACCAGTATTATATAATGTTTGTGTATACATTATACACTCATGATTGTATATTTATCTTGTTTAAAGCATTTAAAAAGCAAATTCATGAATATTATTTTATGGAATATGATACCTAGCTACCATAATAGAAAAGATAATAAATATAAAGATGCCTGCCTAATATAAAAGCTTTATTATCTCAAAGTTTGGCATGACCAAATCTCTTGCTTTAAGTGCCAATAAATTAAAGAATTTTTCTAATATACAACTTTTTATTGGGAGGAAGAAAAGGAAAGGTGGGGTGGGGTGGGGGTGGGTGGGTGGGGTTGATGGGGGTGGGGTGGGGGACCAAGTCCATTGTAGCCCCAAATTTTCTTTTATATCTAACTTTTGTGTAGTACCAACTTGTATATAATTAAATTCCAATTCTTTATAATAAATTCACTATATTTGTAGATCTTAAATAGTATTGTTAGATGTATGTACCTCTTAAAAGGGTGACTTAGTTTCCTTCTTTTGCATTATTTTTAGACGTAAATTTCGTTCAGATATAATAATCTATAAATTATACTGAAGAGTGAAGATATAATCATACGAGCAAATTCTATTTGCGCACAATCTGAGAAGCATGTAGGAGGTTTTAAAAATCAAACTTGTGATCCTTCATTTAAAAAAACTTGCTCTAAAAATTTAATCTATCATTAGTTTATTCCATGTAACGTATCTAAAATAGGAATTTAGATGAATCTATTATTGTTACAATATTCCTCCATCTTATTCACATATTATTTACAAAATTATTATAGTAAAAAAAAGAAAGAGAAGGGGAATAATTTTTGAGTAGTAGGGTAAATGTGATACAATATGAGTTATTGCTTTAGAAATTTGCTTAATTGATACACAAATTATTTCAATATTATTGAATGTCATAATTTGAGTTGTCAATGTGATTATAATACGAGAGAAAACATGTAGATATTAGATGTATAAAAGAGTAAGACTGTTGAAGAGAATTTGAACATGTAAGGAAAAAATGTTTAATTATTTTGTGAATGGAGAATAAATTTATGTGATTCAATTTGATTACGTAGAGGTTAGCTTATATAAGATTGTTACTATGTTTAATGATAATGATGAAAATAGTTAGCTATTCTTTTAATCTTGATTTAATTGCTTGAGCTCGTTTTGATTTAAACATTTTTTATATTAATTTCAATGTCAAAAAGTTGTCCAAATACTGTGCATCTTTCTAGTACAAATTAATTTTTTGCACACTTCCTAATCATAAATGTTTATTTAAATTAACAATTATTTCTTGTTAAATATTTTATTTTATTAACACCCGTTTAATTAAAATATCAAGAGCATTTCTTAAAAAGATTATTAATAACTGTTTTTTAAAATGTTACTTTTTAAACTGATGTATCTTCCACCTATTGTTGTTGTCAACACCATTGAAAAGACAGATGTCAACCCAAGAGGGAGTAAGTGAGGGGGCCGTGAAGTAGCTAGTACAGTTGTTGTCATGCGATCAAAAGATCACGGATTCAAATCGTGAAATAATCTCTTACATAAATATAAAATAGAATTACGTACAATAAATCGTATGGTTTAACTCTTCTCCAAATGTCGCACATTACAGGAACTTTAGAGCACCGAATTATCCTTTATATAGTGAGGAAGAATTACGCACAATAAATCCTTATGGCTAACTATTCTCCAAACTTTGCACATAACAGAAACGTTAGAGCATCAAACTGTTCTTATATAGTGAAAAAACATATATTAGACCTTTATGATTTAATTCTTCTTCAAACTCTATACATAACAGGAACTTTAGTTTATTGAACGATCATTTATATAGTGAGGAAGAAGAATGGAGGTAACATTTTTATCAATCAATTACATTATTTATCATTAATTAATCAATATTTATATATGTAACAAATAATATAATTAATAGGATCCAGATTTCATATTTCAAACCAAAAAAATATTATTAATATTTTGCTATTAATAATAATGTTACCTAATAACAATAAGTCAGTAACCATAGTTCCTTAATGACATAATTGTATGTATAATTTCTATTTACCAATCTCTTGACATTTCTATAGATTTTATTGGGCCTTTTGGTATATATACGTATTTATAATTTAATATAATAAGATTTACATTTTTATTATTTTTCTTTAATTTGATACCAAGTCAAAATCAGATATATAAATTAAAATAGAGGAATAAAACTGAGTAAATAACTAAAGGCCCCTAAATAACTACATATTGGTACGATTTGAATTATCTACTCAATTAATAATTTATTATCTCGAAAAACCGTTATTATCCTTGATTTTAATTTTCTTCAACAAATAAAATAATTTCTAAGTGACGATACGAGAAATCAACTTATCATGGTATAAACAAACACGAATATTTAATTATTATTTGCCTATAATATTTTATTACAAAAGAGAAACTTAACTACAGAGCATCTTCCGTAAAAGATTAGCTTTATAATTACAGATCTTCTTAATTTTTGTGCTAATTTAACGTTTAATTAGTATTAATAATGTTACTGTCCTATAAACTAGGCTCATTTTCTAAGCTAAAAAATATTGTAATGTTTGAAATTTTTCTGACATTTTTTGTACTGTAATTTTACTTTTTTTTTTTTAGATCTAAGTTAAATTAAGATAGTCTAATGTTGACTGATTAATAATTTGTTTAGCATTAATGACGAATAGTTAAGTGATTGACTGATTACAAAATTAATATATCTAATGATTTGATGAGAATATTAATATCGTGAAATTTAATGATTTTCATGAGATGTTATATGATACTATTACCTTAATCAAGAAAATATACCTGAAGTAATAGCATTTTCTAATATTATCTTCGACAAAAGTGATATTGAACTTTATTAGAAACTAATTTCACTTTTTTACGTTTCATTGTTAAAGCTGTTTTATATGCTAACTACGCATATAGAGTAAATATATTATAGTATGTGTTCTTTCTTTGATGTGTATAACAATGAGATCGTAATGAACTATTTATAGATGAAATCAGATGATTTCAAAAACGTGATACAAGCATAACATGTGTCACAGATGCAAGTCTTCTTTCATATTTGCATGTGTGACGCATATTATATATGCCAACTTCATCACTTGAATTGTGTCACATCGTCATACATGCTAACACGTGTCATGTTATCTATTTTTAATATAAAGATCAAATAACATAAAATACAATAGAAAAAGTATTCCATGAACACATTCTAATTATATAATAATCACTTTGTTTTTCATATTTTATTAAAACTAGAAAGTTACCTAATTACCTTACAAATTATTCCATAAGTTCTAATTAATATTTCTTAACTAAATCTTTTATTCATTCACTCAAATTATAATCACATAATACATATACATTAGAAATATACACACTATATATATAATTTTATTTTATTTTTTCGATCATAACTTTAACTTTTATGTTGTGTGAATAACATAACACCTACATTTATTTTCAACCATATATTTTAGCGTCAAACCCTTAATAAAACGTGGGGATGATTTCATGACTCACGTGTATTTTTTTTATACTTTATATTCATGTCCCTTCATGATTTTTCTATAGACAATGACCAAACATTTGACTATCATTTTATTGAAATTTTAAAATTCTTGTTTTTATTTGATTGTCATATTTGTTTTGAAATAAATTTTTTAGAAAGAAAGAATTTTTTTAAGTTTTATGGTCTAAGAGAAAGATATGTAGAATGTATTATTTAATTGATCTTTTTAAATATGTCATGTAAAAAATTAGAATTAAAAAATTATTAAAATCAAAAAATATTTTTTAAAATGAACTAAAAAAGAAAAGAAAAATAAAGATATGAAGATATGTGTTAATGGAGCTTAGTGTGTGAAGACGTCTGGTAAAATTTTATTTTAAATTCGATAAAATTTTTATGTCTATCGTAGTTATTCTGAATGTCTTTTCATATCTTTTATTTTAAGTAATTATATTTGATTGAGCTTGAATTTAAGAAATTAAATTACTTTTCTTTTATGTGTAAATCAATTTTATTGAAGGTATCAAAAGTATTTTTGTAAATTTTTAATAATAAGATTTTCACGTGTCCTTTTTTTAAATAAAAAAAAAAAGAAGTATGAATTACTAATCGAAGATTCTTTTCTATATAAGTGACTTGCACGTATAACAATATTCTCAATTTTTTTTTGCAAATGCTAATGATTGACTATTTCTTCATTTGGGTAAATACATAGTAATATCACTGTTGATTAGTATCATTTTCATCCCTTTCATTTTTATTTGTTACTTAATTCATTAAATAAAATTTTATTTTTGCTATCATTTTTTAAATATCAAGAAAAGATTATAATCTTTTTAAAAATTATATAAATAACGAACTATTAATTCACATTAAATGTTATAACCACAATTTCATTTAATTTTAAAACATTTGTCATTCGTCTCTCTCCAAAAATCTCGCTCACAACTCTCATGATCTCGCTCGCTACTCTCACTTTATACAAACAAATGTATACGTTGCGTTTGTGTTTGTATAAATCGAGAAAAAATTGTAAATACTAATACTAATATATATATATATTCATCCGATACATTTATAATTATGCAAATACAGATCTTTCCTCTTTCGTCCGATACAAAAGTTGTATTGCATTTCTCTCTTTCTCACTTTATACAAACACAAATTATCAAATTACAATGTATAATTTGTATCGTATAAAGCGAGAGAGAAAACGATTTCATATACAAATATTTTATTTCGATTTAATTGTATACAAATTCGAATTTTATGTAGATATACAAACATAAAGAATATATACATATACAAACGCAATTTTCATAGACACAGTCACCCGATTTATACAAATCGCTGCGATTTATACCAATCTGATGCCTGTAATTTCATACGAATCAAAGTTGTCTGCGATTTTTATACAAATCTGATGCTTCATAACAAATATAAAATTTATTATGGAGCATAATTATGCAAACTATAGCTATAACATACAAATATAATGTTATGTTTGTTAAACTTAAAATTTACAGCATAACGTAAATACACAAACATCGAAAAGATATCAAAAGCATCTAAAATAATTTCGAAAAGTCAAATTCACGCTCAAACTAATTAGATAATTTATTAATCCTCGTACAAATGAAAAGTAAATTGAATATTATCCTTAAAATTGATGTGACATAAAAAATAAATAATTTTTTTTTAAAAGCACATTTTATTGAAATTTATTTATTTATTCCTTTTTTATTGCAAAATACAAAATTTTAGGCACCCCCACCCCCACCTTCCCCTTTCTCCTTCATCTTCACACTACTATCACCCATTTTGGCTAAGAACAATTTTTCTTATCCTTTCCCTTTTCTTTTCCATCTTTACAATCCACCTTTTTCCTCTTCATCATTTTTTATTTAAAAAATATTACACGTAAGATATAGTATTAATTTATTAATGTAATGACCCGATTAGTCATTTTTTGTAGAAATTACCGTTTTATTTTTTCGGTAGTGACCTCGAGTTTTTATGGTTGAGTTTAAAAGTTAGTTTTGAAATTTTGAGTTAAAAATTGATAATTTGGTAAGTTTTGAGTTTGAATGTTCAGTTGTTAAGAAAATGATTTTCAGTGTCTTCTGGAGTTTTGAGTGCCGAAATGAAATTTCGACGATTTCATCTGCCTCGAAATTTGAAATCTAGTCTGTGAGAGTTGTTGGTTCAATTTTCAAGTCTTTTTGAAGATTTGAGGTACTAAGTTGTGAAATTGTGAAATTTTAATCTTTGAATTGACTTTTGTTATATTCAGGGTTTAGATCCTCGGATCGAAATTTAGAGAGTTCCGTTGGATTCGGGAAAGTCTTGGGTTCGAACTGGATCTCATGGTTGAATCAACATTAATTAGTTTACAAAAATTATTTTAACTAACATATCTTCTACTATTGTCAAACATAATCATTTTAGTTATCACTATTTTCTTCATTTAGGTAATTACGTTTTGTATTAAGTAAAAAAATATTTTAAACAAATTCTCTTAATAGAACTTTGCATTTCATCTATTTTTATTTGATTTTTATGCATTAGCCAACCTATCTTCTTTTTTCTTCCATATACCTAATTCTTCATTTATTTTCCCCATATTTTTCTTCCTTCTTAATGTATGAATTAAATTTTGGGTTCACTATTTTTATTTCTTAAATAGTAGTAATGCTAGAAGGGTGATTTAATTAGTTTCTCCTTTTGCAAATTAACTTAATTTTGTTACTAATTCCATGCAATATATCCATTAAGTATTAATAATTATGTTATATTCATCCATCATATTTTAGGCATCATTTACAAAACTTATCATAGTAAAAAAAAAAGTAGGGGGATTAATTTGTGTATAAGGGAATATATATATGTATATAGTATGAATTAAATTAATAAATTTTCTAAATTGATTAACTCATGTACATGCACATGGGATAATTCTTGATAAACATAAAATAATTATACCTCAATTAAAATATGATTATTACCAATAAATGGAATGTTAAGAGTCAAAGGGAACAAGTAGAATCAACACTTTCTTTAATATAGAGATTTTCTATGATTAGTATCGAAGTTTGGTAAAGTTCGTTATATTATTCTAATTATTTTCTTCGTATCAAATTATCTTTTCTTATTTGTCCTATTTATCTTTTAGGTGTTTTTAAAAAAATATTAACTAAGAGGAGTTTTTTTATCATATTATTCTCATTTATGTTTTGAGATATAATATGTCTTTATTAATATTTACTCCGTTGAAGTGTTTGCTATCTTCAAGAACATTTACTACTAAGTATAAAATAGAAAAAAACAACAGTTCTCTTAAACTTTTAAAATGACAAATAATTTAAGACAATCATTATAAGTTACTACGAGATATAATTAGAAATGAATAGAGAATAAAAGTTTAATTCTTTTGTTCATTTTTATTTATCTACTATACTAAAAATAGATAATCACTTTTATCTGTCTAGTTTTATAAACCAAAACACAATTATCACTTAGTTACTAATTTACTCTTATTATTAGCAATAGTCATTTCTTAAAACATTAATTTCATTAATTATATTCAAATGATGAGAGAGGAAAATTGTTATTTTATCTTTATATTTAAAAATGAGCGAAAAAAAATACTTACTATTTATGGAATTCAAATATGCTATAGTTTTAAGTCACAAATGGGATTATAAATTTATAATATGAGGAATAATTATACGTTCAAAGTGTGAGATACTTTTAAAATAGAAATTATTCTTATGATTAATGCTGTTAAATTAAATGGGATTATAATATGAGAAAAAATATTATATGTTCAAGTGTGAGGCAATTTTAAAATAGAAAATATTCTTATGATTTATGCTGTTAAATATTCACGCTAAGTTCATTTTATTGTCATGATTACTAGAAACAAAAATAGTTGATCCAAAATAATCCTACACGTTTGTTTTGTTGTCAATGATTACTAAAAACAAAAATAGTTTATTTAAAATATTAAGATAAAATCAATAATTTATTTTGTTTTAACTTTTTATTTTGATAAACATGGAGAGTGTGATGAAAGAAAAAGCGATGGTAATTAAAATTAAATAATATTCTTTTAGTTTATTTTCACTTATTCACTCTATGAAAAATGAATTATTTTAACATCAAAAACCTTTTTCTTTAAAATTATATATAATAATCATATTTTAATATACTTAGTTATATATGTTATAGTGGGAGGTGTGTGTGTGTAAAGGTGGATTTATATATATATGGGATATATGAGTATTTAATCTCTTAAGATATAGTGTATAAAAAATAAAATCATTTTCTCTCTGTTCTAAAATAGTACATGTAGTCATTTATAAACGATAATAAAATTTTCATAATATTTTAAGAGGTATCTTTTTATATTAATCGGGATTTTTTTTAATTTATAGTATTTTTTATCAGCTTTTTAATATTAAATTAATCTATTTTAATATATAATTTTAAAAGTTAATTAAACTGACTTTCGAAAAGTAAAATATGATAACTTTTAGAAACATAGAAAGTATTTCAAGTGGGTATTTTAAAAAAAAGAAATGACAAAGGCTCTCACATACTTAATTATTACTATCAATTTTTGTGATCTTCCCTAGAAAATAAATAATAATAATAATAAAAAAAATAGAGCATCTTCCGTTAAGCTTGTTTCGTAATTAATTAATGATCTTATTTTTTGTGTTGGTTTAATGTTTAGTCATATTATTAATGCCTAAGATATATCACTCCCTCGTCTTTTTTTAATGTTTAATTAATATATTAATAACGACTAAGGTATGCATCCGTTCCTTGTATTTTTTTTTTATAAAAAAAAAAAATAATTTCATGTACTTAGGGTAATTAGTTTGAATAAAATATATTTTCTCGTAAATGATATTTATTGGTGAAATTATACTATCTAATTTTAGCGATGGGATAATACATAAATATGTCATTTAATTTAATATTAACGGACTCTATGTTTTCAACTTTTGTGGACCAAAGATAGTTATAAAATTGATTAACACAGATGTCTTATGTGGTGTGATACTTGTAGGATGTCGTGTAGTATGTCTCACCCGATGTTAGGACACTCAAAATAAAAAATTGTCCTCGCACCAGATGTTAAGCAATGGGCGTGAGGTGGGGTGTTAAAGAATGACAAATATCTCATATTGGTGGTTAATGAGATGAGTGGACTCCTTATAAGGCTTGGACAATCCTCCTCCTTTTATGCTAGCTTTTAAAATGTGAGTTATGCCTTATATTACGAAATTAAAATACCTAATGATGCAATTTGTAGATTGAAAAGTAGGAATATGGGGAACTTGTTATATGGTCTTATTTTGTAGTTGGGTGAATTGCATTATCTAAAAGAAATAAAATAGTTTAAATTATCTTTTATTTATATTGAAATCAGCTGTTATCTTAAAATATAAAAGAGCCACTTAATTTCAATTTCACACATAGCTATTTTGCAGTATCTTCAAAATATTTTTGTAGAAATTGATAGTGAACCATAATAAGGTTTATTGATCATAAATTTTGAAGTTCAAATTTAAAATTTGAATTTTAAAATATGCATTTTATTTTTTTAAAAAAAATCAATCAGTTTATGAAACTTGAAAATATATCTATTTTAAGAATTTATGATAAGCATTGAAACTCGACTAATTCAGATTTGTGTCGAATAGGGTCTCATTCAAGAGATAACACTCTTACTTAGAATTTTTTCATATTCAGCGTTCGAATCTAAAATATTTAATATGAAAAAAATAATCCTATCCACTATACCATATTATTTGATCATGAAAGCGACTTTGACTTTTAAATTGCTAATCATATTGACTCGTCCAAGTTTGAGTATAATATTATTAAGTCACCTTTTGAAAAGTGCATAGGACATGTCATTCTTAACAAAGAAACATGTCTATTTAAATCTAAGAAATTTAATATTCAATAGACTCCCAACTTATTTGGGGGGTCCTGACCCCTAATGAGTACGAAAAAAAGGTGAAAATATTGATTCAATAATATGTAGACTTAATATTTATAAATATTCAACAATAATTTAATCAATAAAAATAAAACAAACAAATTCGTCACATTTACTTTTATGTTCTAAACATATATATAGTTTTAAATTACAATAATATATGATTTATTTTTAGTAGGAAAAAAAAAACACTAACATAAATTGTTGAAGACTTCGTTCCTATATTTTGATTTTTATATAAAGATCATTTTCACAAGTCGGTAATTAATTATGAAATACAAATACATTAATTTTTTTGACTAAAAATATTGTACTCATATTATAAACATTATAATAGTACAAATGACCTTTATAATTAAGCTAGCTAATGCGTAGATACAATATAATAGCCACATTGGCTATTTTAAAGTTCGAGCTAATAAATTAAAAAGTTATAATATTAGTTTTAATAAGGTATTCTCTTTGCTTTTGATATTTGTGTCACACCCAATTCTACATTCTGAATGTGATTGACGCTCGAGAACCATTTCTGATTGACAAGCCACCCTTAGTCCGGCTACATGGCTTAAATGACATTAAACAATATGCGAAAGCTTAAATAGGTGAACAAATAAACATTTAAGAATGTCTTAAAATATTGTCTTTACAAAATACTTAACATGAACCATGAGTTAATCATAACATCATGAGAAAACAATGAAAAACATCTACTCAATCTGTCTTAATTTTGGAGACAAACATTTATGTTTTTTTTTGGTAACGTCTCAAATTTTCGAAAGTTTCTCCCCCACTTAAATTTTGAGGTTAAATTTTGCACTTTGTGAATATTTTCAGATTTTCTTCTTATTTAATTTTATTTCACTATTGTTTTCGGACTTAAACTCTTACTCGCATCCTCTACTAAGCTTAATTTTAAACTTAATTTTTATGATATCAAAATCAATATCGTGTTCATTTTAAAGTTAGAAATATATTTAACTCTTCTTTTTTAAAAACTTTAACGATTAATTTATATACTATGTTTGAAGTATGATAACATTATATATTTTTTATTGCAAAAATATCAAATCAAATCAAATCATAATTATAGGTTCTGAATTTCATTTATGTAGATGATTCTAGTTTGTTTGCAGATTTACGATGATCCAAAAAGTTATGAAAAAATAATAATTATACATTAGGTAATTATAAAAAAAATCATAAAATTGAAAACATTAGTAAAGATGTGCATCGAAACTTGATTTGATGCTCAAAATTTTAAAGTCTACAAAATCAATATCATGTTCAATGCAAAAGTTAAATGTACTTTTTTTTCAACTTTAACAATTTAAAACTTTATATATAAGTTCATTTGTATGATTTTGGTCCATCAGAAAATTTATGAGGAAGCAAATGGTTGCAGAAAAATGATTATACATCAAGTTATAATGAAATTTGTCTTAAAATTAAAAACATATATGTTTTCCTATGTTAGAACTTAATTAAATGCTTAAAGTTGTTATGTCTATAAAAATATAACTGAAGTAAAAAATTAATATTAAAAAAAAACACATCAATTAATCAAATCAAATGAGAAAGCAGCATACACATTTTAAATATCTCTAGTGTATTCATTCATCTCTAACGAAATAATAATGCCTTCCTTAAAACTAGTATAATGTATTATATCATAAAAATAATGCAATGTATTGGCTTATAAAGTAATATTTTCTATCTTATTTACTTATTCATATATAATACATGTTTTTTGCATGCTAATATTTGATGGTAATAATGTGACTTACCTTCTAAAAAAATATAATTTTATAAACTATATCATAAAAGATTGAATATACAAAATTGACAATAAGTAGGGATTGTAAGACGCTACGCTAAATAGCATAACTAATAATATGTGAAGCTAAATTTTTATTATGATTTTTTTAATCGACACGTAATTGTATGAAATTTACTAGAATGGGGTAGAGTAACGTATAATGACACGTGAATAACGACCGAATGCGTTGTAACGTATGAA
Source organism: Solanum sitiens (assembly GCA_016801875.1). Classification (NCBI taxonomy): domain Eukaryota; kingdom Viridiplantae; phylum Streptophyta; class Magnoliopsida; order Solanales; family Solanaceae; genus Solanum; species Solanum sitiens. The sequence continues at coordinate 2,210,760 of JABWTJ010000031.1, read as the reverse complement.
CGGTAAAAGTGATATATACTCACGTATGATCGACGACAAAAAATATAGAACCAAAAATATTGCAATAATATATAATTACCAATAGAATAAAAAAATCTCTAATATTTGATGATTTCGTCAAATGTGATCATTAAGGCACGAATATCTTCTCTTTGATTCAAGTAACGATACTGTCAATGTTTCTCTACCAACGGTCAAAATAAATATATTACAAATGAAAGTAGAATAGAAAACATACAAAATAATTGATATACATATAAAATTTACTTTCAATTAAATTTCGTCAAACTTAATCAATTCTTTTTTTTTTTTATGTGAGTAACGATATTATCAATGTCTCTCTACGATGATCAAAATAAATATGTTACAAATCAAAGCAGAGTAGAAAATATAAGCAAAATAATTGATATACATATAAATTTACTTTCAATTAAATTACGTCGAACTTATTTTCAATATCTCTCTACCTGTGGTTATAACAAATATATTACAAATCAAAGCAAAGTAAAAAATATAAGCAAAACAATTGATAAACTTACTTTCAGTTAAATCCCGTCAAACTTATTATCAATTTCTCTCTATCCGTGGTCAAAATAAATGTATTACAATCAAAGCGGAGTAGAAAATATAGGCGAAATAATTGATATACATTGAAAACTTACTTTCAGTTAAACGTCAAACCTATTATCAATTTCTCTCTACCCTGGTCAACATAAATATATCACAATCAAAGCAGAGTAGAAAATATAGGCAAAATAATTGATATACATATAAAATTTACTTTCAATTAAATTTCGTCAATCTTGATCAATATTTTCTTCTCCGTTTTAATGTGAATAACGGCATTATCAATGTCTATCTACCAGTGGTCAAAATAAAAGTATTACAAATCAAAGCAGAGTAAAAAATTATAGACTAAATATTTTATATGCGTATAAAATTTACTTTCAATTACACTTCGTCAAACTTGAACAATATTTTTTTTTTCTTTTTACTGTGAATAACAGCATTATCAATGTCTCTCTACCAGTGATCAAAATAAAAGTATTAAAAATCAAAGCAGAGTAAAAAATATAGACTAAATATTTAATATACATATAAATTTTACTTTCAATTATACTTCGTCAAAACTAGAACAATATTTTCTTCTTCGTTTTAATGTGAATGACGGCATTATCAATGTCTCTCTACCAGTGGTCAAAATAAAAGTATTAAAAATCAAAGCAGAGTAAAAAATAGACTAAATATTTGATATGCATATAAAATTTACTTTCAATTATACTTCGTCAAACTTGAACAATAATTTCTTCTTCATTTTAATGTGAATAACGGCATTATCAATGTCTCTCTACCAGTGGTCAAAATAAAAGTATTAAAAATCAAAGCAGAGTAAAAAATATAGACTAAATATTTAATATGCATATAAAATTTACTTTCAATTATACTTCATCAAAACTAGAACAATATTTTCTTCTTCGTTTTAATGTGAATAACGGCATTATCAATGTCTCTCTACCAGTGGTCAAAATAAAAGTATTAAAAATCAAAGCAGAGTAAAAAATATAGACTAAATATTTGATATGCATATAAAATTTACTTTCAATTGAATTTCGTCAAACTTGATAATTTTTTTCTTTCTTTTTTTAATGCGAGTAATGGCACTTTCAACGACTAACTACCACTGATAAAATAAATAAATTACAAATAAAAAATATAATATAATACATGATTCACATATTAAATTTACGTCATTATTTCAGTGATAAAAATAATATATTTCAAATAAAAAAAAACTAATTAAAAATTGAACACATGATTTGATTTACGATCAACATCTCTATCTCAATAATCAAAATAGATACATTATACAATTTCATGCATGCTCCAAAGTATAGAAATCATGTCCAAATCCATAAATATAATTATTAAATTTACGATCAAACACTAAATATAATACAACGATTTTACGTGATACTTAATGTATAGAAATCATGATTAAAATTCAATAAAATAAAAATTATTAATTAAATTCATATATATAGTATTATTTATTAAACCAACTCACCAATAAATAATTCTTTCCAATAAAAAAATTTGGCATCTTAAACATATTATACACTTTTAATATATGGTTATTAATCTTGGTAACAAATGAAGATTTTATGCTTTGAATGTAGTCTTTAGCCAAATATTTATTCACCTCTCAACTCCAAACCAATTTTTTTTTTTATATAATTAGTATATAAATAGTACAAGCATAAACATAACAACATTTTTCTTTAACGTATACAAAGGTTGTGTACTATTTCTTAATATTATTTTTTTCCAATTCTTCTATTCTCTTTTTCTCTCTCTCTCTCTAACTTGTCCTTCATTTTCTCTTGTTTCTCTCTCCTTTTTTTTTTTTAACAGAAGACTGACTTTGGCTCTCCGGCATTGACTGGTTCTTAAACAAATTCACTCCGGTAACTGTACTCAGCTAAAGATCGGTAAGTTTTGTTTATAAATATAATAATTTTTTTTCTAAATTTTGTTTAATTTTTTTTTGTTGTAATTGGTTTGTTTTTAATTTTTTTGTGCAACAACATCCAGAAAAGTAGGTGTGATCATTTTTCAACTCAGAACTATTTTTTTGTAGATTTTGGGTGAAGTTTATGGGGAATTGAATTTCCTCAAATTCAGTGTGATTTCTAAATTTGTTGTTATTGTTTTTTTTTTTCTCTTTCATTTCTGGGGAATGTTGAAATTTTTAGTAGTCATTTCAATCTTTTTCTTCTAATTCTAAGGAAGAAAAATCTGTCAATTAATGATGAATTCCATTATATAGATGGATTGATGGAAAGTCTGTTTTCTGTGAGATTTTACTAATTGGTAAACAACATTTGTTTTTTTTTGTTTTTTTTGTTTTTTTTTGTTTATGGATTTGGTATGTGGATATGATGATGATAAGTAAACACACAGTAAAAAGATGGAAATGAGAAAGAAACTGAAAAGTGAATTAGTTTTCCTTTTTTGAGATTGAGTTTCTATAATGAGCAACATTTTTTATTTTTTGTTATCTGATTGATGATTCATTTGGGTTTTTATCATAAAAATGTCAATGAACTGGAAATAGTAATTGTTGATTTTGTCATTGGTGTATGTATAGGTAGAAAAGTCATTCCTTTTAGACTGCAGAAAACAAAATTCAGAGACTTGAATTAGTAAAGTGCATAAAACTCACCATTAAAGGATGTGGCAGCAGATAGAGTTGTTCCTTCCGTAATCAGAGATCTCTGTTTCAAGCCTGGGTACGGGAAAACATGAATTAGTCAGGTTTTAATGTTGGGTACCACATATACTGGGTTAGAAACCAAAAGAAAGTGTATAGAACTCGTTAATCGTTATAAGTTTATATTCATATAGTGATTTGTTTATAATTTTTGAAATATATATTATTTGAAATTTGATAATACTTGTTAATTGGTTCAGTTATTGTGGCATGTTGACTGAGGTTAGATTTTGGATCTGCCAATTTATGTTTCTGATATTTTCTCAAATTTCCTGTCATTAAATGCATGATGAAATCTTTATGCTTTCATATCAAAAAACTGTTATTTTTCATGTGTTTTAAACCTTCTACTTAGGAGCAGTTATGGATTGATTTTTTTCATTTGTATGTTTTACAGTGACGTGCTATCTGGGAGTTGAAACATTGTCCGTCTTGAACAGTTGAAAGCGAAGAGCCGAGGGATGAATTAGACAGCCGAGAAGAATAGACTTACAATTGAAGGATGAATCCGGGGAGAGTATTTTCAACTCCCCAAGAGAATGGAGGTGTCCAAAATAGGGATCCTCGGATTCCTTTTACTCCGCAAAAGCCTGCTTTGCCATTACCAGATCTTGTTCCAGCTGAAATGCAACGAAATCAGATCGAGATGACAGGATGGCCAGACCTGCTCGGAATGTATGGTGACTTCTTACTAATGCCAGCTTCTGAAACTGGAGTCGTTCAGAATCCTGTCACGTCTGTGAGTTGGGATAAAGGGTCTACTGGTCACTGGTCTGATGTAGCAGTCTGTAACAGAAGCTCCGATATCGATACCTATAGCTGCGGAAACATACCAGATCACAGTAAGCCTGCTTGCACAAGGGTGAACTCTTTAGAAGAGCTCATCGGGATGAAGAACCAGTTGAATAGGATCTCCACCCGTGGAAGATCAAGCAACAGCACCCATAGTGACATACCGATCCTTCGGAACTCGTATGCTCAAGTTGACCGAAGACATGAGCAGACACAACTCAAAGCTGCAGGTCAAACATTGCTCAATGAGAGTCAACTGTTTAGAAGTCCAAACCAGATGTTTGATTGTTACAATCGGCACCTACCACTTGGTGAGTTTACTCTTATGTTAGCATTGCAAGAACATAACCATTTATGAGGTCTTTCAAGCTTATGATTGCAGAAAAAGAAAATACATGAAAGGCAGGAACGCTTACAGATATTGCATTGTAATGCCTAGGAACAGTAAAACGAAAAGAAAAAAAGCATGATATTTTTTTCACTAACAAAATTTATGCATGTCAATGTACTCAAACCCTAATTTACAATCTCTTTGAGCACAACAGAGATTGTGCTTGGAAGTCCATACAACTACGGAGTACAATACATTCACATAACAATTTATTTTATTTTATTTTGATAGATACGATATATTAGCTTAACTTTCTTCAACAAATTGCATTACAAAGTTGTTAATACCTGTATCAATTCCATATATGTACTAGAGATTCTACTGTAGTATCAAGTTACTCTTAATACTAAAAGTTGTTAGATATGTATGTTGAACGCAAGTTAGTGACGTAAAAGCTTAGAAATTATCCCATTTGGTAGATATATATCATGATATTTCAATCTGAATCACAAGTTTGTCTAATCTATTTTCCTTACAGATGGTATGCGAAGCCCTTATCAGGTCAATAGATCCTTGATTTCACCAGTGGCACCAGATGCTGGTACAAGTCCAAGCACAAATAGTTTCTTCACATTTGCACCAGTAACACCAGATCATAACCACTTCAATGACAACCAGCATTTTGAGAGACAAAATGTCCCGATACAAGAAAGGTCTAGCCTTGAGAAAGATGGGCAGGAGAATGTTCTCGGGTCTATGAAATCCAAAGATGACCACTCTGATAAACTGTTACAGAGAGTTACAGATTCAGTGGTTGTCAATTCACCATTGACTGAAAAGGTTAATAATGGCAATGTAGGTAATGTGGACATTGACCTAAACAAGACACCAGCATCGAAAACTCCCAAAAGGCGAAAACACCGGCCGAAGGTAGTAATAGAAGGGGAAACCAAAAGAACTCCGAAGCGTGCTGCTCCGGGAGATGGTACTCCAAATGAGAATCCACCAGGAAAAAGGAAGTATGTCCGCAGAGATGGCCTCAAAGCTTCAACAACTGAACAAACCGAAGTTAATGAGTCCGCTGCCCAAAGAAATAGCACTCCAGATGAGAACCCATCAGGAAAAAGGAAGTATGTCCGCAAAAAGGGCCCCAATGCTTCAACATCTCAACAAACCGAAGTCGTTGACAAGGACAAAGTTCCTGATGCTGGAGAGACGGAAAAAACATGTCGGAAAATGCTAGATTTTGACTTGGAAGACATAACAAAAGATGAAAGCCTACCAAGTACCAATATCCACCACCCAGAAAAACATCAACAAAAGAAAGAAACTTTCGATTTGAACTTGAATTCCCAAGACATGGAGTTGTCATTGGCTATCATGGAGGCTTCTGCAATATCAGCTGGGCAGAACCAGAGGAAAGGAGAAATTGCAGAGAAACTGCCAATGGAAAAGCCAAAAGATTTGGCATCGCCGCTTCCATCAACAAATCAAGTTACAAGAAATAACCAGGCACTGAATGCTCTTGCTAGAAGTCTTAGCATGCGAACTGTCACTAGGTATCCAAACAGCATTCAGCTGTATGAACCAAGACAGCTAGCACTGGGTAGGATGCCTCTACTTCTGAGAGACACAGCATACACAGACAACGACGGAAGAGGATCCAAGAGGGATCAGTGCCCCAGTTCCCCATTTCAACCAAGAACTTTCAGTCAGATGGGATCTGTGTGCTCGGAAATGTTGGGGAATGAGAACAGCAGAAGAAACTGCAGCACTTCATCTGGTATTCCTTCCTATACTGCAGCTGCAATTCATGACTCAACAAAGTTCCCGTCAAGCAGCTTGAGCATAAACAGATATAACAGAGCCAGTGAGGAGGGTAGTAGGCATTGTGCTAGTCCCATGGTTGTTAAACATAATTTGCAAAAGCAACCAAACACATCTCAGATGCATTCTTATGCACAGCCAATACCACAGCACATATCCCAACACACGGCTGAAATCCATGGATCCCAAGTACAGGCCACAATCAGAAATTGGAATCATCAGTATCAACTCCAAAGTCTTGCCATGGTGGTACAAAACATTGAGAGAAGAAATTCTCACAACAAGATGCCAGCTCAGCAGAACATGGGGAAGACATCACCCAATAAACTATCCAATTATGGGGAGCTGCTTCCAAGAGAGAACAGGAATTCACGAGCTGACCAACATCACCTGACAAAAGCTAGAGGTATCCTTTTGTAACTATGGCATCACTCTTGCTTTTATTGTTTGTTTCCAGCAATGTAGCCATCAGTCTTAGACTAAGTGTGAAGAATCATGATGGGGTGGTTTGTCCATGGAACATCTTTCCCTTTTTATAAAAAAAAATAATCAGAACATTGTTTGGTTTTTCATTGGGCTGATTTTTCAAAAAAAATCTGAAAATGAATTTTCCGTTTTTGTTCAAAATTTTAAAAACCGTTGAAGAAAGATCTTTTCTACTAAAAATATTTCATCTAGTTTTCAAGTTAAATGCATGACAAAACACTTCAATTTCCAAATACAATTTTCAACTTAATTTCAAATACTATTTTTTTTCAAATATCACATCTTTCTTATGTCCAAATGCTTACTAAGATTCCAATCACTAAAAACTTTCTGTCAAACAGGCTTACAAGAAACACACAGACATGCAGTGTCAGTCGACACAGGCTTCCTACAAGGATTACAAAGACACGTAGTGTCAGTCGACACAGGCTTACAAGGAACACACAGACATGCAGTATCAGTTGATGTAATCACACAGCAGTTGGAACGCCTTGTTATCAGTAATAGCAAGAAAAATGCTGCTCAAGTCGAGCAAAAGGCCCTTGTTCCATACAAGGGCAGTGGCACAATTATCCCTTATGAGGGATTTGATCCTACCAAAAGACGTAAAGCACGGCCCAGAGTGGACCTTGACCCAGAGACCAACAGACTATGGAACGTCTTAATGGGAAAGGAAGAAAGTGCAGAGACAATGGACAAGGACAACGAAAAATGGTGGGAAGATGAAAGGAAAGTTGTCCGTGGACGGGTAGACTCTTTTGTCGCACGAATGCGCCTTGTTCAAGGTAACAAACAACCATTCATTTCCTCTACCAAACATCTGTCCTTATGTTATTAGAATTGTTCTTATAGTGATATTATCAACTCCAAATAGACAAATAATTTGAAAAGCTTTGCAGGGGATAGGAGGTTCTCGCCTTGGAAGGGATCTGTAGTCGACTCAGTAATAGGAGTATTCCTCACACAGAATGTTTCAGATCATCTCTCAAGGTAATTGATGGTCAGCTACCATAAGAAGAACATAGTCAATCTAATTTAAAATAGAAGTTGATAATTCAATAACATACCCTTTCTTGCAGCTCTGCTTTCATGTGCCTTGCAGCCAAGTTCCCCTTGCCAACAAGCACCAAGAATACCCTCTCCCAAGATGGGTTCAACATAGTAGTGGAGGAACCAGAAGTCGAAATAATAGATCCAGATGGGACTACCATATATCATAAAGCTAGACTACAGCACAGAAAAAACCACACTCATACATCTAGAGATTATTTAGTAAGTGAGCATGACAAGAGAGTTGACGAGGAAGTCATTTCATTACAAAACTCTCCTGACTCTCTCATTCTTCAAGCCAATGAAGAACTCAGGTCAAGCTCCGGATCCGACTTAGAAAGTGAAGACCGACCAAGTTCACCCAACTTGAACCAAGACAAAACTCAAGCAAGCCATTCTCCACCAACAAAATGGACTGCTGCATTCCAGGAATATCACAGTCACTTTATGAGGAATGGGTTTTCAGAAAAGTTACCCGTCTTTGGGAATCAGAAGATAGAAACTGTAGCAGATATGGGGCATAATGGAAATCTTGATGCAGAGACATATTTACATGGCTATCCAATCAATCCGCATGTTCAGGTCCAAGAGATACCAATAAGATCTGCCAGTAATTCCTGGTTGAACATGACACCAGATTTTGGAAAACATGAAACAGCATGCCATGAGAAAGAAATCGACATGAGCAAAAGCATGAAACAAATAGCAGGAAGTCCTTTAATAGCTCAGCGGACCACACTTCCCTTTATTCATGCACCAAGGATGGGAGAGATAGGAGGTGTGGAAATGCAACCTCGCAAGGTAGATAATCAACATTCTGTAAGTTCCCATCAAAATGAGATGGCAATGGCCTCACAACTAGAAAGCGCTTGTATCCGACAATCAGTAAACCATTCAGAAGCTGTTGCTAAAGGACAAGAAGGTAATCCTGATATCCCTAAATCTTCTAGTCCTTACCTTGTAGTACATACAAGAAACTCTTGCAATATAACCAAATTCCATGCAGAAGGTCAAGCTTATCCTTCAAGCAAGCAACCCAGTATAACAGGCACCAGCATCTCAAAGACAAGAAAAAGAAAAGTTGAGGAGGGAGATAAGAAAGCTTTTGATTGGGATAGCTTGAGAAAGGAAGTCCAATCAAAGAGTGGGAAAAAAGAAAGAAGCAAGGATGCAATGGACTCATTGAACTACGAAGCAGTCAGAAGTGCAGCAGTTAAAGAAATTTCTGATGCTATTAAGGAACGAGGGATGAACAACATGCTGGCAGAGCGAATTAAGGTACCAGCACTAAACATGTATTCATTAGTTACAAGGAGAAATAGAAACTTCACAAGTAAATTCTCATAAAAACATAATTGCTTATTGTGCAGGACTTCCTCGATAGACTGGTAAGGGATCATGGAAGTATTGACCTAGAATGGTTGAGAGATGTGGCCCCAGACAAAGTGAAGTAAGTTCCTTGCAATAATACACTAAAGTTTTCTACCTTTATGAGTTTATCTGCCCCTAAAAAAAATCCTGTCTGCAGAGAGTATCTTTTGAGTATTCGTGGACTGGGTCTGAAAAGTGTAGAATGTGTGCGGCTATTAACACTTCATAACCTTGCTTTTCCAGTAAGTTCCACCTTCAAGAATGTGCAATGATCTACTAACTTGATCTAGAACTCAAAGTTGAATTTGTCAGGTTGACACAAATGTTGGACGAATAGCTGTGAGATTAGGATGGGTTCCTCTCCAACCACTTCCTGAGTCGCTGCAGTTGCATCTTCTTGAACTGTAAGTTATTAAAGCAAAACTTCAAAACTGTCCTTTGTCTACTATATGGGTTATCATTCATGCTTCAATACAGGTATCCAATTCTGGAGTCAATTCAGAAGTATCTCTGGCCACGACTCTGCAAGCTCGATCAGAGAACACTGTACTTTCTCAAGACCTCATAATAATTTTCATTGGTTACACATGTAATTAATAAGCTAAAAGGCGCTCTAACATACCCATGTATGTATCACTAATAGGGTTATGTTTGTTGACAGGTATGAGTTGCACTACCACATGATTACCTTTGGAAAGGTAACTTTAATTGAGCTTTTCAAGTTGAATGTGCCCTCATATGACAATTTTTGTGGAAGTTGTTCTCCCTCATCAGAAAGAATGATAATTATGGCTGACTTCCAATGTTGACACAGGTTTTCTGCACCAAAAGTAAGCCTAACTGTAATGCATGCCCACTGAGAGCTGAGTGCAGACACTTTGCTAGTGCTTACGCAAGGTTAGTAATCCATATGCGCAGAACATAAGTTTACCTTAAGATTTTCTTATTCCTCTTTTTAGCAACTTCAAAATAAAAGAGTTGGTGTCACCTACAAAATTGGGGACGAAAGAACATGGTTTGAAGTTTAAAAATGCAACTCTAAGAACAGAAACCATACTTTTCTAATACAAATTATAATAATGATGATACCGATGTCAGTCAAACAGTCCTTATTATTAAGTTCAAATCACAAAATAATTTCAAAAATTGGCTAGTAGAGCTCAAGAACTGTTCCTCAGATGTCGCTTGCATTAGAGATGTAAAATCTGGTAATGTGTTACTTCTTTTATTACTAATTTAATTTATAGGAAAATTGATCAACGTTTAAAAATTTACCTGCAGTGCAAGACTTGCCCTTCCTGGCCCAGAGGAGAAGAGTATAGTGAGTTCAGCAGTTCCGATCCCTACTGAGGGAAATGCAGCTGCCGCGTTTAAGCCCATGCTATTACCCCCAGCAGCTGAAGTAAGAATGGCGTACCCATATGCTCCAGTTGAAGCTGGTGACCTACCTTCTTTCCTAGAAAGGTCAATGCCAATACCTCAAGAGATGACCAACTCATTAAATAGAGAAGCAACAGTCATTACCAACAACTGTGAACCCATTATTGAGGAGCCAAAAACACCAGAACCATTGCCAGAACTATTAGAAAGTGATATCGAGGATGGGTTTTTTGAAGATCCTGATGAAATTCCATTGATCGAACTCAACATGAAAGAGTTCACCACCAATTTGGAGACTATTTTACAAGAGCATAATAAAGAAGGCGACGTATCCAAAGCTCTGGTGGCCTTGAATCCAGAGGCAGCTTCAATTCCTACTGCCAAGCTGAAAAATGTCGGCCGCTTACGGACAGAACACCAAGTGTAAGTTCCTAATCTCTTGTTAGATGTTTACCTGTGTAAATATGTAAGAACAAGATAAGTGAACTTTTAAGTATGTCATAAAAAGGAGTTGGTAGAATATAGCATTGTTGTAGTAGGAGTTTATTTGAATCTGAAATTGTACGTAATTAAGAAGACAAACAGCAAAGAGTGTGCAATACAGATATCTACACAAATTTGCACTGCACTGAAAAGAGAGAATTATTAGATGTAAAAAGCTGCAGTACCAGTTTGTATTGCACATACACAAAACCTCTCGACACCGTCAATTATTGAGTATTGAGTCGTCTCATTTTTTACTCAAAACTAATGGTCAATACTCTAATATTGCAGTTATGAGCTCCCAGATTCCCATGAATTGTTGGAGAAGGTCAGTTGTCTATCTTCTGTTGCTCAATTATTTGGCTCTTCATAAAAATAAATTAAATTTGATTAGAACTAAGCTTTATTATGACTCAATAATCTTCCAATACAGCTGGATAAAAGAGAACCTGATGATCCAAGTCCGTACCTTCTGGCAATATGGACACCAGGTATGCAACTGAATTTTCTTTGAACAGTATCATCTTCTCTGGGATATCAACTAATGCACAAGTATCACAGTTAGTGAATGGAGAAAACTTGTGTCCCTGATTCTCATCATAGTCCTAATCTGAAGCCAAACCATACATTAGCAACATTTAGCTTTTGAAACCAAAATTTGCCCCAAAATAGTACGGGAGGACAGACTGACCAGTTTTTCTCTTTTTCCTCCCTTTTCATCACTAAATATAACAATATAATGGTTTATTAGAACTCTAGTCCGCTGTAGATTATGTTGTTTTAACTTCTGTTCCTACTGCAACCAGGTGAGACGGTAAATTCAATTCAACCTCCTGAAACAAAGTGTGATCATGGTGGATCAGGAAACCTGTGCAATGAGACGACATGCTATTCGTGCAATGGCATAAGAGAGGCAAACTCACAAACCGTAAGAGGCACACTACTGGTGAGTGGCCCAGGCATTCGTTGTCCTTTAAAGTCACTACTTATAGAAGAACTATATAAGCTAGCATTGCCTTTTTTACACTGAAACGCCTAGCTTATTGCAGATACCATGCCGTACAGCAATGAGAGGGAGCTTCCCACTCAACGGCACATATTTCCAGGTTAATGAGGTAAATTCCAAACCTTGTCGTCTGATCACAATTTTCAAGAGTCTACGTTGATGCTTCAAAACTTACAAGCGCAAGTGTGTGTAATGAAACTTAGAAATGGATATTATTGATTGCAATCATTCTGATCGTTGAATAATATGTGATCTTATACTGTGCAGGTATTCGCGGATCATAAATCCAGTCTTGATCCAATTCATGTTCCGAGAAAATTGCTATGGTCCCTATCAAGAAGGACTGTGTACTTTGGGACCTCTGTCTCAACAATTTTTAAAGGTACTAGCAAATTTTCAGGAAAAACATTGTGGTTTGATCTATGACTAAAGAATTGAGTCTAAGTTACTGACTACATAAACATTGATGTTTATCAGGCTTGTCAACAGAACAAATTCAGTACTGCTTCTGGAGAGGTAAGTCCAACCTTTCTTGCTTCTCATATTTAAAAAGATACAGAAAAGGGATCTGAGTTAAATATGTGCTACTACTAAACTGTTGAAGTAAAAGATGTGATTGAGTTACCTAATTCCTAGAGTCAGATTATGTTAAACTGTCCTTGAAAATGTCATTTTGCAGGATTTGTCTGTGTAAGGGGATTTGATCGAGAGATGAGAGCCCCCCGACCTCTCATTGCTAGACTGCACTTCCCTGCTAGTAAGATGGTCAAAAATAGAAGTGATGACAAAAAAAAGGAGGGAACAGCTGCAGAGAAGGTTGCTGGTTTCAACTCACCAAAATCTGTCCATACAAAGTAGAGAAACACAAGGAGGAGTAGGATAAGAATTTGATGACTAACATAGTGATGACATTCAATAACCTCACCGGAGATGCAAATTTACAGAAGCAGAATTGAAGTCACCCTTGGCGAAAAAGGGTGTAGTGTACAATAAGCAGCTCTTATTCTTTGATTTATGCTCACAAACTGAGCCATCATTATTCAAGATTTACCAAATAGAAAACAAGGATAGATGTAGGAAAATTGAGATGTAACATTCATAGTTTGAATGTGAAAACAGTTGATGCCATTGTAGTGGAAAATCCTTTTTATTCATTCCCTGAAATGACTATTGCTTTGATTTACATGTTGACAGGCTCATTTTTATGTGGAACAAGTGGTTAACTGAAGATGCATACTATTGAACCTTCACCTAATAACTTAATATAGATATCCTTCAGTCTAAGCAAAGGATACAAAACTAAGAAAAATTAAGATAGGAAAAAGGATCACCTATCAGCAATTGGCTCTGCAAATTATTGCCAACTCTTCTCAAACTTCAGATAGCCACTTGAAGACCCAAAACCGTCTCCATGTTACCACAGTGTTTTGGGAAGGGAGAAGCGAAAAAAAGCGAGAAGCGAAGCGCGCGCGATATTTAGTATAAAAATTTAAAAAAATTAAATAACTAAATAGAGGCAATATATTCTTAGATTTAAAGTAAATAAATAGTCAATAATCCTCACAAGTCATAACATGTAAAGCAAAAACATAATTAAATCACAAAAGAAGCAGTCGCAGCAGCCTCGCAGAGAAGAAGAAGAGAACTTACAGCAGCGGCAGTCTGGCAGCAACCAAAAATTGAAAAAGAAGTCGCAGAGCAGTCGCAAAGAAGAAGAGAACATACAGCAGTAGTCGCAGCCTCGCAGCAGTCCAAAAAATAAATTTGAAATCGGGAAAGTGGTATGTGAAATCACATAAGGATTTCAGAAAATGAAAAAAAAAAAAACATTACAATTTTTAAAAAAAAAAACTAATTAGGGCTTTTTCCAATTAAGCACGCTTTCGCTTTTCTTGCACTTCTCGCTTCTACAGTAGAAGCAAGCGAGCGCTTTTTCAATGTTGCCTCGCTTTAGGAAATAAAAGCGCAGGGGCTGCGCTTTAAGCGCTCTTTTCCTCGCTTTTTATAACAGTGTTACCATGAAACTAAAAGAAAGGGTGAAATGCAAAAGGATAGTATATTAGCAAAGTTTATGCAAGGTAGTGAAAATTACAACAAACCAAGAGTAATTCCACAAGTAGGGCGTGAGGAGGGTAGAATGTCTGCAAACTTTACTCCTACCTTGAGAAGGTAGAGAGGTTATTTTCAATAGACCCTTGGATGAATGAACGATTAACAAGAGTCAGCGGTAACAAGCAAAAACAACAGCAAGAAAATAAGGTAATGAGAATAAATAATAACATGTAGTAATAAAAATCTAACGATAAGGAGAAAACAAGAATAATACTAACACTCTTGAGAATGGGAAAGAAATATACCGCCTTTTACCTTAATCTTCGATCTCTACACCCTCCTATCAAGGGTCATGTCCTCAGTGATAATTAATAGGCCAAAATAAAAGACAAGTTAAACCTACAAATAAGGGAGTACCTCTCTCTCTTCCTTCGGAGGAAACAGCATAGCAGTAAAGGACACATACAAATTATACGAAATGCAATCAAACATCATCCAGGAAAAATTTCTCTGAAAGCCACTGAACTTTTGGGAGTAAGTTAGCAACAACGCACAGCTCTCCCTGCAACCGTTTGAACTTCCCAAATTCTGGAACTGATACACCATTCACAAAGTCAGAAAAATATGGTTTCATAACCTGAGCTTTCCTTAACCAGCTGACCTTACCTCGTAACCTTATAGTTTTCTAGTTCGACTAATGACTTCATACACCAACCTAAATATTATTCTCCTTTTTTGGCACTTAGAAGCATAAAGTCCTTAATACAAACAATCATTATTGACTTATCAGTATGCTAAAGAGGATAATCAATCCCGTTTTTAAGGAAAACAAACGTTCCCCAAGCTCTTAAGTTTCTCATCTCCACATTAGTCAAGAGGTCTAAACTTAGCTATCTCTCTAATAAGGCCCTTTTTGCAACTCAAAGTGGGATTTAGTGAATCATTTTCACTCAATTATACTTGAGATACCAACAGATTTTCACTCTAACTTAGTTCAGTTAAAACATCATTTCCAATTATACTATACTTCTTTTTCTCTTTTCAAAAAACACCTACGCGCTGGTGAATGAAAACTACCTCTGGATCAGAGTAAACAACACTGTCGAATCAGTCCACCCTTTAAAGATTCACACACAGCCACCAGCTAAGGGGAGATCTGTTGTTTGCTGCTCACGAAAACATCCAACCTATACTATAGTCAAGTCATTCACCTATCTTCCTGCTTTCTAATCTCCTGTCCTTCTATTCATCAAATTTTCGGCTAAAAAAAGGAGAAACGAGAACCTTAGATACGCTCACTTTGCATTTTTGCTTACGATCTCGAGATTTGGACTATTTTCAAACTATTCAAGTTAACAATAACAATGAAAGTAATCATACAGTTAATCATAGATTTAATTTGAAGAATTGTTCTAAATTTAGCCTAAATAATCAAATATAAGATTTAAATTTGACAGTTACAGACCGATTCAATAACCAGGTAAAGTTACCTGAATAATTCTGATCGGAAAATATGGCGCCTCCGATTCAGACTGCTCATCGGAGAACTGAAGTTGAAGCGATTCTCGCGTCTGAAGAGTAAAAAAAAACTCTTTAGGTTTGAAAACTTTATTGTTTTGCCGCATTTATTTGATCACATTCCCGCCTTTTATTTTTTCGCTCCAAAATTATTTTTTGCTCTTTTTCTTTTCCATCAAAAAATGCGTTTGACTAATTCTCGATTAAATCAAAATAAAACAAAGTAAAGTTCCAAAGTTTCTTTAAATTAGTAATTATTCATATTTCTTCTAAATATTAGCAAACACTTTTGATTTCTATATATATTTTCTGTTTGTGATATTCGTCAAATATATTTAATATTCGAATATGAAGTAATAACATAAATTCATAACATAATACATGAATAATTGATAATTATGGTAAATTTGTGACTATTCACAAGTAAAGAAATCAAAGTGCATGTTTCGATTAATTGAAGGTCAAATATATTTAGTCGTATACAGAAGTATCAAAAGTACAATATATTAAATTATATTGAGACGAGGTCCAGTATATGCGAACATGTATATCGGAGAAAAAATTGTTCACTTTATCAATCATCAATTATTTTGTATACGCTACTGAATAGAATCCATTTTCTGCATAAAAGAAAGGAAAAATTGTATACAATGACAAACTAATAAATCAAATTAATTGCTATAACCATCCTTTGATTTAATTGTGTCCCGTAGCAAACTGTTTGTCAGTCATCTCTCTCCCTCAAACTCTCACTCGCCACTCTCCTCTCTTGTTCGCTTCCTTTCACTTTTATACAAACATAAGTGTATAAAATTTGTTTCTATTTGTATAAAGCAGAGGAAATTGTATAAACACATATATTTTTGTTCCCCTCTCTCCCCTATCCCATATCTCGCTCGCCACTCTCCCTAATCTCGCTCGCCACCCTCGCCTCTCTCGCTTATACAAACAGAAGCGAAATGTATAAATTGTGTTTCTGTTTGTATAAAGCGAGAGAAAATTGTATATACACATGCAAATACATATATTTTCGTCCTATACACTTGTAATTATACAATAAAAATACTCCCTTGCCCAGTTTCTTTTGTCTCTCTCTCTTTCTCGTTTTATACAAATTCAAATTGTATATAATTTCTCTCTTTCTCGTTTTATACAATTCGATTCAATTGTATATTCCCTACCCAAGTCTCTTTTGTCTTTCTCTCTTTCTCATCTTATACAAATTCAAACTGTATATAATCGTTCTATACACTTATAATTATACAATTCATTTTATACACTTCGTTTTTATACAATTTTCTGCCCAAGTCTCTTTCTCTTTCTCATTTTATACACTTCGTTTTATACAATTCGCTTCAATTGTATATGTATAGGAATTATACATTTATATCTTTGCTATGGAGTGCAACTATGCAAACTTTGCTATGGATACAAATATGAATTTTATGTTTTCTATATGTGAAAGTTGCCCTAAAAGAAAATACATCACAAAATAATGAGATGAACATTTTCCATTTACTTTGAGAAATTGATTTATTTTACTCAATCATCTAATACTATATTCAAACTAGATTATTTCAACTTCTGTGAAGTCTGAAGCTCCACTTTGACATCAAACCTCATCCTAAGTCATCATGGATGAGAGATAGTAGTAAATCAGTGACCGAATAGTCAAGGTGTGCATAAGTTTGATCTCAAAGTTTCTGTATAGAATACAACAAATCATCATAATCCATATGTCAACCAAAGAAAAATGTATCAAAACGCGAGGATCTCAAACTAGTTGAAATGTGATCAGTGCATGAGCAATGTCAGGAGGGGGGTAAGAGGCACTTTAGGTTTCCCCGCGACTCATGTTCCAAAACTCAACTTCATACTCAAGAACGCGTATAACTGTTGCCTCAGCTTTTGAGATGGTATCTTCTGGTGACTTCTCAAGACGACGATTAGCTATGTTTTGAAGAGTATGACAATACTGACCAAAACCATCATTGCCCCATCTTTGACAAGTCTCTTTTAGTTCTTCTGGGGTTTTAGAACCATCTGATAAACAATGAGCATAACTTTCTTGATAGACAGCTTCAATTGCCCAAAAGGCTGTAACAGCAACTGTATAAT
Organism: Solanum sitiens; assembly: GCA_016801875.1. Classification (NCBI taxonomy): domain Eukaryota; kingdom Viridiplantae; phylum Streptophyta; class Magnoliopsida; order Solanales; family Solanaceae; genus Solanum; species Solanum sitiens. The sequence goes on along the minus strand of JABWTJ010000031.1, from coordinate 2,193,075 downwards.
CTACTTCAGGACTCATTAGGCTTTCCAAAAATCTGGACAGTCAATGAAACAGAATATCTCAGTGGTAAATCAGATTAGCACTTTTGAGTATGTTCGGTACGAAGGAAAATGTTATCCTAAAGGTGTGGAGGGAGGGGCGTGGGGTGGTCGGGATGGGGGTGGGGAGGACACAATCAATGTGGAATGTTACTTGTGGAACGGAAATCATTCATAGTAACTAATGACAAAAGCATAGAGATTATAGTAGCGGGACAAGAACCACTAAAACGGGACTGCTGATTACGAAAAATGTGTATGACTATACCTGGAATATTCCAGGTTAGTCTTTTGAGGAACAGTACTGGACAACGAAACACTCCACTTAGATGCTTCTCTCTTGAACCATGATACCTCATCGTTCAGCGCAGCAATACCACCTAAAATGACCTCTATGTCTGAATCATCATCCGACTCCTTCCAAGCTTTCAACAGTAAACTAGCTACGAAAGGAACAAAGGCTCTAACAAATATATAATCTTGTCCCTGCATCCAACATCTAATCTTTAACTGATAGAAAATTTCATGTGCTTGCAAGAAGAAAGCTGAACAGAAGTACAGAACAAGGCACATACTTTAGTTGCAGAAACAAAAAAGAGAAGATAAGTGTTACACTCGGAGAATATCGTTACAGGCTTACAGCACAATACATAATAATCAAAACCATCAAGCTCTGATTAGTTTGCTGAATATGATGTTGCAGTATCAAACACTAAAGCTGAATATGTGGCAGCAGTTACCGCTGCCTGGGAATGTATGTGGTTTGGGAGTTTGTGAGTAGATATGTCAAGTCAATTATCTTGTGCAAATTAATACAATACTAAAGCGTCATCAAGCTTTCATCAGATCTCCAATTTTTTCAGGCCGGAAACAATAATATATTGAGGTTAGCTGTCAGTACATTCAGTTCAGCTCCACAGTATTCATATAAATAATCAAATAAAGATAGTTAGAACAACTCTAAGGTAGTACAAACTTAAATGCTTTAGAACAGTACATGGACTCATTGATAGTAAGCAGCAACTTTCTCCCCTTAACGAGAATTAGATGGTCTTCCTAATCAAACCTTTTATTTAGTAAGTAATATCAATGAAGCTATTGTGAAGGCTATGAACTTAATAATCGTTTTGTCTACTGGTGGTAAAATTGGCATATTACCAAATCACACCCCATTGCCACAACTGTAGATATATGGATTTCGAGAGTATACCATATTCTTTTTTTGCTAGAATAGGTAATAATGAGATCATTGTTTTGGTAAATGACATTGGAGAAGAATAGTGACATTGATCCACAAAAAGCTCAGCAAACTCACTACACAATTAGCATCAGATGTAACTTTTAATCTCCACAAGTCTTTTCGTCTATTATCCTTGAAAAGAATAATTCTTCTCTAAACTTATTTTACACTATATAGTAAAACTATTGGTTGCACAAGGACAAGGGGTCAAATTTGTGAATAAACTCCCCGTCCTTGAATGTCATGCTCTGACCAGACAACAGTGAAACCCCGGATAAAGAATGTTCGGATCCAAACGTGAGGGGGTGTTGATGACAATTGTCATGAACCAACTTCGGCCTAATATTGATACCTATACGGATGCCACACAACTAGTCATTGGGCCGAAAAGAAGCAGCAAAATTAGAAGACCATTTGGGACCCAAGCCCAATTAACAACTAATTAAAAGGACGACGGATGAGAAAGAACGGCTTATGCAAATGGTTGAGAAAACTGTCTAGTCAGAGAGCCTGTCTCTGATCTCCTTCTTCTACAATAGTTTTCTTTGTTAGTTCCATTTTTAGTTATAACTTTGAATTTAGTGATTATAATATGTTAATGTTTCTATTGTGAAATCGAGTTCGTTCCAACAATAATCCTACATTGGATTTGGACAAGAATACACGGTTCATTATATATTTGGTCAATCCTCTCTTTGAGCTAGAGTGTGACTATCTTTGAGCTAGAGTGTGACTATATGAGTTAGGTGTAAGATCTAATTTGACATGGTATCAGAGCCACAGACCTTACGGGAGTTATGAATATACCGCCATCCGAACATGAGGATATGTTATATTGGGAATGATCCGGAATAATAACCTGATCCCCATTATAAGTTTTAGGCAATACTGCCGCTAAGCTAGCTTTTGGAACGTGAGTTAGTTCAAAGCGGAATTTAACATAGTTCTACCTGAATCACTCAATTAACATAAACTTCATGTTTAGTACCATTAACAAGTAAAAGAACATAAGAATTTGGGGGAAAATTATATTACCAGCCATCTTTTGAAAGCAGAGAGGTCAACGGAGCCATCACGAATGCTAAGAGTAAATGGGTGTCTGGTAGCGGAAGTGTAGAGTTCATTGTGTTGATTTAGCCATTTTTGGATCATCAACATCTCTTTGTTACATTCTTCCATTTTCTTTTCAACTTCTTCTTCTTCTTTTGCTATGGAGCGGAGACTGACTTGTTTTTTCTTTGGCAACAGTGGAGAAGTAGAGGCACTGTGTAGAGAAAAGGATATGGGCCGGGTTCGGGGCAGACAATACTTGCCCTGCCTAAGTCTTTTTCGAGTTCAACATCACTTGTTTTCGTGGGCGATCGGTTTTATCAATTTTGATTCGTCTTTGGTATTCAGCTTTAGAAAAGTGTGCATCATATTTATACCAAACTAATATTGATTCGGTTTGATTTTTTCTACTTCAGTTCGGTTTAAATCGGTGTTTTTAAATCGGTTTTTCGGTATAAATAAAAATAAAGGGGAAATATAATAAAGTGTTAAAAGTTTATGTGCTTAATAAAAATAAAGAGAAAATAAATATGCAACGATATTTTGATTTCTCCCATACCTGAATGAATAAAGAAGAGAGCAAATATAAGGACTCATGTACATAAAAAGAAGAGAAACTAAATTGTCATTATAATTTTTATCAGTAAAATAATTTTTTGTCTTAATTGATAGCTTAAGTAAAACGTTTAAATGGGTGATGTAAATATCTTGAGTAAAAAATGTATAAGTATTATTAACTAAGCAATATAATTAAATTTTTTAAATTTTTTAAATAAAAATTTAGTTCTTCGGTGCACCGTAGTTTCGAGACCCTTGCACCGAACTCCGAATCAAAGAACCGAAGTTTCAAAAATAAAAAACCGACATCGAACCGAAGAACCAACACCGAAAAACTGAAATAAATTGATTCGGTTCAATTTTTCAATTTTTCGATATTTATGCCCACCATATTTTCAACTTTGAGGTTGTGAATTTAAATTACAGAATGAGCAAAGGAACTTTGAGATGGTGAGTTTGAATTACGAAATGAAGCAAAGGAGAGAGCTCTTGCTAGTATGGTAAGCACTACTTGATCTCACCAAACATTGTGTATTATGTCATGTAAAATAATGTGCTTTAACTTATACAAATTTAAATATTTATTAATCTTCTCTTTTAAAATGATTTGAAAAATATGTCATACGAATCTTATAGGATCAAGAACCAAAACATCATATTTTACTCTTTTTCAAATTACAAAAATCTCTTACTCATTTTTAATTACAAAAATCTCTTAAATTTAATAAAATATAAATACATGTCAAATCATTCTGATACATTATGTTTCAATTTCATATATATATATATACACACACTCACGCTAGCTATACATGTACATTGATATACATTATTTTGCTACATCGTATATACAAGAAAATAAGTCGATAACATACTAAGTAACAATAACCATATTAAACATTAAACATTGAACTATAACTCAAGTTCCTCCAAGGTTCATATTCCAAAAACGAACAATATTCTCAAGAAATTCCAGGATTAATACTTCAGTCTTCGATACGTCTTCGTCCAACGACTCTTCTAGAGTTCGATTAGCTATGTTTTCAAGTGATTGAAAATATTGTTTGAAATTATCATTGCCCCATATTTTACAACCATCTTTCATTTCATTTGGAGTATTATTTCCTTCTTCTAAACAATGTTTGAATCCATTGTGATAAACTGATTCCACTGCCCATAAAATGGTTATTGCTTCTGTATACTTCACGTCTGGGCTTGTTAAACGTTTGAAAAAACTGTATTATAAAATTAATAACATGAAAATCATATAGTTAAATAAAATATATATATGATAAAATTAACCACTTCAAGAAGTGAATGTAACCTAATTAACCTTCTACGAAGAGAGGCGAACCCAAAATTTGAAGGCTTTGGGTGCACCAATATAAACATAACTTAAATATAAGATCTAAGCTAAACTTAAAATAAAAATAGGCGTAAATGAAATTCAAACCCTGATCTAGAGGTTGGTAACTCTAGCTTTTAACAATTGCACTAGGACACTTCTATGCTTTTTATGGGTGCACTGTTACCTATATCTTAATTTCTACCAATTTTTCAAAATAGATATACATATATACATATAATTTTTTCAAAAGTTACCGCGTACACGTGCACCCACCGTATGGTGTGGGTCCGCGTCTGCTAATGAATACCATTTGTTGTGTCATTTAGTAATGATTGTAATAAACTCCAAAGATTAGATTCTTCCCCAAGTATTACCTATAGTAGTCATTAGTTAAAGTAAAAACATATTTTGGGGTGGAATAATTGGGATTATCTCTTCCCTAACCAAAATGAAACAAATCTTAATTGATTCTCTCTTAAGTATTACTCCGTTTCATCAAGAATAATCTAGTTTAACTTGACACGGAGTTCAACAAAATAAAGATTTTTTTTAATCTTGTGATCCTAAATTAAAGTCATATTAAACGTACAAAATTATCTTTTAATCTTGTGGCATTAAAGAAAACTGAATTTAAAATGTTACCCAATAAAATATTTATTCTTCTTGAAAAAAGATAAAAAGGAAAAAGAGGTCATTTTTTAAAAATGATGGAATACTAATTGTAGTAATCAATTAAAGTAACAATATGGATTGCGATGAAATGATTGAAATCTCTTCTATAATCAAATCAGAAGTTTCAAGTTTATGACTCGAATATAAAACAAATCCTATTAGAATAATCACACATATAAATCCTATAATGCGCAGAGTTTAAATCTAATCAATTTTAATATGAATATCGAAGATCAGATAAAAAAGGAATTAGTAGTTACCTAAAGTAATCAAGGAGGGGCTTGTCATCAACAACACTACTTGTCAATGAAATATGCCACTTGGGAGCTTCTTGTTTTAACCAAGAAATCTCATCATTCAAATAAGCCAAAAAAGCCAAAATAACCTCAACATCATAGCTATCAATTGACTCTTTCCAAGCTTTAACCAAAACACTAGCTGCAAATGGTACCAAAGCTCTTTTCACAAACAAATATTCCCTTTCCTACACTTCATAATTATTTATTCAGACATTAAATTAAAAAAGTAAGGAAAAAAATTAAAAATTAAATTAAAAAAAATACATAATATTACCAGCCATTTCTTGTAACAAGAGAAATCAATAGAACCATCATGGATACAATAAATAAATGGATGTCTAGTGGCTGCACTATACTCTAACTTATGTTTTCTTAGCCATTTTTCTATTTGTGTTAACTGTTTTCCCTTATAATCATTATTATTTTTCTCCTCCATACCTAATTTGATTAATTAATTCCTAATATGATAACAAACTTTTTTTTTTTTTTTTGCTCTATAGTTGCATATTGTTCTTGTACTATATTTACCCATTTTTATATACTTCATGTTGGGTGCTTTTAGTATATAGTTATTATTATTAGAATTAGAAGTGTCGAGCAATAAAAATAGACACGTGTTGAGGAAATTAGTGTTTCCACCGCTTTGAGAGGCCTCCAGCTTCTACTAGATATGATAGCTTTTTTTTTTTTTTTTTGAATTAGTTGAATATTCGATGTTATTCGTATTAAAATTTGATTAACATTATGATTTACATGATTTATGTGAAGCATACGAATATGAGCAAGCTCTTATTCAGGCTTGCTCAATTATTACAAGTTGAGCTTCTACAAATTGCGTTTAAAATGATTTGACTTTTACTTTTTATCTTTAGATAAGCTAATCTTTAATTATCGCCTTTAACAATTTTACATCTAATAAGATATAAATTTTTAAAAAATTGAAGTTCCTTGGAATATATATATATATATATATATATATATATATATATATATATATATATATATATATATATATATATATATATATATATATGCTCATACATTTTTTTAAAAAAATTCATTTGGTGTTGGAGCTTCGATTAGAGACGCTACTAAATTTGGATCATGCTCTGCATGGTCTATTCGGAGATGATGCTCATGGATTCGCAAAGGCAATCACTCGGATGTTTTCCTAACCCAACCCGAGAACAGATCGGAGGGCACCGTAACATGGGAAATGTGCGCGTCTAATCGCAAGGCTCATTTTTCGTTGAGGGTCATAAGCCGAATAATTTTATCTGATCAAGGGCCGATGCACAAGGGTCTTGGTACTATCCAGGTGCGAAAACCCCAGAGGTGATTGCAATGAGCATAAATCTCACTACTTCAGACTAAAGGACGTAAAACTCGAGCTACTACTTCTGACTTAGACGTTTGAAATTCGTGTTTAGGTTGAGTTACGATTTTAACCTATGATTTAGAAGTTTCAACTAAAATTTTCTACATATGCCTAATACAACCAATACCTTTAGTTAAAGATAAAACACTTTCACCCGCAGTTAATGCCCATACTTCAAAACAAACACAACTATTTGTTTTAAGAGATGAAAGTAAGGTGTATGAGCAACATTTTAAAAGTTTTTGAGGACCAAAGTGGTTAAAGAGGTCAAATCGTAATTTTAGCTAAATAAACAAACCTTTTTGTTTGATTCCTCTCCATTTTCCTTGAACCTCTAATCAATTTTCCTACATTTTCATGGCAATTTCAATGTACATATACCCCTCCTATTCACCACCAATCCTACAAAACCCCTCAATCTCCAAAACCCATTTCCCCTTTTCCCCAATTCACACCCCCAAATCAAAGATTTGCCCTAAAAGAAAACACTTACTTGTTTTTGCAGCTGAAAATGGGAGCAAGAATACTGAAAATCAAGAAAATGGGTTGAAAAACAATGGTTTCAGCAATGGAAATGGAAGTACTAATAATGGTAATGGTGATGGTGGAGGAAAACCCAGATTGAATTTGAGATGGATGGATCTTTTGTTGGATCCTGACCCGGATAATATTGTGGCAGTTGGGTTAACGGGTCTGATGACATGGGCTAGTGTAAGTATATTGTGGCAGTTGTTTGTGATTGCATTGGCTATTCTTCTTGCTGCTCTTAAGTACTCTTTTATTGCTGCTCTTTTAATTTTCATTCTTATTACTCTGCTTTAGCTATTTTTGTGTAAAGATAGTATTTTTATTTTGTTTAGCTTGAATTGGTTATATACTAAAGTTCCTTGTTTATCAGCCTCGTGTTTGTTGTTTTTTATCTTTTTTGGACTGCTTTGGACTGTTTTTCCTTGAGTCGAGGTGTATCGGAAACAGCCTCTCCGTATACCTCAGAGGTAGGTGAAGTCGGCTTACTACACTCTACCCGTCCCAGACACCACTTTGTGGGGACTACATTGGGTATGTTGTTGTTTTTCGTTTAGTTACTTGCAAGTTCTAGAACCAATCAATTGTTTAGCAGAGGAAGCATTAGAAAAAAGGGCAAATTAATGGATCTTTGAGAAATAAGAACTTGATGATTTGCTGAGGCGGAACGAGGATTTGAACTTTATGGGTTCTAAACTTTAGGATAACGATATTTACTGTTAGTAACTTGGTACTAAATTTAAGTTTTGTATGTATTTAGTGATTTTTTTCGATAGTTTAAACTAAAACTAGTTGGTTAGATCCATACGATTGCTTCTAGCTCCGCCTTATGAGTGGTTGATGATGCCACAAAGCATACATAAATCAGGATAAAGAGAATAGTTTGTGGTTGTTTTAGAAGACTTGAAGAGAATACTGCAATGAGCTTCAAACAGCGATGAGTTTTCTGAGTGAAATGAGAAGCTTTATTCATCCATAGATGATTACAGCTCCCAAATCGTATTGCAAAATATATAAACAAGTAATGGATTTAACTCAGCACATGGCCTTATTACGAGACATCCAGAATGGATACACTAGAGGTTGTATTAAGTTTTCGTCGAGTGTAGCTGAGCTCAAGTTAGTTGGAGAAGACTTCGAGCTGAAAGAGATACTACTCTGATCACCTGCATTAGGTACTAAACTGGAGAACCTGTGAGCTGCAGCAATTGTGGAAGAAACTGCATGAACTGGAGTTGCATAGTTTCAGTGTAAACAGGTATGAGCAGTGACTACATAAATTCTTTTGATGCTTTGATCTTTGAATAATCAAGCACCAGTGGTAGCATAGTACCTTGCCATGGTACAGACCCGGGTTCGCTTTTTCGGTTGGTGCATAACTCACCTCCACAAGGCAGGGTAAGGGTCTACCTACATTCTACCCTCTCTCGGGTTGTGCATAACTCACCTCCACAAGGCAGGGTAAGCGTCTACCTATATTCTACCCTCTCTAGGCCCCACCTTGTAGGATAAAATTGGGTTTATTGTTGTTGTTTTGACCTTTTTATCTAATAGTACAATCAAGATAAAAATGAATTGGTTGTAATACACCTTTCAAAGCTAGAAAGAACTTGTCTTAATTAGATATCTTTTTGTGCCGTCAAGGCCTAGCTCGAGTGGCAAAAGGTGGAGGATTTGTGGCTTAGGTCGCAGGTTCAAGCCTCACACCACGCAAAGCGAAGCATGGTATTTAAGTGGAGACGGATAGAGGGGTTTGCTCATTATCCACCGAGCTTAGAAAGCTGTGATTGGTTCAAAGGGCGGGCCACAGACGGATTTAAGTAATATACGAGCATTAGTTATGCGGAGATTATATTTTCTTATTCCACCAAGCAAACATCGTATTAAACGGAAAAATGCACAAACTTTCTATTAATGCAAATACAACCAATATGAAAGCAAAATCAATGTTTGTAATTCTCTAAACTCAAATGAACTTTATACAATTTGATTTCTCTATCGTCCAAAAAAACTATTAGATTTGCCTTTGTCTGGCTCATCGTTTCTATCGAAAACTTAAAGCAAAAAATATCACTCCATATGCTGCACAAATTTACTTGAGCTACCAACAACCCTTTCAGATCAATCTTATAGAGTCCAGAAAAGATCCTGATACTTGTTTCAACTTCTTTAGAAATTTACTTTGACGATGAACGGAGACATGTCCGATTTCTGAAGCAGAGGCAATAAGAACAAAGTTATCTTCATTTCCAACATCTATCTCATACAACTCCGCGAAAACCTCTTTGAATTCAGTGATTACTAGCTTGTAAGATGTCTTGTCTGAAGGAATCACATTCATGATGACAACACTATCTTTGCTAAGCAATGTTCTTATAGCCAACAACGCGTTTTTCTGGAAAAACGCTGAAGGAGGAGCACTCATACCCATATTAGCATCAGTCGCGTCTAAATCAACCATGATCACATCAAATTTACAATCGAAATCATTCAAATGTTCACCATTCTCCAAAACATAACCACGAAAACCATCACTTTCAACTTGAGTCGCGAACTTCCCAATCATGTCTAGTGCATCTCCAACACATAAACGTATCGAGTCACCACGTTCTAAACCGAAGTATCTCCTTGCTACTTCTAAAACAACATTATCAGCTTCAATACCCAAGACTTGGAATCCCAATTGAGAGCTTAAAAAACCAAGAAGTGCCCCTCCTCCAACACCCAAACACAGAGCTTTCGGCTTTATCCCGTTTCCAATTTTCGCGTCCAAGAATGATCGGATTACTGATAGACCAGCCACCATTGGAGTCAAATAAGGATGAACTAAAACCCCATCATCAACAATCTCAAATTCTACTTCCTCCATGTTAACAAAATCGACGTTCTTAGGTTGGATCTTTATCTGTGTTTGTACCAAATTCGGCATTCGCTTAAACCTCAATCTCCTTCTAAACTCTCTACTACCTCCATCTTCCCATTCCAACTCCACATCTTCAATCAAAATCTCTCCAACAAACTCCCCAACACATCTATCCAACACCAAACTCCGAACTACCTCATCTTCATAGCTCAAAAACGGAATTTCACATAACCCATCACCTGTTCGACAAAATGCCGATCTGGGTATTAACTCAATCAACAATGGCATCAAATTCTCTTCAACAACAGATGTATCCGCCACACCCACCACACCATCGGTACATAACAGGGGATTATACGAAATGGGGTTTGTTGAATTCGGTAAATTCCCAATTAAAACAAGTCGAGAGAGCTGAGGGAAGTTAAGTATGAGTTGAAGATGACCTTGTTCGGTTGAAAAATACCAATCGGATTCCCGGCCGATCGGAACCAACATTGCAGCGATTTGAACGGGTTCTGAAGGCGCCGGAGAATCAAGAACTGCAACACGGATTTGAGAAGCAATGAAGTGATGAAGATGAAGCAATGGATTTGGGATTGTGAAGGTGATGTACCGGTACGGGACGATGGTTTTGAACGCTGTTGGATCCAGAGCCATCTTTTTTGTTCTTCTAGAAAGAGGAGGGAAAGTTCTATAAGGTGAAAAAAGGAAGAATGTGTTGCTTTTATAGGAACACTTTGTCAGTTCGGAAAATTTGAGTTTTTGAAGTTACGATTTTTGGTTATAGATTGTTCTAGATTTCGAAGTTTTTGAAATTTAAATTGAGTTTCTACATGTATTTTATGTGAATTTGTTTTGAATTCCCAAAACCTGGTTGACACGAGGAAAATATGAGCTTTTGAAAGTTAACATTTTTGGCAATAGATTATCTTTTAGAAGTTAGAAATTTAAATTTTTTGGAATTTAAATTGCTTTTAAACATGGATTTGAGTCTAATTTGTTTTGAATATTTGTGAATGGGAGCGGAAGTTTTCCAAAAACCTGGTTGATACGAGAACTTGAAAATATTTGAAGATTATATTTTCGATTGTTTTTAAAGTTCAGTTAAATCGTAGATACTTTAAGTCTCTAAAGTATATGACTAAATACACAAGCTTAGCCTTTCTATCATCATTAAATTTCATTTTTAATCCTTACAAGCATATTAAACTTTCGATTAATTATATATTCTAATCAAATTTCATTGTTAGATGAAGGTTTTTATGTTATATTTTACTTTTTATAACAATATTATATCTATGACATCAACAAAAACATCAATAACCGTCTTTATAACAAGATGTTCATTGTAAAATTATCCCTCCACAACAATTATCTTTCTTTTTGGATAATATATCACTACAAGGGAGGGGGGTGTTTCTTCCGAACAAGGGGCCGCACCTTTCGATAACTCGGTATATCTACTATATGACCATTAACTAAAACATGTCAATGGTTAACTAATTGACGGGCTGCGGTAATAGTGGAAGCCATACCCAATCTTCATGAATGAGGAAAGGTCTTTGTTGGCAGTTGCACAACCTTCGATCGAAGCATCTAACAGAGACATTACTGTGGATATTCTGACAAAAAAATGTGACATTCATGCCCTCGGAGAGTGCTTATCGACTTAGGGGGTGGCATAGTCATGCAATTAATTCCAAACTTTTAACCATTGACTTGAGGGGTACATTTGAGATAATCAAGAGTTGACTTTGACCATGAAGCACCCAAAAATTATGGAAATTAATTCCCTTATACTAATTTAGATCAGGTAGCATGATTATGTATAGATTGAGGTCATTAAGGATCGTTTGAACAAGTTGTAGCATTTTAAGAAAAAATTACCAACTAATTATAAGGTAAAAAAGACTTTTAACTCTTAATTTATTTGCTTTTCTTATAAGCGTGATATATTTATAAGTATTTAAATCATTTAACTGATGTGAAGTTATTGGTATGTGTTTTCATATGATTAATTATATTTCTAATATATTCAGAGATATGATATGATATTTTTAGTTGTTTGGCATTTTTATCATTCAATTAGTTTTGAGGAGTTATTTGTTTTAACCTACATAGCACACTTTACGACATCAGTACTCAAATTGATTCTATTTTTTTTGGTTTAAAGGAGAAATTGATTTGTGATCCGTCTTTTGGATCAATCAAATCTTTTAAATTCGGTAGATAATGGGCGTGTTTTTCTACCCTTCTTCACTTATATATGGGCTTTGCGGTGTATAGAGTGGAGCTTGAACTTGCGACATAAGTCACATATCTTTCACATTTTGTCACTCGAGCTAGGCCTTAGGGGTAGACATATTCCTTTTTAACAAGATTAAAAAGGAAAGTAGAACAATAAATTGAAACACATGAAAGTATAATTACTCCTCTTGTCTTTATTTACATATTAAATTTTGATTCAATGAGACACTTATTATTTATTAAGAAAACAATGATTAGTGCATTGATAAGGTTCCAAACGTATTTACTAGTACATTTTTCAAAGGCATTAACTCATTGTTGATAAATTGAGGGTATAATAGAAAAAATAAATTTGTAAGTAGCTAATATATATTATATATATATATATATAAAGTAAGATTATTTCTTTTTGATTTTTCATTTGGTGTTCGATATCTATATTGGATCTCAACTAATTCAGATTTGCGTCAGGTAAGGTTAGGAGAGAGAGAGGGGGCGCTCCCTAGTCCCTATCAAGAATTTTTCATACCTAAAGTTCTATCTGAAACTTATGAAACTTATGATTAAGGGAGAAGTAGCCATCCAATGCACCACATTCTTTGATGGTTTCAAATAAAAGTTGTATAGACAAATTTTGGACTTCAAGCTAGCGATGGAGAAAATATAATACATCAAAATTTACAAATTAAATAGAAAAATGAATTTGAGATTGTGCAAATTAAAGTTTTGAATGATTTTGTTGGTTTGATAATCGTAATATCCGAACTAACTTTCGTAAATCTCAAACAATGGATTAGCACCAAACCTTTTGCAATCATTCCAAAATAGAGAGATCCCAGGCCACTTAAATTGGGATTGCTATGTTCAAATAATTTACTCTTACTACCGTGTAATAAATCATATTATCTATATGGAATTAATTTTGAAAATAATACTACAAAATGAAATTCCTTTTGCATATATAGATTCCATTTTTTAAAAATTCGGGATAACCTGTAACCACTATAATTTATGTTATAGTCTTTGTCCTTTGGGTGAGCACTTTGTGTGCACTGGTAAACCCCCCAATATGTATAAGTAATACCCTGCAAATCACACATGAGATGTAAAACGTACTAAGCAAGCCTATGTGACAGACTCGACTCAAGCGATCGATCCAAAATCATCTGTGTGGATGACTACTCTCAAAATCAGCTAAGTCATTCCGAAGAACATGTGAATAATTGATCGGTTTTTAGGATCGACATATTGTGTTTGTCACCACAATTGTTTTTCAGTTTGTATCGATTGCCTGCCATCGATTTTTTCCTGTCGATAATGAGCCCCTTTTTTAAAGTAGTGGTTGAATTTTAAATTTGTAGAAAAAAAAAAAAGAGACAAATAAACCTTTCTTTTTCATTACTATAAATATAAATAACAAACTAATTAAATTAGAAATAAATGAGAAAGAATTTTAAGCTGGCACCTAACAACAAATTAAAGCAGCTTGAATGAGATCACAAAAATACCATAAAGTTCAACCATAAACCTTACTCTTTTTTTTTAATGAAAAATATAAAAAAAAAAATTTGAGTATACCAACAACCTCTTAAACTCGCTAGTAAATTTTGTTTAGACAATCGAACTATGACATGTTATAACTAAACATCAGAACACATGCTAAAACATTTTTATTAGACATTTCCGATGTAAAATTTAGGAATACTGTACGCGCATGTTTCAAACGTCTATGTTTAGATAAGTTAATTATTTAAAATATATCATCTTTTTTAATTATTAATATACATTAGACTAATAAATCGTAAAACTTAAAGGCTTCTTTCAATTGACATAGATGTATATAATATAAAAGAATGAGGCATATTTTAAACTTACATATCAATATCAACATAATCATACGCACAAACACATGAAAACACTTTTTAAATATATAATCTGAACTCAAAATATGAACATTTTATTACGTGTTTGAATGTCCAATAAAAATTTATTATAATTAGAGTATTTGAATAAAATTTACTAGTAGAATTAAGAGGTTGTCGATCATATATTCTAATGTACAATTTTATTTTATTTTAAAAAAAGGAAATAGAAATGAAATAATCTTTCCCAAAAATGGGTAAGTTCACTGATATTGGTTCGAAAATAAATTTGTTCTAATTATTGGAAATTTTAGTTGAACTTTTCAATCATATATTAATTCTTACACTAAATTAATTTATAAATAACATACCAATATTTGATAAATCAAGAATAGTGATAGATACATTGTATAGAGAAAAGTCAAACGACCACAATATTTTCTTAACATGCATTTTATGCTAGTTAGGTATTTTGAGGGTTTCTTTTTTGGGCAACAGACATAAATCACATACTTTTTAAGGTAAAATTATTATTTGTTCCTTATAAGTTTATAATAACAAAAATTCCTTAAATGATACAATAATATAAGCGCTGATACACTAATCTGATGCGCGAGATACATTAATTGTTAAGTAAGATACATTACATTTTATACATGATACACTAACTTGATATACATTTTATACATGATACATTAATTTGATGCGCGAGATACATTAATTTGATGCACCGATACATTAATTTGATGCGTAATTTATAAAACTAATAAATAATAATGATAATAAGAGAACTTAAAGGTGAAATTTCTGTCATTTTTTTTTTTTCATATTTAGAACCATGTTAATTCTAATTAGGTACTTTGAGAAGTTTTTATAACGTACATGTTTATCCTATACACCTAATTTCTTATATTAAAGAAATATTTTTACACTTTGAAATATGTTTTGTCATCTCTAATCAACAATCGTCTAGAAACTTACCTAATTTTTTTCATTTTGTGCACACGTAAAGGTTCTCCAACCACCCAATTCCTTCAAGAGATCATTAAAGACTTAGGTTTTCGTAATTCTATATTTTTTAAGGGGTTTGTGGCTATGTTTTTATTTTTATTTTCGAGTTAAATTTTGAAAATCGCATTGGGTCATAGGATTTTAAAATTCATTTTGAAGTTAGGAATATGAAAAATATCTTAAAATCTATTTTCATCTCAAATTATTCAAGAAAATTCAAAAAGATAATACTAATACATTTTTTAAAATACACTCATAATTTTTACGATCAAACACCGCTTTATAAGTCTATTTTCAATTGAAATTTTAATGACTAGTGAGTAAGGTAGTTGGATTGATACCGACCCCTCTCTCTAAATGATCCACCATTTCCATTCTTGTCTTTTTCAACTATCTGTACTTCTTCTACTATTTAACAACTTGGTATCCTCCATCACAACTTGACTACTTTGTCGCTTCATTTAAGTTCATCTTTATGTTACGTAAAAGTTATGCACGATAAAATATTTGCCACCTACTAGATTTTTAGTAATATTATTGAATGATGTATAATTCTTGTCAAGGGTGTGGTTGTAAAGTTTTGATATCAAATTCAACTGAATTCAATATTTATAATGTGAAAGGATAGTTATGTGTAAACGTTAAAAGAAAGTCACACAATATATATACATATATATTATGGCTGAAAATTCTGTACTTAGGTCTGCATGTGTTTGATGTACTTGTTAAATAATAGGCATTTTAGTATATACTCTTTTAATAACAACTTCTTGAATATTCTTTTACTTTTACCTTGTATTTGCATTAATTAATGCATGCAGAGATGCACGTATACGTTAGCTATTTTACTTTATATAACCTATAACATAAAGGCAGATATAAAAGTCCGACTTCAAATTCAGCCAAATTTGATAACTTTACTCATAAGTATAAACCAAAGAGCTGATAAAATATACTCAAACTTTATTCATATTTTTAAAAACTTAGAGAGTTTGTTTTTCGAAAGATCTTTAACTGACTAAATAATGAAAAAGAGATAATAATAACATAAGCTAAATCTGATAATTTTAGCTCGAACATTAGATTTATGTTTAACCACTTGCATTTTGTTTGAATGGTTGTTACCCATTGTATTATTGTATTGCATTGTTAATTTAAATATCATATTGATTTTAATTGTTACTAAATTTTATTGTATCATATTGTCTAAATTTATAGTTAAATAACAATGAATTGTCTTTATAATGACTGATTTTACGCAATCGCATCATTATCATAATAATTTCTTTCTCATCTTATCTTTAATTATAAATTTATTTTAGTCTTTCGCATACCTTTATATCGTAACTATATTCCTAAATTATCGATATAATCTATGTAAATATTATATCAATATAAAATAACAATATACAATATACTATTATGATATATTTATCATACGTAATAACTATGTTAGAAAATCAAGCTACTAGTGTTTTAAGTCGTCATTTTAAATTACTTATAACTCAAAATTCATAAAATTAAAATTCTGATTCCGTCACGAATCATTCAAAATTTTCTGTCTCTTTCATTTCTTTACTTCAACAACATTTATTATCTCCCACCTGTTATTTCAAGCTTTTTTCAATTCTTATACTCCTAAATTCCTCTTATGTTTTTTGCACTCATTTGTTTTTCAACCAAACAACAATGGAGCCCTTAATTTTCACAGTTTCCGCCATTTTCCTCTCACTTTTCATCTTCATATTAACCCGAAAACCCAAATCCAAAACCCTTAATCTACCTCCCGGACCTCCAGGTTGGCCGGTGGTCGGAAACCTCTTTCAAGTCGCCGGCTCCGGTAAACAATTTTTCGAATACATCAGAGATCTCAAACCAAAATACGATTCAATTTTCACATTAAAAATGGGTTCTCGAACTATGATTATAATTACAAGCGCAGAATTAGCTCACGAAGCTTTAATCGAAAAGGGGCAAATCTTCGCTAGCCGCCCTAAAGAAAACCCGACCCGAACTATCTTCAGCTGCAACAAATTCACCGTCAATGCGGCGGTTTACGGCGCGGTGTGGCGGTCATTGAGAAGAAACATGGTGCAGAATATGCTTAGTCCGATTCGATTAAAGGAATTTCGTGATTGTAGAGAGATAGCAATGGAGAAATTGATCGAAAGGATTCGGGTAGATGCAAAGGAGAATAACGACGTCGTTTGGGTGTTGAAGAACGCGCGATTCGCGGTTTTTTATATTCTACTAGCAATGTGTTTCGGTGTTGGGATGAATGATGAGGAGATGATTGAAAGAGTTGATCAAATGATGAAAGATGTGTTGATTGTGCTTGATCCAAGGATAGATGATTTTCTACCTATTTTGAGATTATTTGTTGGTTATAAGCAACGTAAAAGAGTTAACGATGTTCGTAAAAGGCAAATCGAGACCCTCGTTCCTCTAATCGAGAAACGTCGTAGGGTTTTACAAAATCCTGAGTCCGACAAGACTGCAATCTCGTTTTCCTACCTAGACACCCTGTTCGACGTTAAAATTGAAGGTATAGTATAGTGTTGAACTATACGACTAACTTTTAAAGTTGAGTGGTATCAGAGCCAAACTCACTTTAAACCTCTAGTTTTGAGGGTGTTAAAGTAATTAAGATAAGATAGGATAAAGATTCATTTCTTTAACATAATTACTTAATTATTTTTTCTTGACAGGTAGAAAGTCAGGACCGACGAACCCAGAGCTTGTGACGCTATGCTCAGAGTTTTTGAACGGTGGGACCGACACGACAGCTACGGCATTGGAGTGGGGCATAGGGAGATTGATTGAGAATCCAAGCATACAAGAGAAAATGTACGAAGAGATCAAAACCGTAGTGGGTGATAAAAAGGTTGACGAGAATGATATAGAGAAAATGCCTTACTTAAACGCAGTTATAAAGGAGCTTTTACGTAAACACCCTCCAACGTACTTCACATTAACCCATTCAGTAACAGAGCCGGTTAAATTGGGCGGGTATGACATACCCATGGATACTAACGTGGAGTTTTTCGTACATGGGATCTCACACGACCCGAACATATGGTCCGATCCGGATAAGTTTGACCCAGATAGGTTTTTATCGGGTCGGGAAGACGCGGATATAACAGGGGTGAAGGCGGTGAAGATGATGCCATTCGGAGTCGGACGGAGGATTTGTCCGGGCTTGGGAATGGCAACGGTACATTTGAATTTGATGTTGGCGCGAATGGTTCAAGAATTTGAATGGTTTGCTTACCCGGGAAATAGTGAAGTGGATTTTAGTGAGAAATTGGAATTTACTGTGGTAATGAAAAATCCATTAAGAGCTAATGTTAAACCAAGAATATAATTAAGTAATGCTCATAATTAAGATTATAAGTCCAAAATTTGTTTAATAAAACAAGGTTTGTAACATTTTCAATATAGTAATTACATTATTCCATATTTTT
Source organism: Solanum sitiens (assembly GCA_016801875.1). Taxonomy (NCBI): domain Eukaryota; kingdom Viridiplantae; phylum Streptophyta; class Magnoliopsida; order Solanales; family Solanaceae; genus Solanum; species Solanum sitiens. The sequence continues at coordinate 2,174,522 of JABWTJ010000031.1, read as the reverse complement.
GTTTATATAACATAATAAAATCTTGTGAAGTTTATTTTTAATTACTTTCTACTAATCCTAATGTTTCTTTCTTCTTCTTTGATGGTCTAAACACGAAAACCACACAATAATTGAACTTTAAAACTTCACCCTTAAATTAGTTGTGACTATATTTTTAGTAGACATAGTACATCAACGTGCTATTTTATTTAGCACTCATCTGAACAGGTAGACACATCCGTCCTTATAATAACTTGCACCCTATGTGGTGTTCAACGTGTATTATATACATACAGGATATGTGCGTCTACTTGTTCAGTTTTATATAAATTTAAGTGTCTATTTATGCCGTTGAAGAATATAAATGTTAGCTAAGACCAAGTTAAATGACATGAAATATTTTGTTTATATTTGAAATCTAACTTAGCGATCCTTAAAATGACTACTTTTTCTGTTCCAACTTATTCGATATACTTTCATTTTTGATCGATTTTAAAAGATGATACATTTCTATATATAATACTCTATTAGAAAGTTCATAATTATACAAATATCTATAACTTATTTTACGCCACATTTAAAAGTCTTTAAAAATTATAAGTGTGTAGAAGGACCAATGTAATTTTAATGTTCCATTTTGTAGTTGGACATTAAATATAAATAGTATTATGGATGTAGAACCAATTTTCTCATGAGTCCAATCATGCATGTGATTATGATGTCAAGTATATTTCTAGCCTTGAGTTATGGGAAACAACTTAATAAAACCAATAAATATGGTATGCCCCAAAACACCAACAAACAATGCCTTAGCCACTTGTTAGCTTATTTAAGAAAAAACTTTTTCCTCCTATACCAGGCAAGGTTGTTTTCACAAAAATAAATCGTCTCATATTAATAGTTCACTTTCTGTATTACGTTTTTCTTAAAAAATCATTAACAAAAAGGATATACTTTTTACTATTTTAATTAGAACTCAATGACCTTGTTAAGGTTATAAAGTCTATCATCTTGTTTGAAAATAGTTTAACTGTTCCTGCTTTATATCGTTATATAATATTAAAGATAATATGTGAAAAAATTAATATTTTTTTTAATTAGCTAAAATAAAATATTTATTTCAATATATAAATCAAGTAAATTGAACTAAAGGGTACACATCACATATAAAAGAGAAGTCATTAATGAACCATGTGAATGGAAAAAAAAGAAGGTAATCAGTCATTTTAAAACAACATTAATGATAACAGCATTTTCAGTTGGACGTCCAACAAAAAGTGGTTAGCTGTCACTTAACATGACATCGGTGAGATTCTGAGATAGATTAATAATAATAATAATATACATTGATGAAATAAAAAATTAGTTAATGAAATTTATGTCATGATATTGAAATTGATGATATGTCCTTTTGAGAACCTTATAAGTTATTATCGTATCAAATCTTGCATCAATTAAGTGAAAAAACTTTAAAGTATTGCCTTTTTCTTCTAAGCTTCTTATTGAATTTGTTTCTATATCATACAACTTCTTCCGTTCACTTTACTTGTCATATTCAAATTTGATATATATAACTATGATACCAAACTATTCCCATTAATTATTATACATACACAATTTCATATATATATATTATTACAACATTAACAAATTTATAAACTACTACTAGTATAAAATTAAGGGTAACTTTAACATATAGCCACTTAAAAATAATTAAGTACTCTCCATAACTATAGTTTGATAATTACAATTGTAGCTACATGTTATATGGAGGAGAGAGGCGAGCAAAACTGGGAGAGAGAGGAGAGAGGCGAGCGAGAGGGGAAAAGAGTGGGAGAAAGGTGAATTGTATATGTATATTGGTTAGATAATTATATATTATACATATGTAATTGTATAAATGACAAGAGAGATTGGAGAGGGAGGAGAGAGGCGAGCAATACTGGGAGAGAGAGGAGAGAGGCGAGCGATACTGGGAGAGAGAGGAGAGAGGCGAGCAAGATCAAGAAAGGGAAGAGAGAGGCAAGCCAGAGAGGGAAGAGAGTGGGAGAGAGGTGAATTGTATATGTATATAATTGTATATAAGTATATTATACATAAACATATGTATAAATGGCAAGCGAGATTGAGAGAGGGAGGAGAGAGACGAGCGAGAAAGGGCAGAGAATGGGAGAGAGGTGAATTGTATATGTATATAGGCTAAAAAATTATATATTATACATATTTATTGTATATGCTGACAAATTATACATATACAAACATGACTAATTATATAAACTCGAAGTCAGACCACGTAATTAATGTATAATGTTAGTCGCGGATGATAATTATAGCAAACTATCACTATGATAAGTAATTAAATAGTATAAGTTTGCTTATCCACGTAATTTTCCCTAAAATTAATTATTTAGACGTTAAAACTTTGATTAACCTGTCTTCATTGAAATATTATCTGTGTTGGATAATGAGAGAAATTGTTTGTAATTTCTTTTTAGTATTTATACATGTTCAAAGTAATCATATGATACAATTACAATGTTTTTGAAAAGTAAAAGTTATCTATAGGTCGAAATCAAACAAATTATAGTTACCGATTAATCTACCAGAAATACCAAAACCAAAACTTAAAAATACTCAATCATATCGAATTAATTTGGTGCGGTATTGATATCATACTTTAAAAAATAGAAAACTGAATTATCGAACCAAAATTTTCAATACTTATCAAACTTAGATTTCTTGCCAAAAGAAAAAACATAATAAGAAATAATAATCCATAAGTTCTACTAAACATGTATATGTAATTGACATTATTCAGCAAAGGAAGCTGAACTAATTGATCTACAAAATTACCAACAATTTTCAAGTTGAAAACTGAAGTATATAGCAAAGTGTAAGGTACCTAAAAAATGAAAGAAACAATACTTTGCTATATTTACAAAAGGCTATGAGTAGTAAGTTATCTACCAAATCAAAATCTGAGCAACGGAATGAACGCGATACCTACATTGTGAAATCTTTGAGTCTGTTGTGATCTTGACTTGAAAAGCTTATGCATTTGATGGGCTCTCAACTTGCTTGTTCTCTGAGTTTTTCGTGTTCTGACTATCCTCGTTTGATATGACGTTGTTTCCTCTGACTACCATCATACCAGCCTCGGGTGGACATTGAGCGTCTGTGTTGGAGTCCGTTCTCAGGCTGGAATGCCTCTGCTCAGCTGATAGACAAAGATTTGAACTAACATTCAGGGAGTCCATCTCAAAGTGAGATCGGATAGCTGAACTAAACAGTGGTTGCATGAATCGCCTTTTTTCAGGTGTTTCACGTAGAGAAATTCGACAAACTGGGCAGGTAGAGTGCTGCTGAAACCATATGTCAATACATGTTGCATGGAAAGAATGCCCACATATTGGCAAAATACGTAGCGCATCCTGTTTTTGATATTCAGCAAGGCAAACAATGCACCTATGACAACAAGTTGGAGAAGTTATAATAAGGTAATTGGGCGTGTTTTTATCTAAAGCACTATGGGAACAATGTATCGTAGACACCAGCAATATGCAACAAGTTACAAGAGTTTCGAAACTACATCATACAAGATATGCACACCATAAAAGATTAGTACTAATATACGCAAAAATTCACAAACGTGGCTAAAACAAATGGCCTTTTCCTACGATTATCACCAGAAAAGGGTCATTTTCCTGTATGATGAATGATTATACTACGTTTTGGGAGAAGCATGGATGCAGTTCTATAGGTACTTTTTTGGCACCGAAATTTCTGATCTTGTATTTCCTTCAATACCTCTTGATATGATATATATGGTCGTCGAACCTCACTAGGATACAATAATACTTATACCTTGCATGACTCTCAAGTAGAGTTTATACCACCAGAGTCGGAATCCAGATATTTGATCATAATCCATTTGAACATCTCTTCCCTTTCTTTGACATATTTGGAAAACGGAATCAGTTATGGATTAGCTAATGTGTTTGTTCATTCTAGTCTAAAAGTTTCCAGTAAATCCTTTCCTTCCAAGCAGTTAGCTTCTCTGATATGAAGGCGAGTGCTTAAAATATATTAGATTTACATAACAAGAAGATTGAACATCTTATATGATGCAATCACATTGCACATAGATCTACTACACACCTTGTATATGATGTTTTTGACCCAATGCTAACCGACCTTTTTATTCTTCAAAATCTGATACTTCAAAGAGAGATTTTTTATATTGACCAACAGAGACGTATAGATGGAGAAGATTAAACACCAAAACAATTCTAGGTTTCCTATGTTGCTTCATACTAGGTAAACTGATAATGTACATGTATACTAGAAGTTAGTAAACTCTATTAGGCTAATCATAGACTATAAGTCTCATCGAAATTTCTAGTTGAATGGTCATACTCAATCCAATAAAAGGTGACTTTATCGGTAGTAAAATTCGATGATAAATAGTGTCCCAATGCATACTGTGAAGCTTGTAAGTATGCTAAAAGTAGTAGTCTTACTATCCACTGAAACAGAGAGGAAAAAGTTAACAGCAACCTTTCAAGTTTAATAGTTCCGTATTTCAATCACATCAGTGGTACTGTGCAGTCTAATTATACTTTTTTCTTATGATTGAGAAATCGGTCTGCGGCCAGCTCCAAGGACCAACCGCATCCCTCGGAACTCAGAGATAATGGGCCTGCCCCTCTACCCTTCTCCACTTAAATAAGCTTAGGGGCTCGAACCTTAAACCGAAGTCACAAGTAACTCAACCTTTCCCACTTAACAGTAAAAATGATTTGCATATTAACCAAAACATCAAAGTAGTGAACTTTTCCTCATTACTTTAAAACATAATATGGTTAATGCCTGCGATAATCCAAGATAAGTAGTGTTTTAGAGATGTGGAGAGTGAAATGAAATATTTCATCTTTAGTTCACAGGTGAACTACGTTATTCATTGACAAGGAATTTTAACACCACATGAAAGAGAAACAGGAAAATCGGAGATCTTTACATAGGTAGAATGCCTTCTTTCTCTTGTTATGGCTGTCCTGACCGCCTTATCCAAAATGATCCGAATAACTCAAATTTGGAACTAAATCTGATTTAGTTTCTCCAATGAAAATTCATTTTGCAGATCAAGTGGAATAAACACTTCTCTCGGTTGTTAAACTAAGTAAGAACTAAAGAAAAAAACCATAAAAACTTAAATTAAGGGCCAGATAAAACAGTCTGCAAAGTTTACATCACTCGGACATCATATTAAAATTTAACCATGTAAACTTCACAGATGTATAAACGTCGAAAAAGTACAACACAATCTGAACACATATTCATAATGCTACTTCAGCTTCTTCATTTTTTAAATTTTTATCCGTAACCATCAAAATTTTATTTCCTGCTTTCAACAAATATATTAATAGCCTATCTTATGAAGAAGTCAAGAACCACCAACTAGAAAGAAATGCTATTTATCAGAACTTGTATTATATGTAGAACTTGAAGCAAATATCAACTTACTGAGCATCTTCTGCGGAAGTAAAAAACACCTCCCCGTACTTCTTTGTCGGGAAGTTGGCAACAGCAACTGGCTCGAGACCATGTAAGCCACGCTCTAACTGCACAAGGTAAACATACACTACTATTATTTAACCAAAAACCACGACAAGTGATTCATCAGAAAGAATCATTCCCCTGCCACTAATAAAGAAGAATCCAAGCAAAATATGGACTAAAATGCACTACTAGTGTTTTAGTACTGTTTACTGATCAAGTACAACTAAATTTAGCTAGGTTGTGACTTGTGAGGTAAAAGATGTGAAGTGAGGGGAATAAGACCTGCACGCACAAAGCACGACATCATCAAAACAAAATTGATGTTTGTTTGAAAGGCCTCAACATGAAGAATATGACAAATAGAATGTCCACAAAACATCTTTAACAAACTACACATCAAAGACCTAAGTGGCCTACAGTATGTACTGTGTGCTGGCTAGACTACTCAACTAATCAAAACTGCAGTTATGATCAGATTACGTAGGCGCTTGAACGTGCATATTATTTGAAAATCAGTGTTTGTATTACAATTTTGTCCACTATATATGTATTTCAATCACAAAACATCTAACTTTTTTCCAAGTGAAATTCTGTACAAACACAATTTCAACTTCAAATACTTGTTTTTTCAACTACTAGAAAATCACAACAAGAAAACAGCATACAAATAAGCAACAAGATGTTGAAACTGTATACGAAGACAAGAAAACACCATACTACTAAATCAATAATGAAACAAATGCTTACAATGCTAAGATCAGATCTAGAAGCATATGCGAAAGAGAGACGTCTTGCATTCAATTGAATTCTTGCACAAATTAGCCTTGTGCATACAAATACTATAAACATGGTACTAACAGCAAATCCAATCACAGTCATCACCAAATTTGTCCCTGAAGATATCATTTCACAAACTTGTTTTTTTTTCCCCCTAAAATAGCAACGTTACTGTCCACTCCAACAACCCAAGATTAGAATTTCCCAGAAAAGTTCAAGTTTTGCTCTTCTCATTCCAACATAAAACAAAACACCAACAACTACGCCTTAGCCCCAAACAAGTTGAAGTCAGGTATATGAATCCCCACTACACCCAAAGAACAACAACTACTACCCCTCAGTCCCAAACAAATTGAGATCCGCTATATGAATCACCACTATACCCAAACAACAATTACTACGTCTCAGTCCCAAACAACAATTACTACGTCTCAGTCCCAAACAAGTTGGAGTCAGCTATACGAATCCCCACTATACCCAAATTCTACACAATACCCAATTCATATAAACACAAGAAAATCTAAAACCAATCCCAAATTCTACACAATACCCACTCTTTTTTTTAACTGAAACTATATAAGGAAACCCCTTATAGTACTTTCTTCATTTTTCTCTCAAAAATCTAATCTTTCTAACAGTTGAGGCAATTTACTTGAGAAATGCAGCCAAGAACCTAATCTTCACTTTCAATTTCCAATAACCCTTTTGTGGATTTTCTTTATATCTCATAAAAATACAATCTTTATACATATTGGTCACATATATTTATGCATATATATATATATATATATACATATTTGTATTGGAAATTTGAATCTTTGAAAAGTTTAGCAGTTTAATCAAGAAGAGGGTCAGCATGTTTTCTTGATATTGTCATGTGGAGAGAGAAAACAGAGCAAACTAAGAGACAGATTATGAGGAAATTAGTGAGAGAGATCTCAGATCCATAATCATAGTTGATTAGTGGAGTAATTTTTTCTTTTGAGTTAAACCAAGTAATTTAAGTAATTTTTTTTTAAAAAAATTTTTAGTACAAATATATTTATTAGATTTAGGGGCCCCATCTTTTGACTCTTCTTGATTAATCATAGAGTGACCTATATATATAATAATAATAGTATCAATTATTTATAAAAATACATCTCAATTATTAATTGTTTAATTTTTTTTAACACGGTGATGTTTATGTAGGAAAAAAGAAATAACGGATAGTTAAGATGTATTGTGATAACTAGATAGTGATAATTTAGATATATGACTCGAAAAAATGAATTACTTTAGAATAACAATAGCACTAATAACGTATTTTGTGAAATCTCATAAAGTGAATCTGGAAAGGGTGGATTGTACCTAACATTATTATTATCTCTTGTAGGTAAAGATAATGTTTTCGAAAAACTAACAATTCAAGTAAAGCAAATTAAAATATTAATTAAACAAAAAAAGACAATGAAAAGAAATATGATAACTAATAGTAGCAAAACGGTGGCGGAACATTTATATAAGGAACCTCATAAACAATAAGGTGTGACACCTAAACATAGTAAACAATATGTGATATCTAATATCAAAATCAAATCAATCGATATATTACACTATCAAGCAATAATTATTATGATAGAACATGTTTGTTACATCTAAAGATTTTCTTGTGACACATCAATAAAATTATTATTAAAAAGAAGTTTGAAAGATTTTGGGAATCTGCTTTGATAATTTTATTTTCTTATTAATAAAAAAACTCACTCCCAAGAGAATAAGTACAAGATTCTTGTTTTAACAAGGCAAAAGGTTAGTTAAATATAAAGATTAAATACTTTGCTTCTCCAAACAGTCACATGCCCCATGTAGTAGTTTTTAATCTTCAAAGGTAAGTGAGCCCTAGCTACTAGACAAGTCAAAAAAAAGTAAATTAATTAAGATTCGATTAAATTTAAATTAATGCATTTATTATATCGATACATTTCGTATTTCTCAGAAAAATCATTCGATTCAAGAAATTTGATATGCAATTTAATATGAGCTCCAACATGATTTTTCATTCTCAAGGATTCCAACATGATTTACATGGTAATATATTTTTAAGGGCAACATTCTAATAAGATTTTTATTTTATTTATAGGAGATTCAAAATTGAAAACTCTGATTCATGAAAGGAATTCTAACAATCACATCACTATCCATTAATCCATTATCTACAAGCTACTTCACTGTTTTATTTCATTTTATATAAGTTAGTTTGACTATAAAAATATCAACCTCGACATTATTAGTTGTAGTTATCTTATATATCTCTTATCCTTTTTGTCCACATGCATCATGACTTCCCACTATAATATAGTTACTCTTGCCATCTACCAGTTGGCACAATTTAATGAATTTCAAATAATTGTTTATATATATATATATATATATATATATATATAATTGTCTAAGTAGATATAATTGTGACATGGGTGAAGTTAATCAAAGTATTGATCATATGGTAGAAAGGATATTACTTACTTTTTATAATAATATGATATTTGAAATAAATTTAGTTTTTTGTAGCATAAAAATATAGATGAGAAAATACTCTTTGTCAAGGTTTCTATATTTTCAAAATAATGAAATTTCTAATTAAACAAAAAGATTTGAGAAACTTTATATTTTCTTTTTAAAAATCTCAAAAGTATGTGAAATATCAGTGTCCAAATCAAATGGGGATGTTGTGGAGAAAAACATCATAATTAAAATGCAGAAAATAGAACAACTTGTAAATTAAAAATATTCCTTTTTTTGTTGTAAAAGTAGCTTAACTAAATGACATATAAGTGATGATAAGAACATATATCTTTTTTCATATGATAAAAAAACTAATTAGTGTGAATAAAGTGACAGTATATATATCCACTATGACAAAATCAAAATATGCATATGTAATTTAAATTTTATGAATTTTGCATTTCATAATAATAATATTATATCTAGGTGCTTGAATGTTTGAATTTAATTTTTATGTGTATTTAATAAATTTCTTCTATCGTTCAATCATATATATCGACTTCTAGCTTTATATACAAGGGCGAGCTATTATATTATTATTCGAAAGGAGTCATTGACATTTTTTTTCATCTGAAATTAAATTAACGCTATATAAATAATTTTATTTACTTTTTATGTCAATATTTATTATATATTAAATTTAATTACCTTTTTTACATGTTTATAATTTTTTTTAATACATAATAGTAATTCTGACTCTATCATCAAATATTATCGACTAGCTGACCTTCCTATTCTCAACCTTAAAAATTTACCAAGATAAAAGAAAGAGAATGAAGGACAATTTGATCCAACTTGATTATTCTTTTATAATTATAATGATAATGTCTCAAAAGGGGAAAATATCTATAAAAGAAAAAATGTGAAAGTAACATAAAGTGCAAATAATTGTCAATTTAGATAAATTACCTAATTAAAGTAAGTAATGATTTACATTTGTTACTTTTTTCTTAGTCCCCTAGATATCTTGTCTATCTAAATTTGGTGTAGTTTAATATATTGTTTTAATTTTCTTTATTAGTATCGTTAGTGATGTTATATACTTGCTTTTTTTAATTACTTATTATATCTTCAATTAATTATTTTAAAAAAGATAAAAAAAAATTTAAATATTTTAAATTTTTAATTCATCAATTTCATGATTAATAGAAGTAAAATGATAAATTTACTATGTCAATAATTATCTTCTTAATATGTGTGTCAATCCAAAAGTGGACAATTAATTAGAGACAAAGTAAGTATGAGATAAATTATATCAAAATTTTGGTATAAAAATAATATTAATTTTAGGTAATATCTCTAATAAAAATGAAATAAATTTAACTTCATTTTAATTAATATTTACACTATACAAAGTATATTTTTCTTTAAAAGGATTTAAATTAAAACGAAATAAATCATGGGGGAGAAAAAGATATCATAAAAAATAATGGGACAATATATTATTAGAAAATAAGTCCCATTTAGCTAGGAAATGTTTGCTCATAAAACGCGTTTAGCGATTTATGAGAGCACTGAACAATTTTGAGTATTCTTAAGGATTTTTTCATTACGTGCTATAATATAGGGCAACGTTCACATATAGCAAATATAAAATTCATATTGGTATAATATAGCAAAGTTTGCATAATTGCACTGCATAGTAAACATATAAATGTATAATTTGCTAAACATATACAATTGAAGCGAATTGTATAAAACGAAATGTATAAAACGAGAAAGAGAAAGAGACTTGGGCAGAGAATTGTATAAAAATAAATTGTATAATTATAAGTGTATAGAACGATTATATACAATTTGAATTTATATAAAATGAGAAAGAGAGAAAGGCAGGGAATACAATTGAATCGAATTGTATAAAACGAGAAAGAGAGAAATTATGTACAATTTTAATTTGTATAAACGAGAAAGAGAGAAAGGCAAAAGAAATTGGGCAGGGGAGTACTTTTATTGTATAATTATAAGTGTATAGGACGAAAATATATGTATTTGCATGTGTATATACAATTTTCTCTCGCTTTATACAAACAGAAACGCAACTTATACATTTCGCTTCTGTTTGTATAAGCGAGAGAGGCGAGGGTGACGAGCTAGATTAGGGAGAGTGGCGAGCGAGATCTGAAAGAGGGGATAGAGGGGACAAAAATATATGTATTTATACAATTTCCTCTGATTTATACAAATAGAAACATATTTTATACACTTGTGTTTGTATAAAAGGGAGAGGAAGCGAGCGAGATATGGAGCGAGAGAGGAGAGTGGCGAGCGAGAGTGAGGGAGAGAGGTGACTGACAAACAGTTTGCTATAGGACACAATTAAATCAAAGAGTGGTTATAGCAATTAATTTGATTTATTAGTTTGCCATTATATACAATTTTCCCTATAATATATGTAGGATTTTACGTAAAATATAAAATTATCCACGTAAAATCAATGTGTCTCTATATGTTCAATTTATACAAGTCTAAATCACTACTTTTGCATTGCCAAAATTGGAGGGCATAGATATCAGCTGAAGCAAAGTTAAAGGGCACATTGACGTATTATATCTTATTCACATCGATATATGACATAATACCTGTAGGACTTCACATAAAACACAAAATTATCATGAAACATTAAAAACGAATGCATCTTTAGTTAAAACTTTATACAATTTTAAGCAGGGGCAGAGCTATGTGTAAGGGAGGCGGTGCCACGGAACCGACTGAACTCAGTTGAAACTTCGTATGTATATGTGTACAGTGGCGGAGCCACCATATGTATAGGAGGTTCATCCGAAACCCCATCGGTAGAAATTATATTATTTTTATATGGTTAAAATAATTTTTTGGGTATATATAGTAGTTGTCGGACCCCCTTCGGCTATTTCGTATGTCTATTTTGAACCTCCTTATCGAAAATTTTGGCTCTACCTCTGTATGTGTATATATATAATATATACGACATATATTAAATTTGTCACCCTCTGTAACAAGTACATGCATGATTCCAGCAGTAAGAGGTCAAGTTTTCGACGTCATTGTTGCAGGCTAGAATAGACACCATGAAGACACTATAGCTCCGCCACTGATCAAATCCTTTTAATATAGTTAACCCTTTACAATTATACTGACGAGTAGTCATGAAAATTAGTAAATACATGCTATAGCAAATTAAACTTCTCTAATAATATTAATTTATTTACTGTGATAATGCAATTTTTTTTAATGAAGATAAGAAAGAAAATGGAAATAATGGGGTCTCCATTTTTATTTTGTTTTTTGTTTTTAAATCCAATGGGCCTATGGACTTATATTTTTGGTCCCATCCCATGTATAAGAAATAACAATAATCTAACTTTTAAATGATTTCAGTGAGTACCACTAACTTTGGGACACTTATGATTGCACCATTGAATTATTTAAATAGTTTTAACTTTAAGCAAATTGCAATAAATACATTTTTCTTCTTCTAGTTAATGCAAAAGGTGTAGATAATTTTTTGTTTTAATTGAATTGACACACTAATTGGGTAATGGACCCTCCCACTAATCATATTGCTTAATATTTAATTCTTTGGTGAAGAGATAATCACCATGATATTAATCTAAATAACCGCCCATATAATTTTTGGATTAAAAAGTGCTTTATATATATATATATATATATATATATATATATGTATACATATATATGTATACATAATTGGGTTATATATGGCCCATCTTTATTGGGCAACTTTCACATATAGCAAATAAAAAATTCATATATGCTATAGCAAAGTTTACATAATTGCGCTACATAGCAAACATAGAAACTGTATAATTCGCTATACATATACAGTTGAAGCAAATTGTATAAAACGAAGTGTATAAAAGGAGAAAGATAAAGACACTTGGGCAGAGAACTGTATAAAAATGAAGTGTATAAAACGAATTGTATGATTATAAGTGTATAGAACGATTATATACAATTTGAATTTGTATAAAATGAGAAAGAGAGAAAGACAAAAGATACTTGGCAGGGAATACACAATTGAATCGAATTGTATTAAACTAGAAAGAGAGAAATTAGATACAATTTGAAAATTGTATAAAACGAGAAAGAGAGAAAGACAAAAAAACTGGGCAGGGGAGTATTTTTATTGTATAATTATAAGTGTATAAGATGAAAATATATGTACTTGCATGTGTATATACAATTTTCTCACGCTTTATACAAACAAAAACGCAACTTATACAATTCGCTTCTGTTTGTATAAGTGAGAAAGGCGAGGGTGACGAGCGAGATTTGGGAGAGTGGCGAGCGAGATCTGGAAGAGGGGAGAGAGGGGAACAAAAATATATGTATTTATACAATTTCCTCTGCTTTATACAATTCGAAATAATTTTATACACTTGTGTTTGTATAAAAAGTGAGGAAGCGAGGGAGAGATTGAAGGAGAGTGGCGAGCGAGATACTGGGAGAGAGGCGCCAGGCAATTTTTTTCAAACGTTTGCTATGGAGCACAATTAAATCAAAACCTTGCTACTCTATTTATTTTAGGTTATTAGTTTGCTATTATATACAATTATCCCATCTTTATATTCATTTGTTTTGGGCCTGAAATATAGTCTCCAAATTCCTCTGTGAACTATATGTAATCTTTTTAGGAAAATTTACGAAAATCCCTCTAGTTAAGAGTTAATTACTTAGATACGCTCTATTTTATAATATTATAGATCTTACCAGATGTTGGTGTGTCCAGAATGTGTGTAATTTGTTCTAGATACACTGTATCTCTTCACATCTTGTTCGCTACTCTCTTATGTATTTGGTATCACAGATATATGGGAATCATACTAGATACATACATATACATGTATCAAATGTGTATCTAGTGCATTTGTATGTATCTGGATATATGAATATCTCCCTAGCTCCCTATATTCTTGCTAGCCTTCCTCCTCATCTCGCTCTCATATCTCGTTATTTTAGTGTATATGGTAGCAGAATTTCTTATTTTAGTGTATTTGACTGTAAAAGTACACGTATCTTTCTCAATGCATAATAAGAAATTCTTAATTAGTGGTAAGATACGCATTGTTGTAAGAAATTCGTATATCACAAATTTTAAAAAAGCACTTTAATTATTAAATATATGATTAAGTCCAACGTAATAATTAAAATTAATTTGCATGATTTAAAAAAAATAGTCATGTAATATAAACACGTGATAATTCATTACTACTTTCCTTCCAAATATATATTGTCATGTTTAAATTCTTGAGAATTAATTTGAATAATATTTAAAATTAAATCAGATTAGATCTAATATTTCAAAATTTCAAAAAATACAACTAGAAGTTGCACTTTTTCTCACATCACTTTAGTGAAAAAATGCATCACGTCTTTCAAATACTTTCGAAATGTATTTATCAAATAATAAATTTTCATCTAAAATGTAAATTTGATAATCAAAATAATTAAAACCAAGGGTTATTATTTTCCGATATTGAAACAAATATAATTGTTTATCAAAAAAATTCAAATTTGGTAATTAACAAAAATTTAGAAGATTAGTAGTCAAATTTGGTAATTAACCAAAATTTTATAGGATTAGACTTAATTAACACTTGTATAATACCTCCAACTATCCGAACGCTAGATGGATTAGGCTTAATTAACACAATACTAGATAGATTAGGCTTAATTACCATATTATATATCAACTATCCGAACGCTAGATGGATTAGGCTTAATTAACACAATACTAGATAGATTAGGCTTAATTACCATATTATATATTAACTCCACTACATTCAATTAAATTCTATTACATCGATCTTTTTACACATACCAAAAAAAATAAAACCCTAAGTACAAATCAAATGGCATTATCAAGATCTAAGCATAGTTTAAGTTTTCGATTTCATCCTAACGATAAAGAGTTGATCAACCATCTAAAAAGATTCATGTTCGATGGAATTATTCCACGTCCCAATGTTATTAAACGAAAGGACGTATTTGGAGACTTAGAGCCATGGCAAATTATCGATGGAGAGAAAACATGTTATATTCTTACGCGATTAAAGAAATTCAAGAATTCGACCAAGAAATTCTCAAGGACAGTTGGAAGTGGGACTTGGAGTGGCAAAGCATGTACTATTCCCATTAGAGACAAATCAAATAGAAATATTATAATTGGATATAAGAGAAGTTTGAGGTATGAAAGTGATATTCAAAAAGATCAAAGTAAAAAATGGCTTTTGAAGGAATATATTTTGCCAGATGAGTATATTAAGAAAAGTAACAACAAGGATATTTTCGTCATTTGTAAAATTAAAGAGAAGAAAAAAGAAGAAGACGAAAATAATAATAACGATGACGATGATGATAATAATGTTAAGGATGAAGATGTTGATGGATTAGTGGATTATCTATTTGAAGGTAATTATGGTCAAGTAATTAGCAATGATAATGACAATCAATTAATTAGAGGGTGAGAATTCAAGTATTGAGGCTGTATTGGATATGACTGAATTTTAATTTTTATAAGCATGCAAATAGCAATGCTATTAATTTTTATTTTTTATTTTTTTTGGGTTACATTAGGTTATAAACTTATATATAGCTTGAATGTGAATAATTTTCTTTTGGAAAAAAATATGAATTTGCGTTTAAGGAGTAATGCAATTTCTTATTTTTATTATCTTGATCATCCTTTTTTTTTTATGTATACACAATAAAATCTTATATGGATAGCTCATCAGAAGAAAAGAAAGAAAAATTCCTTATATTTATGAATAATAATATTATTATGTGAAGTTAAGCGCTAAAAACAATGAGCTAATTAAGAATAAAAAAATGCAACCCTAAATCAACGAAGTAATATTTTTGTGCATGTGTATAAATATTCAAGGCCTCTTATTATAATTTGGTCTTAGACTATCAATTTTATTCAGACTTTCTTAACACATATCCATGATAATTTTCTTTTACAAAAAAAACAACAACATAATAATACTTAAGTTTTCTAGAGAAAAAAAATCAACAAATTCTTGTCTAACTCAACAATACACTTGAACTAATAAAAGTGATATGGATTAGTAGATCATATATTTGGAGGTAATTATGATCAAGTAATTAGCAACGATAATGACAATCAATTAGAGAGTAATTATGAGGTATGGCTCCGTGAGAAGGGTGATGGACAAGTGGCTTATGCTGTTGAAAGTCTAGCTCATCCTAGCATGACATATATCTGTATCCCCTGATAATGATCATTCCTATTCGATATCATGAATAGGTATGCCTGCCAACCATTTCTATATGCGAGATGGAGGGCAACTTTGGTTTGGAGCTATTCCCATTAGGCTGTTTTCTCCTCGTCTTGTCGATATAGCGCATCTTACAGGATGCCTTTCATCAAGTAAAGGCTCGTGATAACTAAAAATACCTTTCCTCATTTATGGGGATCTAAATACATCATGGTGTTCGAATACATCATGTTGTAGGGCCTAAGAGAAGAAAGTGAGGACAAATTATGAAGCAAGTACAAGCACATTAAACAATAATGTTTAACATGAAGATTATGGAGAATTAATGAAATTAATCCATATGACAATCCAAGCATTGAGTCCGTACTTGAAATGATTGAATTATAATGTTTATAGGCATGCAAATAGAGATGCTATCAATTTTATTTATTTTTGTTACATTAGGTTATAAAATTTTATATGGATAGCTCATCAAAAGAAAGAAAGAAATAAAACCCTTATATTTATCTTATTTTTTCGACGAAGGAGCTTGGATGCAATGTGATATATTGCAAACAAATGTCAAAACTTTTTTTAATTTTTAGTTTCATAAATAATAATATTACTATGTGAAGTTAAGTGCTTAAAACAATAATATTAGAATAAAAAAGACAATTCTAAATTAATAATACTATTGTGCATGTGTATAAATATTTAAGGCCTTTTATTATAATTTGATGTTAGACTACTAATTTTATTGAGGCGTTCTTAACACAGATTCAAGACAAATTCTTTTAGAAAAAATGAATAGATACTACTTAAAACTTTTCTAGAGCAAGTAAGTCAGCAAATTCTTGTCTACCTCAACAATATACTTGAACTGATAAAACTGTCAAAGATTTATTGATGAGCCTAATCTAAAAGAACATAAAGAATGCAACCAATTATTGCTAATGAATTGATTTTAATTTTTTAAAAAACAAACAGTTTTAATGACTTAATGTCCGAATGATTCAGACATACCTCTCTATTTATTGCAAACAAATAAATTTTAATCAAATTACATTATTGTAAACATAAATACAAACATCTAATTTACGTGATTTCGAGAATGCAAACAATCATGATTTTCCAAATCTAAAAAATGTCACATAATTAAAACTAAGGGTATTTATTTTTCCAATATTGAAACAAATAATTGTTTATCAATTAGTGAAAAAATTTAACCTAAAACCGTCAATTACTGAAATGACAAAAATAGCCCTACAAAACTTTGGGGTCAAATTTAGTAATTTCCTTTTTTACGGAATTAATTACCAAATATTATTTATCCCAATATTAGATAGATTAGGCTTAATTACCATATTATATATTAACTCCACTACGTTCAATTAAATTCTATTACATCGATCTTTTTACACATACCAAAAAAAATAAAACCCTAAGTACAAATCAAATGGCATTATCAAGATCTAAGCATAGTTTAAGTTTTCGATTTCATCCTAACGATAAAGAGTTGATCAACCATCTAAAAAGATTCATGTTCGATGGAATTATTCCACGTCCCAATGTTATTAAACGAAAGGACGTATTTGGAGACTTAGAGCCATGGCAAATTATCGATGAAGAGAAAACATGTTATTTTCTTACGCGATTAAAGAAATTCAAGAATTCGACCAAGAAATTCTCAAGGACAGTTGGAAGTGGGACTTGGAGTGGCAAAGCATGTACTATTCCCATTAGAGACAAATCAAATAGAAATATTATAATTGGATATAAGAGAAGTTTGAGGTATGAAAGTGATATTCAAAAAGATCAAAGTAAAAAATGGCTTTTGAAGGAATATATTTTGCCAGATGAGTATATTAAGAAAAGTAACAACAAGGATATTTTCGTCATTTGTAAAATTAAAGAGAAGAAAAAAGAAGAAGACGAAAATAATAATAACGATGACGATGATGATAATAATGTTAAGGATGAAGATGTTGATGGATTAGTGGATTATCTATTTGAAGGTAATTATGGTCAAGTAATTAGCAATGATAATGACAATCAATTAATTAGAGGGTGAGAATTCAAGTATTGAGGCTGTATTGGATATGACTGAATTTTAATTTTTATAAGCATGCAAATAGCAATGCTATCAATTTTTTTTTATTTTTTTTGGGTTACATTAGGTTATAAACTTATATATAGCTTGAATATGAATAATTTTCTTTTGGAAAAAAATATGAATTTGCGGTTAAGGAGTAATGCAATTTCTTTCTATTATTATCTTGATCATCCTTATTTTTTTATGTATACACAATAAACTCTTATATGGATAGCTCATCAAAAGAAAAGAAAGAAAAATTCCTTATATTTATGAATAATAATATTATTATGTGAAGTTGAGCGCTAAAAACAATGAGCTAATTAAGAATAAAACAATGCAACCCTAAATCAACGGAGTAATATTTTTGTGCATGTGTATAAATATTCAAGGCCTCTTATTATAATTTGGTGTTAGACTATCAATTTTATTCAGACTTTCTTAACACATATCCATGATAATTTTCTTTTACAAAAAACAAACAAACATAATAATACTTAAGTTTTCTAGAGAAAAAAAATCAACAAATTCTTGTCTAACTCAACAATACACTTGAACTAATAAAAGTGATATGGATTAGTAGATCATATATTTGGAGGTAATTATGATCAAGTAATTAGCAACGATAGTGACAATCAATTAGAGAGTAATTATGACGTAAGGCTCCGTGAGAAGGGCGATGGACAGGTGGCTTATGCTGTTGAAAGTCTAGCTCATCCTAGCATGACATATATCTGTATCCCCTGATAATGATCATTCCTATTCGATATCATGAATAGGTATGCCTGCCAACCATTTCTATATGCGAGATGGAGGGCAACTTTGGTTTGGAGCTATTCCCATTAGGCTGTTTTCTCCTCGTCTTGTCGATATAGCGCATCTTACAGGATGCCTTTCATCAAGTAAAGGCTCGTGATAACTGAAAATACCTTTCCTCATTTATGGGGATCTAAATACATCATGGTGTTCGAATACATCATGTTGTAGGGGCCTAAGAGAAGAAAGTGAGGACAAATTATGAAGCAAGTACAAGCACATTAAACAATAATGTTTAACATGAAGATTATGGAGAATTAATGAAATTAATCCATATGACAATCCAAGCATTGAGTCCGTACTTGAAATTATTGAATTATAATGTTTATAGGCATGCAAATAGAGATGCTATCAATTTTTATTTATTTTTGTTACATTAGGTTATAAAATTTTATATGGATAGCTCATCAAAAGAAAGAAAGAAATAAAACCCTTATATTTAACTTATTTTTTCGACGAAGGAGCTTGGATGCAATGTGATATATTGCAAACAAATGTCAAAACTTTTTTTAATTTTTAGTTTCATAAATAATAATATTACTATGTGAAGTTAAGTGCTTAAAACAATAATATTAGAATAAAAAAGACAATTCTAAATTAATAATATTATTGTGCATGTGTATAAATATTTAAGGCCTTTTATTATAATTTGATGTTAGACTACTAATTTTATTGAGGCGTTCTTAACACAGATTCAAGACAAATTCTTTTAGAAAAAATGAATAGATACTACTTAAAACTTTTCTAGAGCAAGTAAGTCAGCAAATTCTTGTCTACCTCAACAATATACTTGAACTGATAAAACTGTCAAAGATTTATTGATGAGCCTAATCTAAAAGAACATAAAGAATGCAACCAATTATTGCTAATGAATTGATTTTAATTTTTTAAAAAACAAACAGTTTTAATGACTTAATGTCCGAATGATTCAGACATACCTCTCTATTTATTGCAAACAAATAAATTTTAATCAAATTACATTATTGTAAACATAAATACAAACATCTAATTTACGTGATTTCGAGAATGCAAACAATCATGATTTTCCAAATCTAAAAAATGTCACATAATTAAAACTAAGGGTATTTATTTTTCCAATATTGAAACAAATAATTGTTTATCAATTAGTGAAAAAATTTAACCTAAAACCGTCAATTACTGAAATGACAAAAATAGCCCTACAAAACTTTGGGGTCAAATTTAGTAATTTCCTTTTTTTACGGAATTAATTACCAAATATTATTTATCCCAATATTAGATAGATTAGGCTTAATTACCATATTATATATTAACTCCACTACGTTCAATTAAATTCTATTACATCGATCTTTTTACACATACCAAAAAAAATAAAACCCTAAGTACAAATCAAATGGCATTATCAAGATCTAAGCATAGTTTAAGTTTTCGATTTCATCCTAACGATAAAGAGTTGATCAACCATCTAAAAAGATTCATGTTCGATGGAATTATTCCACGTCCCAATGTTATTAAACGAAAGGACGTATTTGGAGACTTAGAGCCATGGCAAATTATCGATGGAGAGAAAACATGTTATTTTCTTACGCGATTAAAGAAATTCAAGAATTCGACCAAGAAATTCTCAAGGACAGTTGGAAGTGGGACTTGGAGTGGCAAAGCATGTACTATTCCCATTAGAGACAAATCAAATAGAAATATTATAATTGGATATAAGAGAAGTTTGAGGTATGAAAGTGATATTCAAAAAGATCAAAGTAAAAAATGGCTTTTGAAGGAATATATTTTGCCAGATGAGTATATTAAGAAAAGTAACAAGGATATTTTCGTCATTTGTAAAATTAAAGAGAAAAAAGAAGAAGAAAACGAAAATAAGAATGATGACGATGATGATAATGATGTTAAGGATGAAGATGTTGATGGATTAATGGATTATCTATTTGAAGGTAATTCTGATCAAGTAATTAGCAAGGATAATGACAATCAATTAGAGGGTAATTATGAAGCAAGTACAAGTACACTGAACAATTATGGAGAATTAGGACAAGTTGAGCAATTTAATGGAAATAATCCATATGAGAATTCAAGTATTGAGGCTGTATTGGATATGATTGAATTTTAATGTTTATATATACAATGCTATCAAGTTTTTTTTTATTTTTTATTTTTGGTTACATTTGGTTATAAACTTATATATATCTTGAATATGAATAATTTTCTTTAAAAAAAATATGAATTTGCGGTTTAAGGACAAATTGTTGCATGAGTAGTTTTCTTTAAATATTAATACAATTTCTTCTTTTATTATATATCTTGATCATCCTTATTTTGGTAATAATATTATCATGTAAAGAAGTTAAACGCTATAAACAATACGCGAAGAATAAAAAAAGGTAACTCTAAATTAATAATATTTTTGTGCACGTGTATAAATATTTAAGGCCTCATGTTATAATTTGATATGAGACTACTAATTTTATTGAGACGTTCTTGACACAGATTCAAGATATTTTCTTTTTTAAAAAAAGAAAACATATAATACTTAAGTGTTTTCTAGAGCAAACAAGTCAGCAAATTCTTGTCTACCTCAACAATACACTTGAAATAATAAAAGTGTCAATAATTATTGATGAGTCTAATCTAAAAAAAAAAAAGAATGTCAATGAACATAGTGCAAAAATGAATTAAAAATCAAAAGTAAAATATGTCTCTCTAAAATCCTAACACAATTATGAAGAGATATTAGCTTGATCTTTTTGTTTATTAATTGCATAAAACATATAATAGTTATATGAGGCAAAAGAACTCTAATTAGACTTAATGCAATTTAACAAAACTTAATCTCGAGTGTTATATACATATTTTAGAGTACAATTACATTATAGTAAGCATAAATACAAACATCTAATTACATGATTTTGAGGATGCAATTATTGATTATTTTTATGTCAAACAAAAATTATAGAAACAAGTGCAAATAATGGAAACTAAAATGCAATAAACTAAATCATTAACCTTTTGTTGTATACACATTAACACAAGTCAACCCAAAGAGAGTTCTTCAAATAATTTTTTTTATAACATATACCCACCATCAACAACTTGAAAGAATCGTTATACTATCAGTATAATCTATTAACACCTGATAACAGTTTGCCTATCTTATTTTCACGTAACTAGTTTCACTTATTTAGAACCAGATGCCTTCGTGCTGCCTTGCCCTTGACCACCACTATCACCACCACCACCAGATATAACCTCTGGAGTTTTGACTTTAAATTTTTCAAGTTTCAATCGAGATGGATCAATATCAATTCCTCTACTCTTGTTTAAAGAGTTATCACTTGGGCTCCTTTTGAATGAATTATTCTTGAATTTCTTTTCTTGATCTTTATTGTTTGAAAACACTACTCCAATTTTCTCAAATATAGGAATAAAATCCTCATGATGAAATGGAAATATTTTCTTGAAGAATTCTCCTCTTTTCATGTAGATATCTCTAAAGAAATCTAATAGCATAATCAATCTTGGATCAACTTTTTTTCCTGATTTCCATCTTATCATCATTGGATTTTCTTGAATATTTTCAACATTTTCAAGAATTGGAGATGTTATAGCTTCTGATTTTTCCTTGAGATCTTCCATTAACATATAGTTAATAAATTTGTTTGTACAAGCTAAACTTAATTAGAGAAAGAAAGAATTAATTTACTAAAGATGATAAAAGAAAGAATAATATTAATGAACTAAAGGTGATAAAAGAAAGAATAATGAAATGAATATATATGTATGAGAGGACTATGGTTGGAAATTACTTGGAATTAATAAGATATGGTAGTTGAGGCTTAGGATTAAGTTTGGAATGTTTCATAGTATTGTTTTGTTTGGAATGTTTCATATGTATAGAGTTCGCGATAGTTTGAATTAAATTTGAATAGGTTAATTTATTAGTGTAGCAAATCTTTAACGCGCTTAAAATTTATTTGGATAAAAATAGATTGGATTGAACAATGAGTTATTAGGTTCATGACTCATCATATGATATGTATATATTCATACAATCTCCCCTCCTTTTATATATTTTCTTTTAAAGAGATTTTTTTTTAATAATTAATGTAATTTTGTTGAATTATTAATTAGCTTAAATAATTCAAAAAAAATATATTTTTTGGATTATATATGGTTTCATATGATTATGAAAAGAAATCATAATCTAACCAATTTCTTATTTGCCTGAAGCAACTCATATATAGCTGGCATTTATAATTAGTTTGATCAAATTATTTTAATTTTTGTTTGTTGTTGTAAATTTCCCTCAAGGTCAACTATATATATTATAAAGTTACGACATGTCACAATCATGATATCTTATGATGAGGAAATGGAACATTAATTTTTGAACAGGTAAAAACAAAATTGGTCAAAATTTAAGGTCAAAGTTAAAATTTGAAGCCAAGTTAAATATCCTACTTATGTGTTATACCAAAACCTCCCCATAAACATATCCTTTAACTTGAAGCCAAGTTAAATATCCTATTTACGAATAAGAATGAAGATATTTAAGATAAGATTAGAGTGACGTTTGTGGTAGACAAGATAAAGAAAATGAGAATGAGATTGAGATTGTTTGAACATGTGAAAAGGAGATGGACAAAACCCTAGTTGGGAGATGCGAGAGATAGAAGTAGCTAGACCGAAAAAGTATTGAGAAGAGGTGATTGGACATGATATGACAAAAATTTATATTATCGAGGACATGACCTTAGATAGAAAGACGTTGATAGAATGTTATTAGGTTGTGGAGTGTGTTATGATCTTGCTATCTAAGAGTTTAAATCTTGTTGGTATTTTGTTATTGTACTGTGATATCTATATATCACGCGCAGTTGTTTATTGTGTTTTAATCACCACTAGTCCACTTTTGTTATATTCTCGTAGAATTTGCATTGCCCCTTATTAGTTTTTAAGTTTTTTTTTTTCAATGAGATTTCGGAAACAATCTCTCTATCGACCTACATAGGTTAATAAAAAAAATGTAAAAACGGAACTAATTCATATTATCAATTTTTTAATAATTTCATACATATTCCTTTTTAAATATTTTATGACCTTAATATAAAATATATTCATCTAAATTACTTTTACCTTTCTTTAAACATCTCATGTAATTATCACGAAATTATTGAAATCATTAAGGATATATTTAATTTTGAACAAGCTAAGTGGGATTATTTGAAACGTGCTTGCCACGGCTAATTAGATTAAAAATTATTTTAATAGTTGTATGACGCCTATTTTGAGATTAATAATTATTTTAAACTTATATAACTTTCTTCATTTATTAATTTATTATGACTAAGATAAGATTTGATTTGATTTAGCATAGAATATAATGATTAGCACATCATTGGAGATTTTCAGATGCATTATGATTGTACACTTGTCCTATATGGAATAATTGAATATCTTTGTGCTCAAACGTCAAAAATTAAAATGACTTAAAAAATTCCACTCACATTTTTTTCTTTTTATTTCTCATATTTTTACATTAAAGAATGAAAGAAAAAAAATGAAACACGGGATGACAAATTTCAAATAATAATAATAATTAAAGAAGTTAAAAAATAATTCATGTGTGAAAAATATCAGATATACAAGTAAACGTTGCTAGAAAAATCATCTATAGCCGTATGTAATTTTTTAAAATTTACTTAGGGGTCTAGCCAAAATTAATTATTGGAACCATTTGGTCTAGCCACTATAACAACATGAGGAGTCTTGATCTTGAATTTTTCATTTCTCATTTCATCTCCAACACTTAAACTTCTCTTCATAATAGTTTGAGTTTTCAATTTCTTTTTATTCTTTCTTATACCAATTTTCAATTTCTTCAACACCTCTATTGATTCTTCATAATCCATTTTCTTCAATAATTGATCCCTTCTTTTTATATACACTTCCCTTAATGATTCCAAGAGTTCCATTAACATGGGATCAAGATGTCCTCGATCTTCGTTTTCATTATTGTCATGATCAAAATTATTTTCAGTATTATTACTAGTATTTGCCTTGAATGGCATATTTCTTGTTTCTATGGTATCATACAAGTCATGAGTAGTCATTTTTTTAGAAAATATGAAGTTTTTGTGTTGTATTTGATTTATTTAGTTTGGTTGCTCCTACATACATACATATATATATATATATAGGGGTTGAAATTAATATAGATTTCTTCTTTCTAAACGTGTAGTTAAACTTGACAAGCAAATGAATTAACATGACTAGTCAAATTTGGCCTAGTCATATTGAATTAATCTTGTTTGATATTTGATTCCAACATTGAATTGTCACAATCAATTCTATTAATTAACCCTAAGGTTTGTAGAGGGAGCTAGGTAGGATCCCTCCATCGTTAATAAGAGGTTTTTGATAAATTAAATGATAATAGTCTTACGCGTTATGAATTCAGATTAGTTAGGAGTTCTTTGTTTTCATTAAACCTAACTGTCCTTAAGAGGGAATTTAGTAGCAATAAATTTTCATTTAGCTTCAATTGAGTGATTATAATAACATCCAGATTCACTAAAGCCTTTAATGACGTTTATATAAAGTGTTAATCATAAATATTCATATTTATTATGGCCACCAAATTCTTTATTTGTTGTAGTAATTGTCCACGTATTTTAGAAGTCAAAACTCTTAGCAAATGTCATTGGAAAACAAAAAGAATGAAATGTGGCGCAAGTGATGAGGTTGCTCCTCCCTTGACCAGAATTCTCGGATTTAAGCACGGGGTATTAAGAAATCCTTGGCAGGGAGCGCTACCCCACAAATAGGTGCCCCACCCGGCACAAATCTGGATTAGTCGGACTCCACTACGGATACCATCAGGGTCGAAACCATAAAAGAATGAAAACTATATGTTATAGCACCTGCCAATAAATTTCATATATTTGTGTCATTTTACAACACACCTAGTATACAACAACAGCTTCAAAAACCAAAAGGTATATTGCTGATGTTTCTCTGTAAAACCTAACTAGGCTGGGATTAAGATAATTAAAGAAGTAAATGATACACAAACTAGAGATTAATATAACCTATGTAAGCACTTCTCAATACATTTGATATCTATGAAGATTTTCTTTACCAAGAACTGTACTGTGAACAATATCAACCTCTATACATATTTGGTCTGATATGAGGATCAGGCAAATGAAGGAGGTATACCTACCTCATTCGTAGGAATGTTTCTCGGGAATATTTCAGTTGATGGTAGTCTTGGCACCACCTCGGGGCTCAAGGTTGAGAAGGAAAATGAGGGAGGTGGATCTGTCTCATTCGTAGGAAAATTTCTTGAAATTTTTTCAGTTGAGGATAGCCTTGGCACCACCTCTTGGTTCAAGGTTGAGAAGGAAAATGAGGGAGATAGATCTGTCTCATTCGTAGGAAAATTTCTCGAGAACACTTCATTTGGGGGTAGTTTTGGCACCATGTCTGGGAACTTGGGATAGGAAGGGTATGTAAATTTACTAGAGAAAGGAAGACGTGAACTCGAGTTAGGATTAAACCTCATTGAAGATGGTTGGCCTGCATCAAAGTTAGTTTCGGATGTAGGCCTGTATGAAGGAGCTGAAGAAGAGACCTCTGGGAAAGCTCTTTGGAAAGGATAAGTAACCCTATTACTTTGTGTAACATATTTTGATCGAGACTCCACGTAAGGGGTTGAAGATGGTTGGCCTGCCTCAAAGTTGGTTTCAGATATAGGCCTGTATGAAGGAGCTGAAGAAGACACCTCCGGGAAAGCTCGTTGGAAAGGATAAGTAACTCTATTACTTTGTGTAACATATTTTGATCGAGACTCAACGTAAGGGGTTAAAGAGATTTCATAGGTTGAAGGTTCAGGATAATGGTTTAGTGAACTGAATCGCGAGGGCATTCCTGGGTAACTGGCGGTTGGTAGTGAGCTGTTGATCTGTTTAGTCAGTGAAAGTTTGGCTTGTTCAAGTTTCCCGAGGACAGAATCTACACCATTCGAAGTGTTATGAGACACCAAGGCAAGTTCATAACCTGTTTGAAGAGCTTGTCCTGCTTGCAAACTGCTACTTCGGGGGTGCATGGGGGAACGAGTCACAGGAAAAGACTGCTGGTAGCTAAAAGCAGATGTCTGACCATGATTTTCTAAATAATTCCCATTAGACATTGGACGTGCAATCTCTGATGCTGGGGAATCTGATTTAACAGTTCTGCTGCCTTTGTTATCTTCCAAGCAGCTCATATCGACATGTGAGATAGACGGAGAGTTGTCTACATTTCCATTCTGCTCGGTATGGGAAACATCTGCTGCTCCACACTGGTTTGCATGATTCTGCATACTTGTGCTTCCAGCTAAGCATGGTTCCTGAGATGCCTTCAAGTCATCTCTTTCTTCAGTCACATCCGAGTAATTTTCACGGTCACACGAATCCTGAGTAGTTCACAAAAGACGAATGAGAAGTTGTGATACACCGAACATACATATGCATTATCTTCACCGGGAAATGATCAGCAGAAGGTCAATACCAGACTAAAGCAAAAACTAACATATCTAGAAACTCACTAGGCATAAAGAGTTAAAGAAGAAATCAAAAGTCAATATATATTAACTGAAAAGAATAACCAGCATCACTGTATCGAGACCATATCGAAATTTCGTTTCATCCATAGAATGGTCAAGATTCATCAAATTCAGGACCTAGTGTTTGCTTAGAATCAAAATTACCTTCAACGCCGTTTGTATAAAGTGTACCTTAGATGCCCATGTCTACATATAATAAGACCTATAAACGTTTTGAAATTATTATTACAACTGATGGCTTCTAGAAGTCATGAAAGACCAACACCATCGTTCACATTACTGCTTATATTAAGTGCTGCTTGCTCATTTGTTTTAAGCAGCATCCACATAAGAGAATTTAAACCGCGTAGATGGAATCAAGTGAACCACACCATCATGTCTCTGTTTGTCCATTACTACATTCTACATGGATAAATGACAATAACAAATATATCACTAGCCCAATGCAAATTATAATCCTAGAAATTGCTAAAATTAGTAATATAAAGTACGATAAAGTTGGGTGAGTACATCTGGGTACACATTAAATTAAGATCCAATTGGAGATAGAATATAATCACATCTAATACTAGCCATAACATAGAACAACTAATCCACATTGTCTATAGTCCTAGATAACATACACTAGCAGAACGGGTTACGGAGTATAGCAGACAGAAATCTTCAGAAAAGGAAGAGCTCCATCATATATCTCAATGTGTGTGTGTGCACCGCTAAGTGAGTGTGTTTGTGTATAGTAATATACCAACATTCTTAACAGCAAAAGGAGAAATAACTCACCTAGTTAATTGGAACAATCAATAGATGAATTATGTAAAATGAGTAGGAGATGAGTCAATAAATATACCGGTGTACAGCTATTACTCTCTCTGTACTTCTCTTCCCATTCTCTCTGGGCTTTTTCCTCAGCTTCATATTGCCCTATCGGTTGCACTTGCTGATGTAAAGCTCTTTGGCTGTCTTCATCACTCTTATCTGCTTCCCTTCCATTTCCTGGCACATCTAATGCAGGAACGTGCACTTGATCATTCACATCACTAATGCCAGCTCCAGCCGTCAAAGAATGAGGCTCATTGTTAGCAGAACTTGGAAGAGGCTCAGAGGCACATTCAGCAGAACTATTTTGTAACTTATCACTAGCTGATCTGGTCACACAAAAGGAATAAGGTCCAAAATGAGAAATGGTTAAGTAAATGTTGTATGTGTGTTGGTCATATGTAGGCGTATTTATATGCATTTACATCAATTAAAGTAAAATTAAATGATGAACGTGTCGTGTTAAGGATGTTGTAGCAAAGAATCTATGGAAGTATTGACAAAACTGCTGTTTAAAATCAAATGAAGTGTAATTCCAAATGAAGCAACCTGGTATCCCTGCGCCTTATCCGTCGGCATGAATTACCAACCCGTTTTGGAGAAGAAACAGTGGATGAAAAGTTACTATATCTACTCCGATTAGAATCAGTGTATTTCCTCCTGTCCAAAGAATGAGAAGATTTGCCACTTTTCCATGACAAACTTCTGGCAGTTGATGAAGAAGATACAGTCCCCGAACTTGACAACGTGTCCAGGTCATCTTCTTTCTCTTTCGCACTTGACGAAATGTCCCCTCCTGTTTTATTTCCAGCATCTTTTTGATCAGATAAGATTGTTTCCTTATCAGAGCCTGAACTGAATTCCTCCGAAACATCATCTATTGCATGGTCTTCTAATATGGACAGAACAGCTGTTGTGGCCTTCTCAGCTTTCTTTCTTTGTAGAGATACAATCTTTAACTGCTCTTCGAGCTCCAAGACCTGTAACAGATGGAGGCAGTTTGTTGAAAGTGTTTTTCCTTGTCGAAAGGCAGACAATTTCAGAATTGGAATGGAAAATAAGACTAAGCTAGGTGAGGATTGAGTTGGGAACGATGACTCAATTTGTTGTGTTACATGCATGTCTACTTATAGAGAATTAAACAACATGACTAACCCTTTGTGCCAGTTCATCAGCTCTCTGCTTTGCTGTTCTTGATGCAGATCTTTCAGCCAATAATCTCCCCCGGAGAAATTCAATTGTTGTTTTAGAATCTTCAACGCCATCGATTTTGCTGGTCACAGATGAAAGTTTGTTAAAAGATAATGAAAGTAACATCTGACTCCGCTGAGGTTAAAAGGAGATAATACCATCCTACCATATAATGAAGAAAAAACTCATAGATTTCGACAACTTAATAATCAATGATTTTCAAAGGAAGCCCCTTTAGTCATTTATTAATAGAGTTAAGAATTTGCAGTTATTTTAAGTATGCAGATACTCTTCAAGTCTCTTATTCTTCCGTCCCGTAATCTTCATCCTTTCCCACAACAGAACTTCTAAAGCTCTTTTAACGCCCTGAAATGGATCCACGACTTACTCCGAAAGATCTTTTTAGCTGCCAAATTTTCTACTCCCTACTGTGCTTGACAAATACAGAGATACTTTATAACACCATTACCCCTACCCGGCCCCAGCCGCCCAACTGTGCATTTAAAGCTAATCACTCATTATGGAAACTGAAGGAACAGACTGTAAACTGGTATCACACTTCAATCATTCACAAACATTCAAGACATATATCATAACCACAATACAATCTTTTTCCCTATTAAGCTTCGATTAGTAAATTCAAAGAGGTTATTTAGTCTATTACAATCAGCTAACCAACCTACAAAACTACTCGATACATAAAAAGAATCCCCTTGTAGTACTAGAGTGACAATCTTCCTATAGCTAATTCATTCTTCCTCCTTATGATGAACACTCTATCGTCAAAAGCAACGGACTCCAAATTCACTGTTTTCTTTGCACTCCCCACAACTGACCCAAAAAAGTTACAAAAGAAACACAAAAGCAACATTAACAGTCACCAAAATCCAATATCCAAGGGCGGAGCTAGAGAGACGGAAGTAAGAAAGTTCATCACCACAAAACCTCCTCAACACCAGTAAATCACATTATATATACAACATCAATTCCCATTCCCATTTCCATTCTACTCATTTTTTTTTTCTTATCATCAAAGTAACACAACTAGCTAGCATTTCGCCATAGATTTTACCAGTAGCCATAAACTTTGATTCTTCAAATATTTCCAAGTTTAGATTTTTAGGCTTCCCATTCACAAAATTTTAACTTTTTTCTCTTTCCATATAAAATGCATGTCCACACACAACCTCAAATTCCAAAAATCACAACTTTACATTCAAATTTTAAAGTCCCCAGTTTCAACTTCAAAATCTATGACCAAACACGAACTGATAATGGATTTTTCTGTCTTATACAAAAAAAATTATACTAATAACTAATTAAAAGCTAAATCCCAGATAAGAAATTCACACACACACACACATATATACATAACAAAAAAAATGACTACCTCTGATCTTGATCTTCTTTCCCAGAACTAGTCATTCTTGTAAACAGCAGCTCAAAACCTCAGCTCCTGCAACAAATGAACAATTTTTTAAAAAAATATATATATATATATATGTAAAAAAAAATTCAAAATATTGTCAAAAGAATAGTTAAAAAGACCCAAGTTTTAGAACCAATCAAGATTCTCTCCAGAAGAACTGAAAAACAGCAAAAATGGTATTCATTTAACATTTCTGACTAATTCTTTTAACACCCAAAAGAGAGAAAATCAAAAATATTGACCTTGAAATTTGAGCTGACTTCACTTGGAGAAAAAAATCCCTTTTAAAGACTAAAAGGGGGAATGGGTTGAATTTATTATGTGTGGACTCATTTTTCAGAGTTTACAGTGTTTATTGGTGTGTGTTTCAGTGCAGGGGTAGTTTTGGAACAAAAAATATGTTTTTTTTTTTTCTTAATTGAAAATTGAAAATTGAAAAAATAATATTTCAGTTACTCCTCCTAGATCATCGGGTCTT
Organism: Solanum sitiens; assembly: GCA_016801875.1. Lineage (NCBI taxonomy): Eukaryota > Viridiplantae > Streptophyta > Magnoliopsida > Solanales > Solanaceae > Solanum > Solanum sitiens. The sequence continues at coordinate 2,143,025 of JABWTJ010000031.1, read as the reverse complement.
TCGAAAGTAATATTTTTATCTTTATGAGTGAGTTAATAATAAAGTCTGTATATATTTTGTGATGGTATTTGATTCGGCTTAAAAGTTGATCAAATCGAATTTTAAGTCAGTTTTTGACTTGTATTGTTTGACAAATATGAAAAGTAACTGAAAATAAGTCAAAAATAACTTAAAATAAATTAGAAGCGTTTGATAAAGTAAAAAATAACTTAAAATACATTTAAAATTACAAGTCAAAAACCAAAATAGTTCTCCTCTTACTTTTTTTTTGACTTAAAAATCATTTAAATTTGACTTTTTACTTTTAACATACCTTTTTTTAGTCACTTTTACTTGTCGCCATTTTCTTTTAACATAGAAAAAGAAAGCCATTTTCTTTTAACATAGAAAAAGAAAGTAACTATTTTTTCATATTTTAGCCTTATATTAATTGTTTATTTCCTAAGTTATTTTTTAGGACCTAATATTACTAGCCATCAATTAAATAGGAATAATATAATAAAATAGTCACGTCAAACATTATTTTCTTAGTAATAATGGTCTGTTACATTAAGCTGAAAGAGTATAAGAAAGGATTGTTTTTATCGAATAAGTATATATATTTTGAAGGGTAAAGCATATGTTATAGCAATATTTAATATTTACGTTCGTTAAAAATAACTAAGTTTTTGCTAAATTTTGTCATACATTAATTACATGATTAATTTTTTTAATATATATGTATAATTTTCGTATTGTACAAAGTTGATATTAAGGATAATGTTGTCATAAATAAAATGTGAGTAGAGATTAATGGCTCAAGTGTGAAATGAAGAAACTTGAGCATATGTATGCTCACAATAATGATAAAAAATTATCGAACCAAATGTATTTATCAAATAATGAAAATAAATATATTTCTTGCATATAAATTATGTAAATTACATTTTAATTTAAAGTGATATAAATATTCGATATAAATTAGTATTTCCTTCGTTTACTTTTATTTGTCATGTTGCGCTTTTCGAAAACCAATTGGACTGATTTTCAGATTACATTAATTCAATATTTTAAACAAAAAATTTAGATGTTTAAAAATTATACGAAAAATACTATAAATTATTTTTTTTTGTATATCTATACGATGAAAAAAATATATCGTAATATGTTAATTAAAGTTTTTTATAATTTGATTCTAAAAAAGATAAGTGTGACATTTAAAAGTAGACGAAGATAGTATTTAACAAATTAACTTGTTTACCAATAGATCTTGGTTAAGTAGTTTTGAACATTAATTAAGAATGTGATATTTAAAATAAATAGTATATTCTGTTTCACCAGAAAATTTTTGGATACCATTTACAAACACTAATTATAGTTTGATTCGAAGATCTTACACAACAGAATTAAATAAGAATCTTTATTTAAATATCGTCCACAAAATACTAATATAATCAGATAAAAATCAATTTTAAATCTTACCACATAATTATATGAAGCATCAAATAAGTGCTACAATTTGCATGAACATTGGGATGTATAATTAGAAGTGGATCTACTAACTGTCAAGTTTATTAAATAAGACAACATAAAACATCATCATTTAAAGGAAAAATATTTAAAATAAATATTTATTAAAAATTAACATCGTGTTTATTATATATATCTGTAAAGAGGCAAATAAATTTATCGAATTTTTTATAAATGAAGGTCACATACATGCAAAAAAAAATAATTACTTGTACAGGAGAATATATATATATATATATATATATATATATATATATATATATATATATAATTAAGAAAATAGATTTTTGTTCGTAGAACATTTTGTTATTTTTTATGTTACCAAAAATTAGTTTTTGAACATAACTTTACTTTAAAAATATGCATTAAAATAATATAAAATAATGTGAGTTAAACGTGTAATTTAATTAAAATACGTGATAATCAGTATTTTTATATTAAACTAGACGTTTAAAAAAATTTAAAATATTGAGCTTTAGGAGTATTTATATATAAATATAAATTTGAACTTTAATATTGGCAATTTGATGAAATGATATTTATGACCAAAATGCCTATGTTTCACGAGTCACGACCGAAAGTCAAAATCAACATTTTTGTTTTTATTATATTTTTCGATAATTTAATATTTTATTACTTGAATCAACACAATTTTATATCGAATAATTTCAAACACTTTTTATTGAATGTTATTTTATATGTAGGAGTCAAATTAAAGAATTAAAATATCTGATAAAAATATAATTATCACTCTATCATCTGATATTACGATTTTTTTTGTCTAGTTTATGTAACGAATTTGCTATATTTATTTTATGGTCAGTTGACCTTGACCTTGACCATATTAAAACCTCAAAGTTTGTTGGTGGATAGAATTGAATGAGAATTTTTGGAAATAATGAGTGGTTGAAAGGACAAAATAAGTGTAAAATTTGGAATAAATTTTAGAGAATATAGGCAAATTAAAAATGGACTTTTGGACATTGTGATATATTATAGAGAATAGGCAAATTACAAATGGAAAATTTGCATAATTAAATAGTACCATTTATGCCTCTATTAACAAATTAGTCAATATTATTGAATTTTCAATATATATATATATATATATTATTTTTTTTATTTTTTTTTGGAAAAGACATAATAAGTAGTCTTCCTAATTATAACATATAATTTCACAAGGTGGATTTTACAGGAGGCAAAGGGTACATTTGAATTAAGTAGTTTCTTGATTCACTAATACAAAGTGGTTAGTTTCGATGAAAAAAGATTATAACATAAGTTTGACTATTCACCTTAGGCTTGCGAAGATGCTATTATCCTCTGAATTAATTTATATGGAAGAGTTATAGTTCGAAAATCTTTTCACCAATAAAATTTTATAGTCGTTTAGTTATATAATTTCTGACCCCAATTTCAAGTTTGAATTTGAAATCAATATTGAAAACGTTGCGTATTATTAGACGTGTGTATATATATGTATATATATATATATATATAATGGGACACACCACTTAAAATTTGTTGTTATTTAATTCACCATTTTTCTTATCAGCTTTATTATTACATAGTAGGCAACTTTTCCTTCTCTTCTTTCTTTTGACTTTTTTTTACCAAATAAAAAGTCTAATAAATTTGTATTTTCTTAGTACATCTCTTTCATTACCAACATAATGTTTTAAAACAAAGGGACAAACACTAATTTTAGGCTATTTGTATTAGGCTTTTTTGAGTAATTTAGCAATATATATATATATATATATATATATATATATATATTTATATATATAAAATTCAAGTAGAAAACACAAATAAATAATAGTTTAGACATAAATTAACAAAAATGTTATACTTTTGTGTTTTTGACTCCTAATTCATCAAATTAAAACAAAGAAAAGAGTCTAATCACCAGGAGACTTTTCCTTTTTTTTTTTTTTTAATTATAGCAAGATTTTGTTATAAAGGTCATATATATGAAAAAATAGGTTTAAAAACTTAATCATTATAATAATTTTTTAGATATATATAAAAAATAACATATATAATAATAAGATAACTTGTTTAAGGCTAGACAAAGTAATAGGTCAATTAGATTATTTTTTTCTTTCACCAGTAAGATTTTTTTTTTCTTAGAAAATAAGATTTGTTTCAATATTTTATATCATTTTTTCTAAAAAAAAAAAATACAAATTCGTTGAGTAACAGTTAAAATCAAATGAAATGATTTCTTAAATATTGATTCAATTCTAAGTAACTTTAGCATATGCTTGGCTGTCACTTTTGTTGTGTCTCAATATTACAAAAAGGCAAAATTTTAAAAATAAAAGAAAATTTGTTCTCCTATAAAAGGAACCATCATGTTTGGCTAGTTAACTTAAGTCAAATTTGGCTTCTTTTCCCTTTCATTTAACTTTTTTTTCCCCCTATATAACTATTCACAAAATAAAAATATAAATAAAAGTCACCACTATAGGATATTTTATTTGAAGAGAATGGAATGAATGATGAAGATATTATTCATACAATTAAAATTGAATAGTTGTAATGAAAGATGGTATATTGGAGTTGTTATGTAATAGGAGAATAATTATTAAAGTGAAAGATAAGTTCTATGAAATAATTATCATTAAGTCTTTGACTATATTATATGACATTATAAAGTAACATGGATGTATGATCATACAAAAAAAGATAAGATTAGAAATGACCATGTTCACCAGAAGGTGCAAGTAGCATATATTGATGATAAAATCGAGGTGATTGTTAGAGATGATGATTTGTACATTTTTTGTGTTGAACTATAGATGCATTAATTCGTAATCGTGAAACTATGATAATTGGAAAGTGAAGATGTTAAATAGAGAATGAGACACACCTAAAATTTTATGAAAGAAAGTAATCTCGAAAGACTTTTAAATTCTTGATATCAAAACGAACTTGGCTAAAAATCAAGCACAATAGAAGAAAAAAAAGATCCGTATACAAAACAACACTACCATTTACACATGATTTTTCAAAAATTTGACGAAACAGACTATAATTTCAATCGATATCAAGAAAAGTAACACTGATAGGACCTTTAACAAGAATAAAGAAATATTCCAACATAAGTTTAAAATACTTTTTTCTTTCTCTTTCTGTTATACAAATTTCTATGCAACTTCTATTTGCCCTGCGTAATCAATTACGTACATACAGTGGCGGAGCCACATTGGTTCATCCGAACCCTCTTCGGCGGAAAATTATATTATTTTTGTATTATTAAAATAATTTTTTAGGTATATATAATAGATGTCGAACCTCCTTCGACTACTTCATGTGCCTATTTCTTCAGCTTTTGAACCCCCATATTGATAATGCTGGCTCCGTCACTGCGTACATATATATATATATATATTATAAAATATCACCAAATACTAACTATAAATAGACTTTCATCATTTTATTACTATAACCATAAAAACAATAAGTCATAAATGGAAGCCAAGAAAAATAACATCATGAGTATACTTATGTTACCATGGCTAGCTCATGGTCACATAAGTCCATTTTTAGAACTAGCCAAAAAACTTACAAATAGAAATTTTCACATTTACATGTGTTCCACACCAATAAACCTAAGTTCCATAAAGAAAAATGTGACAAAAAAATATTTAGAATCCATAGAATTAGTTGAGTTTCATCTTCCATCTTTACCAAATCTTCCTCCTCATTACCATACCACCAATGGTCTCCCACCTCATCTCATGAACACACTCAAAACATCTTTCGAAAACGCCTCTCCAAATTTTTCGAAAATATTACAAACTCTTAATCCAGACTTAGTCATATATGACTTCAATCAACCATGGGCTGCCTCCTCTGCCTCTTCTGTTAACATTCCTGCTGTGCAGTTCCTCACTTTTGGCGCGGCTGTTGTTTCTTTAGCCATCCATATGTTTGAAGATACGGAAGATAAGTTTCCGTTTCCTGAAATATACCTCCATGAATACGAAATGCTTTCATTGAAAGAAGCTGTTAAAGAAGCACCGGGGAATAAGTACTCATTTGATGAGACTATTAGGCTATCGCGTGATATTATTCTGGTGAAAACTTGTAGAGATTTTGAAGGGAAATATATAGATTATCTTTCGAATTTGGTTTCCAAGAAAATAGTCCCCGTTGGTTCACTAGTTCAAGAATCCATTGCGCGAGATGACAATGATGAGGAGATCATGCAATGGCTTGATAAGAAAGAGAAAGGTTCAACGGTGTTTGTTTCATTTGGGAGCGAGTATTTTCTATCCAACGAAGACATATTTGCAGTGGCTCGAGGGATAGAACGTAGCAAAGTGAACTTTATTTGGGTTATCAGGTTTCCACAAGGTGAAAGAATGAACCTTCGAGATGCATTACCAGTAGGGTATCTTGAAAGGGTAGGAGAAAGAGGAATGGTTATCGAAGGATGGGCTCCTCAAGCAACGATTCTTCAACATCCATCGATAGGTGGATTCGTTAGACACTGTGGATGGAGTTCATTCATGGAAAGTATGAAGTTTGGTGTGCCTATAATTGCCATGCCAATGCATATTGATCAACCAATGAATGCTAGGCTAGTAGAGTATATTAAGATGGGAGTGGAAGCAGCGAGGGACGAGGATGGTAAACTACAGAGCGAAGAGATTGCAAACACGATAAGGAAGGTGTTAGTTGAGGAAAGTGGAGAGGATGTGAGGAAAAAAGCTAAGGAACTAAGTGAGAAGATGAACGCGAAAGGGGATGAAGAGATCGATGGAGTGGTGGAAGAGTTGATGGCTCTTTGCTGCAACAAATGATTAGCATAATCAAGATTTAAGTTATATCTATCTAATAAGTTAATTTCATATGCTTGAGAGAGTTTAATATTTTTTTTTTGTGATGGTAACATGTGATCGAGCTAGAGACGGAGAAACAAGAGGATGACTATGTTTCTCTTCAATGAAATGACAGAAAACTTTCCATTTGATTGACGACTTGTGAGTTCTGACCATATGAGCTAAACAATCCGTCCTAGTTATATTTAATCATCTCATCTTACTTCCCGTTTCCTCTATAACCTTTTTCTATAACACGTTGTACTTTTTTTTGCTCGTATATTTCTTTCTTTGCATTAGAAAATATCCACTTGATTCTGCAAAATCGAAAAATGGATAAAGAAGAACCTGCAAATATGAAGCTCCGCGTCTTGCTCTCTATTTCCCCCTCTTCGTGTGTTCTTTCCTGTCGATTTTTCATCTAACAATGATTTTCAGTAACTTGATTTCCATTGTTGCCAAACTTTTGAGTCAAAATGCTCTTTACCGCGTAGAGTGAAGAAAGTTGAGGTTACTGGAAATTCCAAAATCTGAAAGGAAAAAAAAAAGTATACAATATTTTGAGTGGAACAGAACAAAATAGGCAATGTAACATCGATAAATACAATCTAATGGTATAAAGATAATTTACCGTGACAGTGCATAGAACTTAAAACTCTCGAGTTGAAGTGACTGTCAGTATCAATCAGTCCAACACAATATTCAACAGTCAATATAAGGCTGCTGGTACAAATTCAAAACACCATTTTTCTTTGTTATCAAATCACTAGAAAACTTCTATATAAGATAGGGCAGCAACCTCAACACAACAATAGAAGATACAAATTCAGTAGATTTCTCGATATACAGAGTTTGAACCAAAGTTATACTGAATTCTGTCGAATTCGTATTTTCTATACTAGATTTATCCCTATGGAGGCAAAGAAGCACACTATGAGTGTACTTATGTTACCTTGGCTAGCTCATGGTCACATAAATCCATTTCTAGAGTTAGCGAAAAAGCTTGCTAGTAAGAACTTCCACATTTACCTGTGTTCTACTCCGGTAAACCTGAACTCCATCAAGAAAAGAGTTGGTGAGAAGTATTCTCAGTCGATAGAATTAATCGAGCTTCATCTTCCGTCTTTACCAGATCTTCCTCCTCATTACCACACCACAAATGGCCTCCCACCTCATCTTATGAACACCCTCAAAACAGCTTTTGAACTCGCCTCTCCAAATTTTTCCGAAATATTACAAACTCTGCATCCGGATTTGGTCATTCATGACTACAATCAGCCATCGGTTACTGATTCGGCTTCCTCTATGAACATTCCTGCTGTGCAGTTCCCAACTTTTAGTGCAACTGTTGTTGCTTTGTCTATCCACATGTCGGAAAACACAATGGAGATGTTCCCGTTTCCTGAAATTTACCTGCGGGAACACGAAATGATTTCACTGAAGAAAGATATTGATGAAGTACCAAGTAAGAAGTTCCCATACGACGAGGCTATTAGGCGATCACATGACATTATTCTGGTGAAAACTTGCAGAGATTTTGAAGGGAAATATATAGATTATCTCTCAAATTTGACTTCCAAGAAAATTGTCCCCGTTGGTTCGCTAGTTCAAGAATCCATGGATCAAGATGATTATGAGGAAATCGCGCAATGGCTTGACAAGAAAGAGAAAAGTTCAACTGTGTTCGTTTCATTTGGGAGCGAGTATTTTCTACCCAAGGAGGAAATACTTGCAGTAGCTCAAGGGCTAGAGCTTAGCAAAGTGAACTTCATTTGGATTATCAGGTTTCCACAAGGTGAAAGAATGAATATTCGAGATGCATTACCCAAAGGGTATCTTGAAAGGGTAGGAGAAAGAGGAATGTTTATCGAAGGATGGGCTCCTCAAGCAACGATTCTTCAACATCCATCGATAGGTGGATTCGTGAGTCATTGTGGATGGAGTTCATTCATGGAAAGTATGAAGTTTGGTGTGCCTATAATTGCTATGCCAATGCACATTGATCAACCAATGAATGCTAGGCTTGTGGAATATATCGGTGTGGGAGTGGAAGCAGCGAAGGACGAGGATGGTAAGTTACAAAGTGAAGAAATTGCAAAGGCGATAAGGGAAGTGGTAGCAGAGGAAAGTGGGGAGGATGTGAGGAAGAAAGTTAAGGAACTGAGTGAGAAGATGAACGCAAAAGAGGATGAAGAGATAGATGGTGTGGCGGAAGAGCTGATGGCACTTCGTAGCAACAAATGATTAGCAATAAGAGTAAATGTCAGTCCAGTGTAACTCAACTGTTATAGTAAGTTGAGAGTACTAATCATCTTGTTACCAATAATCACTGACCTTTTAAATGATTCAGCAGAATGTAGATTGTATCCAAGAAAAACATTCATTAAGACGTAATTCCGAGCCAGCATTATGCTTGCATCAGAACAGACTGTTAACATCACACGACACACATTCCACAGAGAAATACGCGCAATTTCATGCATTTAAGACATGATGTCAAATAAAGGGAAACTAGCAAATTCATTTTCGAAGCATTTAGGACAGGGGAATTATTGTCTTGAAAACTCTAGCAAAGGTGTACATAACAGTAAAAACTCAGTGAAGCATTACATCAAACACATTGTTGGCATAGAGAATACATTAGTAAACTAATCAACTGAGATAATACATAAATATACCATTTAACTTAGTTTCAGCTAGTATTTATGTTTTTCAACGTTGGATAAATATAAGTAGACACTTAAATTTGTATAAAGTTGAACAAATAGGTACACGTGTCCTACGTGACATCCTATACGACAATTTGTGTTCTACGTGGGTTCTACATACTACAATAAAAATAACTTTTAACGGCAATAAATATTGACATTAATAAAGAGTGCTGAAGTCTTTACCGACATTAGTTAAGAGTCATTAGAACCAATATCGCTTAATACATTAGAAACATATCAAAAAGCTTTAATTGCAGTTAATAATCATTTTTGATATAGTAACATGTGTCTACTTATTCGACTTTATATTTCAATGTGTGCTTGTATACAATCAACATTGAAGCACATAAATATAAAATAATATCAAAATTAAATGGTATCATGCCCAAAACAAAATCACATTAGGCAAAATTTGGAATTTCCCATCATAACGTGGCCTAATATTTGGCATAAAAAGCCCATATTATAATTTTTGGATATCTAATAGCTCAAATACATTATTTTTTTTGCCAAACTATTGAAAATCTCATTAATTAGTTTAGAAATTAATTATTTAAATAGGCCTAATTTATAATACTATAATTTTTATTAAATTTTGATGCATCTAGTAAAAGCTTTTATTCGTTTGATTTAGGCAAAAGAAATGTAATAGCTTTAATTTGAGTGAGTTAGGCAGGAATGAAATATATATATATATATATATATATATATATATATATATATATATATATATATATATATATATATATATATATATATATATATGAAAAATAATTTTATAGAGAAATGAGTTAATTTTGTATTATTTTTTGTTGTTATTTGATATATAAATTTTAAAAATATATGGGCATAATTTAGATAAACATTATAAAAAAACGGAAGATAGAACCGGATAATATGAGAATTAACGTGGAATGCGTAGAATTTTATTTCTTTTTCTTTTTTAAGGAAATTATTTTCCAAAAATAACTCGAAATTCTTTTTTTGATATCATATTTTAAATAGTACGAATATGTAAATGAAATAAATTCATTAAATATAGTGAAGAAGCGTAGCTTAGTGGTCTACTGTGTTTAATTACTTGCTTTTAGAGTCATTAATAGGTGGGTCTACACATTAATTAATTAATTAATTAATTAATTAATAGATAGATATAGTTATGTAGCCATTATTGTCCCAACTCCTATTTTTGTAATGAAAGGATATTTTAATTAAATTAAACATCATCTTAAAATGGTATATTCAAAAAATATAGGATGTAGGTAATATTTAAGAATAGAAAAAAAGTATTATTATTATTGTTATTATTATTATTATTGCGATTCATTATAACTTAGAACAAAATTCTGAGTGTGTTGTCATTGATAACCACCTATTAGGCTTAACATAACCAACCCCTTCGAATTAAAAAAAATGAAATTATATTTTGAATAATTAATTTAAACTTCTTTTTATATATTTTTAAACTTTGTGCTGAAATCAAATTCGCATACATTAAATTTAAAAAACTATGATGGGTCATACTAGAACTCGTAAATTAGTTTACAAACAATAAAGTAAAAGACTGAATTTCATATTTAATTTATTGGGTGTTTTTTATTACTTTCTTGATCTATACATTTTTTTAAAATTGAATACATGACAAAATATTTTGATATTTTATTGAAAGCGGTGAGAAATTAAAAAAAGGTCATAAAAAATGAATCTACCAGACAGAATGAGGTCGTAGTAGTTAGAGGTTGGGGGTTGGATGTTGGGGTGTGTGTATGTGAATACTCGATACTTCGTAAAATAATGATAGTTTGAAAGTTTCTTTAAACATATTCACAAGAAAAATTTTGAACATAATAATCACGTAGCATATTATATCAATATCAAATTATATGATATAGTTTGAATAAATACTCAGAAAATCTCTAATTACCTACGAAAAGTCACACAAGAATTCACTTCCATAAAACTTGCCTAAATTTTGTAAATTATTTTTTTAACCAATTACAATCATACAATAAGTCACTTTGCATAACATTTGGCTAGAAGTCTATAAAATAAAAAAAAATAAAAAACTTAACAACCAATCACATTAAACAAGGGGTGTAATAAAATGATAATATTATTTCATTTTTAATAATAGATTTTCGATTTAAGCTCTGATACAATCGCCATCTTTATTAGGTAGAGTCTTAGTTATTCCGTTATGTCTTCAACTCTCTTCAACATAAATAAGGTAGACAATGACACCAAACTCCACAGCTTTCCGCATCACACCTGCTTGTTTCGATCCTTACAAACTCGAACTTAATCATGGGAACACAAGTAACAGAGCATGGTACCAGTAATTTGAGGGTAGTGATGTTCCCATGGTTAGCTTATGGACACATTTCGCCATTTCTAAACGTAGCCAAGAAACTCGCGGACAGGGGATTCATGATTTACCTCTGTTCTACACCGATAAATCTCAAATCCACCATCAAGAAAATCCCTGAAAAGTATGCTCATTCGATTCATCTTATCGAGCTTCACTTACCAGAATTACCCGAACTTCCTCCTCATTACCATACGACGAATGGTCTCCCACCCCATCTCAATCACACCCTTAAAATGGCCCTGAAAATGTCCAAACCAAACTTTTCGAAAATCTTGAAAAAACTAAAACCTGATTTGATGATTTATGATGTATTGCAGCAATGGGCTGAACGTGTCGCGAATGAACAGAACATTCCAGCAGTCAGACTACTAACTTTTGGTGCAGCTGTGTTTTCGTATTTTTGTTAACTTAGTAAAGAAACCCGGGGTTGAATTCCCTTTCCCTGATATTTATCTCAGGAAAAGTGAACAAGTAAAAATGAATGAAACGTTGGAAAAATCTACTAAAGATCAAGAACTTGATGACGATGAAGAACGTTTAGTGGATGGATATAAACAAATCGCGCTTATATGTACCTCTAGAACTATAGAGGCAAAATACATAGATTTTTTGTCTGATTTGAGCAATTTGAAAGTTGTTCCTGTTGGTCCACCAGTTCAAGATTTGATCACTAATGACGCGGACGATATGGAGCTAATAGATTGGCAAGGAACAAAAGATGAGAATTCAACTGTTTTCGTCTCCTTTGGGAGTGAGTATTTCTTGTCAAAAGAAGATATGGAAGAAGTAGCTTTCGGGTTAGAGCTAAGTAATGTTAATTTCGTATGGGTTGTAAGATTTCTGAAAGGGGAAGAGCAAAATCTCGAAGATGCATTACCAAAAGGTTTTCTTGAAAGAATTGGAGAAAGGGGAAAAGTTTTGGACAAATTCGCGCCACAACTAAGAATTTTAAATCATCCGAGTACGGGAGGATTTATAAGTCATTGTGGTTGGAATTCAGTAATGGAAAGTATAGATTTCGGGGTTCCTATAATTGCCATCTTATGCATCTTGATCAACCAGTGAATGCTAGGTTGGTCTTACAATTGGGAGTGGCGGTGGAGATTGTTAGAGATGATGATGGGAAAATTTCACAGAGGAAAAATCGCGGAAACTCTTAAAGGTGTCATAACAGAGAAAACAGGGGAAAATTTGAGGGCGAAAATGAGAGATATTAGCAAGAATTTGAAATCTATAAGAGGTGAAGAGATGGATATTGCTGCTCAAGAGCTAATCCAATTTTGTAAGATTAGTACTAATTAACATAATTATAATGTATGTGAGTTCTTTCATGTTCTTGTTGATAGTCAAAATACATTAAGATTGAAATAATGAGGAAAAAAAAAGATGTAACCTATAAATTGATCTTACAATTCAACATTTTCAAATATGACTTTGTTTAGCTTTCATTTCCAATTCTCAATAGCAACAAGTATGGCCAAATGTCGACTCAAACTAGGGCTTTGTATCGGTTGGTTCAGTTTGGTTTTGAAGTATATCTGTTTGACTTATTGGTTATCGGTTTGTACAGATGCTAAACCGTTATAGAACCATTAAGATATTGTCTTTTCGGTTATTGGGTTATCGGTTATTGAGCGTTATCGATTTTAACCGTTAAGATTTGACACAAAAATAAATTAATGAAAATCACTTAGAAACAAGGCAACAAATCAAATTAATCATGTACATGAGTTCACAAGTTGCATCTTGCTCAGAAGCAAGCGCTTTACATTATAGAATAACCAAGATTTTGAGATAGCCGAAAATAAAAGTAGGAAACTGAACTCTAAGTCAAGGACTTTATATACAAAATGGTATAGATATAATTATGTAATTTACTATCGGGTTATCGGTTAACCACTAAGAAAAAACTTCAAACCGTTAAGAATCGATAACCCGATAACAAAAAGAAATTAAGAAATCGTTATCAAAACCACTAAACCAATAATCCATTGATAAATCAATAACTTTGGATGATTCCTTATGGATGATGAGATTTAATTTTGTGTTATTTAGTGTATAGAATAAATAGGCATATTTAATCATATCTATATTATTTTTTAAAACATGAATGTTCCTAGAAATTTTGATTGAACTTTTTATCCATTATTAAAAGACGCTACAGTAAATGAAATTGTCATTTACTATTTTACTCAAATATTTTTATTTAATTAATATGTTAATATTTAGGACTTTGAAATCAATCAAAATTATGGAATTTAATTTTGTTTGTCGTTTTTATGAGGTTAAGGTTCGAGTGGAAAAAGATGGATGATAATTGTAAGACAACATCTAGTGCTTTATTGTTCGTATTTCTTTTTTATACGTCTCTCAGAAATATTAATTAAAAGAGTTTTTATAATTATTTCACTCTTGTTTATATATTTCTTTTTTGGACTTTTCTAATGTCGTCAAGATGCAAGTCCAATGAAGTTTAATTCTTGTTTTTTAATTTTGTTTCCTTTTTTCTATTTATGATGTGACAATTCGAGTAGAAAAAGAAGCATGAAAAAGATAAAGAGAATTGTAAAACAACTTCTGCTACTCTATACTCTATCTGTCTTAAGTCATTCATCATGTTTCTTTTTTACACGTCTAAAGATACCGGCCGTTTTGTCCTCATTTCTCTTGTATTTTCAATAAATAAGGTTGCCAATGACATCAAACTCCACAAAACAAGAACTTAATCATGGGAACACAAGTTACTACTACTTTGAGGTTCCTTATGTTTCCATGGTTAGCTTATGGACACATTTCGCCATTTCTAAACGTAGCCAAGAAACTCGCGGACAGGGGATTCTTGATTTACCTCTGTTCTACACCGATAAATCTCAAATCCACCATCAAGAAAATCCCTGAAAAGTATGCTGATTCGATTCACCTTATCGAACTTCACTTACCAGAATTACCCGATCTTCCTCCTCATTACCAGACGACTAATGGTCTCCCGCCTCATCTCAATCACACCCTTAAAAAGGCCCTGAAAATGTCCAAACCAAACTTTTCGAAAATCTTGCAAAATCTGAAACCTGATTTGGTGATTTATGACATAATGCAGCAATGGGCTGAACGTGTCGCCAATGAACAGAACATTCCAGCAGTCAGGCTGCTAACTTTCGGTGCAGCTGTGTTTTCGTATTTTGTTAACTTAGTAAAGAAACCAGGGGTTGAATTCCCTTTCCCTGATATTTATCTCAGGAAAAGTGAACAAGTAAAATTGGGTGAAATGTTGGAAAAATCTGCTAAAGATCAAGATCCTGATGATGAAGAACGGTTAGTGGATGGATATAAACAAATCGCGTTGATATGTACCTCTAGAACTATAGAGGCAAAATACATAGATTTTTTGTCTGAATTGAGCAATTGGAAAATCGTTCCGGTTGGTCCACCAGTTCAAGATTTGATCACTAATGGCGCGGACGATATGGAGCTAATTGATTGGTTAGGAACAAAAGATGAGAATTCAACTGTTTTCGTCTCCTTTGGGAGTGAATATTTCTTGTCAAAAGAAGATATGGAAGAAGTAGCTTTCGGCTTGGAGTTAAGTAATGTTAATTTCATATGGATTGTAAGATTTTCGAAAGGGGAAGAGCAAAATCTCGAAGATGCTTTACCAAAAGGTTTTCTTGAAAGAATTGGAGAAAGGGGAAGAGTTTTGGACAAATTCGCGCCACAACTAAGAATTCTAAATCATACGAGTACGGGAGGATTTATAAGTCACTGTGGTTGGAATTCAGTAATGGAAAGTATAGATTTCGGGGTTCCTATAATTGCCATGCCTATGCATCTTGATCAACCAATGAATGCTAGGTTGATCGTAGAATTGGGAGTTGCGGTGGAGATTGTTAGAGATGATGATGGAAAAATTCACAGAGAAGATATCGCAGAAACTCTTAAAGGTGTCATAACAGAGAAAACAGGGGAAAATTTGAGGGGCAAAATGAGAGATATTAGCAAGAATTTAAAATCTACAAGAAGTGAAGAGATGGATATTGCTGCTAAAGAGATAATCAATTTTTTAAATAATAGTGCTAAGTTGAAATAATGTCATATGTTATAACTGAAAGGATTTTAGAATCATTCTACTCTTATTGACATATTTTTTATTTGAATTACTCTATTGTCATCTAGATGCAAGGAGTCAATATCTTTACTGAACTATGAAAAATTATCTAAAAAAATCAAAGATATACAAAATAACGTTTAATTCGATGACTTTTTAAGATATTAACTTGGATGCAACTGCAATATAGTTTAATTATTGTTTGTCGATATTATTTCAACCTCGATATATTTTGAAGACAAACAAAGCACCACAAATACAATATTATTTGTACTTATTACTATTCCTACAAAGTTGAATTAGCTCTTCAGCAACAGCATCCATCTCTTCATCTCTTACTGATTTCAAATTCTTGCTGATTTCTCTCACTTTTTCCCTCATAATTTCCCCTGTTTCCCCTGTTAAGATACTTTTAAGAGTTTTCGCGATTTCTTCTCTGTGAATTTTCCCATCATCTCTAACAATCTCCACCGCGACTCCCAATTCTACGATCAACTTAGCATTTATTGGTTGATCATTATGAATAGGCATTGCTATTATAGGAACCCCAAAATCTAAACTTTCCATTATTGAATTCCATCCACAATGACTTATAAATCCTCCCGTACTCGTATGATTTAGAATTCTTGGTTGTGGTGCAAATTCATCCAAAACTCTTCCCCTTTCTCCAATTCTTTCAAGAAAACCTTTTGGTAATGCATCTTCGAGATTTTCCTCTTCCCCTTTCGGAAATCTTACAATCCATATGAAATTAACATTACTTAACTCCAACCCGAAAGCTACTTCTTCCATATCTTCTTTTGACAAGAAATACTCACTCCCAAAGGAGACGAAAACAGTTGAATTCTCGTCTTTTGTTTCAAGCCAATCGATAAGCTCCTTGTTGTCCGCGTCATTAGTGATCAAATCTTGGAATGGTGGACCAACTGGAACAACTTTCCAATTGCACAATTCAGTGCAGTAATCTATGTATTTGGCCTCGATAGTTCTAGACGTACACATCAACATGATTTGCTTATTTCCCTCGTCTAGACGACCCCCTTCTTCAGGTTCTTTCGCGAGTATTTCTCTGATCTTTACTTTCTCAACTTCCGGGAGATGAATAGCAGGGAAAGGGAATTCAACCCCTGGATTCTTTCGGAAGTTAAAAAAGTACGAAAACACAGCTGCACCCGAAGTTAGGATCTTACATGCTAGAATGTTCTGTTCATTCGCCACATGTTCAGCCCACGGCTGCAATACATCGTAAATCAACAAATCAGGTTTCAGATTTTGCATGATTTTCGAAAAGTTTGGTTTGGACATTTTCAGGGCCTTATGAAGGGTGTGATTGAGATGGGGTGGGAGACCATTCGTCGTATGGTAATGAGGAGGAAGTTCGGGTAATTCTGGTAAGTGAAGTTCGATAAGATGAATCGAATGAGCATACTTTTCAGGGATTTTCTTGATGATGGATTCGAGATTGATTAGCGTAGAACAGAGGTAAATCAAGAATCCCCTGTCCGCGAGTTTCTTGGCTACGTATAGAAATGGCGAAATGTGTCCATAAGCTAACCATGGAAACATTAGTACCCTCAAATTAGTAGCCATGATCAAAATCTTGAAATAAGTTGATTTGTGATTTTTCTATATATAGAGTGAAATGAGAAATAGAAGACAAAACACAAGTCTTTGCCAAATAAATATTTAGCAAATAAAAGTCAAAAAGAATTTATAGTTATTAGTCAAAGTATAATTTGGGAGGAAATATTATTAACTCACATCTCTCTTCAAATTATTTTTGAGAAAGATATTTAATACTGTCTTGGTCAACTTTTAGTTGTCATGGTTTACTTTTTTTAAGTCAAATTATAAGAACTTTGACGAATATTTTAGGATGTATTTTTTTATTATCATATTGATCAGCAATTTATAGTACTTTTCTATTAGTTTGGCTATCTAAATTTTTGGTTTAAAGTATCAAATTAATGTAATCTAACTTAACTTTAAAAATTAGTCAAATTGACTTTTGAATAGAACAACATGACAATTAAAAGTTGACTGAGGGAGTACGATATCTAGCTCTTCTAACCTCCAATTATTTCTCCTTGAAAATTAGTCAAATTGACTTTTGAAAAAGGATAACATTACAATTAAAAGTTGACTGAGGGAGTACGATATCTAGAGTTATGTCTCTCCTTAAAATTAGCAAAAAATATTTAATTAAGACTATGAATATTACTAGAGTCCCAAATATTTGCTAGAAGTTATGATGTAAAACTCAATCCATATTCACTTAATAAATTTGTATACGCATTAGTATTCATTGATATGTGTGCATCAAATAGATTGGTATACATTTGTCTGTATTCCTTAATAAATTTGGTATACATTTATTTGTATTAGTATCTTTCTAATTTTACATATACATTGGTCCATATTCATCTAACAAATTTATATGCATATGTTTAAACCAAAATCGGTATACATTAGTCTGTATTGACCTAACGAATGTGTATACATTTATTTACCTCGAGATTGATATTCATTTCTGTATTCATCCAATAAAAAGGTATACATTTGCTTGCATTACTATTTTTATATTTTTACATTGTTATATATCGATTTGTATTCAATAACTTTGGTAATTGTCACGATCGAGTCTACATCCCAACTGAGATACGGTACTTGAGACCACAAGTGATTCCAGGTTAACCCTTGGGTTAACATATCAAATGAAACTAATGTGAAAGCTGAAACATATGCTTATTAAGTCTTAATAAGGAAATCAATAAATCCATGATCACTGAACAACTAATATCCGAGTAAGCTTTAGCGTCTAAACTAAAGGAAATAAGTTTACCTGAACATGAACCCCCCCGACCCCCCTTAAACCAAATAGACAAAGAAACTAACTAAAGTTTGACAAACAACTAATCCATAAAGTCCCCAAATGAGCAAACTATTTGCAATCATTACTCTTCTTACAAAGTTGAATCAGCACTTCAGCAGCAGTATCCATTTCTTCACCTCTTATAGATTTCAAATTCTTGCTGATATCTCTAACTTTGCCCCTCAAAATTTTCCCTTTTTTCCCTATTATGACATCTTTAAGAGTTCCCGCGATTTCTCCTCTGTGAATTTTCCCATCATCATCTCTAACAATCTCCACCGCGACTCCCAATTCTACGATCAACCTAGCATTCGATGGTTGATCATATTGTATAGGCATAGCTATTATAGGAACCCCAAAATCTACACTTTCCATTACTGAATTCCAACCACAATGACTTATAAATCCTCCCGTACTCGGATGATTTAGAATTCTTGGTTGTGGTGCAAATTTGTCCAAAACTCTTCCCCTTTCTCCAATTCTTTCAAGAAAACCCTTTGGCAATGCATCTTCGAGATTTTGGTCTTCCCCTTTCGGAAATCTTACAACCCATATGAAATTAACATTACTTAACTCCAACCCGAAAGCTACTTCTTCCATATCTTCGTTTGACAAGAAATACTCACTCCCAAAGGAGACGAAAACAGTCGAATTCACATCTTTTGTTCCTAGCCATTCTATAAGCTCCTTGTCGTCCGCGTTGTTAGTGATTGGATCTTGAACTGGTGGACCAACAGGAACAACCTTCCAATTGATCAATTCAGTGCAATGATCAATATATTTGGCCTCTATAGTTCTAGAGGTACTTATCAACATGATTTGAATATTTCCATCCACTAAACGATCCTCGAAATCATTAGCATACATTTTTTCTTGTTCATTTTTGCTGAGATTAATCGCGGGGAATGGGAATACAGACTCTGGTTTCTTTACCAAGTAAAAAAGATACGAAAACACGGCTGCACCAAAAGTAATGAGCTTGACAGCTGGAATGTTCTGTTCACTCGCGACGTGTTCAGCCCATTGCTGCAACATGTCATAAATCACCAAATCAGGTTTCAGATTTTGCAAGATTTTCGCGAAGTTTGGCTTGGACATTTCCAGGGCCTTATGAAGGGTGTGATTGAGATGGGGTGGGAGACCATTAGTCGTATGGTAATGAGGAGGAAGATCGGGTAATTCTGGTAAGTGAAGTTCGATAAGGTGAATCGAATGAGCATACTTTTCAGGGATTTTCTTGATGATGGATTTGAGATTTATCGGTGTAGAACAGAGGTAAATCAAGAATCCCCTGTCCGCGAGTTTCTTGGCTACGTTTAGAAATGGCGAAATGTGTCCATAAGCTAACCATGGGAACATTAGTACCCTCAAAGTAGCCATTGAAAGACACTAAATTTGTGATTCTAAATGAGAGATGGCTTTTTAGTGCCATTGGATGCCTTATTTATAAGAGATTGAAAATTGTTATGTTTTTGCCAAATAATTATTTGGCAAATGAAAGTCAAAAGAATTGACAATTAAGAGTCAAAGTGAGGAAATTCTTATTACTCACATTTAAAAATAGTAAAAGATATTTAATAAAGAATTATATATTTCCTTAAAAAGTATTTTCCCCATTTATTTGGCATTTTCTAGAAGGTATAATGAAAAACTCAATATAGATTCACTTGACAAATTTGTATACATTTGTTTGCATTAGTATTCACTAATATGTATTTATCAAATACATTTGTATGGGATACCTTCATCTGTATCATTAATAAATTGGTAAATATTTTTTTTTTATATTAGTATATATTTCTAATACTGCATTGGTATACAATGGCCCATATTCACCTAACAAATATGTATACATTTATTTAAACTTTGTATCGAATTAAACTAATTCATATAAAATGAGATATAGAGTACATTTTAATCGCTACAAGAGAAAAATGATATGGACTTGAGAATTCATATCGAAAGCTAAAGAAAAAATGGTCTCGAGCACATATTTGAACTATCATTTTTTCGTAGGTTCACATACTAACTATTACATGTTCCATTTTTCTGTCTGAATTATCACCATATATATGTTAAAACAGACCTAGTTGAGTAGATGATTAAGAACAACGGAGAGTTGACCTAATCAACTTGAGATGTGTTTTAATACATAGATATTGATAATTCAGATACGAAAAGACACAACTAATAGTTCATAAAGCTAAAGAAAGTCATATTTGAGAATCTTATTATTTTGTTAACTGAATCACAACTTACCACATTATTTGCTCTTATTACTATTCCTACAAAGTTGAATTAGCTCTTCAGCAGCAGCATCCATCTCTTCATCTCTTATAGATTTCAAATTATTGCTGATTTCTCTCACTTTAGCCCTCAATTTTCGCCCTGTTTCCCCTGTTACGACACCTTAAAGAATTTCCGCGATTTCTTCTCTGTGAATTTTATCATTATCATCTCTTACAATCTCCACCGCGACTCCCAATTCTACGATCAACCTAGCATTCATTGGTTGTTCAAGATGCATAGGCATGGCAATAATAGGAACCCCGAAATCTATACTTTCCATTACTGAATTCCAACCACAATGACTTATAAATCCTCCCGTACTCGGATGATTTAGAATTCTTGGTTGTGGTGCAAATTTATCCAAAACTCTTCCCCTTTCTCCAATTCTTTCAAGAAAACCTTTTGGTAATGCATCTTCAAGATTTCGCTCTTCACCTTTCGGAAATCTTGCAACCCATATGAAATTAACATTACTTAACTCCAACGCGAAAGCTACTTCTTCCATATCTTCGTTTGACAAGAAATACTCACTCCCAAAGGAGACATAAACAGTCGAATTCTCGTCTTTTGTTCCTAGCCAATCTATAAGCTCCATATCGTCCGCGTCATTAGTGATCAAATCTTGAACTGGTGGACCAACTGGAATTACCTTCAAATTGAGGAATTCAGTGCAATAATCAATGTATTTGGCCTCTATAATTCTAGAGGTACACATCAACACGATTTGCGTATTCCCATCAGCTTGACGAACCCCATCATCAGGTTCTTCTCTCTCTTTCGCACATTTTAATGTTTCATTCATTTTTACTTGTTCACTTTTCCTGAGATAAATTTCAGGGAATGGGAATACATCCCCTGGTTTATTCAGTGATATGGTAAAATACGAAAACACAGTTACACCTGAAGTTAGAAGCTTAACTGCTGGAATGTTCTGTTCCTTAGCGACACGTTCAGCCCATTGCTGCAATATGTCATAAATCACCAAATCAGGTTTCAGATTTTGCAAGATTTTCGAGAAGTTTGGTTTCGACATTTTCAGGGCTTTTTGAAGGTTGTTATGGAGATGGGGTGGGAGATCATTGGTAGTATGGTAATGAGGAGGAAGTTCGGGTAATTCTGGTAAGTGAAGTTCGATAAGCTGAATCGAATCAGCATACTTTTCAGGGATTTTCTTGCTGGCATATTCGAGATTGATGGACGTAGAACAGAGGTATATCAAGAATCCCCTGTCCGCGAGTTTCTTGGCTACGTTTAGAAATGGAGAGATGTGTCCATAAGCCAAAAATGGGAACATTAGTACTCTCAAATTAGTATGATTCTCTATAGCCATGATCAAAATCTTAAAATGATATACTAAATTCTTGTTTTTATGTAGAATGAAATGAAAGAAGCATAAGAAATGAGAGATGGTTTTTCTACGGAGTTGGATTGCTTATTTATTAAAGAGAAAAGACTCAAATATGTATCGAACTCCGAGAAAATGCTCATTTATGCCATTGTTAAAAGTTTGTCTCAACTATGTCATTTTTCGTTTGAGAAAAAACTCATCCATGTCATTTATTTGTAAACTTCGATGACATAGATGCGCAAAAATTTTCACAGATGAGCCTTTTTCTCAAAATTCGATGACATATTTGAGTCATTTCTTTTTTAAAAAATGATTTAATTAATGACGTAACGAATCATAACAAACGACATATATAGAATAAAGAGGAACTTTTGCATATAGCCCTCAAAAATAGCCTAGTATAGCTCCATAGCTATAGTTTGATAATTACAATTCGTAGCTACATGTTATAGGGATGAGAGAGGTGAGCAGGATTGGGAGAGAAATGAGAGAGGCGAGCGAGAGAGGACAGAGAGTGGAAGAGATGTGAATTGTATATGTATATCGGTTAGATAATTGTATATTATACATATGTATTTGTATATATGGCAAGCGAGATTGGGAGAGGGAGAAAAGAAGCGAGCGAGAAAGGGCAAAGAGTTGGAGAGAGGTGAATTGTATATGTATATCAATTAGATAATTATATATTGTACATATGCATTTGTATATATGGAAAACGAGATTGGGAGAGGGAGGAGAGCGAGCAAGATTGGGAGAAGGAGGAGAGAGGCGAGCGAGATTATGAGAGGAAGGAGAGAGGCGAGCGAGAGAGGACAGAGAGTGGGAGAGAGGTGAATTTTATATGTATATCGGTTAGATAATCGTATATTATACATATGTATTTGTATATTATGGCGAATTATACATATACAAACATGACTAATTATACAAACTCGGAGTCAACCCACGTAATTAATGTACAATATTAGTCGTGAGTGGTAATATAACAAACTATAGTTATAATGAGTAATTATGTAGTATTAGTTTGTTTAACCGCGTAATTTTTCCTAGAATAAATTTGCTACATCAGAACTGTTTTCATCTAACAAATAATGACATATATGAATTTTCCCCTAAACGAAAATGATATAAATGAATCAAACTTTTAATCAATAACACAAATTAATCTGTTTTTCTTAAAGTTCGGTGATATATTTGAAACTTTTTCCATTACAATTAAAAACATAAGAGAGATGAGGAGAAAAGGGAACATCTACATTAAAAGCTCATAGAAAAACACATATTTAAATTTCCCAAAAAGTTGTGACAACAATGTATGTGAAAATACGAAAACCTATGACTTCCTTTAAATGATCACATTACTCTCTCTGTCAAACAAAAATTATAAGAATAATTTTACTATATCATTTTTTAAATATAATAAATATATCGTCTTGAAAAATGATTAAAATTAATGATAAAGATAAATTAGATACTAAGTGTAAAATTATTCATTGATTTCATAAAGTGAACAATTACTATTGGACATCCCAAAATAGTATAATGGACAAATATTGTTGGACATAGAAAATTTCATATGTGTTGGAAATCGCTAACTACTAACCATATGTTTTATTCTGTAATATCAATTAGGCATCACATAAATAAGACTCTTAGCTTGACTTCAAATTTTAACTTTGATTTAAACTTTCAAAGTGCATATAGAGACACTTTAACTATCTAACTCTTAAATTAAAAAACACTCAAATATTGCAGCCCAAACACGTGAAATGTAACGTAGATTAATGAGCCACTCAATCACTGCCAACTATTTAAAAAATTTACACGTAGATATTAGAATTAAAAAAACTAAATTAATACTCCCTTCGTCCACTGTTATTTGTCATATTGCGCTTTTCGAAAGTCAATTTGACTAATTTTCAAAGTTAAATTAGATTACATTAATTCGATATTTTAAACAAAAAATTTAGATATTCAAAAATATATGAAAAGTACTATAAATTGCAACTTTTTGCATATCAATATGATGAAAAAATACATCTTAAAATATTAGTCAAAGTTCTTATAGTTTGACTCTGAATATAGAAATCATGACAAACAATAGTAGACGGAGGGAGTATTTTTGGCATAAAGCCCTTTAACTTGGTCTCATTTTACGTTTATACCCTCCAACTTTGGATGTGCACAAATAGACACTTAAACTTGTATAAAGTTGAACAAGTTGACACATTAGTCCTATGTGGCACAATACACATAAGACACCATGTAGGATGCAAATTGCCATGTAGGATGCCACATAGGACGTGTGTGCCTATTTGTTCAATGTTATACAAGTTTAAGTGTCTATTTGTGCACACTCAAAGTTGGAGGGCATAATAATAAAATAAAGTTAAGTTAAAAGGCATATTTATGTATTATTAATACCAGGGTGAAAGAATCGCAAACACCTAGCTGGGGATTTACAACGAAAATCGTGAATCAAGGGCAAATTGTTCAAGATTTGTGCTAAAAGTTCATATTAGTCTAATGTTTATATGTTCATCTTCCTCAATTTAGTCTAGGTATGTTTAATTTTGCCCTTTTGAAAGTTAATTTTTTATAGAAGGTAGAATCTTTGCTTAAATTTAGATTGTTTGCAGACCAACGACCTGTATCGTTTGCGGATTAAAAAATATTCAATTATAGCTCTTTTTCCACAATTACAAAAAATTTAAAAGTCATTTGCTCTAAAAACGAGTAGAAATCGTGCTAAAGAGAGAAACTAAAGCTTGATTTGAAAGAAGAGGGAAAAGAAATGAGATTTGATTAAAAATAATATAAAGAGATTCATTAAGGGTATACTTGTCATTTCAACATATTTTTTTTTACTGTTGTAGGCCTCGAAATTAAGAGGCGCGGATTGAGTGTATATCACGTGTTTTGTCAGGTGGGGTTCGTGTTATTTTATTTAAAAGTTGGATAGTTAAAATGCCTCTTTGTTCACTTGTAAAATTTAAGGTCAAAGTTAAAATTTGAATCCAAGTTAAATATTCTATTTATGTGTTATGCCCAAAAAAACCTCATAAACATGCCCTTTACCTTGATCTCAATTTACATTTATACCCTCTAACTTTGAGTTTACACAAGTAAACACTTAAACTTTTATCAAGTAGAACAAATGACACATGCGTCCTACGTGACGTAACAGACATAGGACTCATGTACGATGTCATTATAGGACGCATGTGTCTGTTTGTTCAACTGTATACTCGTGCATACCCTAAGTTGGAGGACATATATATAAAATAAGATTAAGTTAAAAAACATATTTATGTCTTATGCCTAAAAATAAATATATAAAGTCACAACCGTTCAACACAAATACACAGTTGAGCAAAAGGTGTGTTTGGAATATCCATCTCCCTCACTAAGAAATGGTAAACGTCAAAGTCTTCCATTGGCTTGGAGTAATATTGGTGATGAAAAGTCCACAAAGCTTCAACTTGGTAGATGGTTTAATTGTATTTTTACTCATATACTATATTATAACAACAATTATTGCAAAGTCTCAGTTGAACCTGAGTAATACACAAATGTCTAAAGAAAACTCTCCTTAGCATAAGACAGTCTTTTCATTTAAGAATGTATTTGATTGAATGGTGTATTTTTTGTATGATTTTCTAATACTTAGTCATAATGATTTTCCATTACAGATTTAATATATTTGAATTCTTTTACATATTTTATTCTTAGATTACAGTTTTGTTTATATATTACATTTAAATTTTATGAATTGTTTAATTAAATTAAATATTAATATTAAATAGTAAATAGTAAATCATCGTATTAGTATACATGACTTACCACCAACTCTTTAGTCTTTATTATGTAAATGTATGTAACTCTCACTAATTATATTCATTATGTTTATTACTCTCATTTCTCATCGATAATCTCAAATGGATTAATATCTATTTATGACAACTCTTTGTATTCCTCAATGCTATCCTATAATAAATAGTGACATTTCACACAATAATATATAAACTTAAACCAATTGAAAAAAAAATATATAAGAAAACCTCTGTGCTCTCTTTTCTCGTATCTTTTTATTTGTTTAGTTTAACATTTATGTTTCTTGCTTGTTGTTACTGTACAACTTTATATTGTTGTGTTATTATTATTGATAATTTACTATGGCTTGTTGCTTTGTATACATTAACCTATCATGTTGTATTTTAATATCTTCAATATTGAATTTCTGTGATAGTTATTTTTACTTTTATGCATTTTTCGTCAATTTTATTGTTAAAGATATATTCTTTTTATTAGGAAGATATATGTAGTTTCTATGGAAACTGAAAGAGTTGGTTTTGGTTCTTGTTGAATCAAACTAAATGGAAGATGAATTAACATGAATATTTGTTAGGAAGATAATTAGTACAAAATAAAAGTCAAAGATAGTATCTTGGTAGGTGAAAGTTAGGCAAACCATAAAATGATTTCATATCTTAACCTTGACATTTTTGACATATAGTGATGTCATGGATGACATCAATAGGATGAATTCATTCCTATAAATAGGTAGCTCTTAATTCATTTTCAAAACATCCTCTCACTTGCCTTATCACCTTCTAAGGCATTTGTGTTCTCTCTCTTGTAGTATTTCACGTGTATTCTTTGTAGAGTGAAATAAATATTGGAGCAGTTGTTCTTTGGTGGACGTAGGATCATTTTGATCCGAACCACGTTAAATATTGTTGTTCTTCCTTGTTCTTTAATTTCACGTTTCCGCTAACAATTGGTATCAGAGCCAAGGTTTTGTCTAAGTATGCTCTGTGGTTGCAGCACAGTCTGAACTTCCACATCAGAAAAGGATTATATTGTTTTTCTGTAGTTCCAAATACATTGTAGTAGAAAAGGAAGAACAAGTAAAAAAAAATGAGTTCCATGAAATTTGAAATTGATAGATTTAGTGTGCGCAACAACTTCAATATCTGGAAAATTCAGATGATAGCGTTACTGCGGAGGGAAGGTTCAATCCATGCTATTGACGGAAAGTACCCCGATAAGATATCGGATTCCGACAAGGAAAAGATTGAAGGAGATGCATTGAGTGCAATCCAACTGTCCCTTGCACCTAATGTACTTTGTGAAGTGAGTACAAGTACCGAAGAGACGGCCAAAGAGTTATGGGAAAAGTTGGAAGGGCTTTACCAGGACCAGTCAGTGACAACAAGGATGTTGTTACAACGGCGTCTTCATACATTTAAGATGGATTCAGGTACTTTGTTGCAAGACCATCTAGATGCGTTCAATAAACTTGTGATGGACTTACAAACTGCTGGAATTAAAAAGGACGAGGAGACGCTTGCATGTTCTTTGCTATTTTCATTGACTTCAAAATATCGTGATATTGAGAATTCAATGATGTATAGCAAACAACCTATTAAACTTGAGCAAGTGCGGCAAACACTAAACTCTTGTGATGTGCGGATGCATTTTGAAGGAGACAAAAGTGACGAAGCTAGTGGACTCTTTGTAAGAGGTCGTACTAGCCAACAGGGAAGGAGAAAATTGAAGTACAGATCAAAGTCTCGTGTGAACAAAAAGAATGCGGAATGTTGGGGTTGTCACAAGAAGGGGCACTTTGAACGAGATTGCCCTATATCGAAGTCCAAAGAAAAGGCGAGCGCATCCATTGTTGAGCAAGTACATGATAATGATGATGATTATGTACTAACAACATCATGCAATAGTGGAGTCTATGACAACAAATGGGTCTTAGATTCTGGTTGTACTCTGCATATGACATTCCGAAAAGATTGGTTCAGCAGCTATGAAACAAGCAGAGGAACTGTATTAATGGGCAATAATGCAACTTGTAAAATAGTTGGCATTGGTTCAGTTCATGTTCGCTGCCATGATGAAATCGTGAGGACTATTACAGAAGTCCGTCATGTTCCTGATCTAAAGAAGAATTTGATCTCCCTGGGTACTTTAGATAAACAAGGCTATAAGTACATGAGTGAAGGAGGAACTATGAAAGTGACTAAAGGGTCTTTAGTCATGTTGAAGGCCAAGCTGGAGGATGACCTCTACACACTTGCGGGAATCACCATTATTGGCTCTGTAAATGCATCTACAGTGCAGTTATCTAATGATGACAAGGCAAAAGTATGGCACATGAGACTAGGCCATATGAGTGCACGAGGATTGGAGATGTTGAGCAACCGCAACCTTTTGAATGGTGAGAAGATCAGCACACTTGAATTTTGTGAGCACTGCGTCTTAGGGAAGTAGAAAAAGGTCAGCTTCAGCACTGGCAAGCACAAGACGGGAGAGGTGCTAGACTACATCCATTCAGATTTATGGGGTCCCTCTAAGCTTCCATCGAAGGGAGGAAAGAGCATTTAAAGAGTGGAAGATTTTGGTTGAAAATCAAATGGAGAGGAAAATCAAGTATCTTCGCACGGACAATGGCTTGGAGTTTTGCAGTGAAGAGTTCAATGATTTCTGCAAGGTTCATGGGATTGCAAGGCATAAGACGGTCAGGCACACACCACAGCAGAATGGAGTTGCCGAGAGAATGAACAGAACTCTTCTTGAGAAGGCTCGTTGTATGCTCGTACAAGCTAAGATGTCCAAAGTATTTTGGGCTGAAGCAGTTCATACTGCTTCTCATATTGTCAATCGGTCTCCAGTATCAGCGATTGACTTTAAGACTCCGAATGAGGTCTGGTCAGGTGAACCCTCTAACTATTCATACTTGCGAATATTTGGGTGTCCAGCTTATTATCATGTTAATGAAGGTAAGCTTGAACCAAGGGCTAAAAAGGCCATATTCGTAGGGTATGTAGATGGAGTAAAAGGGTACAAACTATGGTGTTTGTCTTTACTCAAATTTGTAGTTAGTAGAGATGTTACCTTTGATGAATCCTCTATACTTGATCCTCGTAATGTTTCTGTGGAGTTATCTAGAAACGAGAACAACGAGCAGGTGGATCTACCGATGAAGCTTACCAAAGAACGGGATCAAGAGACTCAAATTGATGAGTCAAAAGATGCAGATCTTAAAGAACTTGCTTCCAATGAACCATACACAATTGCGAAGGGAAGGGACAAAAGACGGATACGGAAACCGGAACGTCTTATAGAGCAAGAAAATCTGATTGCACATGCGTTCGTAGCTGCAGAAGAAAAGATTAAGGATCTCGAGCCCTCTTCGTATGTTGAAGCAACTTCTTGCAAAGATGCTGCACAATGGCAGTTAGCCATGATGGAAGAGATGGAGTCTCTTCACAAAAATGAGACATGGGTCTTAGTTAAAAGGCCAAAGGGGACGAGGACAGTTGGATGCAAATGGGTCTACAGAAAGAAAGAAGGTATTTCACAAGTGGAAGCTGCTAGGTTCAAGGCGAGATTGGTTGCAAAGGGTTTCAGTCAGAAGGAGGGAATTGACTACAATGAGATCTTTTCTCCAGTCGTGAAACATAGCTCAATTCGCGTGCTACTAGCATTGGTTGCACAATTTGATTTAGAGCTTCAACAGCTTGATGTCAAAACTACTTTCTTACATGGTGATCTAGAAGAGACAATCTATATGGATCAGCCTGAAGGTTTCCTAACTGAAGGAAAAGAAGACCATGTATGCCAATTGAAGAAGTCTTTGTATGGTTTGAAGCAATTCCTTAGACAGTGGTACAAGAGGTTTGATGCATTCATGACTACACATGGATTTTCGAGGAGTGCATTTGATAGTTGTGTGTATCACAAGAAGATGTCTGGTAACTCTATAATTTATCTATTGTTGTATGTTGATGATATGCTTATTGCTGCTAACAACATCACAGAGATAAATATTTTGAAGAAACTGTTGAGCAAGGAATTTGACATGAAGGATCTAGGAGTTGCAAAGAAAATCCTTGGAATGGAAATTTCAAGAGAAAATGGTGTTGTACATCTTTCTCAGAAGAGATACATCGGAAAAGTTCTTCAAAGATTCAATATGCATATGAGCAAGCCTGTAAGTACACCGTTAGCTTCTCATTTCAAGCTTTCAGAGTTACAAATGCCTCAATCTATGGATGAGGTGGAGCATATGTCAAAGGTTCCTTATGCGAGTGCAGTTGGTAGCATTATGTATGCTATGGTATGCACACGTCCAGATATTGCCCAATCTGTAAGTGTGGTAAGCAAGTACATGGCAAATCCAGGAAAAAGGCACTGGGAAGCTGTCAAGTGGATATTGAGATATCTCAAAGGAGCTCCTGATGTTGGCCTAACCTTCCGGAAAAGTGAAGGTATTTCAATTCTCGGTTATGTAGATTCTGACTATGCAGGGGATCTTGATCGAAGGAGGTCCACAACTGGATACATCTTTACTCTCGTCGGTAGTGCCGTTAGTTGGAAATCGACTTTACAGTCGATTGTCGCTTTGTCTACAACAGAGGCAGAATATATGGCAGCAACGGAGGCAGTGAAAGAAGCTATCTGGTTGAAAGGTTTAGTGGCAGAATTGAGTTCAGTTCAGCTTGAATCAATTCTAAAATGTGATAGTCAAAGTGCTATTCATTTGATTAAAAATCAAAGATTTCATGAGCGCACCAAACACATTGATGTCAGATTTCATTTTATTCGAGATGTCGTAGAAAAGGGAGCTATCAAGGTTGAGAAGGTTATCACAGACGATAACGCTGCAGACATGTTGACCAAAATAGTCCCGCTTGCCAAGTTTGCACACTGCAAGGACTTGGCGGGAGTATGCATCAATTGATGCAACTCTAAGAGAACAACTGCTAGGTGGAGCTGGTATGTTCAACAAAGGTTTGATTCTTCTTGTTTCTTACAATGGATTGCCCAGTAAGCTTAGAAGTTTTGACCGGAGTTGTTTATACGCATGCTTGGAACACAAACCAAGGTGGAGATTGAAAGAGTTGGTTTTGGTTCTTGTTGAATCAAACTAAATGGAAGATGAATTAACATGAATATTTGGTAGGAAGATAATTAGTACAAAATAAAAGTCAAAGATAGTATCTTGGTAGGTGAAAGTTAGGCAAACCATAAAATGGTTTCATATCTTAACCTTGACATTTTTGACATATAGTGATGTCATGGATGACATCAATAGGATGAATTCATTCCTATAAATAGGTAGCTCTTAATTCATTTTCAAAACATCCTCTCACTTGCCTTATCACCTTCTAAGGCATTTGTGTTCTCTCTCTTGTAGTATTTCACTTGTATTCTTTGTAGAGTGAAATAAATATTGGTGCAGTTGTTCTTTGGTGGACGTAGGATCATTTTGATCCGAACCACGTTAAATATTGTTGTTCTTCCTTGTTCTTTAATTTCACGTTTCCGCTAACAGAAACAATGATGGATTTTGCAATACAAAATTTATATGAAGTATTTTGGGATAAACGTGCAAGGCACGTTCCTAAATCTAGTAAATATATAAAGTCACAAGCGTGCAACACAAATACACAAGTCTCCCTCACTAACAATTTGGTAAACGTCAAAGTCTTCCACTGGCTTCAATAATGCATTTTTATTCATATATATTATAACAACAAATATTGTGAAGTCTCAGTTGAACCTGAGTAATACACAAATGTCTAAAGGAAACTCTCAGCTTAAATATTTCACATTAATCCTTCAAATCATCTTTTTGCAAACATCTAATGCTTGGAAGATCAACTGTCCTGATTCTGCTTGTGGCGATATCCGTAGCATAAGACAGCCTTTTCATTTAAACACCGATCCAAAACATTGTCATTTTACAGGATTTGAATTAGCTTGTGAAGGTAACCAAACAGTTATATGGTTATCCTCCAAGAAGTTGCACGTTCAAGGCATCGACTATGCTAATAGGACAATTCACGTGGTAGATCCGACTTTACAAACACAAGATGATCTATGCTCTCTCATACCTTCTAACCTTACCTTAAGCCATTACACTAATTTCTTCTGTCGATACTATTATGCATCACGGTATAGAGTAGCCACGCCCATTTTTATGTTCAACTGTCCGTTTGCTGTTAATAATTCTTCGACATTTGTGGAAATTAGTGGCTGCAAATTAAGCAGATACACTTATTTAAAGATTGGAGAAATAAATGTCTCTGAAGTGAGTGATGGATGCAGAGCAGAACTTATAGGCTTCACAGCATGGCCTAATATAAACAACATTTCCCATGCTGATATTCATCAAGCGATTCGCTACGGATCTGAGTTTCTTTATTGTTCGAGTGGTAACATTCTTTTCCATCCTCTATGAATTTACTGTTGAAATATGTGACCATTTCATCTAAAAAATGATTATTTAATTATATTCTCAACAGTTTAATTTTTGCACGTCTTTGAAGATTTATTGGAATTGATCTCAGGTGAGGACTCAACCTTTTATCTACATATACTTTTAATTCTCCATTGATCTCTCATTCTAAATTTTTTGCACTTTAACCTAACCAGATATCAGTCGATCGCTATATCTGCTTTACGTGAGTAAGCTCCTATAAATCCCTTTAGCAATCTATATGTTATTTTGATGGACACAGATTAGCATTCCATTGATTTTTATTATCTCTATGGTTCGTTATGACTCTTAAACGTGCAGTGTATTGGGGAGCAAAATTTGTGATCGGCCTTCCGTTGGTAATTGCATTTCTGGTGTACAAATTCAAAAGGAGGCATTTGTCAATGTACGATACGATTGAAGGCTTTTTGCAAACACAAAACAATTTCATGCCTATAAGATATAATTACTCCCACATAAAGAGAATGACGAGAGGATACAAAGAGAAATTAGGGGAGGGAGGTTACGGAACTGTGTACAAAGGAAAGCTTCAAAGTGGAAGGGATGTAGCTGTGAAGATGTTGAGCAAGCCTAAAGCTGATGGGCAAGATTTCATGAATGAAGTAGCTACCATCGGAAGGATTCATAATGTCAACGTGGTTGGACTCGTGGGGTATTGCGTTGAGGGAACAAAGCGTGCTCTTGTATACGACTTCATGTCCAATGGATCACTTGATAAG
The DNA here is from genome assembly GCA_016801875.1 of Solanum sitiens. Lineage (NCBI taxonomy): Eukaryota > Viridiplantae > Streptophyta > Magnoliopsida > Solanales > Solanaceae > Solanum > Solanum sitiens. The sequence goes on along the minus strand of JABWTJ010000031.1, from coordinate 2,109,978 downwards.
TACATCAGGACTGATCAAGAAGGAAGTCCTCTGTTAAGTTGGCAGAGGAAGTATGACATTATTCTTGGAGTGGCTCGAGGAATCGGGTATTTGCATCGAGGCTGTGATGTACGAATTTTGCATTTTGACATCAAACCACACAACATTCTTTTGGATGAGAATTTCATTCCAAAGATTTCTGACTTTGGGCTTGCGAAACTATATCCAACAGATAAGAGCATTGTGACTCTCACAGCTGCTCGTGGAACGATTGGATATGTTGCTCCAGAGTTGATCAGCAGAAGCATTGGAGCAATCTCGTACAAAGCTGATGTTTACAGCTTCGGAATGCTGCTAATGGAAATATTGGACTTGAAGAGAGAAATGTGTTAGGACCGGAAAATAAGCAGGTACAAACGCGGAAGCTAGCAATGCAAACCTCGAAAGACCACGAGTAAGAAGACAACGAGAAATACACCAAAAGACACAAAGATTTAACGTGGTTCGGTCAATCGACCTACGTCCACAAAGGAGATGAGCAATCCACTATAAATATGAGAGTACAAAATACAGAGAGAAACAACCTCAACCAATTCACTCAGAATACATGGAGGTTCACACAAGTGATAACGTATCAAGCTTGTGACCCACAAATTCTCCCCCTAACCAAAACTCTCAAAGCCATTAAGACTACATTGTGAATGCTGATTAAGTTAGAAGGAACATGCCTCTATTTATAGAGTCCTAAACCTTTTCCTACCAGAAAAAGGATTAGTCAATCCAAAACCTTTTCCTAAGAGGAAAACCTATTTATGGTAAGAAATCAGGGCAAATAAAACCCAACAAATCTCCCCCTTGGCCTGAATTTCTGACAAAATAAATTTGTCCACCTTCTTTGCTTAATCTTCAACAATTTGGTTCTCCTCTCCATAATCTCCTTTGCAAAATTGATGTCTCAACACAGAGAACCTCTCTGAAACAATTTCTCCAACAGAATCTTCGTTACTGTCAAAAAGGTTGCTGCTAGAACTACACCCGCCAAGATGAACACATCTTTCTAACCTGGTTCAATCATCGTTTATCAAACCACAAAACCTGACTCCATCATTGAATCTGGCTCTGATACCACTTGTTAGGACCAGAAAATAAGCAGGTACAAACGCGGAAGCTAGCAATGCAAACCTCGAAAGACCACGAGTAAGAAGACAACGAGAAATACACCAAAAGACACAAAGATTTAACGTGGTTCGGTCAATCGACCTACGTCCACAAAGGAGATGAGCAATCCACTATAAATATGAGAGTACAAAATACAGAGAGAAACAACCTCAACCAATTCACTCGGAATACATGGGAGGTTCACACAAGTGATAACGTATCAAGCTTGTGACCCACAAATTCTCCCCCTAACCAAAACTCTCAAAGCCCTTAAGACTACATTGTGAATGCTGATTAAGTTAGAAGGAACATGCCTCTATTTATAGAGTCCTAAACCTTTTCCTACCAGAAAAAGGATTAGTCAATCCAAAACCTTTTCCTAAGAGGAAAACCTATTTATGGTAAGAAATCAGGGCAAATAAAAACCCAACAAATCTCCCCCTTGGCCTGAATTTCTGACAAAATAAATTTGTCCACCTTCTTTGCTTAATCTTCAACAATTTGCTTCTCCTCTCCATAATCTCCTTTGCAAAATTGATGTCTCAACACAGAGAACCTCTCTGAAACAATTTCTCCAACAGAATCTTCGTTACTGTCAAAAAGGTTGCTGCTAGAACTACACCCGCCAAGATGAACACATCTTTCTAACCTGGTTCAATCATCGTTTATCAAACCACAAAACCTGACTCCATCATTGAATCTGGCTCTGATACCACTTGTTAGGACCGGAAAATAAGCAGGTACAAACGCGGAAGCTAGCAATGCAAACCTCGAAAGACCACGAGTAAGAAGACAACGAGAAATACACCAAAAGACACAAAGATTTAACGTGGTTCGGTCAATCGACCTACGTCCACAAAGGAGATGAGCAATCCACTATAAATATGAGAGTACAAAATACAGAGAGAAACAACCTCAACCAATTCACTCAGAATACATGGAGGTTCACACAAGTGATAACGTATCAAGCTTGTGACCCACAAATTCTCCCCCTAACCAAAACTCTCAAAGCCATTAAGACTACATTGTGAATGCTGATTAAGTTAGAAGGAACATGCCTCTATTTATAGAGTCCTAAACCTTTTCCTACCAGAAAAAGGATTAGTCAATCCAAAACCTTTTCCTAAGAGGAAAACCTATTTATGGTAAGAAATCAGGGCAAATAAAACCCAACAAAATGAAGTTGCAAATGAAGAGAATTCCAGCCAATATTTTCCTTATAATATTTACGATAAGTTCAACAAAGGGAAAGAGATTGTGGTGGATGAAGCAGCGAATGATGATGAAAAAAAGATGGCTAGAAAGCTGAGTTTGGTCGCGTTATGGTGCATACAAACAAATCCGATACAACGCCCTTCAATGAGTAAAGTAGTAGAAATGCTTGAAGGCGAAGTTGAAGCACTAGAAGTACCTCCTCAGCCTCTTCAATCTCCACCGATTGTCCATCAGATCATGGTAAGTTCTACGACATTATCGTCTGATTCAATAGCTTTGTTAGATAATCCCGTTGAGGTAGACATTTATGCTGATTGATTATAGTTGATGTAATGTTTATGTGAAATAAACATAGCAAATCCAACAGTGTTTGGGACAAAAGAATCGTGTTGTTATTGTTGTACTAGTTATATTAAAGACCTAATACATAAATATGAACTTTAACTTGCTTCAACTTCTTAAACATGTATAAAGTTGAATAAATAGACACACGCATCCTACATGGAAATTTGAATCCTACGTGGTATTCTATGTTATTCTCATTATTTCAACCTCGATATTGTTTTGTTCGTTGAATCATAAGATACACTTATTACTATTCCTACAAAGTTGAATTAGCTCTTGAGCAGCAGCATCCATCTCTTCATCTCTTATAGATTTTAAATTCTTGGTTATATCTCTCACTTTAGCCCTCAATTTTCCCCCTGTTTTCCCTGTTATGACTTCTTTAAGAGTTTCCGCAATTTCTCCTCTGTGAATTTTCCCATCATCATCTCTAACAATCTCTACTGCCACTCCTAATTCTACGATCAACCTAGCATTCACTGGTTGATCAAGATGCATAGGCATGGCAATTATAGGAACCCCAAAATCTATACTTTCCATTGCCGAATTCCAACCACAATGACTTATAAATCCTCCCGTACTCGGATGATTTAGAATTCTTGGTTGTGGTGCAAATTTATCCAAAACTCTTCCCCTTTCTCCAATTCTTTCAAGAAAACCTTTTGGTAATGCATCTTCAAGATTTCGCTCTTCACCTTTCGGAAATCTTGCAACCCATATGAAATTAACATTACTTAACTCCAACCCGAAAGCTACTTCTTCCATATCTTCTTTTGACAAGAAATACTCACTCCCAAAGGAGACAAAAACAGTTGAATTCTCATCTTTTGTTCCTAGCCAATCTATCAGCTCCATATCGTCCGCGTCATTAGTGATCAAATCTTGGAATGGTGGACCAACGGGAACAACTTTCCAGTTCGTCAATGCAGTGCAAAAATCGATATATTTGGCTTCGATAGTTCTAGAAGTACTCATCAACATTATTTGCATATTTCCATCAACTAGAAGATCATCATCGTCATCGTCATCCTCCAGTTCTTTCTCTTTATTAGATTTCGACATCATTTCACTCAGTCTTACTTGTTCAATTTTCGTGAGATAAATTCCAGGGAATGGGAATTCAACCCCTGGTTTCTTTAGTACATTGAAAAAATACGAAAACACAGCTGCACCGGAAGTTAGAAGCTGAACTGCTGGAATGTTCTGTTCATTCGCGACCTGTTTAGCCCATCGCTGCAATATGTCATAAATCACCAAATCAGGTTTCAGATTTTGTAAGATTTTCGAGAAGTTTGGTTTCGACATTTTCAGGGCTTTTTGAAGGATGTGATTGAGATTGGGTGGGAGGCCATTCGTCGTATGGTAATGGGGAGGAAGTTCGGGTAATTCTGGTAAGTGAAGTTCGATAAGATGAATCGAATCAGCATACTTTTCAGGGATTTTCTTGATGGTGGATTTGAGATTTATCGATGTTGAACAGAAGTAAATCAAGAATCCTCTATCCGCGAGTTTCTTAGCTACGTTTACATATGGAGATATGTGTCCATAAGCCAAAAATGGAAACATCAATACCTTTAATGTAGCCATTGTATGCTTAACTCTTGTTTTTCTATAGAGTGAAAGAAGATCTCTTTGTGTAGTTTGGTGACATTGGCTACCTTTATTTATTAAACAAAAGTGTTGACTATGTGTACCAATAAAGTTTAAATCGGAAATATCTGAATAAAGACGAAAGAATAGATAGTAGAAGTAAAGTAAATACGGAGAAAATCATGTGAGAGCGTCGCCTCGAATAAGTCCAAACGCAAATACAATTGAAGTTTTAATGCTGGTTCCGAACACCGAGCGGGTAGAAAGAAAAATTGGTAGCCATCTTTTATAGAAAAATTGGATGTAGACTTTTAGCCAAATTTAGTGCAAAGTGACGACTTGTGTGATTGTTTGTTTTAGACTATATTAAAGTAGAAAATTTAGGTACATTTAAAGAAAATGACTTTTATAGGTAATAATAAAAAAACTTTTACTAGTGTTTAGAGAGATTATCTATAAAAAGTAATTAAAAGAAAAGTTACGTTAATGGTCGAAAAATATTTGAATTAGAGTTTTTTTTTTTAGTTAATATCACATTTTAATTATCAGTTGTTTTACTTCTTTTTTTTTAACTTTAATCATGGCCATTTATGTAATAAAACAGAACTCAACTATCAATTTTTTCCTTTTCTTATCTGGATTATCATTATCCTTCGGATAACAAAAGGAACAACAGATAGTCGATCCATCATGATAGTTTAGGTAAGAAAAATAATTGATAGTTCAGATGTGCTTTCACCGTTATCTCTAAAAAAAATTACTCCTTCGTCTCTTTTTACTTGTTCACTTTTCCTTTTATAGTTGTCCCTAATTATTTGTTCATTTTGATAAATCAAGAAAGGACAATTTTTTTTTACCTATTATACCCTCAATTGAATGAATAATTACTTAGAAAAATGTAGAACTTTTCATCCACTTCATAATTCATATGGGTAAAATGGTAAATTAATTCAAAAGTGGACAAGTAAAAAAAAGACGGAAGAAATATATTTTTGCTAAATTTGTAAAAATTCTTGTTTTAATTTTGTGTTAAATTTTTTTGTTAAATTTTGTGTCAATGTAAATTATATCACATAAATAAATTGATAGAAATAAAATATGTTACCACATATTCAATGAAGGATTTTTAATTTTTTAGAGAGTTACGTGTTGTATATTATTTCATGGCTATATTTACATTTATATCATACTACAAGTCTAATAAAGTGTCGTAATTGAATACGCATCGCATATTAAATTAGTCATAGAGATATTCTATTATTATAAAAAGACAAAACTTTGTAACAAACTTTCTCTCTTGGAAATGACTTTTATTTCAAAATATTAAAAAAGGGGATGCGTTATCTATAATGATCTTTTTGAAAATAAAAATTTTAAGTTTGAAAATTATTATTTTTTTAAATTTTGATTTGATTGATAATAAAAAAAAATTAAATTTATTATCTTATATTATGTATAAATAATTATTTCGAATTTATCTTGTAGTTTTTTCAATGGATATAAAAGTAGAAACCACATAATGCATATCTATTTATAATACAGTACTTTTTCAACTTCTATTTGTGTTTTTCTTGCTCTTTCTAGAAGAAACTAAAGTAGATATAATTATTAGGAAGAGGAATTAGTAGTCAATTACAAGTGCTTAATTTTTAAAAGCTAAAAATTCTTTATTGAAGTATCGTGTATTAATATGATATCATGATATGAAATTATGAGGTGAAATTAAAGTTTTATTTGAAAATGTGATATAGAATTTTTGTGTTGTATATTTTTTCATAAACATAAAAATCATATAAGTATTAAAACTATTAAAATAGAACAAGTTGTTTATTCAATCTTTTACCAAATAAATAAAAATATATAAAAATCGCATAATAAATTATTACAAAGTTATTTATTCTCGATTTAAGTAATTGTTTCATCTAACTTTAATTCGTCAAATCTGATTAAATAAAAAAAAACATAAATTGTAGTGTAATAGTCTTTAATATAATCCCCCACACATAATATGACAACTTTCTCACGTTTAACTTTCATTTCTCGATCATGTGACCGACACTACAACAATAGCATCTTTTAGCTGCAATAAATATAGATATTAATAAAGAGTGCTAAAGTCTTTACCGGCTTAGTTAAGTGTTATTGTTGACTCTTTGGCCTAATTATTTAGTCCCACATCGGAGTTTTATGTATTGTGAAGGAGAATTTGGGGTTATAAAAGAACTCCTCCTCCTTCATTGTAAAAGACACCATTTGTAATCTCTTCTCTCTATCTAATAAAAGCAGGCTGCTTTGAGCGGTGCTCGGAGATTAAGCTTTCGCGGCTGAACTCCATTATTAAAATTGTTCGGTCTCTTTTCTCTTCTTTTCAGTTAATATTCGATATTACTTGTCGGGTATCTTTGTTAGTGTTCTGTCCGGTTCAGTTCATTTGAACCGGTTCATTTCACTAAAGTTGTTCCGTTTTGTAGGGAAATTACCCGAAATTCCCAACAAGTGGTATCAGAGCCAAGGTTCTGTCTGAGTATGCTCTGTGGTTGCAGCTGAGTCTGATCTTCCACATCAGAAAAGAATTATTTTGGTCCTTTTGTGTCAAAAGTTTTTTCTAAGTCAGAGTTCTGTCTGAGTATGCTCTGTGGTTGCAGTTTAGCCTGATCTTCCACACCAGAAAGGAATTACTTTGTCTCAGTAGAAGCCTTCGATTGTTTGAATTCTGTTGTAATATCCAATATTTTTTTTGAGTCTGTAATGGCAAATAAAGATCAAGAAATGGAGTCTGTTGCAAATATTCCACCGAAGACATCGGGTGCCTCGTCATCATGGTCAAGATTCCCGATGTCTACTTTGAAGTTGGCGGTTGAAATATTCGATGGTACGGGCCATTTCGGTATGTGGCAAGGGGAGGTTTTGGACTCCCTTTTCCAGCAGGGTCTTGATATTGCTATTGAAGAAGTCAAACTAGAAGGAGTTGAAGATAAAGATTGGAAAATCATTAATCGGTTGGCATGCGGAACAATTCGATCGTGTCTATCCAGGGAGCAAAAGTATGCTTTCAAGAATGAGACTTCTGCATACAAATTGTGGAAGGCATTGGAGGACAAGTTTCTGAAAAAGAGTGGTCAGAACAAGCTCCTAATGAAGAAAAGGTTGTTCCGATTTGATTACAAACAAGGTACTACTATGAATGAACATATCACTATGTTTAATCAATTAGTAGCAGACTTGCTTAATTTAGATGTCATATTCGATGATGAAGATCTGGCTTTGATGTTGTTATCATCTCTTCCCGATGAATTTGAACATTTGGAGACAACGTTACTTCACGGGAAGGAGAATGTGTCGTTAGATGCTGTTTGTTCTGCTTTATATAGTCATGAACTGAGAAAGCAGGATAAGATGAAAACAAAGGCAACAACATCAGAAGAAGTATTGGTGGCAAGAGGTCGTCATCAAAACCAGACAAAAGGGAGAAGAGGAAGGTCCAAATCAAAAGGTCGAGCCATTGCCAAAGATGAGTGTGCTTTCTGTCATGAGAAAGGGCACTGGAGGAAAGACTGTCCAAAGTTGAAGAAGAAAGGGAAGGCTCCGCAAGACGCCAATGTTGCAGAATGCAAAAGCGATGCGGAATCAGATATCTCTTTAGTGGTCGCTCCTACAACATCACATGCAGATGAGTGGATATTGGATTCAGGTTGTACCTATCATATGTGTCCCATTCGGGAGTGGTTCTTTGAATTTCAGGATCTCGATGGCGGAGTTGTTTACATGGGTAATGATAATTCATGTAAAACAACCGGAATAGGTTCAATCAAACTGCAGAATCATGATGGATCCACCAGAATCTTGCGAGATGTGCGGTACGTGCCAAAGTTGAAGAAGAATCTCATCTCATTGGGGGCTTTAGAATCTAAAGGCCTAGTTATAACGATGCGAGATGGAGTTCTTAAAGCAACTTCTGGAGCGTTGGTGATGTTGAAGGGTGTGAGAAAGAACAATCTGTATTACTATCAAGGTAGTACAGTGGTCGGGACAGTAACAACAGTAACTTCTTGCACCAAGAAAGATACTGAGGCAACGAAGCTGTGGCATATGCGGTTGGGACATGCTGGTGAAAAATCTTTGCAAATTCTTGCCAAGCAAGGATTGTTGAAAGGTACGAAGACTTGCAAACTTGAGTTTTGTGAACATTGTGTTCTTGGAAAACAACGAAGAGTGAAGTTTGGCACTGCAATTCATAATACCAAGGGTATTCTGGATTATGTGCATTCAGATGTATGGGGACCTGCCAAGACTCCGTCTCTTGGAGGAAGGCATTATTTTGTCACTTTTGTTGATGATTTTTCCAGGAGAGTTTGGGTGTTTTCTATGAAGAACAAAGATGATGTACTTGGAATTTTCCTTAAGTGGAAAGTTCAAGTTGAAAACCAGACGGGAAGGAAGATCAAGGTTCTCCGAACAGACAATGGTGGAGAATACAAGAGTGATCCGTTCCTTAAGGTATGCCAAGACTGTGGCATAGTTCGGCACTTCACCGTCAGGAAAACACCGCAACAGAATGGGGTGTCAGAGCGTATGAACAGGACACTTGTGGAGAAAGTTCGCTGTATGCTGTCTAATGCTGGGTTAGGCAGAAAATTTTGGGCTGAGGCGATAACATATGCTCAACATCTCGTCAATCGTTTGCCATCATCTGCTATTGATGGCAAAACTCCATTAGAGGTATGGTCTGGAAAACCTGCAACTGATTATGATACTTTGCACGTTTTTGGTTCTGTTGCATATTATCATGTGATTGAATCAAAGTTGGATCCACGGGCAAAGAAGGCTTTGTTCATGGGATTCAATGCTGGAGTGAAGGGATACCGTCTGTGGTGTCTCGAGGCAAAGAAAACAATTATAAGCAGAGATGTTACCTTTGATGAATCTGCCATGTTAAAGAAGGTAAATCCAGAAGATGCTGAGAGTACTCCTGAACAGGTGGCGTGTACTCCGAAGCAGGTGGAGTTTGAGGAGACAGTGGTGATCCCAGCACGGAGCACCACGAGTGACTCTCCTACGGCAGAAGAAGAGTCAGATGAGGAAGAGGTTCCTACCCAAGAACCTCTACAGCAATCGGAGCCAATTGCAGTTAGAAGACAGAGACGAGCGATCCAAAAGCCCGCTCGTTTCACTGACATGGTAGCTTATGCACTTCCAGTTTCAGATGAAGATGTTCCATCCACCTACCCAGAGGCCATACGAAGTTCAGAAAGTGGCAATTGGGCAGGTGCAATGGAAGAGGAAATGCAATCCCTCAAGAAGAACATGACGTGGAAGTTGACACAACTACCGATAGGCAAGAAGGCAATTGGATGCAAATGGGTATTTGCAAAGAAAGAAGGATTTCCCGATAAAGACGATGTTCGCTACAAGGCAAGGTTGGTAGCTAAAGGCTACGCTCAAAGGGAGGGAATTGATTATAATGAGGTATTTTCTCCAGTTGTTAAACATTCCTCCATTAGAATTATGTTGGCCTTGGTAGCGCAGTTGAATTTGGAGCTAGCTCAACTTGATGTGAAGACCGCGTTCCTACACGGTGATTTGAAGGAGGAAATCTATATGACTCAGCCAGAAGGAAATAAGGTTGCTGATAAAGAGAATTGGGTTTGCAAACTTGTCAAATCATTGTACGGACTGAAACAATCTCCGAGACAGTGGTACAAACGATTTGATAGTTTCATGAAGGGTCAGAAGTACAAGAGAAGCAAATACGATCATTGTGTGTATTTGCGCAGGCTTCAAGACGGTTCCTACATCTACTTACTCTTATATGTTGATGATATGCTGATTGCAGCAAAGAGCCAAACTGAGATTGACAAACTGAAGGCTCAGTTGAGTAAAGAGTTCGAGATGAAGGATTTGGGGGAAGCCAAGAAGATTCTCGGCATGGAGATAAACAGGGACAGAGAGAGAGGCAAGCTTTGGCTGTCACAGAAGCAGTATTTGAAGAAGGTACTAAGACGTTTTGGTATGCACGAAGATACAAAACACGTGAGTACCCCACTTGCTCCTCATTTGAAACTGAGTAGCCGGTTATCTCCGACGACTGATGAAGAGCGAGAATACATGGCGAAAGTCCCGTATGCAAATGCAGTTGGAAGCTTGATGTATGCAATGGTGTGTACGAGACCAGATATTTCACAGGCTGTTAGTGTTGTTAGCAGGTACATGCATGATCCAGGCCAGGGTCATTGGCAAGCTGTGAAATGGATTCTACGGTATCTGCAAAATACCGTAGATATTGGATTGGTATTCGAGCAGGATAAATCACTTGGTCAATGCATAGTTGGATACTGTGATTCTGACTATGCAGGTGATTTGGATAAGCGACGATCTACAACTGGCTATTTGTTCACTTTAGCAAAAGCGCCAGTTAGTTGGAAGTCTACTTTACAGTCAACGGTGGCTTTGTCTACGACAGAGGCAGAGTATATGGCGATTACAGAGGCTGTAAAGGAGGCGATTTGGCTTCATGGGTTGCTTAAAGACTTGGGAGTTGGTCAGAAACAACTTGAGGTTTATTCTGACAGTCAGAGTGCTATTCATTTAGCAAAGAATCAAGTCTTTCATGCACGGACGAAGCACATTGATGTTCGCTATCACTTTGTGAGGGAAATTCTCGAAGAAGAGGAGATACTTCTGTTGAAGATTCATACTACGGAGAATCCCGCAGATATGCTGACCAAGGTGGTTACAAAGGCCAAGTTTGAACACTGTTTAGACTTGGTCAATGTCCTGCACATTTGAAGTTGGCGCCTCACGGCGCAAATTTGGAAGCAACGTGAAAACTGCTTTTATTATTTGTTTGTTTGAGAAGATTTGTATTTGGTGGGACTGGATATTAAGCCAAGGTGGAGATTTGTTGACTCTTTGGCCTAATTATTTAGTCCCACATCGGAGTTTTATGTATTGTGAAGGAGAATTTGGGGTTATAAAAGAACTCCTCCTCCTTCATTGTAAAAGACACCATTTGTAATCTCTTCTCTCTATCTAATAAAAGCAGGCTGCTTTGAGCGGTGCTCGGAGATTAAGCTTTCGCGGCTGAACTCCATTATTAAAATTGTTCGGTCTCTTTTTTCTTCTTTTCAGTTAATATTCGATATTACTTGTCGGGTATCTTTGTTAGTGTTCTGTCCGATTCAGTTCATTTGAACCGGTTCATTTCACTAAAGTTGTTCCGTTTTGTAGGGAAATTACCCGAATTTCCCAACAGTTATTAGAACCAATGTCGCTAAAGACTTTAGGAACATATACAAAGAGTACTAATTGCAGCTAAAAATACATATTTAGCTAATGATTATTTTTGATGTAGTGCAAGAAGACGAACCAACATTGTTACTTTGAATTGTATTAAATACAAAACGATAGAAGTAACAAATTAGGTGTTGGAGTAAATACAGAGAATAAATTTATTACTCAACAATCGGTTAGTGTGAGTAAAAATGACTATATGTCGGTGAGAATAATAAATTTTAAAAAGTAATGATGTGAGTATAAATTCTATTTACATATGAAATAAATGGTTAGTAGATATAAATGTGGGATTGTTTTAATAAAATATAAACTTGTTAATCATTTTTTGCATTAAAAAAATCTCAAATCATGATATGAAATTCTCATATCACAATTTTTGAAGAATATGAAATCATATCTCATGAGATGAAATCAGCATATTATCGCATATTCAAATATTAATTTTATCTCACAATTTTATATCGTAATATGATAATTAAATGCATACTTAATTAATGACGTAGTTTATCTGAAAGGCAAAGTTAAGATATTAAAATCCCTTGCACTTTTTCAGCAAAATATTAATTGACAAGCAAGTGTGGTCCTTCTTTTGCAATAATTTTGATACTAATATTAATTATGGTGATATCAATAAGTTCCTAATTTCTTGGTGTGGCTGAATAACTGTAACATTTTTAAAATGTTTTATAAAATAAAGGATTGGGGGATTATAAAAAAAAAAAAAAAACGAGGGGGCAGGAAGGGGTGTGTTGTGTGTTACGAATTATATATATATATATATATTATTTAGAATTAAGTTGGAGTTAATCACTTTTATCCTTTTTTAATTATTTTCATCATGATTTACTTTATTTTCTTATGTTTGGACATCTATAATTGATATATTTTTAAGTATTGTGTTTTACGTTATACTTGTAAGTTATATTTTAAAGTATATTTAAGAAATTCAAAAACAAATAATAGATATATATATATATATATATATATATATATATATATATATATATATAATAGATGTTGAACCTCCCTCTCATTAGTTCGTGTGTTTACTTCTCAGATTTTGAACTCTTTTATTAAAAATCCTAACTCCGACATTATCGACATAGAAGACATTGAGCGGGATCAATCCCAGGTCATTCATGTGGTGTTGTCTGTGGATGACCATCCTCTAAACCAACTGAGTCATCTCGAAAGGACTAGTTGTGAAACTTTGTGTTTTACGAATATGTAGTTCCATAAATAATATTGATGTGTTTTACAAAGCATTTCTTGTTTCTCTTATTGTAAAAATCAACATATATACATTGAAATCTCAGCAAACTTATTTTTGTCCTTAATATTGTTTTCTCTTAAATTATTTCTAATAAAACCTCTCATTTTTCTTCCTTTTTTCACTCTCTCTCTCAAAAAAAAAAAAACATGAATTTTTGTTTTAGGAAAAAAATTTCCATGGCTACACAAGTACCACCAAAGCATCGTAATGCTTTGAGGGTACTTGTGTTTCCGTGGTTAGCTAATGGACATATCTCTCCATTCCTCGACTTAGCTAAGAAACTCGCGGACAGAGGATTCTCTGTCCGCGTTTGTTCTACTATTATAAGTCGCGATACAATAAATAAACAAATCCCTGAAAAATACTTTGCTTCAATTAAGATAGTTGAGCTTTGTTTACCAAAATTATCTAAACCTATTACGAAGAATGAAATCCCAGTCGATATAGATCACATTGTTCTGAAAACACTCAAATCATCCAAATCCAACTTCGCGAAAATCTTAAACCTGATTTTGTTATTTACGACTTATTATTACAATGGGTTGAAGGCGTAGCGAAGGAACAGGGGATTCCAGCAATGAAATTCGTAGTTATGGGTGCTGCGGTGTTTTCATACTTTTATACTTCGATTAGAAAACCCGAAGTTGAATTCCTTTTCACGATATTTATCCTGTACAAAATGAGCTAATAAAATTGAATGAATTCATTGCGAAATCTTCTAGAGAGGAAGAGTATGACGATGCTTTTGGTCAAGGAAATATACAAATTATGTTGATGAGTACCTCTAGAACTATAGAGGGTAAATATATTGATTATTTCACTAAATTGAGTAATTGGAAAGTTATTCCTGTTGGGCTACCAATCAAAAATCGCGTAAGTAATGACGTGGAGGTTATTGATTGGCTAGGAACGAAAGACGAGGGTTCAACTATTTTTGTGTCATTTGGGAATGAGTATTTCTGGTCAAAAGAAGAAATGGAGGAATTAGCTTTCGCGTTGGAGTTAAGTAATGTTAATTTCGTATGGGTTGTAAGATTTCCAGAAAGGGAAACGCGAAATCTTGAAGATGTATTGCCAAAAGGATTGTTTGAAAGAATAGGAGAGAGGGGAAGAGTTTTGGACAAATGTGTATTAGAATCAAGAATTTTGAATCATTTAAGTATTGGTGGATTTGCAAGTCCTTGTGGTTGGCATAATGTAATTGAATGTTTAGATTTTGGGGTTCCTATAATAGCAATGCCTATACATCTTGATCAACCAATGAATGCTAAGTTGATGGTAGAATTAGGAGTCGCGGTGGAGATTGTTAGAGATGATAATGAGAAAATTCACAGAGAAAAAATCGCAGAAACTCTTAAAGGTGTCGTAACAAGGGGGGATTTAAGGGCAAAAGTTAGGGATGTTAGCAAAAATTTGAAATCTATAGGAAATGAAGAGATGGATAGAGCTGCTAAAGAGTTAATTCAACTTTGTAAGAAGTAGTAATAAGATGAGATTGATGTGGTAGATTTTTATTTTTTTTATCACTTAATATGTATTCAAACACACATCGATATTGAGTTTTTATATATCGATTTTTCATCCAGTGTCAGGTATTCATATTTCGATTAAATTTGGATTCGTGCCGGAAAGTTACATATTGTGGGGTAAAGGACTCTCTAACAAAGATGACTCTTTATCCAAGGGAACTCAAACTTGAGATCTCGATCTTGATTAAGGATAAAGGAGTACTTACCACTCCATCACAACCCTTGATGGTATCAACATTGAGTTTACTTACACGCACTTGTTATCGACCGAGAAAAAAATATTTAGCCAACTCTGCATTGAGAAATTAACATTAATAATTGTTTACCTAAGAACAAATTAAAATAGACGATAAATGTATGTATATATATTAGATTGAAGTTGTATATATTCTACGCGACACGTTTAAAACTATAAAATTATATGATATTTTGTTACATTATATACATCTTTAATATAAAATAATATGTCCAAAAAAAAACTACTTTTTAAAATTTCTTGTCCAGACAAACTAAGATATCTTTCGGTATTTAGTAACGATCTAACTTTCTTTAATAACACACGAACACATAACCATGTAGAGGATGACTCAAAAGACCTTATATAATGTAAATACAACTCAATAGATATTCGATATAAATATCAAACACATAATGAAAATACAAATCATTAGGTATTTTTAATATAAATACCAAACACACAAAGAAAAACCCAAAGAAAAACAATAAAGTAGACAATATCACAAGCATATGACCAACAAAAAAAAAGGTACATGATTTAAAATGCATCAAAATGAATAAATCATTTGTTGTTGCAAAGTGCAATCAACTCCTCCACCACTCCATCTATCTCTTCATCCCCTTTCATCTCCATTTTCTCACTCAATTCTTTAGTTTTCTTCCTCACACCTTCACCACTTTCTTCAATCACCACTTCCCTTATCACTTTTGCAATTTCTTCACTTTGTAACTTCCCATTCTCATCCCTCAATGCTTCAACTCCCACACCAATATGTTCCACAATCCTAGCATTGATTGGTTGATCATTGTACATTGGCATTGCAATTAATGGCACACCAAATTTCATACTCTCCGTTAACGAACCCCATCCACAATGACTCACAAATCCACCGATACTCTTGTGTTGTAGAATAATGGCTTGTGGAGCCCATTTTTCCAAAACCATTCCTCTTTCCCCTACCCTTTCTAAAAACCCTTGTGGTAATACATCATCAATACTTATTTTCTCATCTTGTGGAAACCTAATAACCCAAATAAAGTTCACTTTACTAAGCTCTAGCCCTTGAGCTACTTCATGGATTTCTTCCTCTGATAGAAACCACTCACTCCCAAATGACACAAACACACTTGAACCTTTTTCTTTCTTGTCAAGCCATTGCATTATGCCCTCGTCTATTTGATCGATGGAATCATTAACTAGAGAACCAATCGGAACGATTTTCTTGGAAACTAATTGAGAGAAATAATCCATATATTTCACTTCAAAATCCTTCACTAGTATAATGTCACGCGATTGCCTTATAGCCTCCATGAACGCGTCTCTCATATTAACTTTTGAGTTCTCCATTGCAAGTTTTTGCATTTGAATCATCTCATGTTGGCGCATGTAAATTTCAGGAAATGGAAATTCAACTCCGGGCTTACTAAACATGTGAAGGAATAAAACAATCATAGCAATGCTAAATGTGAGGAATTGCACGGCAGGAATGTTTATAGAGGACGCGAACTCAGCAGCCCACGTCATGTTTAAGTCATATATGACTAAGTCAGGATTAAGAGTTTGTAGTGTTTTTGAAAATTCAGGAGTCGCGCTTTGAAATGCTTCGATTAGAGTGTTTGTGAGATGGTGTGGGAGGCCATTGGTGGTGTGGTAATGTGGAGGAAGATTAGGTAATGATGGAAGATGAAGCTCAACTAACTCTATTGATTGAGAGTATTCTTTTGTGATATTTTTCTTGATGGAACTTAGGTTTATTGGAGTGGAACATAAGTAAATATGAAAATTTCTTTTGGAGAGTTTTTTGGCTAATTCTAAAAATGGACTTATGTGACCATGGGCTAACCATGGTAACATAACTACATTAATGGTGTTTTTCTTCATCTCCATTATCAATTTATGTTTCTATGATATATGGTTTTTGTGTTTGAGTGAAAATATCTATATGATGATAATCTATTTATAGTGTATTATTGCATAATATTAATTGTGAGCATGACTAACATGGTGTATATTATAATATGGTGCCCTAGATTATAAGAAATATATATTTTAAACAAAAAGGATCATGCAAGCATTACTCTCTCTTGGAATATCTTTTATTTTAAGAGATTTAGTTTGTAAACTAATATACGTATAATATTAATTGGGCGGGGCGGGACAATTTTAAGGTTATGCAGGGTAGGTGGGATGCGAGATGGTTATACGGGTTCAAATTTAAATTTAACTTTTTACATGTTATGACAGTCATAGGACATTATTTATTAAGTTACATGCTTCCCAATTGACCTTTAAAAAAATAAAATTTTAAGTTATTATCTATTAACTTAATAAAACTTAATGAGAAAATGAATTTATTTTTAGTATCAAACTTAATTAAAAAAAGACAAATATTCAAAAACTTATGCGGACCAGGTTCATGAGAGCGGAGTGGGGTGAATTAAAAATGAAAAAAATTGTTACGCGGGGCGGGTCAAAAATTTGTGCGGGTTAAGGTCAACCCGTCCCACCCATTGCCATCAATAGACATGGACCGATTGCATTTTTTTTTTCATTTTACATGTTTTTGTTTGATTTTATACTAACTTTAAAAATTCAAAGAAGAATTTTTAAACATATTATTAAAATAACTAGATACACATGATATTTTTTTTAAAAAAAACTAAGTTGAAAAAACTACATAAATAACAAGTCAACTTAGAATTGATTTCCAACGTGGGCCATGTGCTGATTTCTAGCATTGATTATATTAGTGTGGTGTATATTTATTTTGATTTTATGACTCTTCTTTTATGTATAGTGTCTAAATCGTGATTGATTACTTAGGAAATAAATAATTGTGCAAAAATTCTTTCTTGAAATGGCTTTTATTTTAAAAGAGATTTAGTTTGTACAGGCATAATACATAAACATGATCCTTAACTTGGCGTCAGTTAGTAACTATGACCCTTAACTTTAGATGTGCACAAATAGGCACTTAAACTTGTATAAAATTAAACAAATTGACACATTCGTCCTACATGACACCTTACATGAAAAATTTGTGTCCTACATGTATTATGCCACGTAGGATACGTGCGTCTACTTGTTCAATTTTATACAAATTTAAGTGTCTACTTGTGCACATCCAAAGTTATGGGTCATAGTTGTCAATCGATGTCAAGTTAATGGTCATATTTATGTATTAAGCCGTTTGTAAATTATTTCAGGTATCTTAGTTTGACCAGATGCATTATTTTGTTAAGAAGTTTTATATCGTTAGAGGGATGGGAAATTGGTCTCCTCATATATGGACTTAGATAAATCTCTCCGCATGAGCTAGCTTTTGAGGTTGAATTAGACCTGGTGTCATATCTTTACATGGTATCAGAGTTAGGTTCATCCCAATTCGTTGTGCACCGATGTTCGGCCCCCATCTATAAGTGTTCACGCTCCAGTTGAGGTTTGGACATGCGGTGAGTGTTAAGAAGTCCTAAATCGATAGAGGGATGAAAAATTGATCTTCTTATATGGGCTTGGACGCGGGGGCGGAGCTACAATCATCCAAGGGTGGTCAGTTGAACGTCCTTCACTGGAAAAGTATAGAGAGGTCAAATTATGTATTTAAGGGATAAATATATAATGTTGAACAACCTTGACATAATATCTTCTGTGGCGCACTGGTTAAGCGTCTTAATTTCCATCTCAAGTGCGCGGGTTTAAATCCCACAGAGCACTCACTTAATTGAGTAACCGGATAGTTATTCCGGTTGGTCTACCAATTGAAAATCGTGTAATTAATGACGTGGATAACGTGAAGGTTATTGATTGGCTAGGAACGAAAGATGAGAATTCAACTATTTTTGTGTCATTTGGGAATGAGTATTTCTTGCCAAAAGTAAAAGTGGAGGAACTAGCTTTCGGGTTGGAGTTACCTAATGTTAATTTCATATGGGTTGTAAGATTTTCAGAAAGGAAAAAGCGAAATTTTGAAAGAATCGGAGAATGGGGAAGAGTTTTGGATTTGTAAGTCCTTTTTGTTGGCATAATCATGTAATTGAATGTTTAGATTTTGGGGTTCCTGTAATAGCAATGCCTATACATCTTGATCAACCAATGGATGCTAAGTTAATGGTAGAATTAGGAGTCGCGGTGGAGATTGTTAGAGATGATGATGGGAAAATTCATAGAGAGGAAATCGCGGAAACTCTTAAAGGTGTCGTAACAAGAGGGAATTTGAGGGCAAAAGTTAGAGATGTTAGCAAAAATTTGAAAACTATAGGAAATGAAGAGATGGATACAGCTGCTAAAGAGTTGATTCAACTTTGTAAGAAGTAGTAATAAGATGAGATTGATCTTATTACTATCCATTGTTCTATTTATCTACTTGAATTCAAACTCTTAATTTAACTATCCATTTTTCTATTTATCTATTTATATTATCACTTATTATGTATTCAAACACATATCGATATCGACATTGATGACTAAATCAGGATTCGCGCCGGGAAGTCATACATTGGAGGTAAAAGGCTCTCTAACAAAGGTGACTCCGTATCCAAGGTGACTCAAACTTAAGATCTTGATCTTGATTAAGGAAAAAGGAGTACTTACCACTCCATCACAACCCTTGATGGTATCGACATTGAGTTTACTTACACGCACTTGTTATCGATTGAGAAAAAATATTTAGCCAACTCTGCATTGAGAAATTTACATAAATAATTGTTAAAAACTATAAAATTATATGATATTTTGGTACACTATACACATCTATAATATAAAATCATATACCAAAAAAAAAACTACTTTCTTAAATTTCTTGTCGAGACAAACTAAGATATCTTTCGGTATTAAGTAACGATCTAACTTTCTTTAATAACACACGCACACATTACCATGTAGAAGATGACTCAAAAGACCTTATAGAATGTGAATACAATTCAATAGATATTCGATATAAATATCAAACACATAATGAGAATACAAATCATTAGAAATTTTCAATACAAATATCAAACACACAACGAATACCCAAAGAAAAACAATAAAGTAGACAATATCACAAGCATATGACCAACAAAAAAAAGGTACATGATTTAAAATGCATTCATTTGTTGTTGCAAAGTGCAATCAACTCCTCCACCACTCCATCTATCTCTTCATCCCCTTTCATCTCCATTTTCTCACTCAATTCTTTAGTTTTCTTCCTCACACCTTCACCACATTCTTCAATCACCACTTCCCTTATCACTTGTGCAATTTCTTCACTTTGTAACTTCCCATTCTCATCCCTCAATGCTTCAACTCCCACACCAATATGTTCCACAATCCTAGCATTGATTGGTTGATCATTGTACATTGGCATTGCAATTATTGGCACACCAAATTTCATACTCTCCGTTAACGAACCCCATCCACAATGACTCACAAATCCATTGATACTCTTGTGTTGTAAGATAGTGGCTTGTGGAGCCCATTTTTCCAAAATCATTCCTCTTTCCCCTACCCTTTCTAAAAACCCTTGTGGTAATACATCATCAATACTTATTTTCTCATCTTGTGGAAACCTAATAACCCAAATGAAGTTCACTTTACTAAGCTCTAGCCCTTGAGCTACTTCATGGATTTCTTCCTTTGATAGAAACCACTCACTCCCAAATGACACAAACACACTTGAACCTTTTTCTTTCTTGTCAAGCCATTGCATTATGCCCTCGTCTAATTGATCAATGGACTCATTAACTAGAGAACCAATCGGAACAATTTTCTTGGAAACTAATTGAGAGAAATAATCCATATATTTCACTTCAAAATCCTTCACTAGTATAATGTCACGCGATTGCCTTATAGCCTCCATGAACGCATCTCTCATATTAACTTTTGAGTTCTCCATTGCAAGTTTTTGCATTTGAATCATCTCATGTTGACGCATGTAAATTTCAGGAAATGGAAATTCAACTCCGGGCTTACTAAACATGTGAAGGAATAAAACAATCATAGCAATGCTAAATGTGAGGAATTGCACGGCAGGAATGTTTATAGAGGACGCGAACTCAGCAGCCCACGTCATGTTTAAGTCGTATATGACTAAGTCAGGATTAAGAGTTTGTAGTATTTTTGAAAATTCAGGAGTCGCGCTTTGAAATGCTTCGATTAGAGTGTTTGTGAGATGGTGTGGGAGGCCATTGGTGGTGTGGTAATGTGGAGGAAGATTAGGTAATGATGGAAGATGAAGCTCAACTAACTCTATTGATTGAGAGTATTCTTTTGTGATATTTTTCTTGATGGAACTTAGGTTTATTGGAGTGGAACATAAGTAAATATGAAAATTTCTTTTGGAGAGTTTTTTGGCTAGTTCTAAAAATGGACTTATGTGACCATGGGCTAACCATGGTAACATAACTACATTAATGGTGTTTTTCTTCACATCCATTAACAATTTATGTCTCTATGATATATGGTTTTTGTGTTGAGTGAAAATATCTATATGATGATAATCTATTTATAGTGTATTATTGCATATTATTAATTGTGAGCATGACTAAGATGGTGTATATTATAATATGGTGCCCTAGATTATAAGAAATATATATTTTAAACAAAAAGGATCATGCAAGCATTACTCTCTCTTGGAATATCTTTTATTTTAAGAGATTTAGTTTGTAATTTAATAAACGTATCTAAATTCGATCTCGGGATGGCAATGGGACGGGGCGGGCAAGTTGTGCAGGGCGAACGGGATGCGAGTCTATGCGGTTTTATACGGGTAAAAAATTTTGCAGGTTAAGTTCAACCTGCCACCACCCCATTGCCCATCTCTAGACTTCGATCGATCGCAAATTAAAGTTCGCTTTTTATATTTTATATGTTTTGGTTTGATTTTACACGAAATTTAAAAATATAAAAAAGAATTTTTGAACTTATTATTAAAGTAAATAGATACACATTTGATATTCTTTTTAAAAGCTGAATGGAAGAAAAAACATTTATTTAATAGCAAGTCAACTTAAGAATTGATTTCCAACGTGGGCCATGTTACTGTGGTGTATATTATTTTGATTTTATGACTTTTCTTTATATGATAGTGTCTAAATCGTGATCGATTACTTAGGAAATACATATATGTGCCAATATTCTTTCTTGAAATGACTTTTATTTTAAAAGAGATGTAATTTGTAAAAATTATTTCACGTATCTTAGTTTGATCGGATGTAATTCTTGTTAAGAAATTTTATATCGGTAGAAATGGAAAATTGGTCTCTTTGTGTATGGATTTAGACAAATCTCTTCTCGTTAGCTAGCTTTTGAGCTACGTTGAGTTAGACTCAGGTGTCATATCTTTACATGACATCAGAGTCAGCACTATAAGAAAATAGTGAATTACATGGGGATTTTTCTGGGATTAGTATGAAACTTTACAGGAAAATAAATTTCCTGCAAAATTTTCATACTAATTACTAGGAAAATCCTCATGTAATTCACATTTTTCATGTAGTGCAGGTTCATCCTAATTTGTTGTGCACCGATGTTGGGCCCCCGTCTATAAGTGTTCATGCTCAAGTTGAGGTGTGGGTGTCCGGGGGAGTGCTAAGTAGTCCTACATCGATAGAATGATAGGAAAGTGGTCTCCTTATATGGACTTGGACAAATCTGTGAGCTAACTTTTGAGGTTGAGTTAGACTCAGTTGCCATATCTTGCACTAAGATTCGATCCTAACCAACTATTGCCCCTGACCTGTAATCTGACTCTCAAACTCATCTCTCAACCCCAACCCTAACCTTATCGAGAATGCAACTCTCAGCCCTAATTCGATCTCGACACGAGACTCGACTCTCGATCCTCAATCCTATATAACTATAACATTTTCAGGTTTAGTGTTATAGTAGTTTCATATTATATATAAATGCTCTTGAGATTTAGAAAAAAACTTTTTAACCAAACACCACAAAAATAGAAAAACACCTCTATAAAATATTTTCTAGAAAAACACCTTGAGCTGAAAACATTTTTTGGTACCAAACACTAAGATTTGGAGAATTTGAGAAACTAATTAACTAAATACAAAATTCATTTTCGTTCGTTGATTGATTTCAAATTTTATTTTTGTTTCTATGATTAAGTACATTTGACTTTTAATTAATCCATATGTGTAGAGTAAAGTTTGTATATCAAAAAGCAAACTATTAGGTGAATTGAGACTAAAATTAAAATCAAAAAGTGAAAATTTAATTGAAATATTCAAACTGATAACACTAATTAATACTTTTTTTAAATTATAAGTTAAATCTTATTGATATTCATTTGTTGTTTAAAAGTGCAACCAACTCCTCCACTACTCCATCTATCTCTTCATCCCCTTTCATATTCATTTTCTCACTTAATTCTTTAGCTTTTTCCCTCACACTTTCACCACTTTCTTCAATTACCACTTCCCTAATCACTTTTGCAATTTCTTTACTTTGTAACTTCCCATTCTCATCCCTCAATGCTTCAACTCCCACACCAATATGTTCCACAACCCTAGCATTGATTGGTTGATCATTGTACATTGGCATTGCAATTATTGGCACACCAAATTTCATACTCTCCGTTAACGAACCCCATCCACAATGACTCACGAATCCACCGATACTCTTGTGCGGTAAGATAGTGGCTTGTGGAGCCCATTTTTCCAAAACCATTCCTCTTTCCCCTACCCTTTCTAAAAAACCTTGTGGTAATACATCATCAATACTTATTTTCTCATCTTGTGGAAACCTAATAACCCAAATAAAGTTCACTTTACTAAGCTCTAGCCCTTGAGCTACTTCATGGATTTCTTCCTTTGATAGAAACCACTCACTCCCAAATGACACAAACACACTTGAACCTTTTTCTTTCTTGTCAAGCCATTGCATTATGCCCTCGTCTATTTGATCGATGGAATCATTAACTAGAGAACCAATCGGAACAATTTTCTTGGAAACTAATTGAGAGAAATAGTCCATACATTTCACTTCAAAATCCTTCACTAGTATAATGTCACGCGATTGCCTTATAGCCTCCATGAACGCGTCTCTCATATTAACTTTTGAGTTCTCCATTGCAAGTTTTTGCATTTGAATCATCTCATGTTGATGCATGTAAATTTCAGGAAATGGAAATTCAACTCCGGGCTTACTAAACATGTGGAGGAATAAAACAATCATAGCAATGCTAAATGTGAGGAATTGCACGGCAGGAATGTTTATAGAGGACGCGAACTCAGCAGCCCACGTCATGTTTAAGTCATATATGACTAAGTCAGGATTAAGAGTTTGTAGTGTTTTTGAAAATTCAGGAGTCGCGCTTTGAAATGCTTCGATTAGAGTGTTTGTGAGATGGTGTGGGAGGCCATTGGTGGTGTGGTAATGTGGAGGAAGATTAGGTAATGATGGAAGATGAAGCTCAACTAACTCTATTAATTGAGAATATTCTTTTGTGATATTTTTCTTGATGGAACTTAGGTTTATTGGAGTGGAACATAAGTAAATATGAAAATTTATTTTGGTGAGTTTTTTGGCTAGTTCTAAAAATGGACTTATGTGACCATGGGCTAACCATGGTAACATAACTACATTAATGGTGTTTTTCTTCATCTCCATTATCAATTTATGTTTCTATGATATATGGTTTTTGTGTTGAATGAAAATATCTAAATGATGATAATCTATTTATAGTGTATTATTGCTTATTATTAAATGAGAGCATGACTAAAATGGTGTATATTATAATATGGTGTCCTAGATTATAATCAATATATATTATAAACAAAAAGGATCGTGTAAGCATTACTCTCTCTTGGAATATCTTTTATTTTAAGTGACTTAGTTTGTAAACTAATAAACGTATCTGAATTCGATATTGGGATGGCAATGGGGCGGGGCGGACAGGTTGTGCAGGGCGGGCGGAATGCGAGTCTATGCGGTTTTATACGGGTAAAAAATTTTGCAGGTTAAGCTCAAACCTGCCACCACCCCATTGCCCATCTCTAGACTTCGACTGTCTTTTTTACATTTTACATGGTTTGATTTGATTTTACACGAAATTTAAAAATATAAAGAAGAATTTTTTAACTTATTATTAAAATTAATATTGTTTTTACAAACTGAATAGAAGAAAAAACATTTATTTAATAACAAGTCAACTTAAGAATTGATTTCCAACGTGGGCCATGTTACTGTGGTGTATATTATTTTGATTTTATGACTTTTCTTTATATGATAGTGTCTAAATCGTGATCGATTACTTAGGAAATACATAAATGTGCCAATATTTTTTCTTGAAATGACTTTTATCTTAAAAGAGACGTAGTTTGTAAAAGTTATTTCATGTTATCTTAGTTTGATCGGATGTAATACTTGTTAAGAAGTCTTATATCGGTAGAGAAATGGGAAATCGTTTTTTTTATAAATGGATTTAGACAAATCTCTCCTCGTTAGCTAGCTTTTGAGCTAGGTTGAGTTAGACTTAAGTGTCATATCTTTACATGATATCAGAGTTAGGTTCATCCTAATTTGTTTTGCACTGACATAGGGCCCCCATTTATAAGTGTTCACGCTCAAGTTGAGGTGTGGGTGTCCGAGGGAGTGCTAGGTAGTCCTACATCGATAGAGTGATAGAAAAGTGGTCTCCTTATATGGACTTGGACAAATCTCCAATCATGAGGTAGCTTTTGAGGTTGAGTTAGACTCAATTGTCATATCTTTACGATTTTTTGCACTATGATTCGATCCTAACCAACTATTGCCCCTGACCTGTAATCTGACTCTCAAACTCATCTCTCAACCCCAACCCTAACCTTATCGAGAATGCAACTCTCAACCCTAACTCAATCTCGACACGAGACTCGACTCTCGACTCTCAATCCTCAATCCTATATAACCATAACATTTTCAGGTTTAGTGTTATAATAGTTTCATATTATATATAAATGCTCTTGAGATTTTTTATAAAAGAAACTTTCTAACCAAACACCACAAAAATAGAAAAACACCTATATAAAATATTTTCTTGAAAAACATATTGAGCTGAAAACATTTTTTCGTACCAAACACTTAGATTTGAGAATTTGAGAAACTAATTAACTAAATACAAAATTCATTTTCGTTCCTTGATTGATTTCAAATTTTATCTTTGTTTCTATGATTAAGTACATTTGACTTTTAATTAATCTATATGTGTAGAGTAAAGTTTGTATTTCAAAAAGCAAACTATTAGGTGAATTGAGACTAAAATTAAAATCAAAAAGTGAAAGTTTAATTGAAATATTCAAACTGATAACACTAATTAATATTTTTTTTAAATTATAAGTTAAATCTTATTGCTATTCATTTGTTGTTACAAAGTGCAACCAACTCCTCCACTACTTCATCTATCTCTTCATCCCCTTTCATACTCATTTTCTCACTTAATTCTTTAGTTTTCTTCCTCACACTTTCACCACTTTCTTCAATTACCACTTCCCTAATCACTTTTGCAATTTCTTTACTTTGTAACTTCCCATTCTCATCCCTCAATGCTTCAACTCCCAAACCAATATATTCCACAATCCTAGCATTCATTGGTTGGTCAATGTGCATTGGTATTGCAATTATAGGCACACCAAACTTCATACTTTCCATAACAGAACTCCATCCACAATGACTCACGAATCCACCAGTACTCATGTGTCGTAAAATTGGGCTTGTGGAGCCCATTTTTTCAAAACCATTCCTCTTTCCCCTACCCTTTCTAAAAAACCTTGTGGTAATACATCTTGAATACTACTATTCTTTTCACCTTGTGGAAACCTAATTACCCAAATGAAGTTCACTTTACTTAGCTCAACCCCTTGTGCTACTTCATGTATTTCTTCCTTTGATAGAAAATACTCACTTCCAAATGAAGCAAAAATAGTTGAACTTTTTTCTTTCTTGTCAAGCCATTGCATGATCATCTCTTCATGATCATGATCCTGATCAATGGGATCTTGAACTAGCGATCCAACGGGGACAATTTTCTTGGAAACTAATGTTGAGAGATAATCTATATATTTACCTTCAAGTTCTCTAGAGGTTTTCACTAGAACAATATCGCGAGATAGTCTAAGAGCATCATAGAATGGGTTCTTATAATTCTCATCTTTGGATTCTTCTAATGATTTCTTGATTTGAAGCATCTCATGTTCACGCAGGTAAATTTCAGGAAATGGAAATTTTTCTCCTGACTTATCAAACATGATGTGGAGGGCTAATGAAGCAACAACAGCCGCGCTAAATGTGAGGAATAATTGTATGGAAGGAATGTTCATAGAGGACGCGAACTTAGCAGCCCATGGTTGATTGAAGTCATAAATGACTAAGTCTGGATTAAGAGTTTGTAATATTTTGGAAAAATTTGCAGAGGCGTTTTCGAAAGATGTTTTGAGTGTGTTCATGAGATGAGGTGGGAGGCCATTGGTGGTGTGGTAATGTGGAGGAAGATTTGGTAAAGATGGAAGATGAAGTTCAACTAATTCTATTGATTGAGAATATTTTTTTGTGATATTTTTCTCAATGGAACTTAGGTTTATTGGAGTGGAACATAAACTATTTGTGAGTTTTTTTGCTAGTTCTAAAAATGGACTTATGTGACCATGTGCTAGCCATGGTAACATAAGTATACTAATAGTGTTTTTCTTGGCCTCCATTAGTAAATACTAATTAGTAACTAATATCTCTTTATTTTTTTTCTATGGCTCTAGTTAGTGTGTATATATAGATGATGATAATTTATTTATAGTATATATTTAACCGTTTAAATTATTATAGTATTTCATGACTTTTCCTTATACGATTGTGTGTTATATAGTTGATTTGGTCACCCTCCAACCCTATCTATCTAGCGTCCCCCCCGCGCCCCTCACCCCTACCCTCAAGACTCGTTACCTAAGTGTGTATGGTTAAAAAGTCATAATTAGCTTCTTAAAGTTGTTTGTATATTTTATTTTGACATTTTCATAGAGTTTATACACTAATTTTGATAAAAACGACGATCAATATATTCAAATATTTTGGCGCATGAAACTCACATGCACATACGTGTTGTAGGCGAGTAAAACCATGACATGTGACATATAGATTCAAATTTCTACTTGCGAGTTTTCTTGGCTAGCTCTAGAAATGGACTAATATGAGTTGTGATTTGTGACCATGGGCTAGAGTCTAGTCTGGGTAACGTGTTTTTCTAGCTAGGTCTATATATATTAATCAGTAACGAAATTAAGATTTTCACCAAAAAAGGTTGAGTATAAAAAAAGTAAGAAGTTGAAGAAATTGAAAGAGATTCAAACATGTAAAAATATATATATAAATTATTGAAGAGGTTTGAGTGAGCCGACGCTATCTAACTCCGCCTATTAAGTCTATGATTATTCTAGAAAGTATACATATGTAAATATATGATTATGATCTATTTATAGTATATATTTAACCGTTCAAATATATTATTTCTCATCTTGGTCGTAATTGATTACGCATGAAATATATAAAAGTGGTGAAAATGAATTATATATTTATAAGAAAGAATAAAAGGATTATTCCATCATTTTCTCGTTGCATGGCTTTTTAATTTCGACTTTGAAAAAAATATTTTACGTGTTCCAAATTGACCACCGCAAAGCTCTTTTGATTTTATACGCAAAGAAGTTTAAAACTATTTAATTATATATCCCTAATACAGGCGACTCATACTAGATAAATATATTTATATGTATCTGATTTGATCCGCATGTATCTAGGATATCAGATACATAAGAGAGTAACGAGCGAGATGAGGGAGAGGCAAGGGGGGTGAACGAGATTTGTCGATGCCACTTGAATACAATATATCTAGAATAAATCACACCTAACTTTGACCAAATGTATCAAGACATAATATTTGGCCACACAAAATCTGATAAGATTCATAATACTACAAATTAGAATATATTAAAGTAATTAGCTTCTAAATTAATGAAATTTATGTAAGTTTCTTATATATGTGACTTAAATTTGATTGATTTATATATATACTCTTTTGTTGTTATATTTAATCAAATGACATAAGTAATAATGGAACAGAAGAAAAAAAAATTGAGAAAGAGTGTTTTGAAAAGTATTCTATAGTTGTATATTCTATGCAACTGAAATTGAATGGGAAAATAGTATCCCAAATAAAATCAAGGACCTAGCACTATGTGTGTTATCAATATTTCTACTTGTGATTCAATGAGACCAAGCAACCTTATTTCTGTTCAACATTCCAATGTAATAGCCAATGTTCCTAGTCCTCTGTCTAGTGTTTCTTTGTTTGTCCTAGGTCCTTATGTCACAATGTTTTGAATCCTATTTGCAATACGATTTTTGATATCAATAAAAGCTTTTATGTTCCTACTATTACGTCTTCTGATAAATTGTGGCACTACAGGCTCGGACATTTACCTATAATGCTATGAAAAAATTCAAATATGTTTCCCTCTCTTCTCATATTAATGAATCTCCTTGTGATATTTGTCCTATGGCGAGACAATGTAAACCTCCTTTCCCCTTAGTTCTATCACTACTACACATTGTTTTGAACTATTACATGTTAGACACTTGGGGACCTTTTAATACTCCAAGTAATAAAGGGGAAATTTTTTTTTTTTTTTTACTTTTGTTGATGATTTCTCAAGATTTACATGGACTTGACTTTTAAGTTCAAAATCAGATTCCTTCCCTACATTAAAACACTATCTCTCTTTCATTGATCGACAATTTTAAGCCGAAGTAAAGATTCTCAGATCCGACAATGCTTTTGAATTAGGGAAGGGGGGTTGAACCTAAAGCTTTCCTTCAATCTCAGGGTATATTACACCAAACTAGATGTGTTGATACTCCACAACAAAATAGTGGTAGAGCGCAAACATAGGCATCTACTATTGATACCAATCAAAATTCACAAATCAAAGTAAATATTGTTTTGGAAGTTGAAGACACCTGCACTACACTTTTGAGAAATCTGACACGTATCTGTTGACATTTTTGAAGAATCTGCACAACTTTTGAGGAATCTGACACGTATCTGTTGACATTTTTGAAGAATCTGCACAACTTTTGAGGAATCTGACACGTATCTATTGACATTTTTGAAGAGTCCGAGCAACGTAGCTCCTAACTAAATAAACTCTTGATAATCTTTGGAGTGCGAAAATGTTTGATTCCTCTTGTTATTTTCTCTTCCTCTAAAGTCATTTCTTCTTCTTCCAAAGACAATTCCTCTTCCTCTAAAGAGGAGAGGACAGAAATTGGTTGTTTGAGCAATAAAGCTTCAAGGGAGATTGAATGGCAGCTGTTATTTAATTCGACACAAGATATCTGAACAGAAGACTTTTCGAGCAAACAAGGGGTAAACTTTCGAACCACAAATCTCTGAAACTTTCGAGTGGAGTGATGATAAGAATAAATAGGGATAAAACTAGAATCATCATTATCATTATCATTATCATTAGCTTTAGGATTAGCCAGAAGTATCTCACCTGTTGGAAGGTTACCAAAACTGCACCACATATTTCTATTGCACCTCACTAGTTCTTCAGGTAAGCTAATGGAATGTTTGTTCCAGCGATGCCGTTTATTCAATCCCCATAGATTCAATATATTTGAACCAGAATCATCCGCCTCGAGGCATCCCACAGTAAACCTTCCCTTGAAGTTCACCATTTTAGCTGCTGCAACTACCATCTGTGCAGGTAGAGAGATATAATAGAACCGACCTCGTAAAAGGTTAAAAGCCAGTATTTTCCGGTTACTCATTCCCTTAAATTGAATCAACCAATAGAGAATTCCGTCAATGCAAAGACTAGGTTTGCACATCACATCACTATCTGGTATAAAATCAGGGCAAAACATGTTCTTCCAAGAAGATGTAGGGATGATATTGATATTGTTATTGAGTTTGTTCATTCCACCTAAAGTAAGAACCTCTTGGTATATTACATGATCAGAAAGAAAACCAAGGCTGAGCAGCTTGTAGATACCCAATCGATCAAATCCAAAATAAAATTGAATTTTATGTGTCCATCGGGAAAATTTTGGTAGCGGTATGTTTCTTATTTCAGAAGTGTAGCAATTGCAGAGAGTGAGTACACCAGTAGGACCAGCTGGGGTGTACATACAAAAGAGTCCATTGATAACTTGAGTGAATCCAATTTCTGGATATTCATCGGCACCGCCCACCAACTGTTTGATAAAATGTGTAGGAGAAGTATTGTTCAGAGTGAGCTTTGATTGGAACAAGTAATTGAAACTTGAACAACCGAAATTGGATATGAAGATGCCTAAATTGCGAGCATGATGAAGTTTTTCAATATCAGAGATGAGTAAACACCATCTCTTTGAGACACACTTGCATATGTAGAGAGACTTCAATGGTAAACGCAACAGGATCTCGATTACCGCGCCTTCAGCTATCTCCATGGATTATCCCTTAGGGTTTTCACTTGTGCACACACCAGATTTTCAATTTTCGATTAAAAAATTTATTCATATATTATTTAAATAAATATCAAATACTAAATAATTTTTAGGTCTTCTATTCCAACAATATTGGGCCACGGCCCACGAGGATGAAATAATACTTCTTTAGGATTTTTCAATATTACCCTTTTAATTATTCCCAAAACAAATGTTTAAAAGAATAATGCTGTAATTAATAATATACTCTTGACCTTTTAAAATTCACTTATTTTAAATTATAAAAATAAATGAGGGAATTGTAATCATATATCTTTTTTTGAATTTAATATATAGTATTAATCTAAATAAAAGTAGAATTCCCAATAAGTATAAATGAGGGAATTGTAATCATATAAAAAATTTTAATTTAATATATAGTATTAATCTAAATAAAAGTAGAATTCCCAATCAGTTTTAGTGTTACAAATGACGAGCCTACTTTGTCGATTGATGTCACACGCTACTCCCTGTGTTACTTGTAAAGGATTCGAACACATACCATCTGAGTTATTTTATGAATAGAGATATTTGCTAATAAGACTTTGATCATTCATATATATAATCAACTTTTCTAATGTTAATTGATGTCGCACTTCAAAATGCGTATCGCCTATACGTATCACCTCAGTGGTAGTGACTTACAAAACAGTATTAATTACAACATTGAAGAAGAAATAAAATACTATACTAGAAACTGAAATGAACAGCTCTATATATCAAAGGTGACCAATATTCTCAGCCTCAAGCTGCATGAACTTTCATCCATCTCATCACACCAAGCAGTGATACTATCTTCATCAATTATTTTATCAAAGCATAAATGATGGATTACAGCCACTATTAGACTTTTAGGCTTCAACTCACCCAATAACCATGCTTCATCTAATGCTTGAAAGAGACCACTTTGAAATGCTTTATCATCAATCTCCTTTATCTTGTTCAAATCAGAACCATATTTTTTTATATCTTCTACAACATTGTCTCTTTCAATAATCGCACGGAATACAAGTCTACTCATATCCTCACATCCAAATCCGATATCTCCTATTGAAGGAATCAATGTTGAGATATTCTTCAGTTCTAGATGTGATTCTACAGCTTTATACCATAAAAGTTCATCGTATCGACGCGATTTAATTTCACGCAGTTTTAATTCCTGTTTCACAGACTTACAACACTCTTCAGGTGTTGCGAGTCTGTCTCCGGTGAAATTCCATATCTTCGGCACATTGTCAATGATTTTTACAGCTATACCTTCTTCGGGTTTATCTTTAAGTACCTACAATACAATGAAATACACGATCATTTTTATTATTATTTTTTTTTTCCATATGATTCACAAATCAAAGTTACAACTTAGAAAAACTTACCTCTACGAAATAATTTTCGTAGTCTTCAATCTTTTCTACATTTTTTTTATGTTCTAATTCACATTGTGCTATCAGTATTTGGTTGGATCGTTGCTCTTCTTTAAGCTTTTCTATTTTTTTTGCTTCATCTTCAAGTTGTTGCTTCTTCTCTTCTTCTGCTTTCTCGATGTTTCCATCTTCTTCTTCCATTGATTTCAGGGAAGCGCCGAAAGTTAAAAACCCTAGTTTTTATCAAATAGAAGCGAGAGAGTAACCCAGGGTTAAGATGGTCATTCAGCTTAAATACAAGGCACGCTTTAATATTTAGATACATAATTTTTTATTAAAAAAAAAAAAAAAACGTATAGAAATATAAATTGTGATAAGAAAAATATAACAATTTATATATATAATTTTATCAAATGAGGAAATTATAATTTATAACATATGTATTAAGATAATATTTCAATATAGAGTTTGCCTTGAGCACAAAGTTATCTTATTTCAATATAGAATTGGCAAATGAATTTGTATTTTGGTGATGCGTTCAATTTATTTATATTTTAGTGATTTGTGGATGACTGATTTTTTATATGAATAAAACATGAAATTATACTCATATATGGATGGATAAAAATATTTTTCAAATCAATATAGTTTTCTCATATTTAAGAGAAATGATTTATCTCCAAAAAGTAAGAAAAAATATTTTTCAAAGCTCTTTATCAACCTCACACTTAAATTTTCCACCCTAACTTAAGTTTTGAATATTGATTCTGATGCTTATAATTTGAAATTTGACTCATGATTCTCAATTTGAGACCCGACCCCCGACCTTAATTGGAAAGGATCAACTTTCAAATTTTAGGTCAGGATCGGATCCTGAGGATTAAAGGGTAATATTGATGATTTATTTTCTTAATTATCATTTTTTTTTGTAAGGAATGTTCTAGTTGCTATAATGGATTAAAGTAAATATTTTTTAAATACTTTGAATCATCAATTATTATACTTCATCTTATAATAATTAATATTATTTTATAAATGCATAAATTTTATTTTAAAACATTTAAAAATTCCAGGTATCAAAGAAATATTTTTATTCGGTTGTAATTTAAATTTAGAGTAAGAAGTTTAAAATTTATTACGTTTATGTTACCAATATCAATAACAAATCCTAAATTAAATAGGATTTGGAGTAAAATTAGGTAAATAATAATAATAATAATAAAGTTTTCCTGTTTCCAGTGTTGTGTAATATGGTATCTATCAATATAAAAATAAAAAATAGATACAATTCCACGAAACGTTACAGTTGATTATAATAGTTATAGTTTTCAATGGAGGATCCATTGAAGAAGCCTGTCTACTCAACTAAAGCACAGCGAGAGCAGTTAGCCCTTCACAGAGCAATCGCCGACCAGAATCAGAGCTGCCGGCAGAGAGCAATCGGCGACCAAAACCAGATCTGCCGGGACAGAGCAATTGGCGACCAGAAAGAGAGCTGTGGCGAGCGTAGGAAACGTGAGAGTGAAGATATGCGAGGTCGATTGGAGGCTATAAAGGAGCAGTATCTGGGATATGAAAGGCCGAAGAAGAAGAAGAAGCTGGTAACTAAGCGTAGTCGATTGTCCTTTCACTGGGAAAACAGTGAGGACACTTCAGGTGATTTGAACTCTCTTTATCAAAACCCTCACGAAGCGAGCTTACTCTTCGGTCGTGGATTCCGGGGTGGTATCGACAGAGGGGTGCAGCGGGATTTGCGAGAGAAGATTGATCTCCACTGGTCGGAGAAGAATGTGGTGGATATGAAGGAGAGAGATTGGAGGATATTCAAGGAAGATCATAATATGTCCTATAATGGTTGCAGGATTCCACCGCCCATGAGAAATTGGGCTGAGAGCAAATTAAATACCGAGTTGCTCAAGGCCATTGAGAGAGTTGGCTACGACAAGCCTTCTCCGATTCAAATGGCTGCGATTCCGCTTGGACTACAACAACGCGATGTGATTGGCGTTGCAGAGACTGGTTCAGGTAAAACTGCTGCTTTTGTTCTCCCAATGTTGACTTATATCAGTAAGCTTCCTCCTTTGAGTGAAGAGAATGGGCCGTATGCAGTTGTAATGGCTCCCACGCGAGAACTAGCTCAACAAATTCAGGATGAAACGGTTAAGTTTGCGCACTATTTGGGTATCAAAGTTGTTTCTGTTGTTGGTGGGCAATCTATAGAGGAGCAAGGTTTTAGGATTAGGCAAGGTTGTGAAGTGGTGATTGCAACCCCTGGCCGGCTTCTCGATTGCTTGGAGAGACGCTATTGTGTTTTGAACCAATGTAATTATGTTGTTCTTGATGAGGCTGACCGAATGATTGACATGGGGTTTGAACCTCAAGTTGCGGGTGTACTAGATGCTATGCCTTCCAGTAATATGAAACCAGAGAACCAGGATGAAGAGCTTGATGAGAAGAAGATATATCGAACCACTTATATGTTCAGTGCCACCTGCTGTAGAACGGCTGGCTAGAAAATACTTGAGAAATCCTGTTGTCGTGACTATTGGCACCGCTGGAAAGGCTACTGACCTCATTACTCAGCATGTGGTCATGGTCAAGGAATCGGAGAAAATGTATAAACTGCAGAGATTGCTGGATGAGCTAGGAGATAAGAGAATTTCTCAGGGAGGACATCTTTAATCGAATAAAGAATCAGTCAGTTCTTATATCATTAATGGTGATTGAAACATCACCAAGTTAAATGGTACTACTACTACTATAACTTCTGATATTGTCCAACAAACACCAACCGTGCCCAATAAACACTAACTGTGCCCATTGGTGATAAAAGCCAAAAAGACTATGCAATACGGCAACTCTCTGAGGATGTTCACTACAAAAACAAAATATTATTCACAGGTTCAGAAGAAACATACAATCACATCTTCTTTAAAAAAAACTCAACTGAAGCCAAAAACAGAGGATGATCTATCTGATCTTCTATAATTTTATATGACAACATATCCTCTCTAGTAAAAAGCCTTAGCACATCGCAAATCTCAATGTTCGACGTACAATCCCCCAAAAATACCCTCTCCTCTAAAGATGTAAGTAATCCACTGGCAAATGCATTCCGTTCCTCCAATGACAAGCACCGAAAGTATATAAGATGCTTTGTGATGGCAGCTTTTGGTTCAGCCGTTCCTTCAACGATGGCACGATACAATGGATCAATCAAACTTTTTGTCGTCCGTGCACCTAAAATTCCTTCGCAAAGAAACATATGAACCGTGTGAGACGAGCCTACTTTTAACTTCAAATAACTGTGTAGTGTATCCCAAATAAGCCTATCCTCGTATCTCCGAGCCTTGATGGCTTGTATCCGCAACCACTGCCTAGTGAAATCGCAACATTCACTAGACGTTGCGAGTCTCAAATCATCAAAGTTCCAAATCTTTGAAACCTTGTAACACCCACTCCAATTATACTCCATTAACTCCCGTTTGGTGGCTATAATATAATCTATGACGGCTGCCCCTTCTTCCCCATATTCTCTTAAACTTTCCAGCCTTTCATTTTCTTCACTTGAAAGCTGATAAACTGGTACTCCGTCCTCAACTTCCACAACATGGAACGGGACCCAGTTGGCGTCCAACACCAACTCCTGGAATTCATTCTGCAACTCTTTTGCAACATCATCTCTATCGGTACATGATAAAAATAATTCATCTGAAAGGTGGCCAATTATTTTGATCCCAATATGTTCTTGTGGCTTGTTCTGTAAAAGCTGCAAGATCATATTAAGAAAATAATTAATTACACTTGAAACATTATTAAAAAAGTAATAATTAATATTTTGAAAAAGGGGCTTACTTCGATGAAAAATTGTTCATATATGACAATTTTATCGATTTCCTTCTGATGGGATACTGTAAATTCAGAGATTTTTCTTGCCTCTTCCTGAAGACGTTCCATAATCAAATCTTCCCTAATAGGTACCTGAAAATCTGTAAACAGAAATATGTAACGGGAGTAATCGAATTAAGTTGATAGAACAAAATGTTAGCACAAGTTTTTTGGAAAACAAGAACTTCACTTAACAATGAGAGATTAGACAAATCGATGTACTTGAATGAGACTCAATACCTTCTGGAACTAACCACCACAAGTCACCATAAGTTGATTTTCCGTCGAACCCTCCAAACAACAAATATCGTGACCCAATTAAGGTCATTGAGTGGTATGCTCGTGCAACTGGCGATTCATTAGTAGTTACTAGGCGCTTCCACTGTACAGACACTGGAAACAGAAAAAGTTAGTACAAATACTCTTGCTGACTATTAACAAAATCATGAATGGTTTTCAGGCCATTTAACTATGTGCCTCCATCTTATATAAAACCTAGAGCAATAAATTGTGGAGAGATTTGTTAATCTGGTTAAATCTTCAAGGTTGCCAGAATACTTTTGTATGTACAAGCTATAGAAATGTATTAATGTAGATCAAGATTATGATGGAATGAAAATGTAAAATAAGCTCCACCATGAGAAGAAAGCCCAAAGCTGTAACGTACTACTAGTTGCAAAGCCTATATCAGTGTACGGAGTGGAATAGCAATTGTAGAAACTAGAAAGTATTGATCAACCATGCTTACCCGTGTCTAAAACAACACAATCATTGTAGTAAACATCATACTGACTCAAACAATCACCACCAGTTCCATGACCTCCAAATATCAGGGGCTGCAAAGAAATTTAAGTCAACCCGGGGAAGTTCATCTAGAATTTAAAAATTTACAATGACTGTTACTGCTGATATAGACCCAACTTTGTATTTGCCAGTTTTCTTACAAGAACTTGCATGCACTTACGCCCCCTAGAGGAAGAGATATGTACATACAACTCCATCAATATGCACAAACAACTCTGGGAATTAACTTCAGAAAGAAGTAACAGGAGACTGTATGGGGTAGTAGCTATAGAAGTTTGTATATTATTCACCACCAATTTTCTTTTAGTACTCCTCAAAGTAGCAACACTGCATCAACCACAAAAAATTTCGGCTCCTATATTTCTACTACCAGATGACACAGTGGGTTACACAAAAACTTAAGATCACATCCACAAGGAGGTATTATACGCTATTGAAATTGTACTCCCCAAGAGAACTTTAGGTATACCAGTAAAAATTGTGCACATCAGAGAGGTGCAAAGTAAATGATGATGCTAGATGTAAAACACTTAGCAGCAGATAAACATCAACACCCCAAGAACAGTGCTAACTCATACTTATGTCTTTATATCAACTTTAAAACATATAGATTTTGCATAAAGTGATTTTCACCAAGAAGACTTACATGGAGTCCACCAGATGTAACTGTATGTCCACAACGCGCTGTAGGAGCTTCACCTGGAATCTGCAGTTGGGTCCATCCAGGGCTTTCATCCTCTTCTTTCCAGAAAATCAGAAATATTGATATAGTTAAGTGCTAAAACAGAATAGTCATAGAAGCTTCAAGGGAGAAGTCAAGAAAGGAAGTCGAAAGATAGAAACATGTTAAACTGACCACAGGGGAGATAGGGTACAAATGTCATGTGCATTCATTGTATATAAATGTGTGTGTGTAGAAATATTGATATAGTTAAGTGCCAAAACAGAATAGTCATAGAAGCTTCTAGGGAGAAGTCAAGAAAGGAAGGAAGTGGAAAGATAAAAACATGTTAAACTGACCAGGGGGGAGAGATAGGGTACAAAATGCCATGTGCAGTCATTGTATAGAGATGTGTGTGTGTGTGTGTGTGTGTGTCACAAGGATTTCAACTAACTATCTGATAGCAGTAAATGAAATAGAAATTCAAGTTGTACTAACTAACATAATTCGTCAAGGGCAGCCAAACTCATATTTTCTCGGAAAATTTGTTCCAATTTCTGAAAGGCTGGATAAGCACAACCACATGAACTATTAACTGAAAATGTATAACATGCAATACAATTTTTCAAGAAGCAACATCATGAAGGTCACATTTTTTCTTACAAACCCGATGAAAATTTCAAGAGAAAGGAAACATCAATAATTAAAAAAGAAGTCTACAGATAAAAACTGAACCTTCAAGGCAAAAGTAAAAGTACCTTCTTCAATTAGGCCCTCCAAAGCCCATAAGTCAGCCATGATTGACTCTCCTCCTCCTACCCAAAAGTAAAGTACGTCAAATATTTCGAAAGGTAATCAAGTATCTGATAGAGATGAAAGTACTGTACAACCAATTAAAGATATCAATGATATCTTGGCCAACAAAAGGGGGATTAAATAGTAAAAGCATCTAACATGTGTAATTGTGATAAACATACCTTCAAATACAAATAACTGAACAGTTAAGTTAGGATGTTTGTCAAAAAGAAAGAAGTATTTGAAAGCAGAGTCTTGGTGCTTTTATGTCATCATTACAAGAGGACCATGCTAAAGATTAAGTTCACCATACAAGTGGATGAGGAATTGAAGCATCACAAAGCATGAACAGTAACTACAGCAAAATAATATGATAATCAAAGTACAAGAAACATCATATAGTAACTGAAATTGAAGCATAAGAAACTACAGGAGCAATACTATGACTACTATAATGGGCGGATAGCAAAACAAAGCATTAGTACCTACTATCTACTTGATTGTTCAGTAAAATGAAGGATTTTCTCACTTTCTTTTAACCAAACAGACAAAACTAGAACCTTATTGACGCAAAAAAAAAAAATCATTTATGTACTTGAACTACTGTTACCATCCACATATTTATAGAACTTCGCTACAGTTAGGTGACTACATCTCTTTATGACGCAGAAAGTGTCCTAGGAAATTATCAAGTAGAAGGTGATGTGGGATCTTACCATGAAGTATCACCAGGCGAGAGAGAGATTGGAGTATTAAAGCAGTTTGAACTTGTGTTTCAGTATGATAGCTACAATGCCCGAGTTATAAGAAAGAAATCGCCATATTTTAAAGAACTTTCATATCCTGTATGTAAGGAAATTTATCTGAGTTATTAACGCCATTAGTAGTACAATGTTGTGGTTCCAGAAGGCTGTCGGTTCACTCAGAGGCTTCTAATTCTCAAGTAACTGAGACCCATCACGTCTTGGTGGCCTTCATAGATATTCCTGTCTTATACGATGATCTTTCTAGACCACTCCTCTGAGCATTGAATCAGTAACATCAGTTACATTTTAAGGGCTTCATACCTACATAATTAGTTTGGCATGTAACATAGAAGTACGAGAGTAAATCCTTAACTTCATCTACCATACTAGGTTTCCTTGAAATTTTTGGTTATGCAATAGTCAAACCAAATTTACTCAAGGTATTTATCGATATAAACTTTTTCAATCAGAGTGTATAAAAGGGGAGAAAGGAAAGAAAGAATGAAGGTTTGTGCATGGTCTGTCCGGAAAAGACAGACCTACTTGTGCAGGAAAAGGTGAAGGGTTGAACTTCAGATACAAAATTTTCATCCAGCTTCAGTTAGATTACCTTGTTCATACCTTTAGGGATCTTGTCTTTCAACAAAATCCTCTGCCAAATTTATCTATTGCTCAATATAATAAGTACAAGACATCAAGATCTTCAAAGCAGCACAAAACCTTTACAATGTATGAAACTAGCTGAATAAGCAAGTTACAGAGAGGAACATGATATTTTCCAAGACAAAATAATCATGATTATCATCCATGTTTACCTCTACCACCATAGACAAGCAATCTTTTCTCAATAATAGTTGCAGTATGGCCACATCTAGGCGGAGGTATAGTTCCCAAAACAGCTAGCCCCTTCCATTCGAGAGTCACTATTCAAAATAATTCCACATGTTCAGGATAAATTGTTTTCTTACAGAGAAAAAGGAGAGTGAAATTCTAGAATTACTATCAAACACAGTACTTGTGTCCAAGATATAGACATCTGACAACCACTTTTACCATCCCAGCCACCAAACCTGCATACATGTAAAGTCCAAATGATAATGAAAGACCGATAGGACATATAAGCACCTCCAAAAGCAAGACAAAACCTTACATTACAATTTTACTGTTTCCAATGGCTGAAGCAGATGCAAAATCCCTTGCAGAAGGCAAGTCACCAAAACTTGTCAGCTCTGACCATTTCCATATATCTAGCACCACAGAAGATACAAAAAAAAAATTGTAGTCTGATGAGAGGGAGAAAAAAGCCTGGCCGGCTAGTGATATTGTCTGTTTTGGCCCAAGACCTGCACGGCTTTAAAACGCGTCTCTAGTTGGTAAGGCTTGTTTATTTATACATCCAACATCTCTCTTGTGTTTAGCCGATGTGGGACTACTAATCTCAAGGCAAATCCAGGTAAGGTGGGTCAAACCCCAATGCTGAGTCTAGGCAAACCCCATAAAGGTAGGGCAAATCTCAACGAGGACGTTGAGTCCATAGAGGGGGTGTATGTAACACCCTAGCTTAAGATTACAAGTCCCACATCAGTTAAAGCCGTGG
Organism: Solanum sitiens; assembly: GCA_016801875.1. Taxonomy (NCBI): domain Eukaryota; kingdom Viridiplantae; phylum Streptophyta; class Magnoliopsida; order Solanales; family Solanaceae; genus Solanum; species Solanum sitiens. The sequence continues at coordinate 2,069,015 of JABWTJ010000031.1, read as the reverse complement.
GGGCCTAGGCTTATCCAAAGCGGACAATATCACTACCGGGCTGGGCCGTTACATAACTCAAGGAGTTGGAGGAGTCGGGAATAGCTAGTTGGTGTTGTTTATACAAACCAATCAGTAATTTGTGAGGATATCGATTGTATACTGATTCATTGCAGCTCTACTCAGAGTTATGCAGCTAGCATACCCTGTGTTTGGTACCACACAGACACTACTGAAAGCTGTAGAGGAAACTTTGGTAGACTGGAGGTCAAGAAAGGCAGACACTTGGAAGAAGGAGCTGTGGACTTCGATTGATTTCAAGGGAAAGGATTTCTTCTGAAGGGGTTGAAGATCTATGCATGACTTATCTCCTTTCTGATCATCAGTAATTTTTAGGGCAAAAGACTTTTCCAATACTGTATAGATAGTTAGAAGCTATTTTTTTTTTTTTTTTTTTTAACATTGGTAAAGTTGTATTCTTCAACATTAAGGACATGCTGGCCACCTTCAAAAAAATTTACAGCCCTAACCAAAATTACAAGCTCCCTATTAATTCTATAATTTTATCTACATCTTCTATACCGAACTGTTTACACCAAAAAAGTAAAGATACCAAACAATTCCATTTTACTTTGTGAATGGAATTAGATCTATCTTCAAAATATCTCTCATTCCTTTCCTTCCACACTGACCACCATATGCATGATGGTATTAGCCTCCACCACTTCTTTTGAGTCTTGTTACCCCCCCTTCTGATCCAACATTTAAAAAGATCAGAGGTGTGTTCTGGCATAGTCCAGCTACAGCCTGTGATGTTGAGGAACATCACCCAGATCTGTGTAGTGAATTTGCAATGTAAAAATAGGAGTTTGTTTGTTTCTCCAGTCAAATTGCATAGAAAACACCTAGGGACTAGTTGCTTTCCTTTCTTCTGCAGCACTTCTTGAGTTAAGCAGGCCCTTTTTGATGACTAACCAAGTGAAGCATTTCACTTTGGTGGGGATCAGTCTATCCAAATACTCTTCCAGTGATGATAGTAGCCTCTAACCCCAACTTGCATGCCTTTCTTGTACGCAGCGAATCTGCCATCCTTGTTGTGCTTCCAAATAACTCTATTCTGGTGCATTTGTTACTAGAATTGGTTCCCCCCCAATTTTTCCAGGAAAGAAGCCACTCTATCTACTTCCCAATCATTCAATAGCCTTCTGAAAGATAGGTCCCAGCCTTGAGTTGTCCAGCATTCACATACTCTAGCTTCAGGGTTGTTGCAGATTGAGAAAAGATCTGGGAATGACTCACTTAGAAGGACTTGATCAATCCATCCATCTCTCCAAAACTTGATCTTGTTGCCATTTCCAACTTTGAGCAACACATTTTCTTCCATAGAGTTCCATAAAGCTCTGATCGTCCTCCATACTCCCCATCCATAGGGTTCTGACACTATCTCTGTACACCATGAGTTCAATTCCCCATACTTTGCCACTATCACCTCCTTCCACAGGATTTCTTCCGCACTAGTATGTCTCCACAACCACTTGATCAAAAGGCTCTTGTTTTGGATTCTCAAATTTCTAATACCCAGTCCCCCTCTTTCTTTGCTTAGCATCACAGTGTTCCATTTCACTAAATAGTAACCCTTGCTTTCTCCCTCTTTACCTTTTTGCCAGAGGAAGTTTCTTCTCAATCTATCCAGCTTTTTGATAATTATTGGAGGAATTGGAAATAACGACATAACATAAGTAGGCAGTGAATCTAAAACAGAGTTAATCAAGATCACTCTACCCCCCAAGGATAGATACTGAGCCTTCCATCTTGATAAAAAAAATTCTGCTTTTTCCAGAATTCCATCCCATATTCCCAAAGCTTTATGTTTGCTCCATAGTTAGAAGCTTATTTTGGAGCTTTGATGTAAACCTGCACCTTTTGGTGATTGGTGTGCTATCAGTGAGATTAGTTTGACTTATCAAAAACATCTGATGGTGAAAAGAGGAAACAAAAATAAGAATGCATTTTTCTTTACATAGCCATGGTAGAAAGCAAACATTACCAGTATCTAGAGCCCAAAAATCACCTAACCTGAAAAGGAGGAAGGTTATCCAGTTTAAGGCATAGAGAAGCCACAATAATATATAACATACGAATTACATATCATTTGCATACCTTCTACTGCCGGATCTCCCGCCAAAGATGAACATATGACAGTCAGTTGCGACTGCAACATGGAATGCTCGTGGGCTAGGATCAACTTGGCCATCAGAACCACTGCCCGTGCACTCTGGCTGAAACCACAATTTATTTTCTGAAACATTACAACATTTAGATTTAGAATATCAAAGCAACTGACCTTGATCCAATGCACAGAAAAAAATTGGCTTCCAGAAGCTGAATTTGGCAATGTCAGCAGAGGAAACATCTATAAGAGAGGCCTCAATCCCACACTGGCTGGAATTGGCCATTTGAAGATTCTACAGGTTTGTTCTGCTCTGTTCATGCCCATTTCATTCAAGTACTCGAAAATTTATCTTATAAAGAAATATTAGTGGTCCAGTATAAGTGTAAAACTATAGGTTCTCTAAAACTTAAAGTAATTCCTACACTGAAATACATATCTCTAGCCAAACTAACTAAAGGTTCTCCAAGTTTCACACTATTCTAACATGACAAGCAAATCTCTAATTTAACTAACTAGACATTCTCTAGAACTCACACTTTAACACAATGAAATACAAATGGCTAATTCAAAATCTCTGTACAAGATTGGAACTTGAAGATCTACTTAACCTACTTCCGAGACAGGGTGACTAAGGTGGCACCCAGCATAATCCAAAAATGGGAATGAAGAGATTCCACAGTTCGTGTAGGTTACTGGTATATTCCAGGTTTTCCGAGGGTCTTTCAGAAATAGCCTCTCTACCTTCACGAGGTAGTGGTGAGGTCTGCATACACTCTACCTTCCCCATACCCCACTTTGTCGGATTTCACTGGGTATGTTGTTGTTTGGTATATTCTAGGCTTTGCTGACACAGATAGCATCAATTGACCAATGGACTGTTCCTTCTGAGTTCTGTCAAAGTTATGTCGATTCAAACAAGCATCTCTTAAACTGCCCAGGCAGAGCTCACATTCATAGGGAGTTTCTCCATGTGTGCTTCCTGTTATCAATAATTCCATTTTGAGAACATAGGTAGGGTTGTTGCCAGCTTGAACTGTGTATAGACCCTGCTCCATGAAATTCTGTCTAGCTATGATTCTGTTATGCTGCTACCTTCAATTGAAGCTATAATGTTTTAGAAGGTCATTATAGTTACTCCCAGTCTATGAGGTTCCATGCATTCCTCTTCTTGTTTTCACCTAGTGGAATCATGATTGCAGGCATCATAGCTAGTGCATAAAAGTCATTCAGTCCATATTTCCTTCCAAAACCTCACATGAGCTCCCTCCCCAACCAGCCGACCTTGTAAGAGCTATTCCGAAAGAATTCATTCCAGTAGCTAGAGCCTAGAAATATTCTTCCATAGGCTAGTGGCATGACCTGATGAAACCCTTTAGGTGAACCAGTTATTTTGAGCCACTACTTGACAATGATGGCCTCCTCCCATTAGCCAAGTTACACTTGGCCAAATCACCATAGCCATTTGAACAACATGGTTTTATTGTGGAGCTTAAGGTTCCTTATACCTAAGCCACCTTGTGATTTAGATTGAGTAACTCAGTTCCATCACCAAGTGAAATTTGTGCTTCTCGTTATTTTCTTTTCACGGTATTTACCTTCTAATTTTGTCAAGCTTAAGGACTGAGTAACGTATTGAGAAGAGGTTCATGTAATGTATTAGAATGTTGTTCAGTACACTATTGATCAATGTCAGTCTAACACTTTGTATCAGTACTGCATTTGCCAAGTGGTAAGTTTCTTCTCAAATTTCTCAATGATAGCATTCCAGATTCCAGTTGATTGAGATTTGCTCCCAGTGGCAGACCTAAGTAAGTAGTGGGGAATGAGCCAATGCTACAACTGAGGACCCCTGCTAGTTTTTCTAAGTTTGAAACGTCGCACTTACTCCAACACTGAAATGCAAATTCTTAAGGAAACTAACTATAGTTTTTCTAAATGTTGCTCATTCCAATACTGACATACATATGTAAGTCAAACTGAAAAACTACCAACAAAAACGGAACCCAAATTTGCTCAAAATGACACGTTTAAATTACTCTCAAATGACATGTTCAAAATACTAAATGTTAGCTAATGTCTTTTGTGTCTATTTAGTTGCTGCGATCTATCCCCTGTGAACACCCCAGATAATCTTTTGGATTTTGTTACATCCCTGGTCCTAGCATAGTCTGTAATGCATTGGAGCTAACATATTACCTTTTGTACCTTCGCACTGATGCCGTCAATAAAAATACTTACCTCATCGAAAAGGTTTCCGAAATCTCACTCTTACTCAGACACTAAACTGCAAATTCTTAAGGAAAACTAACAATAAGTCCTCTAAATGTCACTTAATTGCAATTCTGACATATGTTAATCGAAACTAAAAATACTCCCAACAAATACGGAACCTAACTTTGCTCAAATGACATACTTAAACTACAAAGTTTGTAGTCAATTAAGTGGATTGAGAACCATGAGATCCCACGTTCAAATCCAAGCAAAGACAAAAACACACAAGGTGATTTGTTCCTATCTATCCTAGCCTTAGTGGATAGAACTACCGGCTACCTATTGTAAGCAGGAGCTATCAGGTATCTCCAGGAAATAATCGAGGTGCCCACACAGTTTGACTCAAGTAAGGAAAGAATTACTTATTAAACATTAGTTGGTTAGGAGAGAATCACGTACCAATATCATACACAGTGATGTCACTGAGGAACTTCTCATCAATTAATCCTCCGAACACCACAACTTTTGATTTCCCAATGTTAACAGCAGTGTGCCCACTGATAATTTTGTAACAAAATTAACGAATTTAGCTTCAAATCCAATCAATCCAGACACAAATGAAAACAAGTTGAACTAAGAAAGTCTCAATGTACCTTCGAGGTTGTGGAATTGCTCCGGCGAAATCTGCCGGAGATGCTCGAACCCAGTAATGCATTTTCGCTTCTTTTTTTTGGGAGGGAAAACTTCAATCACCTGAATTTATATAAGCTGAAAATGTTCCCGATCCGAATCCGACTTCATTCTTTTGATTCGAACCCGGATCCGACTTGCCAATTGGATTCCGAAAATGCAATATAGAATTACTGGATTAACGTTTTTTAAATAATTTTATTTAATTTTTTTTGGTTGAGTTATCTGTTCGATTTTAAGATATTGATGATATTTAAATTGATAATTTTGATAAAACCACTTTAAAATTATTGTTTTATTTCAAGATATATGATCATAATGATAAATCTTTTGCATTTTGTATTTTGTACTTTTTTTATAAAGTCGTCGAATTGTTGGGGTTCTATTAATTAGTGTAAATTGTGAACTGATTTTGTTCTTTCTTTTATGAAATTACTTATTATGCTACTTCAATTATATAAATTTACTACTTAACTAGAAAGAAAGAAAAACTTATCTGAATTTGTTTTTTTCTTGTGATTTGTTTGACTTCTATGCATTTAAATTGCGTATATATGAACAAATGGAATAAACTAATTAGATGAGTAGCGGTTAAGAACTAAAAATTGCACATGATCCTTCTAGGTGTGCATAACATACGTAGGACATCACATAGAATATGTGTGGCTGGTTATTCAATTTCATACATGTATTAGGGGTCGTTTGGTAGGAAGTATTAGGGAAAATAGTCCAAGTATTAAGTATGGCATTATTTAATTCTATGTTTGGTAGGAATTTTGGATCAATCCATAGATTAGTTATACACTCTACATGGTATTAGAGGGTGTATAACTAATACCTTCCATTTGGTGGTATTAGTTTAATGGGATAATTATATATAATAACATACTAATAATCTAAAATAAATGAAGTAACTACGGTTTGATTTAATTGTGCTCCATAGCAAACGTTTGTCAAAGTTTGTCAGTCGCCCCCCAAAAAATTTCGCTCGCCACTCTCCCATTCTCGCTCGCCACTCTCCCTCTGCTCGCCTCTCTCGCTTTATACACAGAAGTGTATAAATTGTGTTTCTGTTTTGTATAAAGCGAGAGAAAAATTGTATATACACATGTAAAAACATATATTTTCGTGTTATACACCTAATTATACAATTTACAAACATTTAACTTCGATTCAATTATAGATAATGCATATTTTATACAAATATTGCAGCGAAAAAGGCCAATGAATTATACAATTGCAGTGAAATACCATTTTCTCTCGCTTTATACAACAGAAGTGTATAAATTATGTTTATGTTTTGGTATAAAGCGAGAGAAAAACACATATCTTCTTCATATACACTTATAATTATACAATATACAAATATTTTACTTCAATTCAATTGTATGCAAAGCAAATTTTATACAGATATTGCAGCGAAATAGGCAGTGAATTATACAATTGCAGTGAAATAGGCCAGCGAATTATACAATTGCAGCGGAATAGGCTAGCGAATCATACAATTGTATATGTATAGCGAGGCCAGCGAATTATACAATTTAGGCCAGCGAATTATAGAATTGTATATGTATAGCGAATTATACAATTATATGTTTGCTATGGAACGCAATTATGCAAACTTTGCTATAACATATAAATATAAATTTTTTGTTTGTTATATATGAAAGTTGCCCTAGTTTAATACCATGGGACTAATCTAGATAAAGACAAAAATACCCCCTCAAATCCTTTTAATCATTTTGTTTATTTTCTTGATTTTATATTTTATATTTATACTAATAATTTTATTTAAATAAATTAATTTGCAAATTTTATTATTTAGATATAACTTTTTGTTTCTAAAACATGAGTTGTTTAATCTACTTATTATTAATATAAAATATGATAATCCGACTAATATGCTAATGTTGATGTATGAATTTAAGAACAATTCATAAGTTAAATATTGTCTCTTAACGGAAGTTCCTTAAACATTACACAAGTAGTCTAAAACAAGAGCATATACATATAAATAAAACAACTCGAGTATAAAAATAGTTTAATTAATTTTGCTATATCTATTGTTTATTTTTATTTTATTTTATGATAAAGAGCTTTTTTAAAAATTTATTGATACAAAACAAAGTTCAATAAATTTTCTCTATATATTATTATAGTTGTGTGACCTTTTGAGATATTAACTCCAATTTATAGATGACAATTATTTACTCTCAAATAATTTAAGTGAAAACGTAGAGAATATGATAATAAAGTTTTATTCTCCTATCTAGTTAAAAATGCTATGAAAAAATAATATTGTCCGTCAATTATCTACCTTGACCCAATTACATGAAATACTAAAATCCCATAACAACTCAAGGGTATAATTAGAAAGAATTTTTTTTGTAGAGCTTTACACCACACACAAAACTAGTTAAAAACAATGAACCAAACACTTGCTAATAATAATCCATGCATTACTAATCCATGCATTACTAATCCCGGCATTACCAATCCCTACATTACTAATCCCTGCATTACTAATCCCTGCATTACTAATCTTTGTACCAAACGACCCCTAAGGGGTCGTTTGGTACAAAGATCAATAATGCAGGGATTAGTAATGCTGGGATTAGTAATGCAGGGATTAATAGTGCAGGGATTATTTTTATCAAGTGTTTGGTTCATTGTTTTCGACCTCATCTTATGTTTGGATTAAAACTTTATAAAAAACTTCTTTCCAATTATACCCTTAAATTCTTATGCAATTGGCTTAAGGTAAATAATTGCCGGATAATATTTTTTTATGACCTTCTAACTAGCTAAGAAAAGAACAATTTTATCGTCATGTTTACCTTTTTTTCTTAAATTATTTGAGGATAAATAATTGTCATCTTATTAAATTGATCACTTACAAATGTCAATTTTCAATTTAAAAAAAGATAAACTATCAACTTTTAAAATTGAAAAGACGGTAAACAATAGTAAAATTGAATAAACCATCTACATTTACGAATAAAATTGCAAGTTGTAATTTTTGTATGTATTCAATGTTATAAATTGTTGAAAATACAAAATATTAGAAAACCGCACAAACATTTAATTATGTATTTATTTTCTTGATTTTATGTTTTATGGTTGTGCTAGTTAATTTATTTAAATAAATTTACTTGCACAACCATAAATCATAAAATCAAGAAAATAACAAATAATAAAATATTTTGAGGGATATTTTTGTCTTTAGGTGACTTATCCCATGGTATTATATCCCATGTATTGCTAATACCTCCAAATAGAAGGTATTAGTAATACATCATATAATACCATGTAGGAGGTATAACTAATCCATGGATTAGTTATACATAGACCCAATTTCCTACCAAATGTAGTATTAAATAATACCATCTATAATACATGGATTATTTGTTTTAATGCGGCCTACCAAACGACCCCTTAGTGTATTTGAGGTTGCTAGTTCGAATCTGACTTGAGTTTTTTATATATCATTATTGAAAGAAATGATAACGAAAAAAAAAGCAAAAGTGAAAAAATAGGCATTTTGGACTAGTGGGTGCACGTGCACCCCCTCCCTCAAATCTGAGTCCGCCTCTACCTCTAGACTCCAAACATTTCCAATGGACCTTCGTAAAGACTTTATCGTATACCTTTTATAGTTAAATGAATATCATTCTTAAGTACTCTTTCATCTAGTTTTATATTGCTTCAACAATCTCTTTCATAAGATGAATGATTTTTATAGTTAATCGTCCTGACATGAATCCAGAATAATTTTCGGACATAGACACACCCTTCCCCATCATCATCTTGACATGCTCGATCTCCCAAACTTTCATAGTATAACTTAATAGCTTGATATCTGCACAATTGTTGCAATTTTGAATATCACCCTTATTCTTGTATTTTGTCGGAGAAGTGTAGAGGACAATGAGAGATATTTTAGACTTCAACTATGTGCGTAACAAGATTTCAAGCAAATGTTCACAACACACTTCATTTCAAAACGTTAAATTTTACAAGTTCAATTTGACAAGAAAATGTGTAATCTCAAAGGGGAAAGAGTATGTTAATGATATGTTGAAGATCGAACCAGCTTTTCATAATGATGTCCTCTGGATCAACTTGCACGCACCTTAACAATTCAACTACTTGTTTGCCACCTGACCGGGTCAATCATACACCCCTATAAGACTTGTGGGGTATCTGCTACCTCCCGCCAACATAGGTATCGAGTAACTCTGTCATCTAAGACTTAGACGGATGGAAAGAGATAGGGTACCCTTCTTTTCACAAATATAGGTTTTTCCGATATATTTCTTCCATCCTCTCTACCTTCTAAAGGTAGGGTTAAGGCTGTGTACGCACCACCCTCTCCGGCCCTGATTTGTGGAGTTACACTAGGTATGTTGTTCATTTATCTTGCATCATGGTATATTGCAGACAGAACCTTTGATCAGTTCACGTCCATCCTAAGCGCCTCCATCACTTGTCTTAACCATGTCTCCATCCGAATGTTGTTTCTACAAAAAAAAAAAAAAAATCTAATCAAATCGACGGTATCATGCCGAGTATCAACCAAAAGGAGGGATGCAACATGAGGACTTCGTAGGAGATCACTCATCCTGGTACTACTCTTGTCCAAGTACAGTTAACTTCGGTTATTTGTAACAATCTAATTTTGGAATACAAAATTAAATGTTTCTTTCCATGTTTTAACTAGAACTTAAATGTTCAAAACTTACTCTCAACAACAAAAGCTCCAACCAATTTTCGAAAGACAAGACATGAATACACAAAAAACCAACCTCACCGCGAATATCCACATCACAGTTCTTGTCGTCATATCCTCTTCCACCCTGTTTTTCCATGTCTCTTTCGTAACTCGTTATATCCAATTCATACACGCAATCATATTTTCCCATTGTGCTTGACGCGTTATGATCTTCATTTATATCGATGGTTGAGCTTCAACAAGTAGTTTTTTTTATATATATATATGTATGTATACCTCATCCTTTCAGCTAGATAATAAGCCTTCTCCTTTTGTATCGTCTTCTTCCCAATGTGGTAACTCCTGTTTGTTCAGCTTGAATCTGAACTACGATTTCCTTTTCGTGCTAACTTGGTAAGTCCCTTTTTTCAACTTGAATCTAAACTACGATTCAAAATCCCTCAATCTTGATGGAAGAAAGAAAGAAAAACATCAGAATTGTGATGTTTCCATGGTTAGCTCGAGGTCATATCAGCGCATTTCTAGAGCTAGCAAAGGCACTTGCAAAGAGAAATTTCATAACTTACCTCTATACAACACATGCCAATCTCGCTTACTTCAAAGACACACTCTCTCGCGAAGAAACCAGACACGTTAAGCTAATGGATATTGTACTCCCATATTTTCCTCATCTTCCTCGTACTTCACACACCACAGCTGGCCTTCAACCCCATCTCATCAACACTCTTAAACTGATCTTCCATAAGGGAAAACCCGACTTTTTCACCATTCTCGAAACTCTAAAACCTGATCTGATCATCTATGATTTCCTCCTACCATGTATTCCATTAATGGCTTCTACATTGCATTTCCCAGCTGTCCTGTTTCTCACCTCTGGTGCTGCAGCAAACAGTTATCACTATCATGTTAGAGATAACAATCCAAGTATTGATTACCCTTTTCCTGAAATCTTCTTCAAGGATCATGAACATAGGAGAAACAAGAGAGTATTCGATTCTCTCGAGGATGATGGCATTGACGAGAAAAATGGTATCACGAGGTGCTTTGAAAGATCGAAAGGGATCATCTTGATCAAGACTTTCAAAGAGCTAGAAGGTAAGTACATTGATTACCTCACATTTTTGTTTAACAAAAGGTTTGTACCTGTTGGACCTCTCGTTCGAGCATTTGATCAAACAGATAGTGTGGAGTATAATAATGATAAGATCATTGAATGGCTCAATGAGAAAGAACAATGTTCAACAATTTTTGTTTGTTTTGGGAGTGAACTTTACTTCACCAAAGAGGAAATTCAAGAAATGGCACTAGGGTTAGAACTTAGCATGGTGAATTTCATATGGGTGATTAGATTTCCAGGGAGATATGAAATGGAGATTCTACAAGTTCTACCTGAAGGGTTTTATGAGAGAAATTGGACAAGAGGGTTAATAGTTGAAGAGTGGGCCCCACAAGGGAGAATTTTGAAGCATTCGAGTATCGCGGGATTCGTGAGTCACTGTGGATGGAATTCAGTAATGGAGGCACTTAGTTGTGGTGTTCCTATTATAGCCTTGCCCGTGCAACATGAGCAACCACTTAACGCGAGGCTATTGGTTAATGAGGTAAGGGTAGGATTGGAAATTCCTAAAGATGAAGAAGGAAAGTTTAGCAAAGAAGGAGTGGCTAAGGTTGTAAGAGAAATGGTGTTTGAGAAAAGGGGAGAGAGTGTGAGGAAAAAAGCAAAGGAGTTTGGTGAAAAAATGAGAGAAAATGGAGAAAATGACATAGAGAGAGTGGTGGATGAATTGGTTGATCTTTACAAGAACTCATTAAGGCCTACTTACTACTATAGACGACGATAGTAAAAAAGCCTTATGTACTATATCATAAGAGTTCGTATCTTTTCTTTTTCTTTAGGTCTACCTACTACTATAGACGACGCTACTAAAGAGGCCTAAGAAGCCTTGTGTATTGTATCGTATGTAGTTTTCTTTTGTCAAAAATGATGTTTGAATCAACTAATATGTACTTCAAACTATCTAAGGTAAATGTAATAAAAGTTTTGGTCCTTTTTGCTTGTTTTAGTGCCTATCTTAGAAAGAGTTTTGTGTTATGTAGATTATTAATATAAGAAATTTTACGGATCGTCTTATCTTACTGTCATATAGATATCATTTGAGTGACCCTATTTGTATTAAAATTACAATGACGGTGTATTATATAACGTAAAACACTAAAAAATATATATGAAAAAATGTAACTCTCTCTTCCTCTATGGGGTATGCTTATTTTTCATATTGTATGTTATCATGTTTCTAATTGCCAAAGAAAGGATTAATTATTTAATTATAGTAGACTATAGTTGACTAGTAAATTAATCACTCAACTCCACTTGACAACCCAATTATAATAAATTATAACAAGATAAAGACTTCATGTTGAAAATTGACTCACCTGTAATAGAAAACAAATAAACAATATAATAAAAAAAAAAGGCTCCTTCAGCCTGTTATTCTCATTCATTCATGGCTTCTTTCAAACATTTCTCAGAAGTTATATTACATGACAAAGACAGTAAATTTAAAGGTTGAACTCATCAAATTTAACTCCGAGATCTACCTCTACCCGAGGGGGCACCTTTCCGTTGAGACGAAAGAAAATGAAAAATGAGAACAGCCAACATCAGATGTCATACAGTAAATTACATAGTACAGGTTTACATCCTCTTTACCTCATGTATGAGCCATCAAGAAAATGAGAGGAATTTACAACTCTGCATCAGCTACTGAAAACATTTGATAGCAACAAATAAGTGAAACAACACCAGGAAACAATAGGCTAAAAAGGATAAATAAATTATTTCACCAGAACCATAAAACTTTGTAGACCTGCCACATAATGTCTTATACAGATGAACCAGATATCCTCAGTCCATGCAGAGACGGAAACATGACTTTCAATGTCCTGGGAGTCTGGACAGACTGACATGGTGTCCTCCCTCATCGACCAAAGCAGCACAAATCAGGTCAAGAGTAGATAATATAACGCGAGTATCACATTAAGGGTGTGCCTGGTAATGACAGAAGTCATTTTCCAGAAAATGTTTTGCGAAAAAATTTATTACAAATTGTTGTGCTCTGATGAAAATTGAGTATTAAAGATTGCTAATAATATATCTATTAGTTAAGAGTTGAGATGATGGGAAGATGAGTCATTCTCCCCTTTTCGCAAAAACTGTTCTCCGGAAAGATAGTTTCTGGCAACAAAATACCAAAAATTCCCTTCTTTTTAACATTACAAGGATCATCATCTAAAAAAAAAAAATGACTATTTATTGAAAATGTTTTCCAAAAAATATTCCAGTTCCAAACACACCTTAAGTCAAAGCATAAACCTCTTCAAGAAAGTTCAGATGATGAGCAGCAACTTTTGTCATTAATAATCTCGATTTATATTTGATAATATCATAAAAGTATAATAAGTAAAACGTTCCTTCAAAGGAAGAAATGTATTTCTTGAATCAATATTGAGATAAGTACTGCCTCCGGAAACAGCAAATTTACTTTTAACCTTGCTATACTAAATATTTTCCAAATGTTACAGGCAGAAGGAATATGCTAAATTGTATTGTCAGCTCAAAGAACCATAACTATACAGGAGTGCTGAAAAGCATACATTTTTGCATATGCAATGTATATTAATATTACCCTGTTAGTACAAAGGCTACCAATCCAAAACTCCTACGACTGCTAAGTGACGACTATTGTTAAATTTAATTAAAGGCATTAACTGTAACCACCTTCAGTTATGTGAACTCTCTCCGTACTAGCCAACAAAAAATAGATATGTTTCTAACTAATGTTCTGGAGAAAGACAACACATACTTCTCTGTATGCACAGGAAGTCCATTGATTGTCAAGGGAAAATATAAGCACAACTTCAATCGGATAGCTAGCAATACACAGACATATATCATAAGATCTTACACAATAGTTCCGACATCTTATAACTTCACTTCCATTGGAGAAACCAGACTAGAGAAGTTGAACTTAACCAGACAAAACAAATCATGAAGCTGTAAAATAGTAATAGAACAAGCCATGAATTGTCTTATCTGAGACAGACGTTGCATGAGTCCTCTCTATGGCCAGGAGAGGTGCTGCAAATGCAAGCATCATCTTTGGACTTTAGGAGGCAAAGGATGCATGCATCCCAATGTCGCCCTGGAAAATATACATGTTCCATGAATAAAAAAATTGAGAATATAAATACATATGCTTCCAGATTGCGATGAGACCAAAATAACGAGTAAATAAAGTCCACAAGTATGTTACAACAAGGTGCAACGAATTCACCAAATTCAGTGCTTGATTAGAAGCTTTTGAAGTCTGAACAGATGAACAAAATTGTTCTATTCGCATAAAAAAGATGACGCTCCATATATAAGAGGTACATTACATCCTAAAAGCTAAATGGCTTCTTATGCATGCATCCACTCTGGTTTCTTACAATTCAGAAAACAATTATTCAGCAAAAGCTAAACGTCTCCTTAATTGAAGAAAGAAATTTGTTTGTAACATTTAGACTGACATTTCGATAGCAGGAATGTCATTGACTAGATCATGAATGAGGGAAAAGTGATTTTATAGCTAAATGCTGTTACTGGAAAATACAGAAACTCCTTCAGAAATAATAACACGAGACTTTTTTCAGTCTTCCATTACAAAGTTCAAAGAAGTATGAATTTAAGAATAATTGAGTCGATTTCTTTCCAGGAATATACGGCATGATAACGTAGTTACAAATTGGCCAACTGTCTACAAAGTAGAGATTAACGACCAAGAGAGAATTAACAAATGTGTCACCTATTTTCATGCTTTTACAATGCTACTCAAGTCAAAACATAGATGTGGTCCTACCATAAAAAAGAAAGCCAAAATGGAGAAATTAATTATCAACTGACATGAATACCAGTTCCAGAAGAAATTAAAGTCCTCAGCTCTGTTAAATGTTCATCATTTGAAATATGGAGTGCGATGCGGAGATTTGTCAGTAACGCTTCTTGTTCCCAACTCAAGGGACCAGAAGCATACAATGCCTCCAAAGTGCAGCGATAAGCATGCAACTCCAAGTCACGAATATTCCCTGCTATATTTTTCTCCGAAGAAACACGGCAGCTTTCCTCCTCATGTTCTTCTGCTGAACTTTGAAAGGACTCTGCATCACTGCACAGAAGATCAGGTACTTGACAATGAACTTCAGCTGAAAAACTAGAAATTTTATTTGGACTCTCATGATTAATACTACAACTACCAACAGAGCATGCATCACTATCAGAATCATTAGATTCTCCAATTCTTGCAGGGGAATAGCCATTGGTACCACTTCCTTTTGCAGGGTTTGATCCATAATATCCATCAGACCAATTGTTAAATGAAGCACTCACATACTTCTCATCCATCCTATTTCCGTTCCACCTGGTAATATCATGTGTGTTCCCCTCCAAGGCAGCCGGAACTATTTTCCGTCTCTTAAAATCTCTCTCACTTGCCACTACCTCCTGAATGTTTCTAGATGATTCGTCTGGCACCCTCTTCAGCAACACCAAAGAGCTAGCATTACACTTCTTCCTTTTAAGATTTCCCTGAGCAGCCAAATCTCCATCTCTAACATGAAATCCATTCCTAGCACTCAAGACAATGCTCACCTTTTTATAAGATCTTTGAGCAGGAAGCTGGTCAGGTTTCGCACACGTTCCAGATCCCTGTAAGTGAAAACCAACATAGGGTCAATAAATGAATCACAAAGAAGGGTTTTACTTTCCAATAAGACATTTCCTAAACAATGAAACAAACAAACAACAATAAGCAAAATAAATAAAAAGAGGTTTGTATAAAAGGCCAAAACACCAAAAAAAAAAAAAAAAACTTGCACAAATTCCCAGACATCATTAAGAATTTCTATCTGATAAATTCAATAGATAAGAGTGGGATGCTTAATTTCTTCTGTCAATATTACTAGCTAATAAAGTCAATATTCAAAACAAAGAATAAAGAAGGAAGGGCCAGATTAAAGACTTGCCTTTCCAATCAAGTGCCATTTTTCATCTTGCCAGCATTGTCGCACTCTGGTGTTCGATCTATGAACTCTAATCTCCTGTGAACATCCAGTTGGGTGTACCAAATAATAGTCTCTATTGAAAACCTTCACAATAATAGCAGTTTTCCAACAACAATCATCAAACACCTCAATAATTTGACCACTTTGCCCATTCTCCACACCCTCTGAAGGAAGGGGGCATGGTCTGATCTCCCTCCTCGAAACCCTCTCAGCCCTCGCTTCACTTTCCGTACAAGGATAATACTCATACCTCACAGAGTAAGTATGTCCATTACCCGATACGATCTCTGCAGGACACCATGATACAGGTGAATCCTTCCTGTTCATCACCTCAACTTTACTTCCTTTTTTAAACCTCATGACTATAATCCAAACCAACACCAATAACCTGATTTTCACAACGAAACAACAGTTACACATCGAAACTCGAAAAACCTTGTCCAAGTAGAAATAATATCAGATCAAACTTACAAATGAACAAAAATGCCATTAAAATCAAAACATAATTTGACTAAATCCAAACTAATACACAACAGAAAAACATCAAAATTGTTTCTTTAACATCAGATGATTCACATAACAAAATTTCTACTCAAACCCCCAAAATTTTAACAAGCTCTAAGCACACAAAAAATAAACCCACAAAAATAAAATTAAAATAAACCAAAAAGTACTCATTTTTTTCAAAAATACTAGATGAAATCACATTGATCAAACTTTTAAATAAAAAATTCAATGAACAAACTACAGTAGGCACTAATCACAAACATATATACAAAAACTAAACAAATTAATAACAAAACCTCAAATCTTTACCAATGAATTGCAAAAAAAATCAAAATATTACGAAAAAATTCAATCGATTCAAACAATTAGGTATAACAAATTCAAACAAAAATACATAAAATTAAAGACCTTTTCTTGAAATTGATGAAATATTTCAGCTTATGAAGTTGTTGATCGCAACTTAGATTGATTTATCGAAGAAATCAAACGAATTTTCGCTTTTTTTTCGATTTGGGTAAATGGTATTTTTTGTGTTCTAGGGTTTGGTCATTGGGGAAGAAAAAAAATATTAAATAAGAAAAAAAGAAAATAATTCAAATATTTATATTTTTTTAGAAAGAAAAAAGAAAAAATATTGAAAAGGGTATTATGGGAAGATAATGAAATATTTGATTCCAAAATTTGATCCACCAGAAAAACTTGAAAGGGCCCCACAAAAAAATGCACACTTTTTATGTTTGTTTCAAAGAATATTTTTATTAATATTATTTTTTTAATGGTTACTTACAAGTTACAAATCCATTTTGTGTGACATGAAAATATTCTCCACATAAATATATTTTTTGGGCACACTTGTTGGTCGTCGTTTATTGAGGACATGACTTTAAATAAAATAATTATAAAAATTAATGATAGAGGTAAAAGGTTAGATTTGTCTCAAAATAAATTTCATTTAGAAACTTAACATGAAAATAGTATATTTTCCAATTATATTTTTGTATTTTAAATCACTTCTTCTTAAAGAAACGTTTGATAAAAAGGAGCAATTTAGTCAATTATACATCTCATTTATTATTGTACGTTATCGGCGTGAAATGAGCTTTAATGACGCTTATTTTGGGATGAGGATACCTTTCTATTATCTTATCTTTGTAATTCTTATTATTATATTTTTTTCACGATTAACGTATATTTGTTATTATTATTGCTTTCTCTTTAAAAGAAAAGTTAATATGACTTAGTCAATATTATATTTCTCTTTTCGTATCTGTTTAGAATTGTTTTACTTGAGTAGAGAGCTTTTTGAAAATAATATTTATATTTTTATAAAATAGAATTGAATTGCGTACATACCGTTCTCTAAAAAATCCATTTGTCAAATTACATTTGGTATTATATTATTATTATTGTTGAGGACATTATTTTTATTTTATACAATCTTCATATGATTGAAAAATGATCAGATTTAGGAAAATAATTAGAGAATGAAATCCGACATATAATTTATTTTTTTTCATAAAACTTTATTTTGCTAATTTTGTATTGTATCATTTAGCTAATAATAATGGGATAACTTAGCAAATTAAATATCTTGATTTCATTTAATTCTATTTTTATTTGCTTTTAAAACAAAGTTAAGTTACGAAACTTTGATCTTAAACACCATATATTCTATGTTTAATACAAAATTATATAAATATCTGCCAATAAAAGTAAATGCATAACTAATCGAGTAATTAATCCTTATATTGCAATCTCTAAAAGGTAAGTTCCTTATAACATTATTAATATATTATAGACTAAATATATAAATAGCTTTTTAAATTTGATATAATTGATATAAATTTGACGTTTTAACTTAATTAGCAATCACTATACACATTTTAGCTTAATAAAAACGTGTCTCTTAAACATTGAAGTCAGAAAACCAATTATGTGAGCGTTACTTGTCGATAATATACATGATGCAATATTGAAATTCAAGATAACACGCAATAATAAGCACTAGATAGGAAATAAGGGGGAAAATAGATATTGATATAGAGAGAATAATTAGAAAAGGATTTAATTAATTAGATAAAAGTAAAAATTAATTGAGCTATAATCAAGAAATTTGCTTTGTGTATCCAACTAACTAATTATGACCTTCGATGTAAATCTTCATTCATTTGCTTTTGCAAATTAACATTACTCCGTTCGTTTTAATTTATTTATCCTGATTTAATTTGATATGAAATTTAAGAGAGTAAAAAGAAAATTTAAAATTTTATGGTCTTTAATAAAAGAAATGTTAAATATATCAAAATGTCATTTGATTTTTTGTCTTAAACATGTCAAATGAAAAATTAAAATTAAAAAGTTGCTTGTAAAACAAACAAAAGAAGAGGCAATATATTTTTAAGACGAATAAAAAAAATATGACAAAGAAATTGAGAGTTTGAGACAGATGAAATATTTTATTCTTCTTCTCCGATAGTCCCGGTTACATGTGTCTAAAATTAAGGGTGGATCCTATTTTATAGTATCGAATTCATCTAAAGATATAGATAATATCTCTGACGTAAAACATAAATTTATGTATAAAAGTTAACTGAAATTGCTTTGATAACTTTGAAAATGTAATAGTTTAATGTATAAAAATTTAGTAAAATTGCTTTTATAAGTTTAAAACATTATGTTTAAAATAGTTAGAATCTCCAAAAATTAAATTTATATTATTTTAGAATTCTAAATTTATCTCGATTTATATTATCATAACAACATATTTTATGACTAGAAAGACTTCCATCTCTACTTATTTATTTTCTCGGTCTCAACATCATTCTCTTTATGAACGTCAATTTAAATAATTTTTTATTAAGTTAATATTTTAAAAATAAAATTTTGATACAAATATTATACGAAAAGTAGTATAAATTTCACTTTTACCATGTTAATATTATCAAAAAACATATTTTATTATTGATCAAAATTTATATAATTTTAAATCCAGAAAAAATAAAATTGTCCCCCCCACCCCCCACCCCAAAGCCCCAACCAACAACACACCACCAAAGTTGAGACATGAAACCTTCCTAATTTTGTTCAATTATATGGACAGTCAAAATTGACAAAAGGTATGAGACCAAAAGGAGAATTATTATGTACAATAATAAGATGAAAACATAAAGAAAAGTTTGACAACCATAAAGATAATTAGTCCAAACTTTGGACTAATTATAATAAAATATTATTGTAAATTGAACCAACCCTTAAATCTAATAAAATATTTTTTCATCCATGGTTAAATGGAATTTCAAAGGTCCAAAGATTTTTTTCTATCGAAATTTAATTTGGAGTATATTAATTCAGATATTGATCAAATATAATCTATTTAAAAGAAAAAATATGTTTTAATATGATTTTTGCATATTTACAATCTGAATACTATTCATTCCACCATAATCCTCGTTGATAAAGGTCAAAAGGGGTAAGACAATAGCAAAACCATGTTTTCCTAGTTTTGGACCTTGGAATAGTATGGAAGTTTCATCTTAATTAGCACATTAGTAGCCACTAATTTCACACAAATGCTAATTAATAAAAGCAAGAGTTTTTTTTTTTTTTGGTTAAAGTCCTTTTGATCATGAAATTAGGGACATACAATAGTTTTTTATTAAAAAAAAAATTAATAGAGTTAACGGTTAATAACAAACTTAAAGTATTTTGATTTTTCAAACTTTTATCAGGTGTGCGAGTTTTTTATTAAAAGTATCACGAAATATTTATAAAACACCATCCCTTAACTATCAGATATTCATTTTTTCCTACCGTAAAAAATATCATCATTATTCAGGTAAGAAGTGAACAATAGATAGGTAAAAATTGTTTCAATAAATATTTGATGATGTTTTAGATAGAAAACTCGTGAACATAATTTAGATATAAAACTGAAAAAATCAAAAAATATTTTTGTGAACTAAGAAATAGGATATTTGTTAATGTGCATGTGTCATCACATCAAATATATAAATATAAAATAATAATATTATAGTAATAGTTTTTTGCAACTATCGAAAACCTCATTATAAAGAAACCAAACATGCATATTATTAAAAATTAAATAGTGGTTAATTAATTTAAGAGTTAGATATATACTATGATAAATACTTTATCCATCATAGAAGTCATCTCAACCCAAATGACAGATCTATATGGTTGTCAAAATCTTATCATACAATTTATTCTCTTCTTAATAATTCTTAATTAGTAAAATTTGAATCTGGTTTTAACTCTAAAATTAATAAGTACTACCTAATATATAGTTATTTTCATTGATAATTTCCTTTTCCTTTGAGTATATTCCATGCATAGACCAATAGGTCAAATAACCAAATTTTTAAATAATGTTAATTCAAGCAAAAAGTAAAATATAATAATCAAGAAACAACAACGATATTTTCAGTGTAGTCTCACAAAATAAGATCTGAAAAAATAGAATGTGCGTAGACTTTATCTCTCCCAATCAGATTGTTCTGAAAAATTCTCGGCTTAAGAGAAACAGTCTCACAGAAAGTACTCCTTAAAAAAGTACAAAAAAACAACAAGTCAAAACAATAGAATAATTAAGATGCCAAAATAACCAATAATAACGTAAATCAAAAGACAGAGAAATTATGGACAAAAGAAAAAAATAGTAAAATGTAATGCAATTACATAAATTGTGATTATAAGTTCATTATATTTGAAAAATCAGCGTGACTTTATTGCAAAATAAAAGTATTCTGGATACTATATTTTATATGGTTTGAATAATTGTTCGACACAATTGGCTCATTTTTTTAATATATAAATATAAAATTGTGTTGATCATAAATTGCCTATGTAAACATGTCGAATCGCTCAGTGGTAAGACGAGTTTTTCCGTAGACTCTATACATGTCGAATCGCTCAGTGATATTGACTTTAACATTTGATTAATCAATTATATTTTTGAAAAGTTTCATTTTAAGGGATATAATATTTTTTATCAAAAATAATTACGTATTTAAATCTCTGATTAAAAATGAAGGAATATTTTACTGAAAATGAACATATCACCAATTTCATAAAATAACCAATTTTTAAATCCATGTCACCAATTTCATAAAATAACCAATTTTTAAATCTATTTTTTTTTTGCAAAAAATAATAATAATCACTTTTTCCATCTCTTTCACCATATTTAATAAAATAAAATTAATAGAATTTTGTTGTTTTGTTAACCACTTTGTTGTTGCCAACTTCTTTTGTCTAGTAGCACTTTATTTTCATCCACTTATTTCATTACCCTATTATATTTTCACATTTGTCCAAATTCCAAAAAAACTCAAAGAGACCCTTATCCACAAAACCAACACATTTTTTATTTTTACCAAATTTTGTGTTTTTCCCAATTTTCAGAAACATTTGCACAAATGGCCATTTTAATCACTACTAATTCATTGAGTTAATATAATTTTAACACAAAAAGGTCATATGGTGCAAAATTAAATAATCTAACATGTTTGCCTTGAGTTCGTTGGTACAAAGGAAAATATTTTTTAACATAATAAGTGACTTTTTTTTTGTGTGTGTATCTTAAAATTATTTATATATAATTCAGATAAATATTATGAGAGTCGTTGGTTGAATGGTGAGGGTGTAGGGTGGTAGGATATATGGGGAGACAAGGTTTGTAATTAGAGGGTGAATATCACTCGTAAAAACTTGTTTTTCCTATTTTCGTTAAGAAAGTCATTTTTCTCATTTTAAGCGACTTATTTTCCTAGATAAAAATATTTTTCAAATTCTTTTCATTACCAACCAAACATGAAAAAATTAAAAATATATGAAATTGATCCACTCGACGGTAATATGTTGATCCTATTAATTCAGATTCATAATTGGAAATTTTAAAAATCCCATTAATTGCAAAATGCAGCATAAGGCAACTAATGACACAATTAATAAACAATTTACTTTGTTGTTAGTAGAAGTATTAATAAATATTTTTAGATCGATGAAATGGTAGATATTTATTTATTTTTATTTGAATATTTTAGGTTTAAGTTCTGAGTATAAAGTCGCTTTGGGCAGGGAGCTCTTAACTCCCAGAATGAAACTTTCTGACACGAATACAAACTAATCTGACTTCAAAGAGGAGATGTCAAACCCCAAATAAAAGACCACGAAACAGGAATTAAATCTAGATGTAAGCGCAAATTTAAATTTAATTACGAAATATCAAACATCGAGTAGAAAGCGCGGAAAAAAAACTAGGACAAGTCAAAGGCTATCCCCAAAATAAGGTATCATATTGAAATTTGTCCTCGAAGATATATTCTTAACCATATGTTACACTACCTCGTAGGTGTGAGTTGTGATTGACTATTTATCTCTAAAAATTAACAAAATTAAAAAAATTGAACACAAATTTAAATTCTACATTTGTCTCACAGGACACCACTTTGTATTTTTTTAAAACTAGTTATGTATTTTTATAAGTCAAAATAAAAATAGTTTACAAATATAAATGTTTAATATACATATCAATAAGTCAATAACCCCTTAAACTTTCCAATAAAATTCATTCAAATAGTTGAACTATAATTTATTTCAATTGAACACGTGAACATATAATAATGTAACAGTTTCAATTTAAACTTTAATAAAACGTATGGGGTCAAATACCTATTAATGAGTAGATAATTAAGTTAATCAACCACTTAAATAAGTCAACTCCTTTAATTATACACACTAATTTAAATAAATCGTAAAAACTCAATTCAACCCCATTTGAGGTTTGTGTGTATGTATAATTAACAGAGATAACATATTATATATGGTTAACTTAACTGCCTAGCTAATCGATACTTGAAAAGACGACAATATTTTATGTAGTCACGTGCTCACTTGAAACAAATCATACCTTATATATATATATATATATATATATATATATATATATATATATATATATATATATATAACAAATTCAAGATATTATCGACATATTAAACCAAACATAAAAGAAAATGAAACCACATGTCATTATAGTGATTTAATTATTATTTACTTTGACGCCATTCGTGATATATATATATATATATATATATATATATATATATATATATATATGAAATTCTTTAATAGATTCAAGATATTATCGACATATTAAACCAAACATAGAAGAAAATGAAACTACATGTCATTATAGTGATTTATTCATTATTTACTTTGATACCATTCGCAAAATTTTTTATTGTTGACACCAAATAAATTTACCTTTACCATAATTTTAAGTAAGAAATGATGAGGTGAAGACATTTAAGTTAATAAAAAACACACACATATCATATTTTTATTAATCTGTTATAAATATTGAGTATGAATAAATTTTTATCGATCAACATAAATCACTTGTCAATTCAAACTAAAAACAACCCCATCAAGTATTTGAAGTAACAAACACTCGAATGAATCAAAATAACAAACCACATAGCCTACCTCTTTCCTTGAAGCAAAAGACTATTTTAACATTTGCTTATTAAATTAATAGACAATTCATTCCCATCAAAGTATATTTATATATGCAAAAATACATTTCTAGGCTATACTTTAAAGTTGTAATAAAACTTAAAAGTCATATAGAAAAAAAAATGTGTAACCTTTAAATTGTTTTGAAGTCAAGAAAAGAAGTTACAATAATTGAAGTAGAAGCAATATGTGGTAGTAATATTAAAAGGGGATCAAAATGTGAAAGGAAAAAAAATTTCAAGATTGCAAGGAAAAATTAATATTTTTGAATTTAAGATTATAATGAGTAGTCTTCAAAGTGTTGGGAGTAGTGGAAGAACATCAACAAGTGATGATAATAATAATAATAATATTAATGATGAAGATCAAGAGATGACAAAATTGGCATTGGCTTCATTTCAAGCTAGAGAAGAACAAATTGAGAGGAAAAAAATGGAGGTAAAAGGAAAAGTTGAGTCTCAACTAACCCGGGCTGAGGAAGAAACTAGGCGTTTGGTTCATGTTTGGGAGGTATAGTTCATATTATCTGTCTTTTAAGATTTTAGTAGTATGGTTCGTGTTTTGAAGGTATGGTTCATAAAATATGTGTTTTAACTAGGAGGTAAGGTTTATATTATGTCTTTTAAGACTATGTATTTGGTTTACGTTTGAAATGTATGGTTTATGTTATTTGTCTTTTTTAAGATTCTAGCTAGGTGTTAGATTCGTTTCTAGAAGGTATATACTGGTTCATATAATTAATTTGTCAATTAAGATATTAGGTGTCGAAGGCAAACCCTTTGCTTTCGCTGGCGAATGATTTCGAACTTGAGACCTCCAACATGGAAGTCCCAAGCTCAAATCACTGGGTCACCCCGAAGGGTACCCGTTTATATCTATTTTGTATGTCAATATAGGATCCAAAAATTCGACATTCCCTCCTTTAAGAAAAACGTATAAGAAGGAAAGATTTCGCGATTTAGCATTTTCTGCTTGAATTGTTGATCATCACATGACCTTACATAAAAACCTCATGCTGAGTGATTCTCCTCCCAAAAAAGCCTACATGTGATTTTCCGAAAACATAAATATGTGATAAAAGTAAAATAGGAAACAACAATTAACTAGTTTGAAAAAAATATTTTTGCAATTAAGTTTGATTTTTTTTTGAAGGAGCTTGAAGTGTTGACAGATCCAATGAGAAAAGAAGTTGCAACGGTACGCAAGAAAATTGATGTTATTAATCGTGAAATTAAATCACTTGGACAATCATGTCAAAAAAAGGTATATTCTTTTTTTTTTGGTTTTATTTATTTTATAATATTAGTTAAATTACTTATTATATTTTTAGTTATACTAGTATTAATTAATTTATATCTTTCTCCTAATATTCCTTCGCATATATAGCAAGCAGATTATGAAAGCTTGATCAAATAGGCTATTATTTAAATACGTGTATTTGTAATTTTAAGTAATTTTTGTTTAATGATATTCCTCTTGTAAATTAGGAGAAAGAATATAGAGAAGTTTTAGAGGCTTTCAATGAAAAGAACAATGAGAAAACTCAGCTAACATCTACTCTTGTTGAGGTAAATATTCATAATTTATAATAACTATTCTTTATATATTCTTTTTTTAAAAAAAATTACTCTTAAGAAAATACCCCTAATCTAATTAACTTTTTTTGTGTGTGTATTTGTCATTTTTTTAGTTGGTGAAGAAAAGTGAGAAACTCAGAATGGGGAAGCTAGAGGAACTAAGCAAAGTTTTAAATCCTAAACGCTAGTAAATGTTATAAACATACTCTCTATGTATTATACATACCAATTTATTTTTAACTTTCACTTTATATTTCTTCAAATAATGTACCCCTAATTCCCTCCCTTGATTTGATTTTTCACCATTGTTGAGATTGTACAAAAAAAAAAAGTGAGATTTATTTGGTTTTCTCTTCATTATGTCTATTTCACTCATGTAACACGACGTTGAGAACAATAACATACTCTGTATACAGACATTATCCCTACCTTGGGAGAATCGTAGCCTCACATGACAAAGCATTCTAGAAAAAAGAACAGTAACTATAATACAATAATCGATGTACATGAAACTACAGAAGTTGGGAGAGAAAAACTCAATGCAATGTATGGATTCTAAACTATATGAAGGATGATGTATATTCGTTACTATAATGTCGTAGTCGCAAATAAAAACAGCAGAGGTATAAAAGTCTATGTAGGAAAAAACTTATAGAATCTGCCAGAGAGCTAGGAGGCTTATGGAGTAAATTCAAGATTTTGCATGTCCTAGCTAATTCATAAGGGTTGAAAAAGAGCAGTACAATTGATATCAAAGATAGGCTCGCGATTAGAAATACCATATAGAACTTGATGTTTTTAGCTTGATCCTAAATCCGAAAGGAGTTGTCTGTACTCGGCCAGCAGATGTGGGATATCATCCATACGCAACTGCAGATCACAGAAGACGATCAATCGGAGCAAATGACATCAAGAGTCATTAATACAAAAACAGAAAGGTGATAGAAGTGAAGAGCTAGCAACAAAGAGATCATAGATATAAGCATATGCCTAATGTCTTGTATATTATCTATCTGACTTCAACTTGTTTGGGATTGTCAAGTCTCACATTAGTTGAGTGAATGTATTGTGGTCTTCACATGGTATCAAACCCAGACCCAACAATTCTTGTTCGTGTTTCATAGTGTGTTGGACCCCTGCATTATGTTATTCGTTCTGCAGTTTCAAACATGGGCATGTTGGGGAGTGTCAGGTCCCAAATGAGAATAGCGTACAAAAGTTAGCATTTGAAGATTAGGTGTAGTGTGATATGGAAATATGTGACATATTACAGTACCTTCTGGTGGAACGTAATAAGTCAAGGCAGCCAAAAAAAAATTACTTGTGAGGTTTGCATTGAAGAGAGAACATAACTGTAAAGGACCCTAAAGTATTAAATACAACACCAAAACCGTTTTAAGGATGATTTCAGAATTATTGTGTTACTAGTTTTGAAACAAGTACGAGTTAGTTCTTCTTGGTAACGAACCACATAACGAAATCAGTAAAGCCTTAAGAAGAGTAAAAAAGAGTAAAGTTCTTTTGACTGTGATGAAGCTAGGATCAACCCTCAACAAATCAGCATATTAAGAACAGAGGGCACTTGATCAACGGACATGAGAGATGATAAAGGAGTGAAGCAACCAAGTACTCAGATGTAAATAACATCATGACTAACAAATAGAACCTTGAAGAACTCATACCTGACTAACATTCTTAATATGATAGAATCTATAAGTCTCTTTCCCCAGAGATCCAGGATTCATTGATTGCAAGAATGCTCCAAGATTTTCCCTACATCAAATGATCAAAAGTTATAAGAAGGTGTTCGGCTGAGGTACTCCCTGCCCCTCCATTTTTTTCTTTCCTTTTCAGGAGAAGATTTGTTCCTACTTCCTTCAAACATGTGTGGTTGTATCATTCACAAAGAACGTAACTAGATTTGATAGCAAGTATGACATATTTTATTTGAAATCAATGAATAACTTACTCCTCAGTCCTCACAAACATTGATAAAGTCGGTGTCCCACTTAAGTCATACTGGTTGAAACGAGATTCTAAAATTCCATCATCATATCCAAAAGAATTCGTATTATAATGCCACAATGTTTAGTCTCACACCAGTAGAACACATGAAAACTTCAAAAGATCATAAACAAAATACTTGCTACCACACAAGTCTATCATAACTTTGGGTAATCATGAGTTCTTGTTGTAGAAATCTCGGAGAGGAGGAGAATTCTCAATCTCTGCTCTTTTAAGACAGTGATGAAATATTTGTTTACTACGTCAACCTGCTTACATAAAATAGCTATAATACCTAGGTATTTATAAAACTTTTCTAGCATGTCCCTAGTCTATATTTAAAAAATTTAATCCTAGATTTTTTTATCTTTACTAGTTCATGTACAAAATCATACGTGCATCCTCATTAATTTCCTAATACATGAACCAAGTAAAATCCATGTACTTGAGATGAATCAAGTTTATTTTTCAACACTTAATGCACGGATGAAACATCTCAGTCTGGTGCTAAAATACTACTCACTGTTCTAATTTATGTACGGTGTTTGACTGGGCTAGTATTATATGTGCAAGGAGGCGGGCAAGGACGTAGTTCATCTTCTTCTTCATTGTGGTCTTACCATGAGGTTAGGGTGGGACATGTTTAGGTGGTTTGTTACTTCTTGGGCAATGCCAAAAACTGTGGAAGAGTTGATTGGAAGAGCGGGAGAAGGAGGAGAAGACATAGGGCATGAAATTTGTTCCCACTTGTGTTAATGTGGGTTGTGTGGAGAGAGAGAAATACAATAGCTTTTGAGGGGTAGAGTTGGGCTTTTATCAATTGAGGAGTAGCCTCTGATCCCTTATTTTCATTTGGTGCACCCATAGAGTTCCCAATTGTATAGAAGATTAGATAGACTTTGTAGAGAATCATTTATTTTTGTAGATTCTTTACCTTTTGGTATACCCCTTGTATACAGCCATATTATGTTTATGAATGAAAATACGTTTACTTGATTAAAAAAAAAAAGACATCCTCTTTAGGATAGACTAAAAAGAAAAGTATGTCTATAAGTCAGAATGGATTTAGTATTATATTCCAACAATGCGATAGCCTTTATACTTGCACTTTACTAGTGAAATTTACCATTACTTCACCACTCACAAAAGTTGTCCAACTTGATCATCTTTTCCAAATGTAAGTTCTTCACATTCATAAGAAAACCAGAACTTAACCAGATATCAACACAACAAAAAAATGTATAAAACAGTGATCTCACTCTTTAATGCGGGTAACACTGCACTTGTAGTCACGAAGTAACGGGCTGAGCTCTCTTAATTGAATAGACTTCGGCGAGGACTTTGACCAGTGGTCACGAAGTGCTTGTACAGCCTTCAGTGATCAAACAATTCTAGGTTAGAAATTGCAAAGCATTCTCTTATGGCATAACATATAGTGACCAAAGAAACTATAACCTCCTTATTACTGAGAGCTCCCTCTCCAATGAATTTAGATGCCAATTCTAATAATTCTGTATCTTCCAACTCATCTACAATTTTCTTCGCATTGGAATTGGAGATGGATACTGAAATTCCTATCCTTTTCTGCAACTCTGACACAGCATCTTCTTGCATTTGCCTCTCCTATCAATATTCAATAGTAAGAAAGAGTTAAACCAATAGATGCTTTCTCTGTCATACTAGCAGTATCAACACACTCATCTAAATATCTATCAAAGCATAATCAGAATAAAGAGGACTACTAGGTTGACAGATACTGACATAACGAAATTGGCACCCTAAACTAATGCCACCCACAAAATCACACCCTCTCCCTCTATGACATGCATAAACATACTCGAGGAAATCAACAGAAATTATTATTTAGAAAATGCACACACATGCATGCATGTAGATGATATCGTCTGGCAATCACTTCGTTAGAGAAAACGCCGTGAAGCTTTGAAAGTGGTCAAAGCTGAGGTGCCACAACTTTGAGGTCATCAGATTAATTCCGTGCAAAATCAAATCGACCAGTATTTATTTATACTCTTCCCAGATGAATAAGGTTGGATTTGTCATCCTCTATATGTGGATATCTTTATTATACCATAAACAACTATCTTGACTTTGTAACACTTCCCATAAAGGGTCGTACTGTCATTGCTTCACTCCAGGAAAAATTGTTTGACACCTCATTCTTTGATAAAACGAGTAAATGTTATTAATTATGAAAGAAAGAATACACCGTTGAGAAGAAATTTCCTATCCAAAACTAACAAAGTAGATTAAATTTCTTTTCAAATTTGAAAAATCCTCATCTCATATCCAAGTGATTCAAATTTTCTAAGCGGCTCTTTTTCTTGGGTATCATTCAGTAAACACTGTTTAATGTTTAACTTTATACAGACTCCACTGATTAATTCCGTCCATGAGTCAAATATGACATCACACTCTTTGATACATCATCCAGCTGAGATGTTAAGGCTCCAAATAACAGTGAAAAGGAACTAAATGTCATATGGTCCAAACATTAAAAAATCTTTAACACTTAAGTGAGAGGGCAGTGATGGAAAATGAAACTTCAGGGGCCTATACCTTCTCCATACTTGTCATTGAAGCATCCCGGTTTTCATGGATGGACTTGGGAGGAGAAGCCGTTACGCGTGTAGCAATTGGATCATCTAAAGATTCAGAAAAAAACAAGCGCACAAGAGGTCAATTGAAAGAATGAAAATGTTGCGTACACAACTCTAAGACAAAAGAACTTTCTTCACTTCTCCAAGACATGCATTAGCTCAGAGCTAGCACTATCTGTTGTCAAATTGTGTAACATTGTTAAAGTGTACAACTCTAGGACCATTTAAACGGGTGACAGTTGCTTAAATGGAGGCTATATTCCTGACATATAAAATACATTACAACTGACCAACTCAAACAAGGCTATATGCAAATTCTAAGGAAAATTTGGAAGTTGAGAAGATAAAAACAAGTTTCTGATATCAATTTCCAAATGATCTAACAGAATTACAGTTCAACAGCATATAATCACACAGGTAATAAATAAACAAGAGAGGAAAAAATGCATGGAGAACAGAAATATGTTAAGGGAGTAATAACATCAAGTTGATAGAACAAAATGATAGTACAAATTTTTGGAAAAAGAAGAAATCCACTTTACAATGAGCGATTAGACAAATCGATGCACTTGAATGGGACTCAATACCTTCTGGAACTAACCACCACAGATCACCATAAGTTGATTTTCCATCGAACCCTCCAAACAACAAATATCGTGACCCAACTGAGGTCATTGAGTGGTATGCTCGTGCAACTGGCTGTTCATTAGTAGTTGCTAGGCGTTTCCACTGTACAGACACTGGAAACAGAAAAAGTTAGTACAAAATACTCTTGTCGACTATAAACAAAATCATGAATGGTTTTCAGGCCATTTAACTATGTGCCTCCATCTTATATAAAACCTAGACCAATAAATTGTGGAGATATTTGTTAATCTGGTTAAATCTTCAAGGTTGCCAGAATACTTTAGTCTCTACAAGCTATAGAAATATATTAATGTAGATCAAGATTATGATGGAATGAAAATATAAAATAAGCTCCAACATGAGAAGAAAACCCAAAGCTATAACGTACTACTAGTTGCAAAGCCTATATCAGTATATGGAGTGGAATAGCAATTGTAGAAAGTATTGATCAACCATGCTTACCCCTGTCTAAAACAACACAATCATTGTAGTAAACATCATACCGACTCAACCAACCACCAGTTCCATGACCTCCAAATAACAGGAGCTGCAGAGAAAGTGCAGGTCAGTATGCTGTCTCCACAATCTTTTGTTAGTTGCTGGAAGGAGGGAAAGGTTTGAGTGGCTAAATCAAGTGGAAAGTGGAGATTACATAACCATAAACATATAAAGTGGAATTGTAATAATCATTAAATAATCATACTGTACACTCTAATGCAACAGAAATTGCATAGAGATTTAAGTCAACCTGGGGAAGTTCATCTTAGAATTTAAAATTTTATGTCGACTGTTACTGCTGATATAGACAACTTTGTATCTTCTAGTTTGGGCTGACTCGAACTTGCATGCAAGACTTACGCCCCCCTATGTGAAGAGATATGTACATACAACTCCATATTTTATATGCATCAATATGCACAAACAACTCTGGGAATTAATTCAGAAGGAAGTAACAAGAGAGTGTATGGGGTAGTAGTTACAGAAAATTGTTATTATTCACCACCAATATTCTTTTAGTACTCCTCAAAGTGGAAACAGTGCATCAACCACAAAAGATTCCGGCTCCTATATTTCTACTACCAGATGACAGAGTGGGTCAAATGAAAACTTGGGATCCTATCCTCAAGGAGGTATTATATGCTATTGAAATTGTACTACCCAAGAAACCTCGAGGTATACCAGTAATAATTGTGCACATCAGAAAGGTGCTAAGTATGTCTTCACTGCAAACAAATTTTCAAGGCATTTGACAAGATAGATGATGTTGGATGTTAACGACATCACAGCAGATTAACATCAACACCCCAAGAACAGTGCTAACTCATTCTTATGTCCTTGTATCAACTATTAAGTTGTACAGATTTTGTATTACATGATTTTCACCATGAAATGGACTTACATGGAGTCCTCCAGATGTAACTGTATGTCCACAACGCGCTGTAGGAGCTTGACCTGGAATCTTCAGTTGGGTCCATCCAGGGCTTTCATTCTCTTCCTTCCAGAAAATCAGAAATATTGATATAGTTAAGTGCTAAAACAGAATAGTAATAGAAGCTTCAAGGGAGAAGTCAAGAAAGGAAGGAAATGGAAAGACAAAAACATGTTAAACTAATCACGGAGAGATAAGAAACAAAATGCCATGTGCATACATTGTATATAAATGTGTGTGTGTCAAAAGGATGTCTATCCGATAGCAGTAAATGAAATAGATATTTAAGTTGTACTAACTAATGTATTTCGTCAAGGGCAGCCAAACTCATATTTTCTGGGAAAATTTGGTCCTATTTCTGAAAGGCTGGACAAGCACAACCACATGAACTATTAACTGAAAATGTGTAACATGCCATACCATTTTTCAAGAAGCAACATGATGAAGATAAATCACATTTTCTCTTACAAAACTGATGATAATTTTGAGAGAAAGGAAACATCAATAATTAAAAAAGAAGTCTACAGATAAAAACTGGAGATTCACGGCAAAAGTATAAGTACCTTCTTCAATAAGGCCCTTCAAAGCCCATAAGTCAGCCATGATTGGCCCTCCTCCTCCTACCCAAAATTAAAGTTAAATACGTCAGTTCATATATTCAGAAAGGTAATCAAGTATCTGGAACACATATAGATGAAAGTACTGTACAACCGATTAAAGATATCAATGCTACCTTGGCCTACAAAAGGGGGGTAAAATAGTAAAAGCATCACTAACATATGTAATTGTGAAAAACATACCTTCATAAGTTAGAATGTTTGTCAAAAAGAAAGAAATATTTGAAAGCAGAGTGTGGGTGCTTTTATGTCATCATTACAAGAGGACCATGCTAGAGATTAAGCTCACCATACAAGTGGATGAGGAAAAATTCCCTTGTTAGTTCAGTAACAGCAACAACAACAACAACATACCCAGTGTGTAGCCCCACAAAGTGGAGTCTGGGGAGGGTAGAGTTCCACTGTGACCTTACCCCTACCTTAGAGCTAGAGAAGTTGTTTTCGATAGACCCTCGGCTCAAGAAAAACAGTCCAAAGCAGTCCAGAAAGAGAATAAACGGAAGTGAAAGCATCACAAAGCAAGAACAGTAACTACAGCAAATAAAACGATAATTGAAGTACAAGAAACATCTTATGCGAACCGAAATCGAAGGACAAGAAACTACAGGAGCAATATTACGACTACTAGAATGGTGGATAGCAAGACAAAGCACTATGACCTACTATCTACTTGATTGTCCGGTAAGATGAAGGATTTTCTCACTTTTTTTTACCAAACAGACAAAACTAGTACCTTATTGTCGCATAAAAAATAGAAGAAATCATTTATGTACTTGAACTATTGTTACCATCCACATACTTATAGAACTTTGCTAAAGTTAGGTGACTATAATACCATCTGTTTTATGACTCAGAAAGTGTCCTAGGAAATTATCAAGTAGAAGGTGATGCGTGATTTTATCATTAAGTATCACCAAGAGAGGGAGAAAGAGATCTCAAGTTACTGAGACCCATCACAACTTGGTAGCCTGTATAGATATTCCCGTCATATCTATGATCTTTCTAGACCACTCCTCTGAGCAATGAATGATTTACTTCAAATACATTTTAAGAATTTCATACCTACATAATTAGTTTAGCATGTAGCATAGAGGTAAAAGAATAAATCCTTTAACTTCATGTACCATACTAGGTGTCCCTGAAATTTTCGCTTATGCATTAGTGAAACTAAATTTACTCAAGGTATTTATTGATATAAACTTTTTTAATCCAGAGTGCATAAAAGGGGAGAAAGGAAAGAAAGAATAAAGGTTTGTGCATCGTGTGTCCGATAAGACAGAGGTGCTTGTGCAGGAAAAGGTGAAGGGTTGAACTTCAGATACAAAATTTTCATCCATTTAGTTAGATTACCTTCGTCTTATCCTTTCAACAAAACCCTTTGTCAAATTTATCTATTGCTCAATATAATAAGTACAAGACATCAAGATCTTCAAAGCAGCATAAACCCTTTACAATGTATGAAAATAGCTGAATAGCAAGTTACAGAGAGCAACGTGATATTTCCAAGACAAAATAATCATTGTTATCATCCATATTTACCTCTACCGCCATAGACAAGCAATCTTTTCTCAACCATAGTAGCAGTATGGCCACATCTAGGCGGAGGTACAGTTCCCAAAACAGCTAGCTCCCTCCATTCAAGAGTCACTGCTCAAAATAATTTTAACTGTTAAGGATAAATTGTTTTCCGACAAGAGAAAAAGGAGAGTGGAAGCCTAGAATTACTATCAAAGACAGTACTTGTGTCCAAGATATAGACATCCGACAACCACTTTTTACCATCCCAGCCACCAAACCTGCATACGTGTAAAGTCCAAACAATAATGAAAGACTGATAGGAAATATATGAACCTCCAAAAGCAAGACGAAATCTTACATTACAATTTTACTGTTTCCAATGGCTGAAGCAGCTGCAAAATCCCTTGCAGAAGGTAAGTCACCAAAACTTGTCAGCTCTGACCATTGCCATATATCTAGCACCACAGAAGATACAAAAAATCAAGTCGGAAGTCTGATGAGAGGGAGAAAAATACTTTCTTCACATGGTGTATGACTTGGAACACAATACTAACTATGGATTACTCGAGGAGTAGGAGTCTTCTGGAATAGCTAGTTGGTGTTATTTATACAAAACAAACAGTAATTTGTGAGGATGTGGATTGTATACTGCTTTATTGCAGCTCTACTCAGAGTTATGCCAGTGTTATCAAAGGCACGCTTTAAGCGCGCTTAAGCCCTGAAGCAAGGCTCAAAACGTGTTAAGCGCTTCGCCTCGCTTCATGTTGTCATCAAGGTTCTAAGGCAAACGTTTCCTTGCCAATGAGCCTCTTATGAAGAAGTGAAACTAATTAATTGATATTTCAAATATCATAATTTTTTTTCAATTTCTTTGGTCATATATTTGTCATTTATGTTTATAATTATTAGTCTTGGACTAAACATATATATTTGTATTCTTTTCTCCCTTTGCGCCTTTTTTCATTAAAGCCCACGCTTTATTTGCGCTTTGCGCTAAAAGCCCCCACGGACCTTAGAGCTTTTTTGCGCTTTTCGCCTTTGATAACACTGAGTTATGCAGCTAGCATAATCTGTGTTTGATACCACACAGACACTACTGAAAGCTGTGGAGAAAATTTTGGTAGACTGGAGGGTCAAGGAAGACGGACACTAGGAAGAAGCTGTGGACGTGTCAATATTAAATGGGTCTTTTGGCTGATTTCAAGGAAAAGGAATTCTTCTGAGGGATTGAAGATCTATGTATGACTTTACTCCTTTCTGATCATTAGTATATTTTAGGGCAGAAGAGTTTTCTAATACTGTATAGATAGTTAGAAGCTTATTTTGGGGCTTTGATGTAAACCTGCACCATTTAGTGATTGGTGAGCTATCAGTGAGATTAGTTTAACTTATCAAAACATCTGATCACTGATGGTGAAAAGAGGAAACAAAAAATAATCTTGCATTTTTCTTTACATAGCCATGGTAGAAAGAAAACTTTACCAGTATCCAGGACCCAAAAATCACCCAACCTGGAAAAGAGGAAGATACCCAGTTTAATGCATTGAGAAGCCACAATAATATATAACATACAAATTACATAGCATTTGCATGCCTTCTACCGCCAGATCTCCCACCAAAGATGAACATGTGACAGTCAATTGCGACAGCAACATGGAATGCTCGTGGGCTAGGACCAACTTGGCCATCAGAACCACTGCCCGTGCACTCAGGCTGAAACCAC
The DNA here is from genome assembly GCA_016801875.1 of Solanum sitiens. NCBI lineage: Eukaryota > Viridiplantae > Streptophyta > Magnoliopsida > Solanales > Solanaceae > Solanum > Solanum sitiens. Next base: position 2,032,975 of record JABWTJ010000031.1, on the reverse strand, counting down.
AATTTGTTTTCTGAAATATTAACGACATTTAGATTTAGAATATAAAAAACAATTGACCATGATCCAACGCACAGAAAAAAACTGGTTCCAGAAGTATGTATTTGGCAGTGTCACCAGAGGAAATATCTATCAAAGAGGCCTTTATCCCACACTGACTGGAATTGGCCATTGAAGATTCTACATGTCTGTTCCGCTCCGTTCACGCTCATTTCGTTGAAGTACTCGATAGTTTATCTTAGAAAGAAATATTAGTGGTCCAGTAAAAGTGTAAAACTATAGGTTCTGTAAAACATAAAGTTACTCCTACACTGAAATACATATCTCTAGCCAAACTAACTAAAGGTTCTCCAAGTTTTTCACACTATTCTAACATGAAAAGCAAGTATCTAATCAAACTAATTAGACATTCTCTAGATCTCGCACTTATTAACTAAATACAAGTCTCTAGTCAAACTAACTAAAGGTTTCTGAAATTTCTGTACAAGATTGGAACATGAAGATCTACTTAACCTACCTCGAGACTGGGTGACTAAGGTTGCACCCAGCATAATCCAAAAATGGAAATGAAGAGATTCCACAATTCTATTGTCACTGTGCAGTGAAGAAATAGGTTACTGGTATATTCCAGGTTTTTCTGACACAGGTAGCTACGGACTGTTCCATCTGCCAAAGTAATCTTGAGTCAAAGAAGCATCTCTTTATGTAAAACCCTATTGATCAGTGTCAGTCTACCACTCATGGATAAGTACTGTATTTGCCAATCTGGCAAGTCTCCTCACTAATTTTTCAATGATAGCATTCCAGATTCCATTTGATTTGAGCTTTGGTCCCAGTGGCAGACCTACATAAGTAGTGGGGAATAAGCCAATGCTACAACTAAGGACCCCTGCTAATACTTCTAAGTTTGGAACCTCATAGATGAAATCGCACACATACTCCAACACTGAGATGCAAATTCTTAAGGAAAACTAACTATATGTTCTCTAAATGTTGCTCATTCCAATACTGACATACAAATGTTTATCAAACAAAAAGACTCTTAACAAATACGGAACACAACTTTGCTCAAAATGACATGTTTAAAATACTGTCAAAATAACATGTTCAAAATACTAAGTTTGACTCGAATAAATAGAGAATTAAATATTACCTGCTGTCTTATGTGTCTATATAGTTGGTGGCTTGGTGCAATTTATCCGATAAATACAACTGAAAATCTTTTGGATTTTCAGCTCCCTGATCCTAGCATAGTTCAATCTAACACATTCTGTTTTGTACCCTATGTACTGATGCCGTCAATTAAACTACTTACCTCATCAAAAAGGTTTACGAAATCTCACTCTTACTCGGACACTGAAATGCAAATTTAAAGGAAAGCAAACTATAGGTCCTCTACATGCCATTTATTTCGATACCGACATACAAATCTTAGTCAAAACTGAAAAGCCTCCCAACAAATATGGAACCTAACATTGCTCAAAATGGCATACTTACACTACAAAGTGAACCATGAGGCCTCACATTCAAATCCAAGCAAAGACAAAAACACACTAGGTGATTTCTTCCTATCTATCCTAGAGTTACTAGCTACCTATTGCAACCAGGAGCTGGCAGGTATCTCGAGGAAATAATCGAGGTGCGCACAAAGTTTGACTCAAGTAATTACTTATTAAACATTAGTAGGAGAGAATCACATACCAATATCATACACAGTGATGTCACTAAGGAACTTCTTGTCAATTAATCCTCCGAACACCACAACTTTCGATTTCCCAATGTTAACAGCAGTGTGTCCACTGATAAATTTGCAACAAAATTAACGAATTTAGCTTCAAATCCAAACAATCCAGACACAAACGAAAACAAATTGAACTAAAAAAATCTCATTATACCTTCGAGGTTGAGGAATTGCTCCGGCGAAATCTGCCGGAGATGCTCGAACCCAGTAGTGCATTTTCGCTTCTCTTTTTTCGAGAACTTCAATCACCTGAAATCATATGAGCTGAAAATGTTCCGACTTTTTCTTTCGATCCGAACCCGGATCCGACTTTGACTTGCCAATTCGATTCCGGAAGTGTAATATTGAATTATTGGATTGACGGTTTTTAAATGATTTTGTTAATTTTTTTTGTTGAGTTATCGATTTGATTATAAGAATTTGATAACGATAAAATTGATAATCTAATAAAATTATATTAAAATTATTGTTGTATTTCAGATTATATGATCGTGGCGATAGATTCTTGCATTTTACAGTTATTTTTAGTATCTTTTTTTATAAAGTCGTTGAGTAGTTGGAGTTCTATCCGTTAGTGTAAATTACGAACCAATTTTCTTTTTCTTTTCTGGGGTTATGCTACTTCCATTATTTACGTTTACTACTTAATCAGAAAGTAAAATTTATTTTTTTTCTTGTAATTTGTGTAGACTTTTATGTATGTCAAAGTTTCAGAAAAGTATACTTTACCAATTACGCCATCCTTGCTTAGAGAATGTTCGCCACTTTATTTTGCTCCATGAATATGTGCTTTGTACACTTTACAAATTACGCCATCCTTGCTTAGGATGTTCGCCACTATATTTTGCTCCATGAATATGTGCCCCGGTGAAGTTGCTGCTAGCTTCATGTATTCATAAATCAAGTTATTGTAGAGGATATCATATTTATTGGTGATAAAAATTAATACATTATATTTTAAATATTATATTTATTAAATAATACAATATAATACAATCGAATACAATATAATATAATATAATATGTCATGAAACAATAAGTAACAACCATCCAAACAAAATGTTATTAGATTACGTAAACGTATTCACTCTATTCAATTTACCTATTATGATTCATTTTTTGAAATGTTACATAAATCTAATGAGAAAAATAAGTTAAACTGACTCTCGTAAATTATAAGGAGATTCATTTTTTAAAAATATACATAAATTTAATGCGAAAAATGAGTTAAATTGACTCTAGTAAAACAAAAGGAGAAAAGGAAAAAAAAGGAAAAGACGAATAGAATTTCCATTTTGAGAGGCACAAATTGAGAATGTTACCAAATTCTACAGCATTGAGAGAGTTTCTACTCAAATCCTCTGAACAAATTCTCTGCATTTCTAGTTTTGATACACACAACTCAACTACATCGTTAATGGCGGTTCACAGTTTTGTTCTTCCTCTTCATTTGTGCAGGAAGTAGTGGGAAAGCCAACAAAATGGTAGTAGGGTTTTAGGGCTTTGTATAAACAAACATCTTTTAGTATATAGAGATAACGATAACAACTACGTAGTTTTTGCAGTAGTAGTAGTAGTAAGTTTGAAAAAAAAAGGGAAAGAAACGAACGGAAAATGCTGATGTTAGCGAAATTTTATATATTTTGAGATTTGGGTGGTTAATGTTTGATTCTATAGATGTTTTTTGTTTTTGTAATTGTCATATTGTGATGTACTAACTGAGAGCATTTTGGTTGAGTTGTTTAGGGTAGTACTGAAGGAAAAAAAGGAGGAGAAATGAGGCTGGTGGAGCCTGATGTTAATGCAGTGCGAGGTTATAGGGCTGAGAGATTAGGAGTGAATGGAGTTGATTTGGATTATGATCATTTCTTTTTACGTGATAGTGGGGTAATGGAATTGTATTCATGTAGGCAGAGGAGTTTGAGTCCTATGAGAGAGGAAGGGCCTCGTCGTGTTAGTTGGCAGAGAAGGGAGGTGATGGATGGGGATCAAGATTTCTGTGATAGAGGGGATATAAGGGAATCTCAGTTGAGGAGGGAGGTGATGGATAGAGACAAATGTTTTAGTGATAGAGGTGATATGAGGGAACCCCAGTTGAGTAGGGAGGTGATGGATAGAGATCAACATTTTAGTGATAGAGGTGCCATAAGGGAACCCCAGTTGAGGAGGGAGGTGATGGATAGAGATCAACATTTTAGTGATAGAGGTGCTACAAGGGAACCACGGTTGAGGAGCAGTGGGTTAATGGTGAGAGATGAAGAATTTAATGATAGAGGTGACATAAGGGAGCCCCAGTTGAGGAGGAGTGGGTTAATGATGAGAGATGAAGAATTTAGTGACAGAGGTGATATAAGGGAACCCTCGTTGAGGAGGAGGGGGTTAATGGTGAGAGATGAAGAGTTTAATGATAGAGGTGATACAAGGGAACCCTCGTTGAGGAGGAGTGGGTTAATGGTGAGAGATGAAGAGCTTAATGATAGAGGTGATATAAGGGAACCCCAGTTGAGGAGGAGTGGGTTAATGGTGAGAGATGAAGAATTTGGTGACAGAGGTGATATAAGGGAAGCCACGTTGAGGAGGAGTGGGTTAATGGTGAGAGATGAAGAGTTTAATGATAGAGGTGATATAAGAGAAGCCCAGAGGAGGAGGAGTGGGTTAATGGTGAGAGATGAAGAGTTTAGTTATAGAGGTGATATAGTGCAGCCTCAGTTGAAATCGCCACCTGTTTATCACCAAGTGCATGAAAAGCATCAACATCATTATCATGCTTCTTTGAGTAGAGTTGAAGAAGAGAGTAGAAGATATGAGTTATTTGATTACGAGAACAGATATGAAGCTGCACGCCACACTGGTGTGGATTATGAATATGAATATGACAGTGCTAGAAGTGTTCATGGCCATAATGTGAATATAGAGAGAGGTGGTGTGCATCATTATGAGTTGGACAGACATAAACAGTTGGGTTTGGAAGATGGGTTAAGCCGAGGAGCTCATAGGCTGCCCTTTGATTCTCAATCTGCCACAAAGTATGTGGAGACTGCAAGGGCTCCTTTATCAGCCCACGTGCAACCCCAAGAGATTAGGCTTAGGGATGAGATTGCTCGTTACCCTGATCCTTCCCTTCTAGATAAATTGTCGGCAATTGAAATGCTTGAAAGAGAGGAAAGAACCAGATTTCATCCCAAATATGTTTCACGCTACATGGAGTCAGCGTTGCAGTCTAAGGATCTTGCTCGCCCCTCTCAGTATAAGGAATGTTTGGCCACATCATCTGGAACCTCGATGAATTATGCCCCTATGATTCAAGATGATATGCATTTGCTTGGGGATAGTCATTCAAGGATTTCCACAAAGCTTAGACAACCGTTATATCTCAATGAATATGAGGAAAATCACAGTTATAATACCCTGGCAGATTATGCAGCTGGCCATAAGGGACTGACAAGCTACCAGTCTGATAAAGTTAGTTCTCCTAGGGGTGACAATATGGATCATGTATATCCTAAAGGGAGACCAAGAGATACTAGTGATTATGGTCATTCATATGAAAATACTACTTTGCTTGAACAGGCAGTACTTGACAAAAGGCATGCTCGGGCACAAATTCTTTTGGAACCCCTTAGAGAGAATATTAGTGACAATGAGTTCCCTGGAAGAGATGTCATCAACAGTAGTTCATGGGATCACCATTCTTTGACCAAACAACCAGTTTCAATGAGCTTTTTTGATGGCAGATCATTAGCGAGATCAACCCAAGGTCAGTTTTATTTGGATTCTGATGATACTAATGTTGATACACAAAATGTAAGAGAATCAGACATAGAAAATTTGGATGTTCCCTGTCATGAAGAGCTTCCTCTAAGGCGACTGGATTACCATAGCAGCAAGGACGAACATTCTAATTTCTATGCTGAGAGGTGGAGGAGATCACCCCGTCTTGAACATGAAATGGAGTTGCTTGGAGATGGGGTTCGACCAAAGAAGATTGAATCGGGTGTAATTGGATGTGATGGTCATCCAATAAGGTCAGAGAAGAGGAAGTACATTTTAGATGAAGAAATGATGGGGCACAGATCTGGACGGATTGTGTTCAGTGAAAGGAAGAATAACATTAACAGAACTCAAGATATAGATTATAGGAACGAGGTGTGGGATGATCAAGATGCTAGCTGCTTACCGTCTCCGGAGAACTTTGAGGATGATAAATGGTTTCGAAAGGCAGAAAGGGCATACAGCAGAGACCTTAACGGTAGAGTTGCTGCCACTGATGGTTTATTGTCATATCGTGGTTCAATAAATCAGGGGAAAAGGCACCTTATTAGACCATATATTTCTGGTAAAAGGCAAAAGGTGTATGAAAATCCCAGTTCACTTAGACAGTATGTTTCAGTTAAATGTAACCAGAAACATCATCTTACAAAAAATGTTTGGATAAGAGACAAAGATGACAAACAAACAGAAGCATCTGACCATGTGGTTAAAGACTTAAAGGATCAGGTAGCTTGTGCAAAACCTGAGTTGCCTGAAGACTCAATTGAATTTACGCAATTGGTACATAATTTCTTCCTATCTTATACCAAAAAGTTGAATGAAAGTGTTTCAACTCAGAAAAGATACAAGGAGCAAGGCAGGGCTGGTGGCTTATTCTGCATCGTTTGTGCCAATAGGTCCGTCTCCTTACTTGTGTTTGAATGTTAACCATATACCATGTTAGTTACTTATTATCCGCTGCCACTTGAATGCTTCAAAATATCACATTTTCTGAATTTCTTTTGGGCTTCCTATTCTTTGACTAGCTTATAGTTGCTTTTCTGACATAGTAATGCATGCCGATTCAAGCACGGTTGTGGTTAGTGCCTACAAATGAGCCCATATTTTGGTAACCAGCCCAACCCACCCATATTTTAGTGGGTTGGTGCTATTTCTTGTCTATTCATCACTAAAAGAAAATTATTAGTTGTGAAGCTCTAATAGTTCATAGTAATACTCACGTATATCAATATTTGTTTCTCGAAATAGAGAAGTTAATTTTCATTAATTAATGGGCATGGTTGGCATCACTGTTGGGCCACATGTTTATTTCATTTTGTTTGATCACAGTATGATGCATATTTGCTTATATAATTCACTTGCTTTGTACAAGATCAAAGCTTCAAATTACGTTTGTTTTGAATACTATTGTTTCCTTTTGCTATGTGTATAGATGGCAGGAACTGGTAATATTATTGATGAGACTAAAATTTCAAATGAAAAAGTATCTGATATTACTTTAAGTGTCCTTCAAAGAAAAGAAAATCCACGAAGCTAAGATCGGCTGCTTGACAACATTTTGAATAATATTAAGCACGTTTTACTCCTAAAATTATTTCATCTTATATTGAAAAGTTATAGGATTTTCTTTAATGAATTTATGATACAATAAAACTAAATAAAATATTCTTAACATTTCGTATCTAAAAAAATTAAAGTATTTTCCGGATTTTGAATTCTAAAGCAAAGTACTATTTACTCATGAAATTATGGGTAACTATGGGTGAACATGTCTTTTACCCAACCCACTTTTACCCATATGAAACACGGGCTGGTTGAATTATTACCTATTATATGTTGACCCGTTTTCAACTCACCCAAATTCAACCCAACCCGCCCTTTTGCCACCACAAGTTGTAGTTGAACCATTGTGTGGCATTCACTCTCTCATCAAGAATACAACTATATATGGTCATTTAGGTTGTTCAAGAATAATATGTGCTATAAGTTTATGTTGATTCTCCTAATTGTTTTTGTTATCTTTTTGTAACTTATTTGGATTACTGTTAAATGGAAACACTAATACCGTTGATACTTATGACATGGATCCAGAATAGGAAATATTCATGTTGTGCTTGTCAATTATTGAGTTCTTGTTGTGAAAAATTTATAGGATATTGTTTGAGAAGATGAATTGTGGAAATGTCCCTGCAGAACTATAACATCGTTACATACTTTCTGTAAGTCATATGAGGATGATTAAATCGTAGTTGCTTCAACCCATTTTTATGCATTGGTCAATTTAGTATCAAATTCTTTTGATAAGGAACTCAATATCGAATTCCTGAAAGCCTGCCTTTCCTCTCTCGATTTTCCTTCAACTGAACAGGGTTACATGAAGGTTCATTAAGGATTTGGTTCTTAGTGATCAAGAACCTTTACTTAAAAAAATTTAGTAGAGCTCGAAATGGTTGGCAGAAAATTAGTTAATTCTCCTGGAAACCTGATTAGAAAGTAGAAAACATCTATTTGCAGGGTACTCTGGTCAGAAAAGTACAAGGTTATGGAGATACTGTGCCGCCAAGGTACAATGAAGGAAAAGAAATAAAAACATTGTAGGAAATAGCAATAGAGTAAACAAAGTGCTGGATATAAATATAGGCCTCTGAGGATATCGTTATTTGAAGCTGAACTTGTGTTGGTTATAACATGCCTGGAGTCCTCAATATGACTCCCATCTCAGTTTGACTTGGTAATGTTGGTACACCTAGTCAAGCTAAAGGTGCTTGATAACGTGTTGTCCTCTTGACTTTTGAATATTTCCTTCTTGTGCTGGGTAGGTTGGTGATTTCACTTTCTGTTCTTCACATGGACAGTTTTCCATGGCTCAACTTATCATCTAAATTTATATCTCGTACATTTGGCCATGTATTTGTTTTACCTTTGCAACTGCTAACTAAGTTTACTTTTCCAGTCAATTGAAAGAATTCAAAGATACTCGATCCTTGGCAGTACATTGTTATATGTCGCAAAAGGTGTGGTTGAAAGCAAAACACTTGGGTCTTCACAAGGCAATATGTATCCTAATGGGGTGGAACAGTGATGCACCCCCTGATGGCAAGCTATGGTTACCGGTGGCTGTTCCTGCAGCTAATGCTATAGCCCAGAAAGAAGATCTTATTCTCTGGCCACCAGTTGTTATTATACATAACTGCTCTGGATTGGTTACTGGCCTAGATGGGCAAAAAGTTACGAGTACTGAAGCTGTTGAGAACTTTCTAAGAGGTGTGTGTGTTGTACAACTTTTTTGTTTATCTGGTTTTGAGTTCTGTCCTTGGGTGGGGGGTATTATCATGAGGAGAAGGATGACTGCCCTGCTTCCATCCAACAGTCGGTAGCAATTCATAAATATATCCCGCAGATAGAAAGTTCCATTCATTTGTTTTCTTAGTGTGCTTACCTCTTTGTCTCGTTGTAATTGATGACAATATTCCTTTTTCCTCTGTAATCTTCAATGGCAGGTAAAGGTTTTAGTGGTGGTAGAATGAAGGTTTGTATGGGGAAGCCTGGTAATGGCAGTATATTACTGGTTAAGTTTTTGGGCACTATTCCTGGCATTCAGGATGCAGAAAAGCTTCATAACTACTTCGCGGAAGAAGAGCGTGGAAGGGAAGACTTTAGAGTAATAACTTCAACCAAAGGAAAAGGCATCGACAACATAAATGTGAAGGGAGGTAAAGCTGAGGAAATTTCACTCTATGGTTACATGGGAATAGCTGAAGACTTGGATAAAGTTGATATCGACACCAAGAGGAGAAGTTTAATCAAGAGCAAAAAGGAGATTCGTGATTTTGTAGATGCTCCTGTCAAATCCGCAGGGGAAGATTAAGGATTTAAGTTTTCATCGCAGCTGGAGAGAAACCCACCAGCCATCATCTTTTCAGAACACAGAAAGGGAAAAAAAAGAGGAGAAAGTAATGTAAATATAATAGGATGAAAGAAAGGTATGAAGAAAACTGAAGGATTGTGAATTGGGTAGAACTCAGTTCATATCCACAGCTTTGTATCAGACTTTAAAAACCTATAAGCTAGCTTATGGTACCTCTCTTTTTTGCTTCATTATTGGCTGTTATTTTGCTACCTTAGTGCTGTAGATTGCCTTTTGTAAAACTTTGGTGCAAATCAAGCACATAACATTTACGGGGGTAAAGGCCAAGTTTCTTTTTGCTTATGCTTTCTCTATTTTCTGATACAAATTTGGAAGAATGAAATTTTACAATTATAAAATGCTAGAATACATACATTATTTCCCTTGAATAGTGATGAAGAAAAAAGAACAATAGAACATGTTATTGTTAGGTATTTTCTTGTGTTTTTATCTCTTTTGGAAGTTGAGAACTCTGATGGCATAAACAAACACACAGTAAAAGAGAAGCACCCAAGCAAGATGAGCAGCAGCAACAGCTCCAAGAAAGTCATAATCATAATCCAAGTATTGTTTGAGGTAATCCTTCAGTTGAATATAGGTAGGAGTACCATCATGACTAGGAATATGAACAAGGTCTGTTTTGTCTCCCAGTTGAGATGTAATGAGACCATATATTGTCCATGCAACTGGTGAACCCCAATAGTACCACCTCCACCATATTGGAATTTGCTGCAATATACCGTTCGAGTTAGCTGATAAGCTGCTGAAAATCACTTTTAGATGCTGAAGTTGATCTCATAAATAAGGAGTTACGTGTTTGGATAGAAATGCTATGAGTTAGAGATGATCAACTTATGACTTGTGACTGTTTTTGGCTTATGAACAGTTTTAGTGTTTACCAAACGCGTAGTGTTTATAAGCTTTAACCAAACATGCTCATAGTATAAAGATGTCATAAACATTATATTTAGTTTGTGAAAAGAAGAATGAATTTGGGATATTACCATCCTAGGAATGAGGAAACCAGAGAAGAGGTTCCAGAAGCTGAGGAAGAAAGACATGACGATTGCTGCTATCTGGTAATTTGGAGTGAGGGCTACAAGCATCATTCCATAGAGTGTGAAGTAGACGAAGCACATGAACACGTAGTAGTAGAACCAGAAGAACTTATCAGCTTGCCACTCGAATCCAATCATTGAGTAAAGGATTAGGCTGTAAAGGAATGTTTGGATCCCGACATAGATTGTTTCCACAGTCACCTGTCAAGGAACAAATAGTATTTAGCTTTTGATTTGTTGACAAAATCGATGATCTTACAATGCATTTGAACTTTATGTTCAGTTCATATACCTGAGCAAAAGCATATGGCAAGGCTGAAAACATTCCTGCTGCTCTTTCACGATAGAACACTGTTCTCTCGATAGCTACAACAGATTGTACAGCAGAAGTGTTTGTTCCTCCAAGAAATAGAACAGCAGCATACATTGCTCCCATAAGATTTGAAAGGTCCTGCTGTTTTTCACTGATAGAAAGAATAGTTCGTTTAAGAGTTGATTCATCTTCAGTACTAAAAGTTGGAACCTCAGTATTCAAGTTTTCGAAGAATGACTCACAATTTTCCTCCTTTGTCCCAGAAAATGACGCCAAATATAATTCCAATGACCGTTGTCATGAAAAATCTGATGACATTGTACTGTGGATTCCTCCAGTAAGACCAATGTTGTTTCCAGAAACATGCCTTGAATTGAGTCAATAGAGGCTGAGAGTACTTAGTAGGGAAGTACAGGTCTTTTGACCCTGATGCTGGAGTACTTAGCTCCTTATTTAGTTCTTCATTTCTCCTGCAAATTTACGAGAGCAATAGCATGATCAAAACATAGCTGTAGGTGATAGAACAACGAATAATAGTAATTGATCGGTTTGATTGTTTCTCATACCTATATAGATCAGAGTTGGTATAGATTTCTGCAAAGTTTACACCGAACTGAGTCTCAATGGATGCAGTACTGACCTCAAGCATCCAAGTAGCAGGATTATATCCATCTTTGATCTTGTTAACCCCAGGAACAGACTGAAACAATTGGTATATAAAAGATCATTTGCATGATTCTAGAGGACTTATAATAGAATGGAAACTTTTGTACAGAACTTACAGACATCTTACTTCAAAATACTCTGTCAAGTGTTGAGAATTGCGACCGAGGGGTCCAGCATAAATGACTTGTCCTCCTCTCTTCATCAAGAATAACTGCATGGATAGTGGCATTGTATAGTCATGATAAATCCAAGTTCAAGTGAATGATTGTATGAACTAGTTGTAGATGTTGGACAAGATTCAAGAAATTAGTACCTCATCGAATGATTCAAATATGTCTATACTTGGTTGATGAATTGTGCAAACTACAGTTCTCCCGGTATCCACAGTGTTCCTTACAGCTCTCATGACGATTGCAGCAGCTCGAGCATCCAGACCAGACGTTGGCTCATCCATGAAGATGATGGAAGGATTAGCAACCAACTCCACGGCTATAGTAAGCCGCTTTCTTTGTTCAGTCGATAATCCATCAACTCCTGGAAGGCCAACTAGAGAGTTTCTCAATAATGTAAGTTCAACCAACTCCATCACTTCTTCCACGAACATCTGAACAAAACAAGAGAATGGCAAATGTTTGTTCAGTGGATGAAAAGAAAATCTTGCAGGCAAAATAAGAGGAGAATGTACTGTACCATTCGAGTTTCGTTGTTGACATCTGAAGGAAGACGCAACCATGCTGAGTATAGAAGAGATTCATAAACAGTGACATGTGGAGAATGAATGTCATTTTGTTCACAGTAGCCACTAACTCGAGCGAAGGTCTCTTGAATCTTTGGATAGCCAGAAACACAGATACTCCCTTCAATGTATCCACCGGTTTTTCTTCCAGCTAAAACATCCATCAAAGTAGTCTTTCCAGCACCACTCACACCCATTAATGCTGTTAGTACACCTGGTCTAAAAGCACCACTTACTTCTCGTAGAAGCTGGAGTCGCGTTTCTTCAATTCCTTGACTTTTCATTTCCTGATTCAGAGATCATTCATCGACCAGTAAGGAATTTTGATTATATACAGGCAACATTGGATGCAAGGTTTATTGAAGATGTGCCAAACGAAACCATACTTGCAACATCTGACTAAGATATTCTTTTCACAATTATAGTAAACCACTAGAAATAGAGAAAAGAACTTACAGCAGGCATATCAACATAGTAATTCACATGCTCAAATGAAAGGGACAAAGGCTGGAAGGGCAGCACCATGCCCTTTTTGTTGGCTGCACCGTTTGAATTTATATCTTCTGAAGTGTTCTTTCCTGAACCTTCATGCGGCGTTACTTTCATCTTCTTTTCCTTGTTTTGACCGTCTTCTTCATTCACCATAATAGATTTAGTATCTCCAAGAGCTGCAATCAAGTTTTTAAAAGATGGTCAAAACTAAAGCTTGTGTCCAGAAAAGGAAGAAATTCAATATCAAGTATCATCTCTTACGTTTTAGGTATGTGAGTGCTGCAACGAAGCAGAGGTTGAAAAACAATGAGAACGCAAACAGTGCAATAACACAAATCCAGTACCAAATGTCCTCTGTGAACATCCCTCTGGCTTTAAGTAGCTCTATTCCAACTGTTTTCCCTTGAAAGCTTGGATCCTCATTGGGCTAGAAGAGAGTAGAGTAAAATATTCTTAGATTATCAAACGACAGAAATAAAAAATGAATATCTAAGATGTAAGTAAATACAAGCTCATATACCTTGTTCCATCTTTTATCAAGAAACTCAATAAGAACTATTGCGTTCTGTCCGTATGACATGGGGGAAAGGTAATATGCCCATTTCATCCAAGGTTGGAGGTCATCTGTTGGAACAACAAGTTACATATATCAGAATCACAGTAGTCTCAATTCATTAGCTTTATATATTTAGTTTCAGTTGCTAACCTTTGGCAATAATAAATCCACCAAGGACAAAAACTGACAACAATGTGAAGGTACCAAGAGTGTTGGCCACAATTTGTGTTCTTCCAAGGGCTGCAATGAAACGGAAGAGTCCCAACGCCATCTGGTGAATTCCCACATAGGCCAAATACTGCCGGAAAAACCTATTTAAGGTGATGAACTTGTTAGAAAATTTTGTAAGGTCGCGATTGTCAGCTAGGATCTGTTGTTATATCAACAACATACCTAGTGTAATCCCACAGGTGGGGTCTGGTGAGGGTAGTGTGTATGCAGACCTTACCCCTACCTTGAGAGTTAGAGAGTCTGTTTACAATAGACCCTCGGCTCAAGTAAAAGCATTACAAAGCAGTTTGAAAATCAAAACCAATTGGAGTGAAGAATCCAAGACAAAAGCTAAAGACCGCATGACAAAGCATACTAAAAAAGGAACAGTCACTACGACAAAATAATACTATTAGCTGAAGCTGTATCATAGCTTGGAATATAGTGGACATACCTATCAGCTGCAGGTGCAAATCCAACAGTGTAGTATGTGAGGAGGATCCATATTCCTGACTCCATCAGTGAGATGGGGATCCTAAGGAGCCAAATTGGAAGAGCAAAAGCCCATGCTGGATAGAACAAAGCATCTCGTTGTTTAAAGAAGACTGGTAGTCTGAAAATAGTCATTGCAAGCTCAGCCATGCCATTGAACATCACATTGAGAAGGCTGAAAAACAATGCACCATAAAATTTTCCGCCATCTTCTGCTTCACCGTGCTTCATTTTCGTTCTAAAGAATACAGTGAATGTAAAGATAGCCATGATGGTGATCTGAACAGTCTTGAAAATGTAGACGAAGGAGTTGCGCTTCATCAACAACCACTCCCTTGATAAGCATGCCTTGAAGAGTTCTTTGTTAGAGATACCATACTTTGCTTTCACCAATGCTGCAGGGTGGGTTCTACTTCTGTCATAAGGAACTTGAACTTCACCGAAAAGCTTTAGCCCAATATGAAAGGATTTGAAGTGATCAACAAAGTCAAGTACTGACACAAATTGATACGGAACGTTCTTCTTGGACCAGTATTGCTCTTGATCTTTCTTGGAAGTAACCTCTTGAAGAAAATCTGCAACTCCTTTCCTTTCAGGACATTTAAATCCAACACTCTCGAAGAACTCAAGAACGTTTTCACATGGACCTTGGTAGACAACTTGCCCTTCTGAAAGCAAGATAATCTCATCAAATAGATCAAAGGTTTCTGGGGCTGGCTGGAGTAGGGAGATAATCATGGTCACATTCATGATATGAACCATCTGTCTCATATATTTGACTATTTGAAATGTTGTTGAACTGTCAAGGCCAGTCGAGATTTCATCCATCAAGAAAACTTTTGCAGGTCCAACCAACATTTCTCCTGCATTCAGATCCATTAACAACCTTTAAGTATGTATTCTCATATTTCAATTTGACAATGATCTTTCTTGAGAATAGAAAAACCAAAACCAACTTTACAAACTTGGCTAGTTTTACTCATCATATACCTGTCGTTACACGCTTCTTTTGTCCACCAGAAATACCCCTTCTCATTTCATCACCCACCATTGTATCAGAACAAATATCCAGTCCAAGTATCTGGTGCAAAGAACTAGTAAGTCACCTTACATATGTGGAAAATAAAGGGAACTTCATATTTTAGGAGGGAAAGCGAACCTTAAGAATAGAGTCAGTGACCAAATTGGTCTTTTGCCCAGCCACTGATATGGCTTTCATGAATGCATCTACCTCAGGGTCTGGTTTAATTCCTGAATCTTTTTCTCGTCGCGAGAGCTCAGCTAGCAGTTCATATCTGGCACCAACTCCAAAGCAACGCCCCGAGAAATCCAAGGTCTCTCTTACTGTCATCTCACCATGATGAAGATCATGCTGGCAGATATAAGCACAAGTTCTCTGAGGAATGAACTCTTTGAGTTCATGACCACAGTGGGTGACCTTCCCCTTTACCTACATTAATTTGAAAGAAACAAAGTTCAAGAATGTCAAGTTTTAACAAGATTATCAGTTTTTTCATTAAAAGAACAGCAAGAATGATCTGTCTGAAAGAAAATGACACACCCTAAGATCTTGCTCCAGCTTTCCTGCAAGTGCCTTCAACAACGTAGTTTTTCCGGAGGCTGGAGGTCCAAGAAGCAGTGTCATCCTAATAATAAGAGTCCAAATTTTTTACAGAAAACAGTGATAGCAACTGGTCAGAAACTCAACTATGTCAAAAGATATTATAAAGGAGGCCTAAATATTAGGAAAAGGACTTCATACTTAGATGGTTTTACAATTCCAGAAATGTCATCCAGTATTTTGACAGATTTCTTCTTAGACGGTGAAAGCCTAACAAGCCCGAGAAGTCCCTATTTAACATAAGAAAACAAAGAGTGATCCTCAAACTTAAGTATCAATACTCGAATAAATATCTTCTGATCCATGTCTTAGATATACAAAAGATTCAGATAATGCAAATTTAACTACCTCTAATGAGTTGATTGTTGAATTCCAGAGTGTTGGAAGAGCTCTGCTGCCAACATACGCATCTCCTTCAATTGACAAGTGCTCAAACCTGATTTCGATTTTTGGAATATCGATTCCAACCCTGTTTGACAAAGTTTATCATCTCATACTTTTTACTCCAAAAAATAAGAACTTTGATTCTTTCAAAATCAGAAAAGCAGTTTGTATATTTTTTTTCACCTTTCGATACGATCTTTAAGCCTGAGAAGGAACCTCTCATTATCTTCATCAATACCATTTAGTATATTTTCCATAAGTTGCTTCTTTTCGTGCATTCCCATATGAGCTACATCAACTTGCTCATGAACAACTCTCCCATTGTCCAAGACTTGCTTCAAAATTCCCTTCCTCATTCTGTCATAAGTAGGAAGCCTCTCTATTGCAGCCCATTTCAGCTCATCTTCATCAAATTGCCTCCCGCTTTTCACGAAAACATCCCCTCCTGGTGCACCAAATGCCTCGCGAAGGCTTGCTGAAGCCCAAGATCCCCTCCTGCTAGCTGACGAAAAGCTCGCCTTTTTGCTCATAGACCTCACCAGCTCATTTTCCCTCATTGATGAATCCATCCTTATCCTCTACAGAGATTTTTCACCCTGTCCAGGACCAAGTATACTTAAATATTTCCCTCAGTGCTGTTCTACTCAACAATGGAAAAACAAAAAACGTGTTACTTAAGTTATGCTCAATAGCAATGGCGAAACCAGAAATTTCGCTAAGAGCATTCAAGATTTAATATATCAATCTATCAAAAGTAAACTTTGAACTATATACACAATATTATTTTGTATATAAAAAATAAAATTTTCCAACGACGAAGTGTGTATGTGGATATAACACTCCTCAATGGAATAGCACTAAATAAATCAGAAACTTACATAAGTATATATAGTGAATGAGATAGAATCAGTATGAATGAAAAGAATGTAACTTTATAATGTAAGGCTTTTTATTTTTTGGCTTTTTGTATTTCCCTTTTCTTATATTTTTGACTTTCAACTGTATAGCAGAAAGGGAAAATCTTGAGTTGAATTAGAGGAACTTAGTTGGGAAGTATATATAGTGGAGGTTCCTATGTTTGCAGATGATAATAAAGCCAAGAATTAGTATATTTTAGAGTTTACAGGTTATCATACTTTTTTTGTATACCATGTTTTGTCAGATTTTGGAGTTTCCAACAGATTCAAGTTTTTGTCTTTTCTTGATTGTTGTAAATGAGAGTTCAAATTTACAAGTTTTTTTTTTATTGTAACAGACAGATTTGAAGTCTCAAGATTTATAATTGGTAAACTTATATAACATGCATTTGTGTGTATGCTTTCTGCTATAGTTACCTGTTAAATTTGAACTTGGGAAATGAAGCGTAATACATAAACAAACACTCAAACCTGGCCTTAGCTGGCGACTAAACCCTCCAACTCGTACCTACAGTATCTCGTGGACTCCAACACTGACGTGACACAAATTTTGGAGGTGTCTAGATGATCATTTTGTAAGTTAAGAGTGTTCAACTGCACAGTGAACACGAGTTGATATGTCTAGATGTGCATACCAAAGTTGAAGTGTACACTTGCCAGTTGCAAGAGTTTTTAAAGCTAAACCACCACACAAACCATACTCATCATATCATGCTGGTATTCAAAACAAATTATGCCTCAATTAAAAATCCAAACTAATAACTATTGAGCTTTGTTATAAGAATCATCTATATATCCATTCTGACTCTTTTATTCAAACTTAGGACTCGTTGTTATATTATTTGCAAGCGTCATGTGAAGGAGTTATACAATCACATTACAGTGGTTCATGAAAATAATGTCTGTCAAGAAATTTCCACAAAAAAATGAAGAAATTTGACACACACAAAGAATAATTTCTGTGCAACCATGAAATGAGCTCAGTGAGCAAAAAACTAAAATTCATTATAGTAGCTATAGTTCTCCAAAAAATATTATCTTTGCGTAGCTTATGCACATTTTATGTGAATGCAAAACTCTACATTCAGACTCAAATTTCACTTATCTCCTCTGGAAATTCAAGAACTTGATGGCATAAGCAAAAACAAAGCAGAAGAAAACTGCCCATACTACATGCATTGCAGCAACAACTCCCAGGAAGTCATACTCAAAACCATAGCTTTCCTTCAGATACGACTTTAACGATACCTCACCACCTCCTGGTATCTCAATGAGACTGCTTTTGTCGCCTACTTGAGACGTTACTAGGCCATATATTGTCCATGCCACTGGAGATCCCCAATAATACCACCTCCACCATATAGGAATTTGCTGCATATGAAATTATGGTTTCATCAGAAAGATGCACAATACTAAGATCTTTCTTCTTCTTATTTTGATCATGCGAGGCTTGTTTTACTTACCGTTCTTGAAATAACGAAACCAGAGAACAAGTTCCAAAAGCTGAGGAAGAAAGACATTACGATTGCAGCAATGTGGTAGTTTGGAGTGAGTGCAACAAGCATCATTCCATACATAGTGAAGTAGACGAAGCACATGAAAACAAAAAAGTAGAACAAAAAGAACTTTCCAACCGTCCACTGGAATCCAATCATTCCGAACAGAATAAGGCTGTAAATAAATGTTTGAATCGCAATATAAATAGTCTCTATGACCACCTGCATATGCCACAAGTATGAATCGCTTATCAATGACCAATTGATTTTCCATAAATTTTATAGCATATCTTTAATTGAAGTTACTCTAACCTGAGCAAATGCATAAGGGAGTGCTGAAAACATTCCTGCTGCTTTCTCTCGATAAAAGACTGTCCTTTCTATGGCAACAACAGACTGCACGGTTGAAGTATTAGTTCCACCGAGGAACATAACAGCCGCATATATAGCTCCAATTATATTTAACAGGTCTTGTTGTTTGGACCTGTTATCATAATTTATCTATGAGGAAAAAAGTGATGACAAAAGTAGAAAGATTGTTATTACACAATGTTAATTTTGGGACTCAAGGTTGAAGATTTACTCACAATTGGTTCCCCTTATTCCAAAAGATGATTCCGAATATTACTCCTATCATTGCTGTCATAGCAAACCGAATGGCGTTATACTGTGGATGCCTCCAATAGGACAAGTGCTGTTTCCAAAAGCAAGCCTTGCACTGTTCAAAGAACGGTTGGGAGAATTTCGTGGGGAAGTGAAGATCTTGGGATCCTGGTGCGGGAACGCTTAATTCTTTGATAAGTTCTTGATTCCTCCTGCAAAAACCAGTAAGGACGGTCCAAGGTTTAGTAATATCAAACCAGAAGAAAAATAAAAATACAACTACTCAATCTTCTGAATTACCTATACAGATCAGAGTTGGCATAAATGTCGGCAAAATCTACTTGTAGTTGAGCCTCAACAGCCGGAGACGAGACATCCAGCATCCAGGTAGCAGGATTGATTCCCTCGTTGATTTCAGGAACCCCTGGAACAGACTGAGAAGAAAACAACTCTTTAGTTGCTGATTTGTTCTAATAGAGAGACTCCCACCCTCATAATATGATAAAGATATGATCCTAACTTGAAAATACTCGATCAGCAGGTGAGAACGATGACCAAGAGGCCCTGCATATATGACTTGTCCTCCTCTTTTCATCAGTAACAGCTGCAAGGAAATCATTAGACATGATTATGAGAACAGTTGCATCACAAGAAATGGAAACTCACAGGTTATGAAATGCAACATTGCTTGCACTAACTACCTCATCAAATGCTTCGAAGATATCTATGCTTGGCTGGTGGATAGTGCAGACAACAGTTCTCCCAGTATCCACAGTGTTTCTTACGGTTCGCATCACAATTGCTGCAGCTCTAGCATCAAGTCCTGATGTTGGTTCATCCATGAAAATAATAGATGGATTTGCCACAAGCTCTACAGCTATGGTTAGCCTCTTTCTCTGTTCAGTTGAGAGGCCATCTACCCCTGGAAGGCCAACTAGGGAGTCTCTCAGAGAATTCAGCTCGACTAAATCCATTACTTCTTCGACAAAATTCTAAACAGGACCAAAAATCAAAGTCAGTCCTTGACCTCCTCTTCTACGAGAACTGTCAGGGGTTTTAACAGAAAAAAGAGTAGACTTTTCATGAAGATAACAATGTTGAATGAAAATGTTACTAGTTGACCAAAAAAAAAAAAGAAGCACAAAGACTTCACTGATAATACAATCTCAGAGGATAAGACAAGTGAGCCCACCTTCCGTGTTTGTTTCTTTACATCTGGAGAGAGACGCAACCAAGCTGAGTATACCAACGACTCATAAACGGTAACATGTGGAGAATGAATGTCATTCTGTTCACAATAACCACTTATGCGAGCAAAAGTTGATTGATTCTTTGGATAACCAGAAATGCTGATGCTTCCTTCAATGGAGCCTTCTGTTTTCCTTCCTGCTAATACATCCATCAGCGTGGTCTTTCCAGCACCACTTACACCAACTAAGGCCGTTAGAACTCCAGGCCTGAAAGCACCACTAACATTTCGTAGCAATTGGAGACGAGTATCTTCAACTCCTTGGACTTTCATTTCCTGATAAAATACAACTGTATAAGCCACAGAAGTTCATATTCCACTCCTCCCCTGCCTTTATAATACTAAGTCAAGAATTCAACAGGTTGTTTCGTAACTCAGGAAAGCTTTTTCTTTTAGTAACTTTGATCATAATCTCTATAAGATCGTTAGGAAACATTTCCCAGTAGTTAGCCAAATGATCATTAGAACATGGTTCTAATCATGTAAATCAAATAGAAAGTTCTGAATAGCCCGAGCAGCCAGTTCTTTAAAAACAGGACATGTTATGCTGTAGGTCTAAAGTGTAGGTTATTAACAAACACACATAGCTTTAATACATAGACAGAGAGAAAGAGAGAGAAGAAATGCGCACACACACAATATATATTCACAAAGTGTCCAGCTTCCCGAAGATTGTTAGGAATTCCTTGAGAAACATCTATTCTTGAATACCAGATAACTAATAAGAACTAAATCATAGCAAAGGTAACGTTTAAATAGCAAGAAATGTTACTTACATCTGGCATATTGACGTAATAATTCATATGATTAAATGCAAGGGACAGGGGCTGGAAAGGAAGCACCATTCCTTTTTTCTTGGATTCTTCACTACTGGAGCTGTTAGTGTCCCTTACGTCCCTAGATATACCTGTAATAATCAGAATATGTACAAATGGTAAAAGAAGAGAGAGGATTCAACATCTCTCATATAGTGTCATTGATTGCAATTTATGAAGGATGGTCATATACAGATGGCCATACCGCCACCAGAATCGTGCATTTCAGAGATAATTTACAGACCTTCAAGAAATTTTTTTAACTGCAGATGCACAATCCAATGATATGAATATTCTTAAATCTGGATTGACCAACGTCGTGCCAGAACATGGTTCTTCTAACGGTCTTTTTCTCATTACATACAAATATGTAGGAACACGCTTGAGGATAACGTCCTAAGATTCTATCAAGGCCTCCCACTAGATTCTTACAGAGGTCAAATACTCATCAATTCACAAAGTTAATGAAAAAGGTGTTCTCTTTATTAGAGCTCAAGAAAGGGAAAAACTGGTATTTTAAAATTTTTGAGATACTATTAGAGACTCTTGTGAACTCACAAGAATCCATCAGCCATCTTCTACTTCATTGTGACTATGCTTGGATAGTGCCACAGGATATTAAATGTCTACTATCAGCTTGGTAACGACAGCAAATTGACAGAAGATTGAAATACACTTGGAGGACCATTCCCTTATGCATAATGTGGACCATCTGGCTAGAGAGGAATAAGAAGTGTTCCGTTCAGAAGCATCTTTCTTCTGTTAAGTACAAATATATACAGATTTATAGAACCAACATTATAGTGGTGCAGGAGCAGTCAGATAGCGTGTTTTCTTAGAATTTTTTGGATTCTCTAAGGTAGTAATTTGGCCGGGAGCTTGGGTATCCTTGGTACTATTACATCATAACATTACCTTACTTTATAAAAATAATCATTTTGTATAAATAAAAGCTGTAGCCATAAGAAATGGATAGAGGCAAGTGTCTTGACCTTCAGTCATCGGAGTTGAAATTGGTGAACTCCGCATTGTTTGTTTCTTTTTCTTACTTCTGTCATCATCTGAAATAACTGACCTAGAATCTCCAAGTGCTGCATTTTTCATACAAGATTTGATCAGAACCAAAACACGATTCTAAAACTATAAATAGTACAGACTATCTGGGACTTACGGTTTAGGTATGTAAGCGCCAAGATAAAGCAAAAGTTGAAGAAAAACGAGAATGCAAATAGGGCAACAACACAGAGCCAGAAAACATGGTCTTCTGTATACATGCTCCTTGCCTTGAGAAGAACCTTGCCGACTGTTGGCTCAGAAAATCTTGTGTCATTGTTGGGCTGCAAAGAGCAACGGATAAGATGTCTCAAGATAAATTAACGTTGATGGAAAGTGTCAGCAATAAATGCCATCATTTTTATGAAGTAACGGTAATGCTTACAGTACTCCATCTTTCGTCCAGAAACTCATTGATGGCAATTGCATTCTGTCCATATGTCATAGGAGAAATATAGTAGCCCCATTGCATCCATGGTTCCAGGTCATCTGCACCCCAGTACACAGAAATGCATTCAAAATACTGGACATGCCATGTGAAATTTTCATATTTGTAGATTATCCTGCCCGTATAGTCCAAGACTATAAAAGAACTCTCAATAGTAAACCAACCTTTTGCGACGATGAAACCACCAAGCACAAAGACTATCAGTATTGTGAAAGTTGTAAAAGTGCTAGAAACTACTTGAGTCCTTCCAAGTGCAGCAATAAAACGGAAGAGAGACAGAGCCGATAGATGCAAAGCGAAAAATGCCAAGAATTGGCGAAAAAACCTGAAAATTTCGCAGGTGCAAGAATGTAATTTTGGATTCATATAGTTCCTGAACTAATTGTTATATGTGCACCATAAATTCACATTGACCAAATATCATGACTCATCAGCCTAACAATTGCACCTCAAGAATTTTTGGTTGTACGGAGTGAACAGAACATACCTACTTGCAGCAGGAGCAAACCCGATGGTGTAATAAGTAAGCACGATCCATATCAGTGATTCCACAAAAGAAAGGGGGATTCTTAAAAGCCAAATGGGAAGAGCGAAAGCCCAAGCTGGGTAAAACAAAGAATCTCTCTGTTTATAAAACACAGGAAGTCTGATAATGGTAAGTGCAAGCTCTGCTGTACCATTAAACATTATATTGATGAGGCTGAAAAACAAGGCACCATAAAATTTGCCTCCATCTGCGATCTGACCAGTTTTCATCTCTGTTCTAAAGAATACTGTAAAGGTAATTATTGCCGTCAGAGTGATCTGGAATGTCTTAAATATGTATAAGAATGAATTCCGCTTCATCAATAGCCATTCCCTCGATAAGCATGCCTTGAAGAGTTCCATGTTGGAGATACCATACTTCTCAGTAACCAGTGCAGCAGGATGGGTTTTTCTTTTGTCATAAGGAACTCCAAGTTCATCAAAAAGCTGTTGTCCAACATGAAAATTAGTAAAGCGCTCTACAAATTCAGCCACTGAAATATACTTGTAAGGTTCATTTCTTCGGAACCAATACTGTTCTTGGTCCTTTAGAGAAGTAACCTCTTGCAGAAAGTCAGCAACTCCTTTCCTTTCTGGGCATTTGAATCCAACACTCTCAAAAAACTCCAAGACATTCTCACGTGGACCTTGGTAGACAATTTTTCCCTCAGAAAGCAATATAATGTCATCGAAAAGATCATAGGTTTCTGGTGCAGGTTGAAGCAGAGAAATTATCATGGTTACATCCATAATATGGACCATCTGCCTCATGTATTTCACAATTTGAAAGGTGGTTGAGCTGTCGAGGCCAGTTGATATTTCATCCATGTAGAAAACTTTAGCAGGACCAGCCAACATTTCTCCTGCATTCAGTGAAAAAACCATTTTCACATTAAATGTTGTCACGTGGCACATGCACCTAGAAGAAACTCAGAAAACCTAGATGCTGCGAGAGACAAGACGCAAGCAACACCGCTTATGTGATGATCTTCCCTTGATTGACGTGACACTCCACATACCTGTTGTAAGCCGCTTTTTCTGTCCACCAGAGATACCCCTTCTCATATCATCACCAACCAATATATCAGCGCATATATCCATCCCAAGTATCTATATAATTCACTTCAATAATCAGTTCTAGGTAGTTTGTACATGCAGAAATAATTACAAGTGCAACCAGGAGTCTAACCTGAAGAACATAGTCTGTGACAAGACTAGATTCTTGGCCTGAAACCGCTGTAGCTTTCAAATATGCATCCATCTCAGGATCAGGTTTAATTCCTACATCCTTTTCACGCCTTGACAATTCAGTAAGCAGCTCATATCTTGTTCCAACTCCTAAACAACGTCCTGCAAAATCCAACGTCTCTCTAACTGTCATCTCTCCGTGATGAATATCATGCTGACTTATATAAGCACATGTCCTTTGAGGTATAAACTCTGACAGTTCATGACCACAATAACTGATTCTTCCATTCACCTAAAAGAACAACACATTGCCAGCAAAACACCAGTGAAATTAAAACTTTCAGGTTAAGATATTGAAACTGAAAGTTCAAAAGTCACTCACTCTTAAGTCCTTGTCTGGAACCGCGGCAAGTGCTTTTAGCAATGTAGTTTTCCCAGCACCAGGAGGCCCCAGAAGTAGCGTCATCCTATAAAATACAAGAACCATAAGTGAGCTCCAATCTCTATAATGCCCGTCCCAACCATCATAAATATGACTAAATGAAGTGATACATTTTTTTGTTTTTTAACACAATGAGATATACCTAAAATCCTTTACTGTCCATAATTTAGATTCATAAGTTAACTCTAAATGAAACTGTAAACTGATGAACATACCTTGAGGGTCTTACGATTCCACTCACATCGCGTAGTATGTTGACAACTCTTTTCTTTGAAGGGACAATCTTGATCTTTTGAAGAAACCCCTGTGAGACTCGGATATGGAAAAAAATAATCAAATCATCAGTACATTTACCATATTTTGTCAGCTTATTTAACAATTACAACGACCACAAAAATTAAATGAAAACTTTAACAAGTATACAAAACAACATCAATAAATTTTGATTGAAATGAAATAGTACCTCTACAAAATTGATGGAAGCATTCCATAGAGTAGGCAGTGCTCTAGATCCAACATATGCATCTCCATCAATACGAAGATGCTCAAATCGAACTTCAACTTTCGGAATCTCAATTCCAACCCTGTTCCATGTAAAAGTTGATCAACACATAATTAACTAAGATCAAGGAAATTTGCTATATTTGTTTATTTTCACTCACCTATCGGTCATGTCTCTGTATCTACGAAGGAACCTCTCATTATCTTCTTCAACTAATTTAAGAATACCTTCTAAGAGTTGTTTCCTATCTTGTAATCCAAGATGGACAAGATCAACTTCATTATATTTCGTCTCTCCGTTATCCAATGTTTGCTTCAAAATCCCTTTCCTCAGCCTATCGTACGTAGGTAGCCTCTCAATAGCCGCCCATTTTAGCTCTTGTTCATCGTCATTTTCCCTTCTACTTCTCTCAAAAACATCACTTCCTGGTGCAGTACCATACATTTCACTAACACCAGATGAAGTCCAACTCGAACTTCTCATCCCCGGGCCACCCCTACTCATAGACCTCCGGCTCAATGACTTGGCCGGCTCACCCCGGCTTAACATTGCATCCATTCCTTTTTTTTTCCCTCAAAGATCCTAGCTTTCGCACTTTAGTAAGTCCCCGAGATCCTTTCAATCACCTATGCTAACAAGATATCTATCTAAACCAACCTTATCAAACTCACTCTCTTCAACAACACAAAAACCAAAAAACACCCTTTAAATCCTCTGAATCAATGAACTCTTTACCACTCATAACAAACTACTGTTAACATGATATCTATCTAATCCTATCGATTTTAAGAAGATAAAAACAAAAACAAAAAAAAAACACCCTTTAAACCCTTTGTTTTAATAAACTATCTGTCACCCAATTCTGTTAACACGATATCTATCTAATCCAATCGATTTAACACTCTCCAAGAACTCAAAAAACATAAAAACAAACTCTTTTGCCACCCATAAAAGTTAACATTCCTCCAATTCTCTAACTTCTAACAAAACCCCAAGTTGAGTAACTCAAAATACAAACTCAATATGGAAAAATTCAACAATGGGTCCACAAAAAATCAAAAAAGATTCAAACTTTATCCTAAAAATTGCATTTATAGTACTAATCAAACAATAATTAGACCAAACTTTTCAAGTTTCTACTAAAAAAAAAAAAAAAAAAAAAACTAACACACCCTATCATGCAGGAGAAAAAAATAGGCAAAACTCAAACGACGTAAACCCCATAATAATCAACTGACAAAAAAAAAATATAGTTAGGCTTTATGTATAATGTAGAAAATATGGTAGAAATTTGAGTTATTAATTAATTATTAATGTAAGAGTTACGCAACTTTCTGTCTCTGAAGGATGTGTTCGGTTAGGAGATAAATTATTCATCGTGTTTATTAGTACTTATCTACTATATATTATAAGCGATAATGATTTCACGTTTATGGATATGTATCGAATTTATTATATTTAAAGGGTGATATAGTAAAATTATTATTTTATTTATTGATTTTTAAGAGGTGTATCAAGTCAGTATATAGTAAACAAGTCAAAATAGACGAAGGACGAAGGTAATAGTATTTTGCAACTAACAAAATTCAGTAATTTTTTAATAAACTTTGTGTGAATTCGAATTAATTTGATCCAATACGATAAGTGTGTACTAAATATCGAACTAGAAATCATTATATTTTTAATAAATAAGATAAATTTATCTATCAAGTTATTGAAATAAGAATATAAGATCACCCTTCATCTTTTTGAGCTTGCACTAATTTTTTTTAAATTTTATTGCATACCTTATGCACATATTTAATGTTATATATGTGATTTTTTTGAAGTACTGATCAACACAAAATATGTGTGTGTGACTCATTGCGGAGGCCGCATATACTTAGGGGTTCATCATAACTTTTTTCGATAAAAAATGTTATAATTTATATATAATTAAAATTATTTTTTAGATATGTATAATAGATGTCGAACCCCCTTCCACTAGTTCGTGTGTTTACTTTTCAGATTTTGAACCCCTTATTAAATATCCTGGTACCGCCATTGTGTGATATAGAAAATGCACAATGCAACATAAAATGCAAATCCTGATTCCGCCACTGTGTGACATAGAAAATGCACAATGCAACATAAAATGCAAATCCTGGTTCCGCCACTGTGTGACATAAAAAATGCACAATGCAACATAAAATGCAAATCTTGGTTCCGCCAGTGTGTGACCTAGAAAATGCACAATGCAGCATAAAATGCAAATTCTGGTTCCGCCAGTGTGTGACCTAGAAAATGCACAATGCAGCATAAAATGCAAATCCTGGTTCCGCCACTCTGTGACATAGAAAATGCACAATGCAACATAAAATGCACATAGGACGCGCGAGATGTACGTCCTATTTGCACACTGTACTGGTTTTATCCAATATACTTGAGATATTTACTTAAGATTTGGCTTTAGGCCACCAATTCTATTGAGCCGCCGAAACGGGAGCAAAAATATCAGCATATCCTTTAAATATTGTTGGGATTTAGTAACTTCCATCTGATCAGTAATAGCTATAATTCACACATTTTCTATTATAACTCAAGTTTCACTTTATCTCTTTTGGAAATTCAAGAACTTGATGGCATAAGCAAAAACAAAACAGAAGAAAACAGCCCAAGCAACATGAACTACAGCAACAACTCCCAGGAAGTCATACTCAAAACCAAAGCTGTCCTTCAGATACAGCTTTATTGATAGCTCGCCGCCTCCTGGAATCTCAATGGGGTTGTTCTTATCGCCTATTTGAGACGTAACGAGGCCATATATTGTCCATGCAACTGGAGAAGCCCAATAATACCACCTCCACCATATAGGAATTTGCTGCATATGTAGTTATGGTTTTCATCAGGAAAATCTGCAATAACGCGATATTAAGCAGTGCTTGGTGTAGTAGTAGTACTTACTGTTCTTGGAATGAGGAAACCGGAGAACAAGTTCCAAAAGCTGAGGAAGAATGACATTACGATTGCAGCAATGTGGTAGTTTGGAGTGAGTGCAACAAGCATCATTCCATACATAGTGAAGTAGACGAAACACATGAATACAAAAAAGTAGAACAAGAAGAACTTTCCAACTGTCCAGTGGAATCCAATCATCGCGTATAGAATTAAACTGTAGATGAAAGTTTGAATCGCGATATAGATAGTCTCTATTGCAACCTGCATATGGGAAAAGTACGAATTTTAGTACTTCACAACGACCAATTGGTTCTCTCGAATATATTACAGTTAGTTTACTTACCTGAGCAAATGCATAAGGAAGTGCTGAATACATTCCTGCTGCTTTTTCGCGATAAAAAACAGTCCTTTCTACAGCAACAATAGACTGTACAGCTGAAGTATTAGTTCCACCTAGGAACATGACAGCAGCATACATAGCTCCAACGATATTTAACAGGTCTTGTAGTTTGGACCTGTCGTCATAATTAGCTATAAGGTAAAAAGTGATGACAGAAAAAGGTAGATTGTTATTGCGAAGATTACTCACAGTTGGTTCCCCTTATTCCAGAAAATGATTCCGAATATTACTCCTATCATTGTTGTCATAGCAAACCGAAAGGCATTATACTGTGGATGCCTCCAATAGGACAAGTGTTGTTTCCAAAAGCAAGCCTTGCACTGTTCAATAAACGGTTGGGAGAATTCCGTGGGGAAATGAAGATCTTTCGATCCTGGTGCAGGAATGCTTAGTTCTTTGATAAGTTCTTGATTCCTCCTGCAAAAACCGTGTAAGGTAACAAACGAGAAGAAAAAATAAAAAATACAACTACGCAGTCTTCTAAATTACCTATACAGCTCAGAGTTGGCATAAATGTCAGCAAAGTCTACTTGAAGTTGAGCTTCAACAGCCGGAGACGAGATGTCCAGCATCCAAGTAGCAGGATTATATCCCTCTTTGATTCCAGGGACCCCTGGAATAGACTGAGCAAAAAAAACAGTTCTTTAGTCGATGATTTGTTCTAATAGCCCCCCACCCACAAAATCTGATTAAGATACGATTCTCACTTGAAAGTACTCGATCAGTAGGTGAGAATGATGACCAAGAGGCCCTGCATATATGACTTGTCCACCTCTTTTCATCAATAACAGCTGAAAGAAAATCATTAGACATGATTACGAGAAGAACAGTTGCATCACAATAAACGGACATCCACGAGTTATGAAATCCAACATTGCGTGTACTAACTACCTCATCAAATGCTTCAAAGATATCTATGCTTGGCTGATGGATAGTGCAGACAACAGTTCTCCCGGTATCCACGGTGTTTCTCACAGTTCGCATCACAATTGCTGCAGCTCTAGCATCAAGTCCTGATGTCGGTTCATCCATGAAAATAATAGATGGATTTGCTACCAACTCTACAGCTATAGTCAGCCTCTTCCTCTGTTCAGTTGAGAGACCGTCTACCGCTGGAAGGCCTACGAGGGAGTCCCTCAGTGGATTCAACTCAACCAGCTCCATTATTTCCTCGACGAAATTCTAAACAAGACAGAAAATTGAAGTCAGTGCTTAAACTCATTTTTAACTGAAAACAAAGTTGAGCGACTTCACTGATAACACGGAGAAAAAGGATAAGATAAGAGAGGACACCTTCCGTGTGTACTCTTTTACATCTGGAGATAGACGTAACCAAGCTGAGTATACCAATGACTCATAAACAGTAACATGTGGAGAATGAATGTCATTCTGTTCACAATAACCACTTATGCGAGCAAACGTTGATTGATTCTTTGGATAGCCAGAAATGTTGATGCTTCCTTCAATGTAGCCTTCCGTTTTCCTTCCTGCTAAGACATCCATTAACGTGGTCTTTCCAGCACCACTCACACCAACTAAGGCTGTAAGAACTCCAGGTCTGAAAGCACCACTAACATCTCGTAACAATTGGAGACGAGTCTCGTCAACTCCTTGGACTTTCATTTCCTGATAAAGTATTAGAACTGTATTAAGCCACAGAAGGTCATATTCCACTCCTCCCCTGCCTTAAAAGTATTACTCAAGATTGCGACAGATTATTTGGTAGCTCAAACAGTAGTTGACAAAGAGGTAGGTGTTTTCAACCAGGATCCATTCAACATTAAGCTTTAAAACATCTATATATATTACCAGAAAATTAGCTTAAATACCAAGAGATGTTACTTACAGCTGGCATATCGACATAATAATCGATATGATTAAATGCAAGGGACAGTGGCTGGAAAGGAAGAACCATTCCTCTTTTCTTGGACTCTTCAATACTTGAGTTGTTAGTGTTCCTTACATCCATAACTATACCTGTAATAATCATTCAGGTTTTCGTAATATTTTCAAGGAGTAAAGAGTAGAGAAAGGATTCAACATCTCCTATATCATGACATTGACTAAACGTTGATTGAATTTTATGAAAAATACAAGAGTCTCGACCTTCAGTCAGTGGAGCTGAAGATGCTGAAGTCCATTCTGTTCGCTTTGTTTCCTTACTTTTGCCATCATCTGAACTAACTGATCTAGAATCTCCAAATGCTGCATTTTTCTTACAAGAACTGATCAGAATTCAGAACCAAAAGCCAATTCTAAAACTTTAAAATAGTGTAGAAAATCTGAGACTTACGGTTTAGGTATGTCAGTGCCAAGATAGAGCAAATGTTGAACAAAAACGAGAACGCAAATAGGGCAACGACACAGAGCCAGAAAACATAGTCTGAAGTGTACATGCTCCTTGCCTTGAGAAGAACCTTGCCGACTGTTGGCTCAGAAAATCTTGTGTCATTGTTGGGCTGCAAAGTAGCAACGAATAGGATGCGTCAAGATAATTAATTTTGATGGAAAATATCAAACCATTTTATCTTGCTTTTTCGATGAACCAATAATAGTAGAGCTTACAGTATTCCATCTTTCGTCCAGAAACTCATTGATGGCAATTGCATTCTGTCCATACGTCATAGGAGATATGTAGTAGCCCCATCTCATCCATGGTTCGAGGTCATCTATACCAGTACATAAAAATGCATTCAAGATATTGGACATGCCATGTGAAATTTGTCAATATTTAATGACTAGGGAACCCGCAGTCACTAGGGTAAGCCTCACTCCAGTGTAATGTCCCACAAACTACACAGTAGAGGTAAATCGCACTAGGCAAGACCCGTGCAATGAGCTCGACCGAGAAAGCATGCAGGGGGTTTCGAACCTGAGACCCCTCAATCGAAAGATCTCCTGCTCAACCAACTCGGCCACATATCCCTATAACAGAACAGAGAAGTTGCGAATCCCCTAGAGTGTAAGAGAATACAAACCTTTTGCAACAATGAAACCACCAAGCACAAAGACTATCAGTATTGTGAAAGTTGCAAAAGTACTAGCAACTACTTGAGACCTTCCAATTGCAGCAACAAAACGGAATAGAGATAGAGCCGACTGATGCAAAGCAAAAAATACCAAGAATTGGCGCAAAAACCTGAAAATTTTGTAGGTAAGTTTGAATGCATATAGTCTAATATAACTGTTATATGTGCACCATAAATTCACATTGGCTAATCTGCCTAACAGTTAAGCCACATTTTGCCACAAGATATTTTGGTTGTTAGGAGTAAGCTAAGAACATACCTAGTAAAATCAGGAGCAAATCCGATGGTGTAATAAGTAAGTAACACCCATATCAGTGATTCGATAAATGAAATGGGAATCCTTAAAAGCCAAATAGGAAGAGCGAAAGCCCAAGCTGGATAAAACAAAGAATCTCGCTGTTTAAAGAACACAGGAAGTCTGAAAATGGTAAGCGCAAGCTCTGCTGTGCCATTAAACATTATATTGATGAGGCTGAAAAACAAGGCACCGTAAAATTTGCCTCCATCTGCGATCTGACCAGTTTTCATCTCTGTCCTAAAGAATACTGTAAAGGCAATTATTGACATCACAGTGATCTGGAATGTCTTAAATATGTATAAGAAGGAGTTCCGTTTGATCAATAGCCATTCCCTCGATAAGCATGCCTTGAAGAGTTCCATGTTGGAGATACCATACTTCTCGGTAACCAGCGCAGCAGGATGGGCTTTGTTTTTGTCATAAGGAACTCGAAGGTCATCAAGAAGTTGTTGCCCAACATGAAAATTTCTAAAGCGTTCAGCGAATTCAGCCACTGAAATATATCGGTAAGGTTCATTTCTTCTGAACCAATACTGTCCTTGGTCCTTTAGAGAAGTAACCTCTTGCAGAAAGTCAGCAACTCCTTTCCTTTCTGGGCATTTGAATCCAACACTTTCGAAAAACTCCAGAACGTTCTCACGTGGACCTTGGTAGATAATTTTCCCCTCAGAAAGCAATATTATGTCATCGAAAAGATCATAGGTTTCCGGTGCAGGTTGTAGAAGAGAGATTATCATGGTTACATCCATAATATGGACCATCTGACTCATGCATTTCACAATTTGAAATGTGGTTGAGCTGTCGAGGCCAGTTGATATTTCATCCATGAAGAAAACTTTAGCAGGGCCAACCAACATTTCTCCTGCACATTAAATGAGTCACGAGGCACATATAGCAAGCTGGATAAATGGTGCGGGAGACAAGACGAGAACAAATGTTATTCGAGGATCTTCCTTTGGTTGACGTGATATTCTACATACCTGTTGTGAGACGCTTCTTCTGTCCACCAGAGATACCCCTTCTCATATCATCACCGACCAATATATCAGCACATATATCCATCCCAAGTATCTGTAATTCACTTCGATAATCAGTTCTAGTTGAGTTTGTACATGGAGGAAAAATTACGAGTTCAACCATGAGTCTAACCTTAAGAACATAGTCTGTGACAAGACTAGATTCTTGGCCTGCAACAGCTGTCGCTTTCATAAATGCATCTATTTCAGGATCGGGTTTGATTCCTGCATCCTTCTCGCGCCTTGACAATTCAGTAAGGAGCTCATATCTTGTTCCAACTCCTAAACAACGTCCAGCAAAATCCAACGTCTCTTTAACTGTCATCTCTCCGTGATGAACATCATGCTGACTAATATAAGCACATGTCCTTTGAGGTATAAACTCTGACAGTTCCTGACCACAGTAACTGATCCTTCCGTTCACCTAAAAGAACACATCGTCACACGACTTAACTAAAACTTCCAGACCACATATCAAAAGTTCAAAATTCACTCACTCTTAGGTCCTTGTCTAGCACCGCAGCAAGTGCTTTTAGCAATGTAGTTTTTCCAGAACCAGGCGGCCCCAGAAGTAACGTCATCCTATAAAATGAAAGAACCACAAAAGCAATATAGGAGTTAGAAATTAAACTAGACCCCACCTTTTGGTACTACACTGGGTATATATGTTGTTCGTAAGCCAATTTGGGATTCATTAGCTGAAGAACATACCTTGAGGGTCTTACGATTCCACTCACATCACGCAGTATGTTAACAACCCGTTTCTTCGAAGGCACAATCTTGATCTTTTCAAGAAACCCCTATGAGATTTGAATACCAAAACACAAATGAATTCAACCGTTTAACAAGTACAACAAAACTAAAAGAAACAAAGCCATTGTTGAAATGAAACAATACCTCTACGAAATTGATCGAAGCATTCCATAGAGTAGGCAATGCTCTAGATCCAACATATGCATCTCCATCAATACAAAGATCCTCAAACCGAACTTCAATTTTCGGAATCTCAATTCCAACCCTGTTACATACATACACATATATATTTGATATTAACACATAATACACTAAAATCAATGAAATTTGTTATATTACTACATTACTCACCTATCAGTCCTGCCTCTAAGTCTTGTAAGAAACCTCTCATTATCTTCCTCAACAACTTTAAGTATACTTTCTAAAATCTGTTTCCTATCTTGTAATCCAAGATGAACAACATCAACTTCGTGATAATTAATCTTTCCATCGTCTAACGTTTGTCTCAAAATCCCTTTCCTTAGTCTATCATAAGTAGGAAGTCTCTCAATAGCAGCCCATTTTAGCTCTTGTTCATCGTCATTTTCACGTGTACTTTTCTGAAAAACATCACCACCTCCTGGTGCTGTAAACATCACTTCTCTAACACTAGCTGATGCCCAACTCCTCGAACTTACTGATCGAATACTCTTACTCATAGATCGACGACTCATTGACTTAGCCAGCTCATCCTGGCCTAATGTTACCTCCATTTTTACAACACTCCAATAAAATCAAACACAAAAAAACACCCTTTATACACTCTTTTTCAATGATCAAACCTGTAAACAGAGAAAACAGAACGAAAATTTTGTTAACTACACCAACAATTTTGTTAACATATACATTACTCCAATAAACTCAACATGGGAAAATTCAAGATCTCATGAAAACAACAGACGCGAATCCATAATTTAAACTCTATCATTCAACTTTTTACACAGAAATCTATGTTACAACGTGTTCAACATCTACTGTATATACATAAAACTAATTTCTATCATATATAAACTATGTAATTTCTATATCAGTGTTCAACATCTATTGTATATACATTAAAGTAATCTCAATCATATACGAACTATGTAATTTCTAACTGATACGGAGTTCAACATCTACTGTATATACATAAAAGTAATTTCGATCATATACAAACTATGTAATTTCTACCTGATACGATGTTCAGCATCTACTGTATATACATAAAAGTAATTTCAATCATATACAAACTATGTAATTTCTTACTGATACAGTGTTCAACATATACGGTATATACATAAAAGTAATTTCAATCATATAAACTATGTAATTTCTAACTGATACGGTGTTCAACATCTACTGGATATACGTAAAGGTAATTTCAATCATATATAGACTATTTAACTTCTAACTGAAGGATGTTCGTATGAACTCCTCGACCCTACCTAATTCAGATGAACCTGATGTTGCAACGCTACGAAGTAACTAATGATAATGTCAACACACAAAATTGGGGAGGGGATAAAATAAAGAATGAATTGAAGATTATACATAAACACAAAAAATGTACCAGTAATAAAGGAATTTAAGGATTTTTCAAACAATTCATGATATAAACAACTTTGATACACAATTTATGTAAATTAAAATTTATAGTACAATGTGAAAATGTGAAAATGTGTGTATATATATAGGGTTGACAAAGCTAATAGTAGT
This sequence comes from Solanum sitiens, assembly GCA_016801875.1. Taxonomy (NCBI): domain Eukaryota; kingdom Viridiplantae; phylum Streptophyta; class Magnoliopsida; order Solanales; family Solanaceae; genus Solanum; species Solanum sitiens. The sequence goes on along the minus strand of JABWTJ010000031.1, from coordinate 1,997,626 downwards.
TATTAATGCATGAAAAATGTTGAACTTTCTAATTTTGTTTCACACGACTTGTTATTTCAGTCTAAACTTCCAAATTTTTTTCGTTAAAAATAAGTGTGAACTAATTTATTTTAGCTAAATTATCTTTTCTACTTTTTTGACTTTTCTTTGATATATGTAAAATTTATATATTTTATAAATTTGGGGAAAAAATATATTAAAATTTAAATTTACCTAAAAACCTATACGTTACATGATAAATTCGTCTGTAAATCAGAAATTCTATTAAATGGATTTTAAGAAATTGTCACAATGAAGTCAAAATCTAATCTAAGCAATTTTTTTAGGCAAATTGTCATTATTTTAAAGCTTCAACTAACAACTGTAAATTTATGGTTAATCTGAAATTGCTACAAATCAAAAAAGGATTATTCCATTTAGTGTTTTTTTTTTAGTAATTAAGATTTTTGGCTGCTTATAAAATAAATATATGTAATAGTCTTTTCAGATATCTTATCATTAAGAAACAAAGATCTGTAATAAAAATAAAATAACATTTAAAAAAAATTATAAGTGTTCTAAAAGAATAGTTATTCATATACTTTACTATTTTTAACTCTTGTATATTTATTTGACGAAAAAAAATTATTTGACGAAAGAGATTCCATTGAATATTGTGGACTACTAGCTCCACATTTGGGGAGGGGAATAAGTATAATAGCAAATAAAGGCGAGTTAAATATAAAAAATTTTAATCGTACAAAGCTTACCATAAAAATAATTATTAAGTAGCATCGAATCTGTAGCTAGAACTCTAGTTAACTCGAGTGGTGAGGAGAGGGTGGGGTTGAAGAAGGTCTCAAAGGCGGTAGAAAGACCAATTCCTTTAAAAAAAATTTTTTGGTTTGGCAAATATTTAGAGAAGAAGTAGCATATATATATATACTATAGTTTTTATTCAAAGTCACAATATTTAATTAAAGTAAGAAATCCAAATAAAAAGGAACATGATTAATTAGCATGCCAAGATTTTGGTTATAGTAAGCAAAGATTAAGTAGCAAAATCTATGAATAATAATGTCTATATAATTTAATTTAATTTCTTTAATTGTCTTTGTATCTTGATATCTCTCATTTTGATTCACATAATCTTCATTAATTGTATCTACACTTGTTAAAATAAAAATAATTAAAGGCCTAAAAAATCATAAAATACGAAATAAGCTCATAAATGTATTCTAATCAAAGAGCAATTAAGGATGTGATTTAGTGATTAACGAATTGCGATGAGAACCATATAAGACCTCAATTCAAACTTCAATTTAAATCAAAATACTGAGTGATCTATTCTCGTTTGTTCTTGCACACCGTTGATAGACAAACAAAATTACGTGATATTGGCGATGGGAAGTGATACTTGTTGGCTGTTGCTAGTGAAAGATAACAGATATTTCACAAAATTAATGAAGATTAACACAAACTGATCTGAACATCATAATCATCATTTATATATATATATATATATATATATATATATATATATATATATATATATATATATATATATATATATATATATATTTCTCACATAAGTTAAATATTGATGTTTTGTCGTATACAAATTACAACTATCAACTATGGACATGGTCAATTCATCTTCATTTATGAGCCTGCAATATGAATTCATAACTACATGTTATATCAACTTCTAATTTGTTGTATGTTTTAAATTACTCTTTAGTTATGTATTGCATCATTATATAATTTCAAAACTACAAATAAAGAAAAATGTGACATTCAAATCATGATAAATATGTAGACTTCATTTTTAGTTTAATCCAATTGTTTTATTAGATTATTCACGATTATATTGTATTATCATAATTAAAAAGTTACAAATGAAAGATCAAAATAAATGACACTTAAATTTAAACTAGAATAAGCAAATGATGATAGATCAATATATCTCATCTTCATTTCACGTATTTTGTTAAATTATTCACAAGTCATATCGAATCTAAATGACATGATATAATTTATCTTCAATATTATGATGTTATTATTTGTCATTCTACTATTACATTAATTTTATTTATGCCAGATTAATATAACTTAGTATTATCTTTTTATATTATTTATCTTGTCTCTAATGGACAATGATATGTATAACTAGATAATACAGCCGGCTTAATTAATTAAATTTAGGATAACTAACAAACATATATAAATTCGAAAGAATCGAACAAAACTTCAGTCTAATTAGACATGTTTATTACTTTTATATATATATATATATATATATATTTATACTGTTATTTTTAACTTAGGACTATCATTTTCATTGGAAAATAATATCTTCAAGACTTTAACTTAAAAAATCAATATCAATTTAGGCAATAATATCTTTTGTTGTCTGGAATATGATAGATAGAACTTGTATAACTTACAAAATTCTCATATATTTGGAGGCTAATAATATCCTATCCCAAAAGTTTTATCAATTACAAAAATCTTAATTTTTTTTATTACTCTCGTGTACATTTCTAGGTTGTTCCTTACATTGCAAATGATACATTACTTAAGAGTGAGATGTATCCGAGAGGGGATAGCTTTGTATCCGAGAGGATAGGAATGTATCCGATGTGTCCGAGAGGGGATAGGGATGTATACGAAAGGAGATATCTATATATTCGAGAGGTTTTTGTAATTTTTTTAAAATGATAGATAAAAATTTAGAGATTATCATATCTTAAGTTATGTATTTATATAATTTTTCCGATGAAGTTTCCAAAATCTAAGCCATATGTAATTGTTTGGGCTCCATTATCTTATGGGCCTGTGAAAGATCCAAATTCTAGCACCTACAAAAGGGAACCGGCTATATGGGCTTTTAGCCCATACAATTAGGGCCGAAAGTGGTTAAATAATCATGGGCCAATATTTGAAAATTTGTAACAAATATAATAATATTAGTATTTTTCAATAAATTACGGTGAATTCTCCTTGCCTGATTTAAATTTAAATTTATTTGTGCGAGTTATCAAATCTATCATAAGAGTTATGCAATAAGTTATACAATTCATATCATTTATACACTTGATAATAGTATACACTCCTTACGACTTAACATATTACACCACTTATGTATTTATATAACATGACTTTATTCGTCCTTAATCTGACTTTGTATGTCATGTTTTGTAACAATCGAGGATATTTGAGAAATAAACAAAAATTGAATGATTCGAGGTGTTTGAATATTCTATTTGTAAATTGAAGTATTCAAACTACACCATAGAAACGAGTTGAAATGTCCAAAACATATTTGATCTTAAATGACAATTCAATCCTTCAACTTTAAAATTACACATTCAGACACTCCAACTTATTCACACGATATCTCGTGGACATTCAATACTGACACAAATCGAAATGTCTTATATTTTTAAAGTTGGATGATATTATTATTTATGTTAAATAAACTACAAAGAAAAGCAAACAAAACTAACCACATATTTGATCAATCAATTTATTCATGTTTATTTGAAGAAAAGAAAAAACTGTTTACATTTTCTACAAATTGTTTAATCTTTGTAGCTGTAACTTACAAGTTGCAACTAAGCTATAAGAAATTGATTTCTTCATTCATTTGTGCTGGTTCCTGTGAATTTTCAAGTTCTTCATCAATATTTATAAGGTAAAAAATCAAATTTGTACCTTTTTTGCCTTTGATTTTGTGAGATTTGATTTGTTTTTACTTTAATTGCTCAAAGTTTGAAACTTTAAGCTTCTTTTTCATGTATAGCAAATGGGTTATTGATATAGTTCAAGATTTCAGATGGGTCTGTCCTTAATCATTATTCTGAGAAGTAAATAGTTGTATTGTTTAAATTTTTTAGTTTTGCAGTATACCCACTTGGTAATTAAGTGAAATTTGTAATGGTGTATATTGGGGGATTAGCAATTGATTGAAAAGATGGAATTTTTAGATGATTTACAGGTTGTGTTAGGTTACTTTTGAGTGAATTTTAGAAGGAAAGATGGATATGTAAAAGTGGTAGTGGTTTGATTTATTGTACATCATTAGTGAGTTAGTTTATCAGATGGTTACGCGATTAGTAATTGAAATCGAGAAGAAAGGTGATTTTTTTACCATATTAGAAATAAACCCTATCATCAGTTATAGGAGCCTGACTGAGTTTAGGTCTTCGTCGCGTTTTTTTTTTGTGTGATCAGGGTAAAAGGTAATGCCTAAATTCTGCAGAAGTATTGGCTTATAATTGACATTATGAATTCAAATTGCTTTAGTTGTCTGATGAAGCATTGCCTCCTATGTTCCAGTAGCTGTGTGTAATTTGTTCCTTTTTTTCAAATAATGTACTTTATCAATACCTAGTAGACTTTTTAGCTCCATAAAGATTTTGGAGTACTGTGCTCTCAAATGTGATGCCGTGAGAAGTAATAAACTAAGCTTAGAATTATATGTTATTTACTTTATAAATCGCAAGTCTTGTATGATCACATCTTCTTGGTTTTTGCTGTCAATCTCTTTAGGTGACGAGCTGAAAAGTATAAGATTCTACTCATAGTTTGACGTGTGACAGTCGTAATCAGTTACCTGGTTTGATTATTTTGCTTATAGTGGTTCTTGATATGTATGGTACTGGTTATTTTCAAAGTTTCATTTCATTCTGATAGTAACCGTTCTATGAATGTCCAGAACCATTAGGCATTTTCCATTGGAGTTGGAGGTATTGAATTCTTCTGGGTGTAGAATCTGTTCCTTGCCTCAACATCAGGATTGATGGCCACTTTTGAAGCATTTCTGCAAGTTTTAGGTGGTTCACTACCTAGTCTTTTTGGATCTGATGATTCTTTTAGGAAATTGGGATCGTCACATACCTCCAGATCCTTCATAAGAATCAGAAAGCGGAGGGGTTCAAAGTGTGTGAATTTTCTCAACTGTTCAAACATATCATACCGTGCTATTAGGGTAGATTACTTTCAGAGCACCAGACAATCTGTGCATGGAGATATTGCTCATTCCTATTTAAGATCTGTGAACTGCAAATGCCAGCAAGCTGACAGTGCGAGTAGTTTTGCATCAGAAAAGGGAAACGGGTCATGGACTATTGACAATGACCAGAGCTTCGATACAGTTCATGGTAATACACCAAGTGTAATGCAGTTTGAGACAGAAAGAGAGCTTAAAGTAGGAGAGGAGGACTTTCAATCCAATGGGAGTTTACCTCCAAATGGCTCAGTGGAAGATACCTTGAATAGAATAGCTGGAAACTCCATCGAAGATGAAGCATGGGAACTGCTACGAGAGTCTATGGTTTATTATTGTGGTAGCCCTGTAGGAACAATTGCTGCTAAGGACCCAACTAGTTCCACAGCCGATGTTCTAAACTATGATCAAGTCTTTATCCGTGACTTTATACCTTCTGGTATTGCTTTCCTTCTGAAGGGAGAATATGAGATTGTTCGCAACTTCATCCTTCACACTCTTCAGCTGCAGGTAAGATGCTATTAACTTGCACAAGTTACTGATATTTTATTTCAGACAGTCATAAATTTCTTGATTGCAGTTTTCGTGCTTGTATCTCATCATTTAGTTTCTAATCTCATTCAGCAACCTTGCTATGTATGTTCCTCCACAGCTGCGTGATTAAAGATGGTTGCAGGAATAACTTTTTGTGATATGGTACTGCTTCTTATTATTTCAGTTAGGGATGGATTCCTGGGGAAATTTCATGTTTATCACTGGATATGTAAGCTAGTATGAGACATTTGTTTGACTAATCTTCTAGAATTAAATGGTTGGATACTGATATTTCCTCTTAAAGATTCAGCTTGCTGAGATAATTGTAATGTGGGTATACACCTATTATGTTTTATGTCTGCAAACAGTTTGATCACTGTTTTTCAAATATATTCTGTTATGCATCCCTCTCAGCATTCGGATGGTTTTGCTTTTTCTATTTGAGGTAAAATAACAATCTTCTGTGGCTCTCTCCTTTTACACGGTTCTCGAAGCAGAGGAAGTAGAGTGGGCATCAGCTATTTATCCCGCATGGCACACGTGCTGGTTACCTTTAAATTCTGTAGTAAATGATTGAGAACTGTGGGTTCAACCTACTAAGTTGTTCTTAATTTCAATAACAGATGATTCATAGTTTGTAAACCTGAACATTCTCTATATACTCCATTAATCTGGTTAGCACTTTATGCAGTCTAAAAATTCTCTTAACGGAAGTGGTTTGTCGTACTGCTAAGCTTAGATCAAATGAAGTGTTTCTAAATTCCGAGTAATCTTTATGATCAAATATATTGTTCAGATGTCAGGGAAAAAATATATGGAATGATAACTGATATGACATTATTCTGCAGAGTTGGGAGAAAACTATGGATTGTCATAGTCCTGGTCAAGGGCTGATGCCTGCTAGTTTTAAGGTCCGTACAGTCCCATTGGATGGTGATGACTCTGCGACAGAAGAAGTACTGGATCCAGACTTTGGAGAGGCAGCAATTGGCCGAGTTGCCCCAGTTGATTCTGGTAGGAAAAAGGATCTCTCTCTCAAGAATACAAATAATAAGTTTGTTTATTTTTATGTCTTCACCTTATCATTCTTGTGCTTACAGAGATCTCTATCTACTGTAACTGTTAATCCCAGGACTATGGTGGATTATTTTGTTACGTGCGTATGGGAAGTCCTCTGGTGATCTCTCGGTTCAGGAGAGAATTGATGTTCAGACTGGAATCAAAATGATACTAAGACTATGTCTTGCTGATGGCTTTGATATGTTTCCAACATTGTTGGTGACTGATGGTTCGTGCATGATAGATCGCCGTATGGGAATTCATGGTCACCCTTTGGAGATTCAGGTTTGATTTCAATCACTGTAATATAAAAGCTGTTATACCTGATAGGTTTGTGTTTAGATAGGATTAATAAACATATGAATCAATTGTGGCTGGTTTAGTCCTTTACTAGATTTGAGAATATTGCTCTGTTCGCAAATCCTTGGAGATTCTCCATCTGAGAGTAATTTCAATTTTTCTTCTTCTGCACTGTGCTACTGAGATTTTCTCCTGTTAAATATATATATGAAGCATCTCACAAAGGGGACTTGTGTGGGACCTGAACAGAATGAAGATCGTTTTTTCCTTCTATTTCCTTAGTAGAGAAGTAAACAAATGTGGGGATATTAAATTGATTATATTCCAGAAGATACTTGTGCTGTTGTTTATTTAATTCGAGGTATGAGATCTAATCAAGACGTTTTCAGTTGATTATTTTCAATGGGGTTTCGGGAACTTAGTGGACTCACTGATTTAAGAGATGCTGGGGATGAGAAAGAACGATTTACAGCTTTAATTCATCTGAAATAGGAAGTCCATATCCAGAGGTATGTGTCTTGAAAGTCATTAATGTTTAAATATTAAATTAGAGAATACAAGGTCCATAAGTTCAAATTTTGTCTTACAAGAGTGTAGTGTCTTCATTTTCATGGAAGACTGTTATGATGCAACTCATGAGTGATCATCGTGTAACTGTGGTTGAATGATAGATTAGGGCATTAAAGAGTATTTAGATCTTTTGTGTATTATTCTGCGCCCTTCTTTCTTTACAGAATCATTTTTATTAGTGCATTTCTTCTGTATCTCTCAACTTGTGTGTGTTGATCTTCTATGCAGTTAGAGCTATTTGTTCTTTATCTGAAAACTTAAATGAACTGTTGTTTTTGTTCTTTGTTAGATCCACCTTGGCTTTAGGTTATCTCAGGTTGCTCCCTAAGAATGTTGTTTAAGCTTACATTTTAATTTGTTGCAGGCACTGTTTCATTCAGCACTGCTTTGTGCTCGAGAAATGCTTACACCAGAGGATGGATCAGCTGACCTTATCCGAGCACTAAATAATCGTCTTGTTGCCTTATCATTTCATATTAGAGAATACTATTGGATTGATATGAAAAAGCTAAATGAGATTTACCGGTACCAGACGGAGGAGTACTCCTATGATGCCGTTAACAAGTTCAATATTTATCCAGATCAGATTTCTCCTTGGCTGGTGGACTGGATGCCAAGTAAAGGAGGATACTTGATTGGAAATTTGCAACCTGCTCACATGGATTTTCGATTCTTTTCTCTAGGAAACTTGTGGTCTATAGTCTGTAGTCTTACAACAGATGATCAATCACATGCTATATTGGATCTCATTGAGGCCAAGTGGACAGATCTGGTAGCTGATATGCCTTTTAAAATATGCTACCCTGCTCTTGAGGGTCAGGAGTGGAAGATAATTACAGGATGTGATCCCAAGAACACGTAATTTTCTACCTCGGTTACTTTAAAAAGTTTGCTTCGTCTTCTATTGGATCTTAATAATAGCTGGTCCATTATCTTTCTTTATCTCACATTATCTTCTTGTTTTTAATGCAGGCCTTGGTCCTACCATAATGGAGGTGCCTGGCCAACTTTACTCTGGCAGGTAACATTTATCTGTCAGTCTTGAATTAGGAATTCGGTGCTTGTATCCGTCTCATCTTTGGTTGGGAGATTAGACCTTCCAACCTGATATTTTGTCGCAGTGCATGCCGTTGCTCACATTAACATATTTTTACAACTTACGTCTCTGTGTTGTGTTATGTCTCATTAGTTAATCGGAAATCGTGTTACAAAGAATGACTTGAATTGTAGTGCATTTTTAATCTAGTTTTTATCTCGTCATTCATACAATTTCTTTCATCATGTTAGCATCTAATGAAGTTGCACTAGTTTGTTTTTAAGATAGAGAAAGATAGTGCAGAAAGTTTTGAACTAATTTCACTGGTGATGTATAATATACTGTTCGTGTATGTAGTATAGTCAAAGGTTTGCTCGTCTTTGTGTTCCGTAATTGAATTAGTTCCTAAGATACTATTATAGAATCAGCTGTGAGGAATTCAAAGTTGACGTGATCTCTTGAAACTTTTGTAGCTGGCTGTTGCTAGTATTAAGATGAATAGACCTGAGATTGCTGCAAAAGCTGTTGAAGTTGCAGAAAAGCGCATATCAGGAGACAAGTGGCCAGAATATTACGACACTAAAAAGGCACGGTTCATAGGGAAACAAGCGCGCCTTTTCCAAACTTGGTCAATAGCTGGATACCTCGTCGCCAAACTCCTCCTTGCCAATCCAAGTTCAGCTAAGATTCTCATTTCCCAAGAAGACTCCGAGCTTCTCAACGCCTTCTCTTGTGCTATCAGTTCTAATCCCAGAAGAAAAAAGCGCGGTCCAAAAAGTCCCCAGAAGACCTACATAGTGTGAAGATCACACACAACCCCACAAATGATTGGATGTACAGTTGTTGATTGACTACATATAATTGTTTTACCTGGTGTTCACAAGCTGGAATTCTATTTAATATTTCAGCTTATAATATAATGTTCTTCTGTAAACCTCGAACGAGTAAGCGTCGTCGTCGATGCTTGAATCTGAAATAGTTCATTATGAATTTTCTCTTAACAGTTCTCCATATGGAAGTGCCTAAAATTGTTTTTGCATAAATTTTGCTGTTGTTCTACAGGGAAAAAACCAGTCTGGAAGAGGCCTTATTTTATAGATTTGAGTATTCTCTGCAAATTCCTATATAATATTGTAATACACAAGTATTCATTTAACACTATACTATTGTTGAATCTTCTGAGAAAAAGTATTAATATGAAAAACAATATTGTTGTATATATATCATGCTACAGAGCAGTGGCGGAGCCAGAAATTTAAAAAATTTAATGAGGGGTTCAAAATTTGAGAAGTAAACAAACGAACTAGTGGGAGGGGGTTCGACATCTATTATACATATCTAAAAAATAATCTTAACTATGTATAAATAGTAATATTTTTTCACCGAGGGGTTCGGATGAAACCTCTCATTATACACTACCTCCGCCCCTACTACAGAGCTACGGAAGCAGTCACTAATGCTTGTATTAAGGTAGACTGTTTACATCACATCGCTTATATTCACAAATTAAAGTAAGAATATCGCGTAAATTAAAGTTTATATGAAGATATCTCATAATTTTTTTGGTGTTTGTCGGAGCTAAGGGATCCAAATCTAAATCCCTTTAACAGAAAGTTATACTGTATATATAAAAGTTATTTTTTTTCTCTATACAATAGATACTGAACTATCATTTTTTTCTCGATTTACCTCTTTATATTTTAATGTCTCTGTAGAATTTTTGACTCCATCACAAATATATACATCATGTATAAAAAAAAAAATCCCAAAATAACCCTACAACCTATAGGATGTTAGTATATTCCCCAAGAACAATATAGGTATATTGTTTTTAATATATGTAGCTTTCAAATATCTGTAGCCTAGAATCTAGATGGCTCAAAATATGCAACAATTAAACCATAGTTAATATGCCACCAAATATGTACCAAAAAATTAATCTACACATAGTACCTTATATCACACAACTCTTAAATTATACCAATTTGCTTGTTATACTTTTTTTTAGTCCGTTCAAATAAAATATTTTTTTCGTTTTTTAGTAATTTTTCTAATTCTAATTTTTCACATGATATGTTTAAGATCACAAAATTTAAAAATGTTTCAGTATAATTGACGTAACTTTAATTTAAGATCATAAGATTCAGATCTTCTTTACTTTCTTAAACTCTGCTCCAAGTCAAAATAGGGGCAAAAAAATTGACGGAGAAAGTATTATATTATACATAAAATTGAACGTTTTGTTTTTTAAATAGGCTGATCTTTAATTTTTGCTATTCGAATAAGCTTGTCTTTAGATCCGAACATAACTAGTAGGATATTATAATACGAAAATATAAACTAAAACTTGCGATAAAATGATTGTTACGAGGACAAAAATTAAAGACCAACACGAAATAAGGACAAAAAGGACAATGATATAAAATAGTAGTATCATTCTGTCTTGGGCCATAAATGGGCCCAGACTCATTTCAACCCGCCGGCAATATGACCCACAAACCATTTTGCCGCCCCAAATATCTACACTTCTTTGATACTTCTAACTACCATTCAAAACAAATTTTTTTTTTTTTTCATTATAACAAACCATAACAAAATTTCCATCAATATTATTCACCTTCAATCTCCAACATTTTCTCTCCAAAAAAAAAAACATGTTAACATCTCCGGTCCACGATGACACGACCATCTCATCAGCGTCTGTAGCTGTCAGCTCGACCACGATAGAGATAGGAGAAGGAGAAGTTCGTGTTAGCGTGGACACGGAGGTGGAAACAAACATGTACAATGTACATACCTCATTTTCATCCTCTACTAAGCCCCATGCAACGTGTAGCGATCCATGCTGGAACGTCATGCAATCAGAAGTCTCGAGTTTGACCCTGGACGACTTTTGCTTCATTAGGAAACTTGGTAGTGGTGACATTGGCTCAGTGTATCTTGTTGAGTTGAAAGGTAATAATAAAGGTTCTTTGTTTGCTGCTAAAGTAATGCATAAAGAAGAATTGGTTAGTAGGAATAAAGAAATTAGGGCAAGGACAGAAAGGGAAATATTAGAAATGTTGGATCATCCATTTTTGCCTACACTTTACACTACTTTGGATACTGATAAATGGTCTATTTTGTTGACTGAATTTTGTCCTGGTGGTGATCTTCATGTTCTCCGGCAACACCTACCGGAAAAGAGATTCGATGAAGCCGCGGTCCGGTTAGTTGTGTACTTCTCCCTCTACCTCTTCGTTTTGACCAAATCTAATAATCGTTGTCTATATTATTAGTTTAGAAATCAATAACTAAAAACCTAGACCGGTTCTCAAATTATGAATGCACATACAATAAGAACGAGAGTTGACCGGACGGTTTATCGATCAATGTCTCACACGTGTTTTATACTTTTTAATAAAAATTTATCTGTTCTGAGAGTTTGAACCCTAGAATTTTGATTTAAGTTTTTGAAGGATTTCTATCTAATAATACTCATTGATAGTACATCTAACATTAATTATTCCAACTATATTTTATAATTAACTATATGTCTTATTGATGATTGATATAGTGATCAATGTGAATATTTGTACAGTTTGCTAATGGGCCCACATTGCTATGATATATTTAATATTATAACATGATATTTTTAATGTGTCCTACTATAATTAATTATGTGCTTTCAATTATTAGTTGAAACTTCTTGATCATGACCAAAAAAATTAAATTAATGTAACATGTGAGTTTGTCTATTTGATTTAACAGGTTTTACACATCAGAAGTTGTGGTTGCTTTAGAGTATCTACATATGATGGGAATAATTTATCGTGATTTAAAGCCAGAAAATATTTTAATAAGATCTGATGGTCATATTATGTTAACTGATTTTGATCTTTCACTCAAATGTGATGATTTAGTAATGCCTCAACTTGTTCATGATGAGGGTACTAGTCCAAATTACATACGTTGTAATAATTCAAATGATCATAATTCGCCTCCACCATGCATCTTGCCTAATTGTATCATGCCACAATACGTCTCGTGTTGGTACTCTAAACACACGAGGAGAAGAAGAAGAAGAGGAAGAGGAGGATCGAGTGTTGAGAGACCCTTGAGGTTGATAGCTGAGCCGATCGAGGCTCGATCGATGTCGTTTGTCGGGACCCACGAGTACTTGGCCCCGGAGATCGTGTCAGGGGAAGGACATGGTAATGCGGTGGATTGGTGGACTCTAGGGATTTTCATGTATGAGTTGCTTTATGGTGTGACTCCTTTTAGAGGACTTGATAACGAGTTCACCCTATCGAACATCGTGGCTCGAGCCTTTGAGTTTCCTAAAGAACCATTGGTCCCAAACATGGCTAAGGATTTGATCACTCAACTTTTGGTCAAGGACCCCACCATGAGAATGGGGTCCATGATGGGGGCCACAACAATAAAACAACATCCTTTCTTTGATGGTGTGAATTGGGCACTATTGAGATGTACAACACCACCTCATATTCCATCAAATTTCAATAGTACAAGAGACTTTGTCTCATCTTATGATGATGATGATTATGTAGATTATTATTAATTTCGAGTATCGACTATAGTTATTTTTATACTATCATGTTAAGTTTATGTATAATCACATGTAACTATTTGTATTAAGTTTAATATAATAGTCTGAATGATATAATCTGAGGATAGTTATAATACGAAAAATGTGTTTTGATTCTTGTAGTAATGATTGTACGGTAGGAGGTATATGCTCCTACTTAAGTTCAAATATGTTGATGAAATTTTGAATATAGTTCAGGAGGATACTTGTGTCTTATTCTCCTAAATAATTTGAATTCTTTTGTATGCAACTAGTAATTTGTCAAATCATATTTATATTTGAAAATTAAAATGGTAAAATTAAGTAAGTATATTAGAATATTTCCCTTTTTAACTAGAAATTTTAAATTTCACTAATTTGAGTGCATGTCATTTTTAAGTATTTGATAAATTTATTTTTTTAGTTATATTTTTATTTATGCTACTTTCCATAAGTAATATGGTAAGAAACTAAATTTATTTCCATTGGAGAAAAATTACACAATTTCACTAAATTTAATGAGTGCATATCATTTGTAAGTATTTGATAAATTTATTTTATAGTTATATTTATTCATGCTACTTTCCATATGTAATATGATAATAAATTTAACTTATTTCCATTGGAGAAGAATTACACAATTTCACTAAATTTAATGAGTGCATATCATTTGTAAGTATTTGATAAATTTATTTTTATAGTTATATTTTTATTTGTGCTACTTTCCATATGTAATATGGTAAGAAATTTAATTTATTTCCATTGGGAAAGAATTTATGTGTACAAATATCAGGGTGATTCATCGTTTATAAGTACTCTTGAAATTAATTAGTTCATCAATAAAGCTTATTTTATTCTAGTAATGGAGGGTAAGAAGACTGCCGGACATCAAAAAATTTCTATGGGAAACAATAAAAGACACAACTGCTTTGTACGCCTCATTTTCAAAACGTCGATTGAGTTTATTCTCCAACGAATAAGCCTTATTCATTTTTTCATCCAACTACTGTAGCAGTTGTTGAGCGTTTCTTGAATCCAAATACAAAATTAAGTGACACTATAAGAAAGGCATAATACATATATTTGACCCTAAATTTAGCTTCAAATTTTAACTTTAACCTCAAACTTTCATAATACACAAATAGACACTTTAACTATCCTATCTTTCAATAAATAAACACTCGATTTTTGAAGCCAAAGTGCGTGAAATGCAAACGCTCCCATGTGTATTAGTGAGCCAATCAATGGCTGCCAACTGATTAAACATTTTACATGTTTTTTTTAAAAAAATTTTTTACACGTCATTTTGAAACTAAAAGAGATTCATTAAGGGTAGAATTGTCATTTCAGCATTTTTTTTATCGTTGTGGGCCTCGAAAATTACCCCTCACTCGCGCAGAATGCGTGCATTTCACGCATTTTGCCAGGTAGGAATAGCGTGTTTATTTATTGAAAGATAGGATAGTTAAAGTGTCTATTTGTGCACTATAAAAATTTAAGGTCAAAGTTAAAATTTGAAGCCAAGTTTAAGGTCTAATATATGTATTATGCCCTATAAGAAATGTTGTGACAGATGTTCGAAACCATGTGAATGAAATCGAGCATAAACTAGCAAAGCTTAAAATTAAGAAAGTGATGAGTGTTTTATTTTAAAAATACTATACGTAAAGTAAAAAAAAGAAAAGAAATGACTAAGTTTTGAAAAATCAATTAATCTTATGATTTAAGAAAAATCGACTTTTCAAATTGACAGAGTCGCCACTTAATTTTGAGAAAATTAAGAAAACTTACAATTTATTTTATTTTTTTCAAAAGATTTAAAACAGATAAAAATCAATTGAAAAGGGTTCGAAGTTCAATGTACATTCCGAGAAGGTGTTAGGCTCTCGGAATGCCCGCTAACTCGCGGTACTTGTCAGAATTTTGAGGTCTTCCTCAAAATTCTGTCCCAGTTATAATTTTGGCAAATCTCAAAATGATCTTCAATCTTGACTTGTTGACGATAACACCTCTATTGAGAATTTTTGAGATATTTTCAAAAATTCTATCCCAGTTTTTATTGTAAGGAGAAATAATAATCACACTGGGTATATGACCGAGCCGTTGTGGCGCCTACATATCCTGTTGAGGCAGGAATCAGGTCAAATGTAGTTCCAATCTTGTAGATGATGAATACTGCAAAGAATCTGAAAGAAGATCATCAGTAGAAAATGTACAATATGAACATGATGATATAGGAAAATAATATTGCATGTGATATCCAAAGCCTAAAAAAAAACATGTCACATTTTGGACGAATAATTCATGCAGTAAAATAGGACTCTCACACATACAAGATTAACCCGATGACACTTTTTACAATGAACAACTCAAAAGGCAATTTTTTTTTTTTTTTTAAAAAAAAATTGAAAGTTTCTTAAAATGGTTTTAAAATATTAAAGAATGAGTGTTTGCTCACTTTTTCTTTTCTTTTTGAAAAATAAAGAATATGATGAGATAGTCAAACCTTTACTACAATTGGTATCAACAGTTAAGATTGCAGGTAAATCTTTTTTCTTCTTTTTTTTTTCTTTTTTTTTTTAAGATTGAATTTAAGGTAATTCCTACAGTTTCAAGTGGTACCTCCAATATACTTAAGGATCAACATGATCTGTTCATCTTGCTTCAAACAAAGGTTTTGAATTGTATCAATCATCATGTTTCAAGTGCCCTCACGACAAAAGCTAGTCCTATTTCACACATATTTGAAACATTTGATTATAGGACATTTTTCAAAGTGCACTCACACTCACAAGAATGTTCAATGCATACAACTGTGATACCATATGCTTGACCCTTATGTAAATCTCCACTAATGTGAGAACATTTGGAATCAGATCATGTAGGGCTTGTCATTGGCTTGTAACGTAGGCTTAGGGATGGGTAGGATATTTATTTGGAATAAAAGTGACTGAATTCCTCCCTGAGCGTCACCCAAAATTTGTGCTCTTAATGATTGGTACGCCTTTGCGTTAGATCCTCTTCATTGTTCTCCCCCCTTTCAACTTCTTTTGAATTCTCATTTTTGACTCTTTTCCCTTTTTCTTCTTTTTTCTTCCTTTGTTTCGACTTCTTTTGAGTTCTCATTTTTTGGAGCTTTTCCATTCTTCTCTTCTTCTTTTTTTTACCCTCTTTGTTTTGACACTTTTGAGTCCTTATTTCTTGGAGCTTTTCTTTTATTTCACTCCTTTCTTATAAATTTTTCTCCTTTTTGTTGGAGTATTTTCCTTCCCACCTTTCATTGACCTTGTAAGGGTATTTTTGTCTTTCTTTATTTCTTTCACCTTTCCTTTCTTCCTTTATTTTTTTTCTCTAGAAGTCTTTTGCTTCCTTGACTTGGGAGATTCGATATCTTTGCCTTTGGAAATTTCAAACATAGATCTTCTCTTATAATTTGCACATTCTTGGTGCACTCAAGAAGGTTGGGCCAAGAGAGGATAGTGCTTGTAAGCACTCAAAAGGGTAGTGGTTAAGATGTGGTTGTCCAAAGAAAGGTTTCAGGCTCAAAGTGGGAAAACTAGGGATTAATGTAATTTGGTAGGCTTTGAAAGGCACAATCGAGTCAAAAAAGGCCTACAATCCTTTCCCAAACCAAACATTACTCAGGATTTCGCCTCGAAAAACATTCAGGTCAAGTTCTAGATCAACAGTGTAACACAATTGAACTTTGATCAAAAGCTCACCACACAATGCACATGGAACATAAGGTTAGTTTTATTCTTATCTTGATTGAGTGCAAGAGAATTTTCAAGCATCACAAAAGTACAGATAAGAGGTACCACGAAAATCTATAGTTTACCGCAAAGTCAGTCTTTTCTATCATATCAAATATATTTACATGCTCTTAACTACGTAGGTACCAATCGAGCTGAAGACATGACTCTTACATTATGCACAAGCTACTTTATTTTTTGAAAGAATGATTACCGAACCCGAGAAGGGCTGCCTACGTATCTCATTAAGATGAGAATCAGGTGTGCGTAGTTCATGTAGATATAACTTTGAAAATATTAACAAACTATTTCTATTTATTTTTTTTATTTACTTTTGAAAAAATAATACCGAACCCAAGAAGGGTTACCTAGGTATCTCACCGAAATGAGAATTGGGTATGCGTAGTTCGTGCAGATATGACTTGGAAAATATGCACAAACTATTTGATTTTATTTTTTTACTTTTGGAGAAGATAAAACCGAACCCAAGAAGGGTTGCCTACGTATCTAATTAAAATGAGAATCAGGTACGCGTAGTTCGTGCAGATAAGGCATATAAAATAGAAAACTCAAAGAAATTCCTAGGTCTAGCGCCACTAAAATTTATAGTAATGAAGTATTTTTGACCCCCATTTTTTCCGCACCAATATGTTTTATAGTCTCTTAATCGTCAATTTTCATACTGTCTTTTGAATATAACCTGCAAATTTTCACAGTAATTTCTACGTATACTCTTTTTGGATGTTTTCTTGGACTGTCTCCTCCCAATTTTCACGAGATCCAAACATTGTCTTGACCATCCCCGACTGATGTCGGGGACGGTATTCCTACAAAAATATGAGAAATATGTGAGAGCAGGACCATCATGCAAAATAATAATAAAAATAAGTAGGTGTCACCTCATAGTCAAATACTCCCCTGATTTATCGTTTTGACTTAATATTAATGTCTTGTGAAATACAAGGACTCGCATTTCGCTAATCCTCTTGTCTCTTGCGACTTCGGACAAATAATAATTTTTGAATCAATTTTTCGCTGTGAAGAAGAACAACTCAAAATGTAAGAGTGTTAGTTCATGTACATAATGGATAATGCAAAATATCACACAAATAATGAATTAAACACACAAATATTGTTTTAATTAAAGACAAACTGAAATATATCACATAGCATACAAACAATTATTGCGCGTCCTATACAAATATGTGATCCTTTTATGCCTAGGGTAGGACTACCGATTTAAAGGATGTATATATCATTTGAAACATTCCATTGTCCCGAAATTTAAATTTATACAAATTTATACGAATAAAATGAATGGGGATACATAATAGGGAAAATGGGATACAAAATATTCAGTCCCCCGCAGGGGTTCAATCCTATACTATGCTTCCATAGAAGGTCTTTCTCTCTTTATTTCTTCTCTTCTCTGGGTTCCCGCGTCTTAGATTAGTAACTTGTGAGAGATTATTTTTTTTTTTTAAATAGAATAAGCTACAATATACTCCCAATTCCGAGGACAATGATTTTTTCAGATGATGTATACATCCTTCAAATTTAAACAAATAAATATAATCGTCCGTTCAGGCCGTAGGCACTTTTGGACTCAAGGTGGTCTATCTAATTAACCCAACACACCTTGGGTGTTGGGTTATCTTAGTTCAATGCTTAGATTTGGATTTGGTTTTGCTCTATCTTAGGCTTCACTAGAATAGTTTTCAAGTTAACGGTAACCCGAGTCGGACAAACAACGGGGTGAAGCTACCAAACGACGTCGGATGACCGCATTCCAACTATTCGTTTGATACTTCCAAATGAAACTCTTGTGTATTTCTGAAAGAAGCCGTGAAAAGCCACGTAACTTCCGTTTTCCTAATGCATACTATTTGCCATTTGGCGGAAAGATGTATGAGTGCAATGACAATATACATACATTAAAAGAAAATTGAACAAACAACAAATACAATATACACATCATCAACGAAATATAAAAATACAAGGTATAACACAATAAAAGAATTTCCTCAATTTAAAAAAAAAATGAATTCATATGGTTAGAACCTCTAATAGTCCCCAGCAGAGTCGCCATTCTGTTTTATTTTAAAAATACTATACGTAAAGTAAAAAAAAGAAAAGAAATGACTAAGTTTTGAAAAATCAATTAATCTTATGATTTAAGAAAAATCGACTTTTCAAATTGACAGAGTCGCCACTTAATTTTGAGAAAATTAAGAAAACTTACAATTTATTTTATTTTTTTCAAAAGATTTAAAACAGATAAAAATCAATTGAAAAGGGTTCGAAGTTCAATGTACATTCCGAGAAGGTGTTAGGCTCTCGGAATGCCCGCTAACTCGCGGTTGACCGGCGATTTGACTAAAATGACCTTTTAAAATATTTTTTTTTTTTAGATATTGACTAAATAAGTAATTTTGAATTATTTATTTATTTATTAAATAATATTGCTATTCTATTTTTTAATGATTATTTTAAAGGGGAGATGAACTAAAGGGAGAAATTTCTAAAGGGAAATAAGTTAAAGTATTGACAAGGCTAATAAATAAACATACATACAAATATATATATATATAAACTAAGAAACATATATATGTAGCTAAAAATTTAATATCTATAACGATAGAAAATGGCTATCATTAGGGATTAATTAAATTAGAACCAAAATCAAATAATATGTTAGTGACTACAATAATAAATAAAGAGTAAGTATAGAAGTGTCAAGTTTGGGCCTTTGGCCCAAATTACCAAGTCTTGAACCTGTCCTAAATCTAAAAATTTTGTCCAAAATGGATTTGGGCCCAAATTTCACCAAGGTGATTGCTGGAAACTGTTACGGCCTTTGGGCCTATCTGCTTTGGAAAATCTGCGTATACATTTGATGTATACTAATGTATACGACCTGTATACAATTCATTTTCGTGTATATTGGGATATATACGGAATGTATGCTGCCCCAGATCAAATTTCCAGCACCTGTATAAATTTTTCGACCTGTATATCGTACACTTTAATTGTATATCACTGTATATAACAACATATCATTCCCTTTTTGAGCCTTTTGGAAACCTGTGAATTAATTCCCAGCACCATATTTGCTGCTTTCAACTTGCATATCGTGTTTTTCAGGGGCTGGACGACTCAGAGATGCGAGGGAGATTAGTCCGTGAGGACTCGAGGAGAGTTTCACATGCAATAAAATAGAAATGAATTAGCCATGAAGTGATGAAATAAGGCACATCTTAACACAACATAATTTATGAGTAAACAAAAATATTTAAAGAGATCCGAGTTAAGCCGGAATATATAACTAAAATAAATAAATAAATAAATAAATAAAGATCTACATCTTGAGAAAGAAATGATGCAAGAAGAAGTGATATTTACCTTTTTGAGTGCAGCGATTCCGGGATAGTACGAGCAGAGGTATGCGAAGAACTGATCCACACAATACGCAAACATAGGCCGTAACGAAGGATCCCGAAATAGAACTCTAGTATCTAACGAACATTGAGAAATTGCTTGATTAAATTGCTATGAGTATAAGTAGGTATATATATATATATATCCAAAATTTCCACCTCTAAAAATCTGTTCTTAAGAAAATCTCTACTTAACAATATTCTCTCAATATTTTTTAATGTTTTCTTATCTAAATCCGACCTCTCTTCTTTCTTTTTTTTTCCTCCCCCTTTTTAGTGAAAGATAGGATGTATATATATATAGGAGAAGATTAAAGTTCCTTTTGGAGAAAAAAAAAACGGATAGGAACATGGGGGCAAAAATGAGAATCCCTCCATTCCCCAAATTCAAACTAAATCCCCCAAAATTCAAACTAAATCCTCAAAATTCAAACTAAATCCCCCAAAATTCAAACTAAATCCCCCAAAATTCAAACTAAATCCTCCAAAATTCAAACTAAATCCCCAAAATTCAAACTAAATCCCCCAAAATTCAAACTAAATCCCCAAAATTCAAACTAAATCCCCCAAAATTCAAACTAAATCCCCAAAATCCGGATGGGGAAATGTATTGGGCTGCAGTAATTTGGAGGAATGGGCTGGAATTGCATTGGGCTTGGCTGAAAGTTTTTTAAAAAAAAATTCTTGGCTGAAGAAATTGAATTGGCCTATTTAAAAAATTGAATGGGCTGGAGGGGGTAATTTAAGTTTGGTCGGCTGGAGATATGAAATGGGCTACTGACAATTGAATTGGATTTTGGCCCAATTTTTCTCAAAGTTAAGTTAAGTTGAAAGTCTAAAATGAATCAAATTTAAGAAATAGCCAAATTGTGGTACATTAATAATTTGGCTAAACCTTAAATAAGATAAATTAATATTAATTAATTAACGAGCTTCTTAATCTTAACAAAAAATAAAATAATTATTTAATCGTAAACTTAGTGATTCAAAAATATAACCATGATTTAAACTAATTTAAAAGACTACTCACTAAATTTAAAATATTTTTAAGATGGTTTTTTTTAATAATCATAAAATATACTAATTATATACATAATTATGTAAATATATATATTATCTAAAAACTTTAAGAAACGTCAAAAATTATTCCTAATAATGCAAACTTTATATTTTTCCTAAATTTATAAAACTAATTATTTTAAATTGTTTGAGAGTTTAAGAAGTTCATGAATTAATTCCTACCGGGGAGGGTCAAAATTGGGTGTCAACAATGAGTTAACTCAGTTTGAAGCTTGGCTAAACGTTACTGATTATAAGATAAAAGATCAGTTGCAACAATTGGAAAATGAAACTGCATCTAATGCTTCATAAATAAATTCATCTCTACATTAATTTTTGAAATATTAATATTTGTTATGCTTTTGTGCTTTTGTTTATTTTATTTTATAATTTTATATTGATATGCTAGCTATTAAATGTACTTTACAATGATACATTATGAAATGTTATTTCCATTAATATCAATATATATTTTACATGTTTGATCTCTTATTTCTTATATAAGTACTTTTTTAATTTGTTGTGTTTTTGCACTTTTTTATGATATAAAAATAAGAATGTTATAAGTTTTAATTCTTTTAATCACTCATGGATAATTATTTTACATGTATTTAGTGCTTAAAATATATAAATAAAAGAATTAAATTAAATATAGAACTTTTCAAGAATATATAGTCAAATATGTAAGAGAAAAAAATTTATTCTTATTAATGGAAATAATATTATTTCATAAGTATATATGTAATAGAATTATCAATATATATATATATATATTTTTAGAGTATATGCCGAATATCGCATATAGAGGAAAATAATAATGAAGAAGTAGGAAATTAATGATTAATTTATTTCATAGTCATAATTAGTCATGTCATTGAAACATTAGACTTAAATTAATGATTAATTTATTTCATAGTCATAATTATTTTTATTTGATCACAATATTGAAAAGTAGATATTTCTTTTTTATTTGTTCAAGCTAAAAACTAAAAGATAATTTATCGCTTATTTTTTAAATTTATGTATATAATTAACTATAGTTATTTCTTAAAGTCCAAAACTTTGAATTTATAATATTTAAAGATTGACATAATTATTATTCTATTATTTATATATATATATATAAGATATTGTGAATCAGTAAAAGTGAGAAAAGAAATATTTCTTAAATTGGTCTAAAGTGACTTTCTTTGACTCATTTAACCCCCAAAAAAAGGAAAAATAAATATGGGAACAAGCTTAGTTAGAGAGTTGAAAATAGTCAAATTAAGAAGACAATTTTGTCTTTTAGTAAAGGCAAATAAGTACTTAATCCGATTTAAGTGTATTAGTTCGATTGAGAAAACGAAAATAATTAGTAATTCATTACTCAATTTCTATTTATTTATTTTTTTGTGATTTTTGAATTTCAAATCTACAAAAATGGATAACAACTCTGACGAAGAGGTACAACAATAACAATATTATTGATTATTGTTTCGATAAAATTTTATAGTTTTGAATCAAATATTGTATTGTGTATTTTTATATACATTTGTATATATAATTTTTAATTTTTTTTTTTTGACAAATTTAAAATTGTAGCTCAATATTTCTAGAACTTTTTACATTTTGTTTTTTTTGATACATATTCACTTTTTGTGTGTAGCTTGTTGACATCGAAAGATCGAAAAAAAGTTGGATCTTTAAGCATCTTGAGAATGAGGTATGACAATTGCATGATTGCATCAACACTTTATTAAGATGTTGAATGCTATTGATTTTTTTTGTGTTATATTTTTTATATTTTAATTTTTTTTAGTGATAATAAAAAAATATGATAAAAAGTATCATATATTTTTATACGTGTGAGTGATTGTCTCAATTTGTTTTAATGGTGTTGAGAATGAGCGTGATAAATAATAACAATGAAGACAAACGGTAAAAGTTCTTGTTTTTGGTAAGCCAAATAAGAATCTTATACAAACTCTATATAATTAATTTAGAGTCAAAGTCATACCTTATAATACTCTTTTAGTTATTTGTATTTAAATATTAATTATATGTAAAGATATTGATAATATATCTAAAAATAAATTAAAAGTGTATTTTTTTTCCACTGTCGGTGGATAATACCTAGATAAAAAATTTAAAAAGAAAAAAATGTTTTTTTTTAGTTTTATGATATACACATTACGTTTTATGTACAGGTTATGGACGACGAGTTTGAGAAAGTGGATGAATTGGAACTAAACCAAATATGTCAGTCTTTTGAGAGCGAGGTACGTTCAATGGCATCAATACTTAATGATGTAAAATTATACTGCTTATATATAATTAAAATTATCTATGTATAAAATCTCAAAACCAATAAAATGCATATAAGTGCACTCATTATATCACTTGGGATGAGTATACCAATGATGTTGCACTTCTTAGTATTATCTTACTATAATTTATCTGAATTCTCTACTCATTTGAATCATAATGCTTGGATTCTTAAAAATCATGTTGCATGTCCAACATAAATCTGTCGATATTTTGAAGAGTACAAGCAACATAGAGATATTTTCACTCAGTTGGTGTGCTTTTTGTAGGGTATGGTTAATAGCGAATTCCGAAACATTTACTTGACAATGATATAAAACAATATATGAACCTGTTTCTTTGATATGCATAGTGTTAGATGTCATCAGACAAAATTGAATGTTTATAGTTGCTTCTTATGACTTAGTTGATCCATGATTTATGTTTCACCTTTCGTTTGTTTCAACAAGTGATCTATTGATCAATACTAATGCTTTATTTTCTCTTAATTCTTTTTCGATACATTGTTCATAGATTTAAGAATAATATACCCAGACTCTATTAATTGTCTGTCATTCTACGAGTCTTTTCCTTTTTATGTATACATCCATTCATTTGACAGAATCCACTAATCTATACAAATAGCTAGGGCAAGAATATACAAATTTGAAATTTATACAATCGGTAATCTGAGTTATACATTCAGAAATTAAATTATATAAAATTTATTTAATCAGGGACCGAATATATACAACTTTTGAATTTATACAATTAGAAAACTGGATAACAAAATTTCGCGAAACTATGCCACAAATTAAAAATAATCAAAATTATAGTTATATTACATAATATACTCTAGAACTTTCCATCATAATTCTTCTTCTCATACAATCATGTTTTATGTGTAAATTATCTCAGTCTTGCTACGAGGTACATTAATAACATCGTTACTTTAATTTGTTGAAGCTTCCTACAATAATTTGTATTTTGAAAAACTTTTTATATTTATTAATTTAATATAAATATAGAGTTATGAAGGGTAATTAGAACTTACTTATTACTTTTTAATCATATTTCAAATTTTATCAATATAATGAATGGGTTCCTAAAAAAGCAAAGTAATTATTACTACTTACTATTAATTTATCAATGCCAAATATAGTAAAATTATCATTTGCTTCTTAAAGGGTATGTCTAATTGACTTTTACAAAGAAAAAAAAGGAAAAATAATTATGTAAATGGGATTGAGATAAATAAAATTTAAAAAAGGAAAATAATTAAGGGAACAAGCTAAAGAGTTGAAAATAAGTATTCATTTCTATTTAAGTGTCTTAGTTTGATACAGAACCAAAAAAAAGCAGTAACTCACTACTCAAATTCTATTTTCTCTACGATTTTTGGGTTTCGAGTTTACAATTATGGATGACAAATCACCAAATCAAAATTTTCTTAACGAAGAGGTAATCAATAACAATATTTTCGATAAAACTCAATATAGTTTTAAGTTAAATGTTGTATTTAGATTTAATAATTTTATTAAAATCCGAAGTTTCTAGATTTTTTTTTCAATATTCTTGTTTTAATACATATTCACATTTTGTGTGCAGCTTGTGGACAACGAGAAATCGAAACTAAGATGGACCATTCAACATCTTGAGAATGAGGTAAATATATATTTAAAAAAATTATAAAAGTTTTTGTATTATGAGATCGAATTTTCTAAGATGACATTTATTTTGATATAGAAAGAATAATTATGTAGGATTTCAAACTTTTAAACTCAAAATTATAGCTCAACGCTAGTTATTTCTAGAACTTTCCACTATGATTCTTCTTGTGATACACATCAGATTATGGAGGATGAGTTTGAGAAAGTCGATGCATCGACATTAAACCAATTATGTCAGTCCTTCGAGAACGAGGTACGTTCAATGACATTGATACTTATTGATGTAAAATTATACTGTTTATATATGATTAAAATTATCTTTGTGTAGATTCTCGAAAGCAATAAAATGCATATACTTACACTCATTCAATCACTCGAGGATGAGGTATTGCACTTTTTAGTACCTTATTATATTACTACAACAAAAATAATTTTTAGCAGCATTAAATATTGACATTAATAAAGAGTATTAAAGTCTTTACAGACATTAGTTAAGTGTCATTAGAGCCAATGTCGCTAAAGGCTTTAGGGACATATACAAAGAATGACAATTGCTGCTAAAAATACATATTTAGCGACAATGAAACATTAATTGTTGCTAATGATCATTTTTATTGTAGTGACTCGTTTAAATTATGTTGCTTGGACTCTCCAAAAATAACGTTGCATTTATGTCTGATACATTTTTGAAGAGTTCAAGCAACATATCATCGTTTTTTCACTCTTTTGGGGTGCTTTTTGCAGGGTATGGTTAATAGTCAATTTCGATCTGTTTACTTGTTGATGAAGAAGGAAAAACCTCCTTCCTCCTTCCGGAAACTAGTTTGTATTTTTTTCCGCGATGCTCTCTCTGTTATACATAACATGATTTCGACTCTGTATGTATTTTTCATTGTT
The DNA here is from genome assembly GCA_016801875.1 of Solanum sitiens. Taxonomy (NCBI): domain Eukaryota; kingdom Viridiplantae; phylum Streptophyta; class Magnoliopsida; order Solanales; family Solanaceae; genus Solanum; species Solanum sitiens. Next base: position 1,971,469 of record JABWTJ010000031.1, on the reverse strand, counting down.
GTTATAAGTCAATTTCGTCTTCGTTTTGATTCATATGATTGTTGAATATGACTTGTTTTACTTTCTAGTAAGTCGTCATCATCATCGTCGTCATCATCATCATCATCTGTTGTGGATTTTGATCTCTTAAATATGCATTGTCTCCAGCTGAAAGGAAGTTCGTCATGGTGAGTTGTTGTTTCTTCTAAGGTAGCGATAAGAATTCTTTCTTAAGTTTTCTGTGAATTTTCATACTCCATCCGTTTAAAAAAGAATGACCTCTTTTCCTTTTTTGTCTGTTTAAAAAAGAATGACATCTTTCTTTTTTTAGTAACATTTTAATTTCAGTTTTCCACGTGACATGTTAAAGGTCACAAGATCAAAGGACAATTTTATACATTTGACATAACTTTAATTTAGGACCACAAGATTCAAAAATGTTCTTTATACTCTTAAACTCCGTGTCAAGTCAAATCAGGTCATTCTGTATGAAACGGATGGAATACTAATTCCCAGAAACACTACGACAAAAACAATTTTTTAGCGGCATTAAATATTGACATTAGTAAAGAGTGCTAAAGTCTATACCCGCATTAGTTAAGTGCCATTAGAACCAACATCGCAAAAGATTTTAGGAACATATACAAAGAGTGCTAATTGCCGTTAATGATATTTTTAATATAGTAAAAATCTCCATGTAATTATTCACAGTTTTCTTGTAGTGTATTCATAACGTAGATTAATTTGTTCAACTTCTTTTGTGCAGTATTGGAGCATGTACTATTATGAATGGATGCTCTATTTTTATTGAAGCAATTGATAAAAAGTCTAGGAATGAGTATGATTCTTTCTACATCAAACTCAATATTTTATTTGTCTACATCTCTTGATATGTAATATTTTTTTAAAATTTGAAATAAACTTTTTTAGATCAAAAATCTTAGTTTTGTTATGTTGGGATTTTGTATAGGTGTGTGCAAGCATTACAAAACCTGAATCAAGCATATCGTGAACTTCATACCAAATTTAGAAGCCTTATGAAGGTACTATATATAATATCATGTCTATATCTATGTCTATGTTCTTTAATTTCAATTATTCATGTTAACGTTTTCTCTCGTTGAAGTGTGTGATCATCAAAAAATATAAGTTATATTGTAGAGAAAGCACACAGAGTGATAAGTATTCAGTATAACCCCACGGATGAGGTATCTAGGAGCAGTGTACAAAGAGTCAAAGATCATAGCCAAAGGGTAGAGAGGTTATTTTCGATAGATCAAGAATAGATTTTAAAGAAGAGGAAGAGTGAAAAACAATGAAGAAAACAGTAAAAGAGCGTAGATAGTTAAAGTAAATGAAATTACATTAATAGTAAAATTGAAGGATAAGATAATGCTAGAATAAAAATAATAATATCAGTACGAAAATCGATAGATGTACTAGCCTCTAACCCCACTCTATCACAACAAAGGGAAAAACCTCGACTACTCTGCTACCTACTAATCGATAATCCTCGTCCTTCATGCTCTTCTATTTATGTTTGTATTCTCGATAAGATAAAAATATATAATGTCTTATCTATTCATCGCTTTTCAACATCTATTTATGTATTATGCTTAAAATGTATGTATTAAATGTCTACTGACATTATTATTTGCATGCAAAATAAAGGTGGAGAAAGAATTTGTGACAGCTGAGGAGAAAGCCCTTGGTCTCAAGTGATTCTCTCATCCTTTATGGACTGGTAATATTCTCTAGTTTCAGAAATTTATCGATCAATTCAAATTTTTTTTTTTTACTCCCAATTTTTTTGATCAAATATATAGATCTTGTTGATGAATTAACAAGAATATGCAAAAACTCTATTTACTTATGTATTTCTTTTTACGTATGACATTAATCCTATTCGATTTGACAACATCCATTTATTCGGAATTTAATTTGAAAGCCATATTTTTTCTCATAAAAGATTTAGTTTAATATTTTTTCTTTTTATGTTTTGTGAATATATAGGGCTTCCAAATTCAACATGGGGAATCAATATGCATAGAGAATGAATCTATTTTTAATACTACAATTTCTGCTGGTAGAAAAACTATGTAAATTAAATAATGTTTCAACTTTTTTAGTGACCATACAAATTCATACAATATGTTTCGAATAAAACAATTATACTATCTTTATTTATTTATCTTGTTTCTATTTTACTATACTATGGTATTTTTTATGGTTGAAAAGTCTAGCTTTAGTAAGATTGATTTCTCAAATCGTCACTTAAGTCTTTTAGAAGAAAATAACCTAGATAGTCGTTCATTCATATATGAACATGCAAATGATAATATCTATTATCAAGGATATGATCGATACTGACCTAAAAAATCAATTCTCTCGATCGATCATAGGTAACAATCATCCAAACGTTGTTATATTATTAATGGTGTTAGCTATCATGAATCAACAAGGAAAACTAGGATCTTGAGTCTTTATAGTTGGATGATCGAAAAGCACCGGACCTCCACGTCCACGTCCACCTCCACGTCCACCTCCAATTGGATCGTTGGTTGGATCATACGCGATTGTTGAGTATTCCGGCTCACCGGTGGTGGCGTAGCCCTTTGCTCCACCATGCCTAAGAAAGAAAAAGAAATATCAAATCCTTCATTTAAATAGTTCATATATAAATGAATACATTATTTTGAGCCTATATTATTAATAGTCTTATAAGTTATAATATTATTTTATCGTGAATCTATTTGACTAGACAGATAGTTATGTTAAAATCATATCATTCGTAAATTTATTGCCAAACAATTTTTTACAGATAATATATATAACTTAAACTCGTAATTTTTGTTTTTAATGTGTGTTAATGCATATAATATATATATATATACACCTAGCATTTGCATTTTGGTCCTTGGCCTCTTTCTTGCTCAATTCAGCAGCTGTTTTCTTGTCATCTTTCTTTAGTGGGTCCTTCGTTCTCATTCTCTCCACCTGGCAAAAATATGTTTAATACAAATTTGAGATGATAAAAAGAAAATCAATCATTGATATTTGTATCGAAATTATAATGTTGAATACTTCACGTATACTTAAAATAACTTAAAATCAATCATTGATATTTGTTTCAAAATCATAATGTTGAATACTGCACGTATACTTAAAATGTAGGGTAAAGGTACAGGTATCCCTCTAGACTACGATCGAAATTCCAGTGACACATTTTAACTAAACTAATGTCCTATTACCCCTGAACTCATTTTACATATAATATTATATACCTTTTGGCTTGTCTGATACATCTCGTGACTCGTAATTGACGTGCGTGAGAGATATTCAATGTCACATAAATGAAAAAGGTGTGCAAAATTATTATATAAAAAAATGAGTCTAAGGGTAACAGAAGCTTAGTTTAATTAAAATATATTTCTGTGATTTGAGTGATTATAGTGTAGGGAGATACTTCTACCTTTTCTCCAAAATATATAAATCTCTTTAAACCAAATATTAATATTTTATTATAACAATCAAATTATGTTATAAGCATACTAATTAAGTAGAAAGACACATTAACTTGTAGTCAATTGATAGCGCTATATCCTAATTAATCATACACTTCAATTTTGATTATAAATATTATTTAGACACTTCGACTTAATCGAAGTATATTAGTTAAACACTTTAACTTACAAAATATCAATCAGATAACTTTCAAATTTCGTGTCACTTAAACTTAGAATGTCTACGAAACACTATCAAAACATGTTAAATTATTTAGTTATTAGTTGAGTTCAGAACAATATATCTAGATGTGTACTTTTAATGTTGAAGTATTTATTTGCTAGTTGAGGTGAAAATCAAAATATCTAAATATGCGTTTATAGAATAAGGTTTTATAATTCACACTGTTATAGAGAAATTTGACGGTATATTTACCTTTTCTTCAACAATGGCATTGGTCTTCTCTATGACAGACTTTGCTGAGGTAGCTGCTGTCTCCTTAGCTATCTGCATTTTTTATTTTTTTCTACTATGATAAGCTTGTGTTAATTTGTTCTATATTTATTTGCAAGATGTAATAAAAGAGAGAAATTTATAGGATTTTTATTGGGATTGAAGTGGAAAAAGATTGATTTAGAATTTAATATTATAAATTTATTTCTTCTATTGTCAATTTTCAATGTTAAACTGATATTATATATTAAAAATATTAAATTCAGATGAATTCGTCGATCCTTTTTAAAATGAAATGTTGCCATAAGTTGATTAGTGTAACATTACGTGGTATATGAGCAAGTTAGGCTTGTTGAAGGCTTAACACGTTTCATCAATATATAGTCATCCCATGTGTAGTTTTATTGTGAAAAAAAAAAAATTGGTCCCCAAAAATATTTGTCCTATTGACCGATAATTTATATTAATTCATATCTATATAAAATCATATTTAATGTTTGGAATATGGAGGGTTCGATTAAATTTAGATCGTATACTGAAGGATTTATGAAGTTTTTAATATAATTTTTTAATATTTAGAACTCAAATTTGAAATTTCTGATTAAAAATGAAGCAGTTTTACCATTGTATTAAATCATATTATGATTCCAATGAATTTTGAATAGGTTGAAATATACCTTGTTTACTAATATATTTTATTTTGATTCATTTATTTGACACTCCTCTTTGTGTGCTTACTAGAAGTTCCATATTTTTAACATAATGAACCAAATAAATCACAAGTATCAAATAATTCAAGAAGTTCACTTTGTGCCAAAAATCAGAGTCAACGACAAAATGAAATCTCTTTCCTATCTTACAAATCGAATAGAAGAAAATGATCTTTTCAAATCTCCGAAAAAACGAAAGATTTCTTTATGAAAAGACCATAAAACTTAAAAAAATAAAAATTTAAGTGCCCTACAAAATCATTTCTCCTTGATCCCTAGGGGGCATTAATGTGTTGGTGATGGTCAACTAGAGTAGGCCCAAGTATGGATATTTGTTGACATTTCAATAGTAATTAACTCCTGATAGCAACCTGGTTAGGATCGATTATATGAATCCTCTTACGATCTTTGTAGTTAGACTATCTCTATGTTGCTAGTTAACCATCTATAACCCTCCTCCTCTATTCGGGCTTGGGACCGAGTTTGCTAGAGACATATTGAACTCATAAGGAGTTAAACCTTGTTGAGTGTTGACCCCTCACATAATGCGGTTTCAGCATTGTCGATTCATTGTAGTCTGATAACGAGTTATCCAAGCACGTTTGGATAACTCGTTATCAGATAACTTGCTCCTCAAAACTCAGCGAAAACATGAGATCAGGGACATACCCTGAATCTAACAATTGGGCTGTCAATCCAGTCAAAACTTGCTGCAGATAACTTTCTTGAAGGGACATGATATTACATGCTGAGAATGTATACATTTTGTTCTGTAATTCAATCCAACTATGTCCAGTTTCCTTCTTTAACGCCTTCGCCTTTATCAGTTTCCTAATCTTAGCTGTTTCATCCCACATCTGTAACTCCGCGTAAATGTTAGATAATACAATGTAGGCTGAAGTATCATCAGGATCGATATCTAGAATCTTTTCAGCAGCATATTTCCCCAAGACAAAGTCTCTGTTAGCTTTGCAACCAGACAAGAGACAACGCCACACTACCTTATCCGGTTCCCCTGAAAAGCTCTTTATGAAACGATAAGCTTCTTTTGTTTTTCCTTTGCGTGCGAATAGACTAACTACACAAGCCAAGTGATCTGTCCTTGGAATGATTCCGTGCACCTCAGTCATGCTAGTAAAATGGTGAAGTCCTTCGTCTAAAAGTCCAACATGTCCACAGGCAGATAATACTCCAAGAAATGTAATGTCGTTAGGTTTAACCCCACCGCTTTGCATCATACCATAAATTTCCAAAGCTTCTTTCCCAAACCCATGCTGGGCGTATCCTACAACCATGGTGTTCCAAGATACCAAGTTTTTCACGGGAAGGATGTCAAAAACTCTACGTGCATAACCAAGTCGTCCACATTTAGCATACATATCAATGAGGGCGCTGTCAACAACCACATTGGAATCCAATCTAGACTTCAGTACACGGCAATGGGTTTGCTTGCCCCATTCAATAGCTGGTAAATCTCCACAAATGCTTAAAATGCTAGAGTATGTGTATAGACTCGGTTCAAAACCCTCAAGCAACATTTCCCTGAGAAATCTCAAAGCTTCTTCATAACGACCTGAGCTCACACATCCAGCTATTAACGTATTCCAGCTAACAACATCATGTTCTTTCATTTCTTGAAAGAGCTTTAATGATTCCTCAAACAAGTCACTTTTGGAGTAAAAGTCCAACAAAGCATTGCATACAAAACTAAACGAATCGAATCCCACTTTCACAATCCGGCAATGAATCTGTTTTCCAACTCTAACTTCTTTTACATCAGCAAATGCTCCAATAACTGATGAAAACGTTCTCTCGCTTGGTTTCAACCCCGAGGAAAGCAAGTTACAGAAAAGTTCAATAGCCTCTCTTCCACTCCCTAACTGCACACAACCTCCAATAATCGCAGTCCAAGCATGCAACTCCGGTCCATCTGCCTCATCAAAAGCTTGACGTGCCAATTCCAATCGACCACATTTAGCGTAAAAATTAATCAAACCAGTCACCACAAACTGATCCATCCCCAAACTCAACTTAACAATCAAACCATGAATTTGCATCCCAAGTTGCAAACATTTTACCACAGCACAAGCACCCAAAACACTCCCACAGAAAAACTCATTCACAATCACCCCTCCCCTCAACGCCAACACGAACATGTTCAACCCTTCTCCATACTCACCACAATGAAAATAACAAGAAATCAAAGAAGCCCAAGTAACAGAATTAGGTTCCAAAATTCCATTAAAAACAATCCTAGCTGATTTGAACAACCTACATTTCCCATAAAAATTAACCAAACAATTACTCACAAAACTATTTATACTCTCCTCAGTTCTCAACATCCTTCCATGTAACTCCTTCCCTATTCTTTCAGCACCTAAATTACTACAAGCTGATAAAGCAGCTACATACGTATAACCATTTGGATCAAACCCATCTTCAAGATTCATTGATCTAAAGAAACACAAAGCCTTTTCATACATACCCAATTGAGTATAAGTGGAAATCAATGTTGTCCAAGAAACAATATTTCGTTCAGGCATTCTGTCGAACAGTTGTTGGGCATCATCAAGTTGATTGAGTTTTAAGTACATTGTGAGCAAGTGATTGTTTGTAAAAATGTCAGCTTTTTGGGATCCAAGTTTGAGTAGCTGAGCATGGAGTGATTTGCCATTGAAGAGGGACTTTGAGCTTGTACATCCACGAAGGAGTTGAATGAAGGACATGAAAAGAACAGAGTAATAGTAACTAAAGTGAAATTTACACATGCAATAACTTAAAAAAAAAACAAGATTTTGGTAAATAAATTTTTTGGCTAAATAATTTCTTCAAGATTTGAGACCATATGATATTTATGATTATTTTTTTTTACTAGAGATGTTTGGAATTTTTTATTTTATTTTATATAATAGCAAATTATTAATTCAAATTAAATGTTATAAATATAGTTTGATTTAATGTACCCTATAACAAACTATTGTTATTTTCGTCTCTCTCCTTGGTGGAATCTCGTTCACCACTCTCGTTTTGGTGGCTGTCTTGATTGCCTCTCTCGCTTTTATACAAACACAAATGTATAAAATGTGTTTCTTTTTGTATAAAGCGAGAGGGAATTGTATATATACATATATTTTTGTTCCCCTCTCTCTTCTCTCGAAGATCTCACTTGCCACTCTCCCAGATCTCGCTCGTCACCCTCGCCTCTCCCGCTTATACAAAAAGAAACGAAATGTATAAATTGTATTTCTGTTTGTTTAAAGCGAGAGAATTGATATACATATGCAAAATACATATATCTTCGTTCCTATATACACTTATAATTATACAATACAAATTTTCCCTGCCCATTTTTATTTTTCTCTTTTTCATTTTATACATACATAGATTATACAATTGATCTTTTATATACAACTGCTTTCTTTTGTATATGTATAGCGAATTATACAACTACTTTCTTTGCGTATATATATAGCGAATTATCCAAATGTTTTTTTTATATACGTATAGCGAAATATACATATTTATGTTTGTTATGGTGCACAATTATGCAAACTATAGCTATAGCATACAAATATAATTTTTATGTTTGTTATATGTGAAAGTTACTCAAAAAAATCCTTAGAATCATGTATTTGTCCACTTCTCACTATATTATTTGGCTCCAAGTTTTTAATCAAAATTAGCCTATACTTTTGTATCTTGGCATTTTTAGCTAATTTTATATTTAATTTAAATTATTTAGGGAAAACAAAGTAATTTCTTTATTTGTAATGAAGATTTTCATTTTTTTATAGTTAGAAACTCATGTAGAGTGATATTCATGTTTAGTATCATGTATTTAGCTATGTTTTTATTAGACCCTTCCTTTTTCTTTTTTTGTTGATCGAAGAAGTTCATAGGACAATTCCCATTTATTGTATAATAATTCTTGAACTAATTTATTTCTAAAATAATTTCAAGTTGGATAAATATTCATGATTAAATTTATACTATACTTAGTTGACGATATAAATTTAATCCAAACTTTATATTAAGATATCCACCTTATCCCGCATAATGAACGCCCCTAACAAAATGAAAGAGGAAAGTCAAACTCTTATTTACAAATTAAGAATGCTATAACATTGAGTTGGTACACATACTGGGTAGCAACTAATCAAGTGGAACTTGTTTTTTCATTAACAACATTTAGAAAATCAAAAAATTACCATTTCAATTTTATTAATTAATTTATAAACCCACTTCAACATTAGTGTAGTAGGTAGTATACATGCAATCATGTTTTGTTTTTGTAACATAAGAATAGTTCCTTCAATTAATTTCTCAAACTATAAATACTTCGATATTTTTCATAAGTTATATCCATCAAAACCATAGTGTCTTTTGAGTCTCAAAAAATTTAAAAATGGATTCCAAAGGCATCCATCTTGCACTTTTTGTTTGCCTCATTTTATCATTTTCATCGCCTATTCTTGCTTATCGAACACCATATTGGCCATCGATTAAAGTAGGTTACTATCGATATACTTGTCCCTATGCTGAACATATTGTTCAAAATGTCGTAAACAGAGCTGTCTCTCGTAATCCAGGCATTGCTGCTGGACTTATCAGGTTACATTTCCACGATTGCTTTGTCAGAGTACGTGTGCTAACATTTTTACTTTCTCAATTTGATGATTACATTATGTTCTTATAAAGGTTTAACCTGTCCTGTACTTTAATCAGGGGTGTGATGCATCCGTGTTATTGGATGGACCAAACTCCGAGAAGGAAGGTATTCCCAACAAGAACAGTTTACGAGGTTTTGAGGTGATTGATGCTGCAAAAGCTGCACTTGAGGCTGCCTGCCCGGGGACTGTCTCGTGTGCAGACATACTTGCATTTGCTGCTCGGGACAGTTCTTACAAAGTTGGGAGAATATACTATGATGTCCAAGCAGGACGTCGTGATGGTCGTGTCTCTATTGACTCTGAAACATTGACTAATCTTCCATCTCCTTTCGTCAATGCCACGGAACTCATCAAGAGTTTTGCAAGTAAAGGTATGTCAGTTGATGAAATGGTGACTCTCTCTGGAGCGCATTCCATTGGTATTGCACATTGCGGTGTTTTTGCTAGTCGTTTGTACCCACAAAACAATCAACAAAATCTTCCAATTGATCCTGAATACGCGGACTTCTTGAAGTCTATTTGTCCACCAGAAGCACTTACAAATGGGACGGGAGCTGCTAATCCCGCGAACCTTGATGCCCTGACACCAAACAGGTTGGATAACAGATATTACTTGGCTTTAAAGAGTCAAAAGGGACTTATGATTTCTGATCAGGCATTGATGGCAAACCCGACAACTTCTAGATTGGTGAACTACAATGCTAGATTTGGTTCAATTTGGTCAAGGAAGTTTGCAGCAGCAATGATTCATATGGGTACTTTGGATGTCCTGACAGGTCGAAACGGAGAGATCAGAAGGAACTGTCATTTCGTGAACTAACATCTCTATCATTTGTCTTTCGAGAAAGATTTCAGTATTTTTTCAACTTCTCCATCCTATTCAAGCTTCAAGGATGGTTCAATGTGTGTCCAATTGTTATTTTTTTCTTCACATTGTTTGTTCAATTGAATTGTATTTGATTTTCCCCCAATGTTTGCCTAATTAATGATTGAAATATATTTATTTCTATAAACGGAAAATGGTCAAAAATGTCCTTAAACTATGCGAAATTGAACAAACATAGCATACATTGTCATTCAGATTTGTATAACATTGAGACAAGTTCAATCTCAAGCGCTAAAAGATCCATATCATGGAGTAGGTTGATGCATATTCAGATTTGAGAGAAGATGATCAGAGATTGGGAAAAACATAAAAGCCAAAAAAATAGGTAAAACAGGCTCAAAATTGTTGTATAACACCACGCGATTACAGGTTAATAACATGTATTCAATTAGCACAGTTTTACTTGAATATAAATGTTCAATATATAGGTACAAAATCTAAGTTATGGTATTTAAATGAAACCTTTTTGATAAATTTGAGATAATATCATTGTATTATGCCTAATTATCAATTTTAATGAAGGTTGTTATAACACCCCATATCCAAAACAGACACAAAAGATGCAGATTTTTAGAAGTTGCAGGTGCCACCGACGGTCGACTAGTACGGACCGTTAGTCGACTCCGTCAATTGGCCAGCTGAATTCCAATTCTCAGTCGCGAACGACGATCGACCAGTACGGACCGTCAGTGTCGACTGGCCAGCTGACTTCCAATTTTCAGTCGCAAACGACGGTCGACCAGTACGGACCGTCAGTCGACTCGGTCAGTGATTCCGACTACTTTTAAGTCAGGGGTCTTTTGGTCTTTTCCTTGTTCGTTTGACCCCTAAGCTACGTTGTTTAGACCCTAAATCATGAGATTTTAGTCAGTTTAAGCCTAGAAACATAACGAGAACTTACCAAAGTCAAAATCATTAATCTAAACTTAGAAAATTAGAAGCAAGAGAGGAAAAAAAGGTCAAGAACCCTAGTTCAAGAACGCAACAAGTTTCCATCAATTCCCTCCCCGAAATCGAAAGATTTCTCCGTGAAATTCGTCACCAAGTATGTGGGACTCCACTAGTGGGTTTCTTTCGCCCATTGGGTCACTAGAATTCAGTCAGTTTCTTGATTCCTTATTATGAATAGACCTAGGGTTTCTAGAATTTCAGCAGATTAGAAAGAACATATGCGTGGATCAGACAAATTCTTTCACAATATGCATGAATTCTCAAAACCATATATAGACAATATCTCTACTCAATGTGTATTTTATAAAATATTTAGCAAATATATATATATATATATATATATATATATATATATATATGTTTTGTCAAATTTAAGTATAACATACATAATCAATGTGTAATGTAACTTGCGTATAATTCAGTCATATTAGTTAATAAGTATGATTGAACTATACAGAATAGAATTTATGCAGACATTATTCATATTTCCGAGTATTTTCAAATTGTAATCTTTTTGTTGATCCAAAACATCCACAAATTAATACAAGATACATGATTTGATAGCAAACATTACAAGAAAACCAAATAAGACAATTATTTCAGCTTAAGATCACATTCTGGCTTTAATCATAAAAGAAAATTTGCATAATAAATCACAATCATACTATAAATTTCAGCCCATTAATTAAGCAACAGTTTCTGCAGGCTTTTCTTCTGTGGGTTTTGGTTCGGGCTCAGCTGGTGTTTCAGTGGGCTTTTCTTCTACGGGCTTTTCTTCTACGGGCTTTGTTTCAGGTTCTGGTTCTGCTGCTGGTGCTGGTGCTTCCCAATACGAAGTCTTCTTTCCGGTCTTTGAAACAGTATGGAAAACAGCTTCCGGTTCCACATTTCCTTTTACGGTCACTTTTTGCTCCTTTATATCGATGTCAAATGATTCAACACCTACAATATATTCCCACAGAAGTTTCGAGTCAAATTACTACTCTTTCTATTTCAATTTATGCAACATTCATAGGCTAATGTATTACTATATGAATTCAACTGAAATCAATAACAATTTTATCTAACAATCTTGTATTTGTGTTAAAAGATAGAAATCCAGAAACTCAAAAGGACTAGAATCTAAAATTGATAAATTAAACCTCTAAATTTGTATTTTGTCTGTTTTAAAAAAGAAAATGACAACGAACTTCGTGTCAAGCTAAACAAGTTCATTTGCGGATAAAAAAAAAAAGTGCAAGTATATACTAAAATGTACCTTCCATTTTGCCCAAAACTCTGTTGACAGCTCCAACGCAGCCTTGGCATGACATGCCAACCTTGAGAACAACTGTCTGCTTATATCATTTCGAAAATTTAAAAAAAAAAAAAGATGATTAACTAATTTTTGAAGTTTAATTTTTATGCACAGATAATGTTATCTCACGTAAATTTCTATATGACAATTTACATTTTCTTTTTTATGCGAGACAGTTTCTCTCTAAGCTCTTTCGATTTATTTCTTTGGGATAAGTGTTTGAGGCTAAGGTGACTACTTGTAACTATTTGTATATACTATAAGAGGTTGATAAATGGAATTCATAACCTAAAATTATGATAAATTATATGTTATTATAACATGTTAAAACACATTAAAAGTATAATTAAACAATGGGATAGTAACACTTTTAATTTAGTCCCCCAAATGTTAGTAATTTTGATTTTTTCTTTGTGATATATATTAGTAAAACACATTTTACCTTTTATTTAATTTAAAATGAGTTGTTTTAATCCTTTTAAGTATATAATATTTGTGCTATTTTTGCACATATAAAGTAACAACACAATCTTATTACACTAGGAAAGGAATTAAAAGTGCACATTTCAACTAATTAAAGATTCACTAAATATACTTAATAATATAACACAATGATCAAAATTAAAAATTTGTAATAACTAAGGGGTCAAAGTTACAATTAGCACTTAAACAATGGTTAGTATATTTCTCAATCCCCACCCCCTATATTTAATTAATACTAACAATATAAGTTAGAATTCTCTCACACAATTAATAGTTATTATCACATAATTAATATCATCTTTATTCTTGATTTCAATCGTCTTTAACAAAATAAAAATCCAAGATAATCACTTGTATTAATTAAGTGATCGTCTGAGAAATAAACTCGAAAATAAATTCTCTTAACTAAGAATCCAATAGATCACAACAAGAAAAACATTCACCAGAAACCCTAAAATTGATCAATTTAGAGATCAAAAAGAGAGAAGATTAATTAATTGATTGAAATCAAGAACCAAAATTTCCACTTAAAAAAGGAAAAAAAAAACTTATTCTAGTTTAGATTATTCAACCAAAATTCATTAACCCCTTTAGAAAATCCAAAGATTATTATAAGACTTATAAACAATTTAAATTAGAAAAAAAAATATATTGAATGGTTGAAGAAAGAGGTACCTGAGACATGATGAAATGTGGAGAAAAAAATGTGAAAGCTTTTGCTTTTGTGAGAAGAAATTATGTAAATGTGGACTTTTTGAGATGATGGGAGAATTAGTTGTATATGACTCCCTATTTATAGAACAAGAATAAAAGAAAAGGACAAAAGAATACTATTCTTTTTGTTTTATTAATTTATTCGATCGTATTTGATTAGATATAAAATTTAAGAAAGAAAGGCTTTTGAAATATACGATCCAAAACAATATTTAGGTATTTTATATATATGTACGTTATTTTGTTGAAATAAAACAAATTAAAGTTAAACTATTACCTAATATTTGTTGCTGGTGAAAGTGTCGAGTAAATTGTGGAATTAGTCCAAATATTTGTTAGCTAGCTGATTCGGACACTACGATTATCAAAAATTATTTTATATATCCTTGATAATTCTTAGTGTGTTTATTTCATTTTATCCTTGATAATTCTTTCTTATAATATGACATAACTTGTGTTTAAAATCTAAGACTTAAAAGTGTTATGAACATATCATAGTATACAAAATAAATAAAAAAAATACATCATTTAGTTTCGTATTTAATTAAATTAGGACATATAAAGTAATAAACTGAAATGATTCTTTAAAATACATTGTTCAAAAATATATCTTCAAAAGAAAGTAAAATGAAATGATTAAATTAAAGTATATATTTAATACCTATTCTTCACGTTGGGCTAGTCATAAACATGTGAATTAATCACAATCTAACTTTTAATATATGGTTAGTATAATTTAGGGTAGGGGGGGTAGGAGGGATTGAACCATCTCACTACCATTCCTAGTGGTCCAGGCTCTTAAGAGGTCGGGGTTAGATAATTCGAAAATTTTTAAATTTTTTTAAATTTATATCAAAATATTTATTTACGCACTAAAATGATATAGTATGTAAATATAAAACTTAAAAGAACTTTTCTTATTAAGGTAGAGTGTTAATATTGAGTAGGAATAAACGTTGTCTTAGATAAATATAGTTATTCTTATTCTTAAAAATATTCAATGTACCTCTATTTTTTTTAATGATATTTGTATAAAAGTGTTTTTTTTTTAATGATATTTGTATAAAAGTGCTTTTTTTTTTTAAATGGATATAATATAAATAAGAGAATATAATATTGTTTCAAGAATCTATGGAGTAATAATGTTGAAAATGTTCTAAAAAAGTTTTTTTTTTAAAAAAAATGAAAATGTGTAGATGTGATTGGAATTTAATGAGTAGTAGCTATTGGTTAGCTTATTGGGTTGAACAAACTTTTTATTTGAGTACCAAAAAATATTATTATGTTCTTACGTAACGTAAAAGCATGCCTAGTTTGTTCTTTTTTCTTTTCTTTGTCAACTAGCTTTTTATATATATATCGAGCAAACGTTCAGTATTCGATTCGATATTTTTTGATAATTAATATTTAAAAGTGAATATTGAATTTTTTTATGCAACACACATGTTAAAAAAATTCTACCGACTCACTATTATTTGATGCAACACACATATTTAATTATTTACACCATTGAACTAAGTCTTAATGGTAGGTGCAATTAGTTGTAATTAAGACCAACTTTCCGTTAAATCATCGAACGTAAAAAAAAATTATTTACTCGACTAATTTATATTTATATTATATGAGGTCCATACTAAAAAAATTATTTTAAAAGTTCCTTTTATTTTCATGGCTTAAATTCAAAAAAAAATAATTTATTAAAGGTGAAGATCTCAGTCAAGAGTAGGATCAGATCTATAAAATTATGTAAGTCTCGTTATAGGAGGAAAAATTATCTCGGAGATTTTTTTTCATTCTTATGACTCGAATTTTAGATCTCCAGAGTGGAGAGCTCTCATTTAGGAGGAGAATCTATAGGATAAAGTATTTATATTATTCATGTGTACTCAATAATTTTTCTCCAAAATTTTATATTTATATTTAAAAAATAATTAATGTACACTAATATTTAGCTCAAAACCATTACATTAGTCAAGTTATATATGAGAGTTTAGTTTCTAACTCTCATTTTATCCTTATTAAGAATGTTTACGAGAGTTTTTAAAGTACAAATCTCAAAAATCTTATATTATTTTCTTAAAAATTGTATGTAATCAAATATCAATATATAATTAAAATAAATAAATTATTATTAACTTAAAATAATTATAAAAATACATAAATTTTAATTTTCGAATTCTATACATCCCACCATACCTCTTGAT
The DNA here is from genome assembly GCA_016801875.1 of Solanum sitiens. NCBI lineage: Eukaryota > Viridiplantae > Streptophyta > Magnoliopsida > Solanales > Solanaceae > Solanum > Solanum sitiens. The sequence continues at coordinate 1,955,618 of JABWTJ010000031.1, read as the reverse complement.
AATATTATAAGGTCATATATTCATCCAAAAGTATTTGCTTTTTTCATTTGTTGGAAGTCACCAATTGTTAAAAGATTCGATTGGACGGTGTATTTGGTATATTATTGGTTGGACCAAACTTTTATTATTACTATTATTATCACTCCAAAAAAGAGTATAATTTTCATCCACTTTTTTTGTTCATTTTGTAGTACACATACTTTGTGTTGTAGTACCATATCTATTTAGCATGCAGTACAAAATCACAGCCACGTACAAACACACAAACCATTAAAAAATAAAACGTATAAATGAATTTATACAAAACAGAATAACTTGTATAAAATTAGATGTTTATAGTGAATTATACAAATTAAAAACTTCATGCAAATATGGAATTTGCTATAGAGCATAGTTATGCAAATTATAGTTATAACAAACAAATATGATTTTTATGTTTGCTATATGTGAATTTTTTTTTTAAAAAAAGAGAAAATTATATATAATGAATGACAAACTATTAATTCAGATTAAATGCTATAACTATAATTTGATTTAATTGTGCCCTGTAGCAAATATGTTGTTAATCGCCTCTCTCCCTTAAACTCTCGCTCGCCACTCTCCCTCACCTCTCTTGCTTTATACAGACAGAAATGTATAAATTGTGTTTTCGTTTGTATAAAGCGAGAGAAAATTGTATATACAGATGCAAATACATATATCTTCATTCTATACACTTATAATTATACAAATATTTCTCTGACGGTTTTCTTTTGTCTTTCTCTCTTTCTCGCTTTATACAAACACAAATTATACAAACTACAATGTATAATTTATGTTTGTATAAAGAGAGAGAGAGAGAACGATATTTCATATACAAACGTTTTATTTCGATTCAATTGTATACAAAATTTTATACAGAAATACAATCACATAAAATTGAATTCAGAGGATACCAATGAATTATATAAACGAGCGATTGGCAGCAATTTATACAAATTGTCTGTCAGCAAAATTATACAAATCTAAAGAGGAGCTAGTGAATTATACAATTATTTTTTTGTATATATGTATAGTGAAATAACCACTGTCTTTTGTATATATGTATAGCGGAAATAGCATAGCAAAGTTTGCTTTAGAATGCAATTATGCAAACTATAGTTATAATATACAAATATACTTTTTATATTTACTATATGTGAAAATTGCTAAAAAAAATCCGACCCTACTAAAAAGAGGGAAAACCCATTAAATATTGTGCTAGATCGTAAACCCAAAGCCCAAATGCTTAACAGGCCCAAAGGGCAATTTCATCCAGGCCCATTTCATAAAACGGATACTTGTCCTATTGGATTACCTACAAATCATATTGGATCTTCATGTTTTTTCCAAAAAAATCATTCTACAAAAATTGAATCGACCGATAAATCGAATAAAAAAAATATTATTGATTTATTATTATTGGGTTATTGGACTAATGGTTTCTTAATAGTTTTATTAAAAAAATTATCAGGTTATCGGTTTGATATTGATTTTTAAAAATATTATGACAAAGAAGTCATGGGTAAATCTATAATTCAAAATAAATCAATAAAAATCAGGTTTTTCAATTTTAGATCTTTTCCCAAGTAAAGTCTTTATATAAACACTTAAGTTGTGTTTCAAATATTTCTTTTGTCATTTCAAAATACAACTACGTAATATTTTTCTAACACGTACATAATATGTAATTAGTGATGACAATACAATATTCAAATAAAAAAATTGCATAAAAAAATATTGTATATGCATAAGTCATAATTAAAATGATCATAATAAATCATGCTAAAATAAGTCTAACAAGTATTAATTACATGACTAACATTAAAGAGAAGAATACAATCACATTAATATATATATATATATATATATATATATATATATATATATATATATATATATATATATATATATATATATATATATATTGCCATTCATAATGTTGGATTGACTTATTTTTCGGGTAGCATTAATATTGATTTGATATTGATTTAAGCATTATGAGTTACTAATATTTATGGGCTATAATTTTACTGAACCTACCTTACCTCAAGCACAATTAATCCACTCAAGCACGATGAATTTTGTAAAATTAAAAGAAATATCAATCGACAATCGCACATGAAAATAACAATTTACAGATATCAATATAAAAAAATACCGAATCAACAAGAAAAAAATGCTTTACATGCCATGCTTAAATTGGGTGACCCTGTGGCCAAATCAGAAATTATATTTTGCCAAATTTGTAGGGCATCCAAGTTTAAATTTGTAGGGCAAATGTGGGAGAAATTTGTAAGTTGTTTATTGGTGGACAGATTTGGCACATAACAAATATATATTTATGAGTTTAAGTTATATATGATACAAATAATTTATTTTTCATTTCCATAAAAAGAGTTGATTAAAGCAAAGATGAATCTAGAAATTAAGATGTTGAATTTCTACGACTTTTGATTTTATAATCAAGTGTTTAAAGATAGACTTGTAGGTTCCTACAACAAGTCCAAATTAATATACATTTATAAGAAGAGTGAAGTAAGTGTTTTCGAATTTGAGTCGAGTATGAAAAAAGTCTTGTTGGAACTGATTCCTCTAATAGACCTAGCAATATTCAATTTAGATTTAGTCAAACTCTTATACAGATATCAAATATCGAATAAAAAAAACTAATGGATGCTGCCAATTTGTAGGTTATCAACTTTAAATTTGTAAGGGGGCCACAGGGCACATGTTTTTTTTTTGAGTTGTTTATTGGTGGATAGATTTGACATACGATAAATATATATTCATGAGTTTATATCATTCAAAAAAGAATATTGCATTACCAAAATAGGCAAGTTGAAATATACGTGGATCTAGAATTTATTAATTTGGGGTTTTATAACAATTTTAAATTAATATATAATAATAATTAAGTTTATAATTAAATATTTATAAATATTTAAAATTTAAATGAGTATTACAAGATTTTCATGAATCGCAATATAATCAATTCGCTCCGAAGGATGAAAGCAAATAAGGAAAAATGTTTTGCATATTGATCTTGAATATCACAATATATATATATATATATATATATATATATATATATATATATATATATATATATATATATATATATATATATATATATATATATATATATTACAGAATCTATTATTATTATTTTTTTGCAAAAACGTCTTAAAGCATTTTATTAAAGTTTAATTTTTAAACATATTCTATTAAGCCGCCTTTAAATATTTATAAACAAATTTTACCTACCTTAAAATTGGAGCCTCGTAAATTAAATAGTGGTCCATGAATAAATACCATAAATCATAAATGGGCCATCTTATTAAATTACTGTATATTATATAAATTTTATATAAAGACGAATTTATAATTCTTTTGCATATTTATATTTAATAGAATTTAATCGATCGCAACAAATAATAAAATAGCAATATTTTTTCCCCTCAAAAGTTACCAACACATGCATGTTAAAGGATAAATGCTAATTCACAAAAACTTTTAAAGACCTTAATATTTAATAAAACCCAAAATAAGTTCCATAAAGGGAATTGATAATATTGTATAATTAGTGATTTAAGTCATTTTAATTTAATTAAGAGGAAATTTCTCCATGTTGAACCATATTAGTAGCAATCACAAAGAATGTGGTGCAATTAGTCACTTTTGATTAGAGTTTTTGAATTCGATTCCTGGAAATGAAGAAATTTCAATCACAAAACACTTCTCTTTTAAATGGATCATATACAATGTATATCTGAATTAATTGAAACAATCAATTTTAGATACTAGAGAGTAGCGGCGGAGCTAGGATTTTTAATAGGGGGTTCAAAATCTGAAAAAGCAAACATACGAACTAATCGAAGGGGGTTCGACATCTACTATATATATATAAAGAGTAATTTTAAACATGTATAAATAGTAAGATATTCCGCTGAAGGGGGTTAGGGTGACCCCCATGACATATTGCTGGCTCTGCCCCTGCTAGAAAGTAATACAACAAACGATAAACCATATTTTAGCTAAAAAACTTCAAATGCCCCTCCTCCTCCTAACCACCACCGGAAGCCCGCCTCTCACGGTTGCGGTCAACCCCGGATCGAACCGAAGCTCACCGCCGACCGCCACGGCCCGAATTTCGAAGTGTTGCAACATAGAAGCTACTACACACTTCATTTCCATTAATGCCAATTCTTTACCTAAACAAACCCTAATTCCACCTTGAAAAACAGGATATTTAAAAGGACTTTTTTGACAAAATATACCATTTTTTAACCAACGTTCTGGCTTAAATTCCATATAATCTTTACCCCAAATATTTTCCATTCTCCCCATTGCATACACATGATATGTCACCCTATCATTTTTACCAACAAATGTACCATCAACAAAAACATCATTTTCACTAGCAAATTTTGAATCAAATTGTACTGGTGGATATAGCCTCATACTCTCATGAATCACAGCATTCAAATAATGCATTTGATTCATTTCTTCAAACTTCAAAAACTCTTCATTTTTCTCGATGACACGACTCGTTTCTTCACGAATTCTCAATTCAACGTCAGGATGACTCGTTAACAACCAGAATACACTTGTTAAACCCGAGGCCACCGTGTCACGCCCGGCTAATATAAAACTTATCACAATATCTCTTAAATAAACATCATTATCAACCATAGTCATAAATCTTGATAAAAGATCTTGATGATTTGAATAACCTAATTTCCTTTTTTGCCTTATAACTTCATTTGCAAGTACATTAATATCCTCAATAGCCCCTTTTAATTTTTTTTCTGTTCCAATATCAAACAATCTCTTGATCTTCCATATCAATGGTGATGCTACCATTGCCCTCTCTGCTGATAATTTTGTAGCCAAATCGAACGAATACGCGAAATGTGATAGAGGAAGGGATAGTTCAAGACAACAAGGGTCTAAACCAAAAGAAAATTTACATATGTTATCAAATGAAAATCTTCTAAAAACATCTTGTAAATCCAAAGTTTTAAAATCATGTTGTGATGATGATAAAAGTGGTATAAGTCTAAAATTAATCTCATTTTTCACATTGTTAAATGCATAAGACCTAATAGACATACTACAAAGTTCAAGACTAGACATTTTCCTTTGAAACATCCATAAATCACCATCAACATTAAAAATACCATCACCTAATAAATCACCAAGTATCATTGAAAAAGGCTTCCCTTTAGGGTAATTCAAGAAGTTGGTTTTGAGCATGTACTCCACATTACTTGGATTGGCTGTGATTATGTTGTCAAGAACATGTATTCGTATCGTTTGTGATGGCGAATTACGCAGAAGATGAGCATACCAATCACCAAGATTTGTATATTGTTTTCTCCAACTAGATGTAAGGTAACAATGGCAAATGTCACAAGTGCACCATGACCAAAACTTGTGTCTTAACAACAAGAGTAAAACAGAGAAGACAATGGTGAAAGTAAAGAGAAAATAGCCAATAGACAATTGCAAATATTGCAACAAAGTGTATACTTGAGACTCCATTGAAGAAAAAATGAGTATCACACAAAAAGCAAATATGAATTTAGAGTGGTAGGCTAAGTGCATTGCATTTTCTTATATAAATAATACTTTCTATCTGTTCAATAATAGTTATTATTATTGATTTGACGTAGAGATTAAGCAGCAATAAATGATAAGTGTAATTTTACCAAATCATCATCTAAACATTGAAAATTAAATCGTATTTAACAGCAAGAGTAAAATAAACAGTACTATATGATAAATTATTTAGTGGTTTTACAAACTGGACAATTATTGTTGGACATCTAAAAATATACTCCCTTCGTCTATACGGAAAACGTTATAAATTGTGATTTTTTTTTGCATATGAATATAACAAAAAAATATATCATAAAATCTAATAGTTTGATTCTTAAAAAACTATGACAACTGAACTGGACGGAATGACGAATGTATTAGGGGGGCTATTGCAGCACATGATAGATGAGGTGCTTTGGTAATCCCTATAAGGCCATCACTTTCATATACTTTTTTTCCCTATATATGGTACAAACTTAACTAAATATTATGATTTTTTGTCTATGCTTGAGTTACATGTTTTCAATGTTGCAATGTCTAAAGATTTCAGTAGACAGTTTGTATACAATTTTTTCAATTGTACTCCTTTTACCGTTTTTATATTATATGATAAAAGAATTTACCTACTGAAGTATGGGTGAAAAAAAAGGATAAATTATAGAAATCTTACCTTTAAGTTCTCTTATTACCATTATCTCCTATTAGTTTCATAAATTTCCAAAATTCCTCATTTTCACGCATCAAATTAATGTACCAGCACATCAAATTAATATATTTCGTGCATCAGATTAATGTATATCGCTCATCAGATTAGTGTATCATGTATAAAATATACATCAGATTAGTGTGTCATGTATAAAATGTAATGTATCTTACTTAACGATTAATGTATCTCGCGCATCATATTAATGTATCAGCGCTTATATTATTGTATCAGTTTGAAGAATTTTTATAATTATAAACTTATAAGAGACAAATGATAATTTTGCCTTAAAAGTATGTGATTCTGTCCTTTGTCCAAAAAAAAAGAAAGAAGGGGGGGGGGGGTAATTAACATGCATCGGATCGTTTAATTGATAAGATGAAAATAATAATTGTAGGATATCTTATGAGATATATATTTACATATGAGAAAAAATAATTAATTACTCTATTCAAGACATGTAGATTGTTAGGTATTGACTTTATATATATATATCATGTATTTAATAGTTGTATATACTGTACTCTCTTCGTCTCTTTTCAGTTGTCATAATTTTTCTTAACGTCAAATGATAAGAATTTTGATTAATATTTTATGATACATTTTTTTTATATTAGTATGCAAAAAATTACAATTTATAGTACTTTATATGATTTTTGAATAGCTAAATTTTAAGTATAAAATATCAAATAAATATTATTTAATTTAACTTTAAAAATTAATTAAATTAACTTTAAGAAAGGAAACACGGAAGAAGCTACTATTTGGTGACCCCAAGGATTACAAGGTTGACTAGGGATTGTAAATTGTAAGAAAATACGCATGCCATTGCATCACTCTTTCAATGCTCCACCGATCCATTTTAATTATCGTATTTATTAAAAAGTATAAAAGTAATTTAAGATATCGTGTGATTATCTATTAAATTTTTATTTTGATCACTAATTTTTGTGATTTTTATCTAGAATCACGTTTTTGGTGAAATGAAAATGCATCGGTGTCAATCATCTCTTCCGAACTTTTCTTATATGTTCCTCTTTTTTATACGTCTGAACTATCTCAATCTTTCTTCTTACATCTTGTCAATTACTGTTCACTAAGGCCACTTTTATCTTGTCTAGTGTAGATATTTATTTTATAATTTTTATTTTTATTTTCTTAATATACTTAGATATTCATTTAAATATTTTTATTTTATTATATATATATTTTAAACGTGTGAATTCTTAACGATCCAACGTTATATCGTATAACATAATTGGTTTTATTAAGTTGGGCCCTGGTCCAAAATCACCACACTCTATAAACTGAACTTTCTTCTATCCCAATGTGATATAAATGTTTCTTTTCTTTTTTTAATATACTTTTTTTTTGTTTTTCGAGTTTAGGACCACAAAAAAATACTCCCCCTTTAAAAAAAAATACCTTATTTCCTTTTTAGTATATTTTAAAAAAATATTTTTTTTCTTTTTTGATAATATTTTAATTTTAACTGTCACATAATATATTTAAGATAGCAAAATTTAAAGACATTTTGATACATTTGACATAACTTTAATTTAAAACTACAAGAATAAAAAAAATCTTTTTTTTTCTTAAACTCCGATCTAAGTTAAATTAGGTCAATCTTTTTTGAAACGGAGAAAATATTTATTTTTTCTGCTGACAAATTTCACTTTTTAACAAAAATGACAGTTAAAAGAAGTACTTCAAAGATTACTCATTACTCACGTAAATTCTTTTTTCTTTTTACCATTTTTATTTTTTATTAAAAGTACACCCTTATATTAAAGATTTTTTGTCAAATTAAATTAATAACTATATTAGAAGAGTGAGTAACTCTGTTGGTATCAACTTGTGTGCTTGCTGTCAAAATTTCAATTTATTGAGGATAATTTTGTCATTTTTGGTAACTATCTAATTCTCAATATTGCTCCACCTGATCTTAATTGTCAACTCATTGCTACAGGTGGCATTCATGTCAAAATCCTAATTCTCATCAATGTCTTCTCTCTATTCTTTGTAAATGCAAACATTCAATTTTTATATTCAGTCAACGAATTGAACACGCCAAAATGCAACACAAAAACCACATCAAAAAAATCATAAACGATTTCCAACATCTCCTTCAATTTCTTCAAAATGAACCTAAAAATTCCAAATTTCACTTTTTGATTTGAATTTTCAATTTTGCAGAACTATGTTTTTTTTTTTTTTTTAAATCTTCTGAATGTACATGAAAAACACTTTTTCATCTTCTGGGCTCTTCGTCTTTTTTTTTTTTTGTCTTTTTAAATACAAGAATCATTTTTTTCAACAAATACAAAAGGAAATATTTTTAATTTATATAAGCCTTTGAAGGAGAAAAGAAAGTATATATAAAAGTTTAGATGATGGGTGGGATTTAATTTATTGGCTTTTGAATTTGGTTGATTTGCAAGGAGGAAATTTTAGGAGGATAATAATGAAGTTTTTTGAACTGAAAATGATTATTAGCAGTGTAAAATAATTTTTGATCATCTTTTAGAAGCTCATGCAAATGCTTATGTGACATAATTTCAAAAATAATAAATTTTTTTATTCGCTGATGAAAAGCAAATAATAAGTTGAGATTCAAGATCTGTAAATGGGTTCCGAGTTCTTCAGGTATGAAATGCAAAATTGAAGAGAATTTAACATAAAAAATATCAAAGAAAAAGTGAGGGAGATATAGTTAAAAAATGAGAAAGTTAGACAAATATAATAATTAGGGATTTAGTGTAATGACCCGGACTCGAAAGGTAATTTTTTTTTATAATTTTGAATAGTCATTGAACTATAGTTAATTAATTTGTGGATAATTTGATTAATTTTAATAATAATGGGCCAAGTTAAAATAATAAAATAGGTTAGTAGAAATTATTAATTTTAATACACAATTAAAATTTAGAAGGAAAAAAAAGAGAAATAACATTAAGAAGTTTGAGTGGGCGGCGACCGAACTCGAGACTTGAGAAACTGCACTATCAGGTAATATATTATGCTAATTCTTTGATATTTTATAGTTGTTGGAATGAAATATATAACCTGTAATATAGTTTTGTTAATTTGGTTGGAAAAAAAAAGAAAATAAAAATAAAGAAATCGAAAGGAATGGTAATTGATAAGTTTGTTCAATGTATTGAATTTTTGGGAGATAATTTGTCACTCAATCATCGGCTAATCATATTGCCAATGATTGATGCATGTAGTAAATTGCAGTAAGATAAAATGAATGAAAAAAATTAATTAGAGTCAATGTGGGTCCCTAGAGAATATTGGAGTAATTTCTTAAGAGCATTATTCATTATTTTAATGTTATTATTAAGTTAGTATAGTAGTAGTTATGATAAAGGAAATGTAGCAGTGATAATTCACGTGATGTTGCATCAATCTGGAGGTTTTGGAAAAATCGGAGAAAAGAAACAGTACGCTGTTATTGTTATAATCTATTTTTTTGGGTTTCAATTGGACAGTTAATGGAAATTAAATGGTTAGTATTTTACAAATATATTTATATTTTCTATACATTCTACACTATAATTTTCAGATAGGTTAAGTCACGAAATTTTTGAGGATTCAATATACATTGTCAGTGGTTATAGGTTGAGCATAGGAAGTTAAATTGAGGGTCGGAATATAATATAATTATCTTATAAGATAAAAAGGTGTTTGAATTGTTTGTTTATTTAAATTAAATTTAGTATTTATTATACTGTATTACATGAACACCGTTAGAATGGTGATATTGGAGGGGTTGAAGCTTAACCTTATGCTTTAAACTTAAAAAGCCTATACTAATATGGGTGTTATTAGTGGACATGGATTCCCTCAGAAGAGTTAAAAAGAAAAAATATATTAATTACATACTCTGTCCAATAATAATTATTCAATATTAATTGATACGAAAATTAAAAATAGTAAATGATATAAGTAATTTTATCAATTATTATTATTAAAATATAAGTCATCTAAATATTGAATAAATAAATAATAATAATAACAATTTATTTATTAATTTTATAAATAAAGCTATTATCGATTTAGAAGTCCTACTATTTAAAGTGATTGGAACAGAAGTCGAAGCCTAGAATAAAATATTTAATATTTGAATCCACATGCATAATTCAATGCATCTCATCAGTCATGAAAATTTGGAAGGGATAATACTATTTTTAGTTACTCGATTATTAATAAATTTTTAATTATAATAATAAAATATTTATTTAGATATATTTAATTTAATATTAATAAAGAAATTTTTTTGCTCGTGAATCACAGATTTTCAACAATATTAATGGTTTTACCATTTAATTTCTCATGTACTAATTAATATTATAATACTTTATATTTATGTGTGACATTCAAAAAAAAAAGAATAAGAGATCAAAAGCATACTTAATAAAAAAAAACATATTAGATTATATATCATAAAAGTTAAAATTTCAATTTACGAATTAAAAGGGTATTAAGTTATTATAATTATTGTATATACTTTCTGTTTTAATTTATATGACATGATTGAAATTTTAAGATTCAAGTTTTTAAATTTTAATGTAAATTTGGATTAAAATTTTAAAATATATTTAAAAATTATGTAAAAAATATTACAAAAATTATAATAATTAAAAAATTAAAATATTTTTAAAAACTTATGATACGCTTTAGAAAACGTTAAATTAATTTTCAAAAAATTTAACTGTGCCACATAAAATAGGACCGAGAGAATAATATATACCAGTTTCTAGTGATATCTAGCGATCGGCTAGTGCTGAGATTCTTTTTTTATGGAATTATTAAATTATGAAAGACTAAATAAGTAAATAAATAAGCATATCATCAATAATCCATGATAAGTTTAATATGAAAAATTTATATTATCTTCTCATTAACTTAATGATTTTCGAGATCCTAATTTTTCAAACACGTGTCCTAACAATAATTACTTTATACGTTTGGATTTATGTGATAAAGTTTCTTTTTTTCAAATACAAACACTTTATGTTTCAATAATAATTACTCATAAAATCTTTAAATTTTTTTAAAATAAAATTTATATATTTATAATCTTTGTAAAAAATAGTACAAATTATAATAATTAACAATTTTTAAATCTCGAAATCTAATCTGTGTCACACGAATTGCAGAATAGAAACTAAGAACAAGAACATGGCTTAGATATCGCATGTTTTGAAGTGATAAGGTCAATGGTCAATTTAAAAATAACAATAACAACATACCAAATGCCTATAAGTGGGCTCCTTAATAATGTATACGTAGATCTTATTCTTATATTAATAAATAAAGAATTTGCTTTTAGATAGATCTTCGATTAAAAAAATATATATTAAAGTAGGTCGTCAAAAAATATAGAGATGAAAAAGCCATGATAAAATATTTAAGATAATATAATAAAATATTATATTAAAAAAAGGAACAATAACTATAACAAAATAATACAGTAATTGAAGTACAAGAAGAAATGGACAGTAATAGAAATCGGAGACCAAGAAACTATAAGAGCATTATTACGACTACTAGTATATATGGAAGGGAAAGTGAGACAACGTTCTCTACCAACTAGCATTCTACGTATGTTTGTTTATGTCCACTATAGTCTCCTATTTTAGGTCATGCATTAGGTAATTATGAGACATGTCATGTCTAATCACTTCTGCACAATACTTCTTCGACCTACCTTTGTTTCTCCAAAATTCATCCATAGTCAACTCTCACACAAACGCACTGGATCATCAGTGTATCTTCTCTTCACATGTTCGTTCAAGCCATCTGATTTTCTGACATCCTGCATCTTGTCCCCACATGAGGTCACTCTGACCTTGTCCGGGATATCTTCTCTTCACACGTTCATCTTATCATCCTCATTTTTTACAAATTTGATGTTATGAATGTGAGGGTTCATGACGAACCATCGGTCCACCATACAATATATTAGTTTAACCACCACTTTATAGATCTGACTTTAAATTTTGGTGTCAGCTTCTTATCACACAAGAATACTTCAAATATTGTGAGTCTCTATTTCATCCACCCTGCATCTAACAATTTGTGACATCATCATCAATCTCTCTGCAACCTTGGATAATAGCCAAAAAATACTTGAAACTTCCTCTCTTACGGATGACTTGGATACGAAGTCTCACTTCAATGTCATTCTCATGTGTTTCGCCACTGAACTTGCACTCCAAATATTTTGTCTTGTTTTTAGTTAAATTTTCAATAACTAAGTTTCACACTCAATTCTTACATATTACTTTCTCTTTTTTATTTATGTGATTTTTTTTTTATATTTTTTGAGAGTTAATTTGAATAAATTTTAAATCTAATTAAGAAAGTAAATAAGAATTTTAGAATTTACATGTTAAACCAAAAAATACATAAAAATATACAAAAATGATCTTGAATTTCAAAAAATATTTTTATTCAAATAAACAAATAAATTAAAATGAAAGCATAATAAAAATTGTAAAGGTTGAAACTTGAACCCATTCTAAAAGTGGAGTTAGGCAAAGTTTATATACTTATTCCACAGTCAATTTAATGGATAAGGAATTGGAATATTTTTGACAATAATTGATTAAGAGAATATTAGATCAATCATTTTGAACCATTGAATTTGTTTTTTCAAAGTCATTGGATATATATTAGCTTAATAGAATCACCATAAGACTAATTGCCTAAGTACATGCATCATGTTTTTTATTTATTTTTTAAAAAAAACTATATCCTCTTTGAATAATATTATTGATCGAAATTGAGTCTTTATTAAATCTTGAACCAACGTATGAAACGAAAAATTTTAATATTGCTTTTCATATGTTAGTTTAGTTGATAAGAGTATCTGTCAGATAATTAATTATCATGTCGAGTTTAATCAATTGACTTTATCCCACGAGATTAGATGTTGTATTTATTCTATTGTTACTTATGATTTGTCAATAAGAAGTACTCATTTTTTTAAAACAAAGTTATGAATTAATTGTGCTTAGGTAGTATTTACTTAGTAGATTAGTTAATTACCTCTTCCACTTTTTTCTTTTAGGTAGGATACAGTTGAAACAAAACAAGCTATATATGACTATAAGCCTCAAATATCTACGAACGATCAAGATTGAAATATCAGTCGATAACATGATCGGAAGATTTTAAGTTCAAATTATATTGATCTCATATTCACGCGACTTAGACAACGAAATTGAGTTGATGGAATAGCTAGTCATTGCCCCCCTTGAGACTTGAGTAACTATTTACCATTCTTAAAGATCTTGAGGAAAGATAACAAGTAATTTAATCAACTAATTTCTTAAACTTAATGTTACTAATTAATTTTCTTAATATATAATTTGTATGCCAAAATCTTATAAGACACCTAAAATGACCACAAAAGGGGTACACGTTTGATTTACTTTGTTTTTTGGGTTATAAAAGTAAAAAAATTATTATGATTCGAAAGTGGAGATAGAAGAGATGAAAGAAAAATTATTTTTAGATATATTCTCTTATTGACTTTGGCTACTAAAGTAAAACATATATTATTATAATTCGAAATTGGAAAAGAAAAAAAAAGCAAAATGAAAGGCACTAAGAACAATATTGTATCTTTTACCAATTATGGAATAATAAAAAGTATTTGAAAACATTCTCCTATTCGGCGTTTACTTAGTTTTATTCGAGCTATTAATAGTCTTAGAGACACCATTTTACTTAACTAGGTGAACATAAATACACACCATGACCCCTAATTTCTTGTCAAATTTAAGAGTGTTTTCAACGTTTCTCTTATTTTTTTAAATTAAAACTCATATGCTCCTATAAGATCAATATAAGACCACATGGCTATGTCATGTTTGGTAGATACTTAAGTTTAGTTAGTCAAGTAAATGAGTGTTTTTAATGCTGTCAATAGTTCAAAAAATAAAACTAATAATTTACACCAAATTCAATCTATTTTCAATAAAAAAAAAAATCTCCAATAAGAATTATAACAATAATCAACAACTAATTATTAATTAAGATTATTGAGAGTATATACCCCACCCCACAAATACAAGATAAAGGGTACCAAAATTCCAAAATACTTTTCCTATAAGTAGCTTAGCTTTCATTCTCATCAATCATCTAAACAACAAGAAAAAAGAAAAAATCTCAAACAAGAGAAACAACAATTCTCATTTATATAAATATATAGAGAGAGAGATAGAGATATGTCAAAGCAAGTGATTAGTAATAGTGTTTATTGGGAAAAAGGTGAAAAAGTGCCACAAATTTGTAGGAAGACAGAGAGGAAGTTGAGCTTTGAATTGAAGTTGGAAACAATTGAAGAAGAAAATGATCAAAAATATGTTGGTCAATTTTGCAAAATGTCTCACTCATCTTACAAGCTAGCTACTACTACTTCTAATATTAGTAAGGGCTAGTGTATATATCATGTGTATCACAAAAAAGATTGGCTAATAATTCAACTTTTCTTGTTTTAATTTGCAATTATAAGTTGTTATATGTGCAATATTTTTACCCCACTACACTGTCTATTTATTTTGGAGTTCAACTAATTTAAATTTGTAATTGAACGTTGTATCATGGGGACGGGGAGAGAGGAAGGTGGGGCAAAGTGCTCCCTATTCTAGACAAATTCTTTCTTTAAGGTTTGAACTCGGATTTTATGATTAAGGATGGAGGAATAATTATTGTTTTATTTGAGTCTGTTATTATCTAATTTGATGATAAAACAAATTATCTATTATAACAAACAAAAAATATCCTGATGATGTAAAATTTTCGTATAATAATTGTGTTAAACACTTAATTAGATTAGTTAAATAATGAATGATTTTAAGAAGAGTCAAATAGAAGCATATATACAGAAGTAATTATAGAAATTAAAGGCTACTTGAACAACACTTAAATTTAGTAAATACTCTAATTTTGAATATACATATTTAGACACCTGAATTCATCTCTATTATGTATGTTGAACACTCCAGGTCCCCAACTTACAAAATAATTGTCTATACACTTTTAAAATTTATATGTCACGTCAATGTCGAATGTTCAGAGACAAGTTACGTTGTAGTACTTCAGTTTCTAAAACAGACTAAATTGAAATGTCTAGAAATACATTTTCAAAGTTAAAATACTTACTTACAAACTAAAATCAAATTTAAATGTTCGTTTATATATTATATATCTTATGAAAAAATATATATTACTCATATGATTGATAGACATAAAATATTGGGTGGCTATCATCAATTAGAACATATATATTTATATTTGTTCTTTAATTATAAGACACACTAGATCTCCTCAACTAAAGAACATATTCCTTTTTCATTATTGGTCTTGGTTGAATATTACTCTTTAAAGGTTTTTCCACTGAAAATAAAAAATCCATTTATTTTTCTTATTTTACATTCTCTCTAATATATATATTTTTGTAGCATAGAATTACAGAGATAAATATATATTAGACATATAATATACATATGTTATACACATCTATAGAACATAAACAATCGAAGTATATATACATTGACCATGTTGGTAATTAGTTGGCCCAATGGTAAATTTACGTAAATTTCCCTAACTTATATCTAGGGCTGGGCGTTCGGTCGGTTCGGTTCGATTCGTAAATATCGGTTCGGTTTTTCGGTTTTCGGTTTGGCCAAATGTAAAACCAAATCAAACCGAAATAAATTTGATTTGGTTCGGTTATTATAATTTTGGTTCGGTTTATTTCGGTTTGGTTTCGGTTTAACCAAATTTAATACAAATTTAGCAAGACTCAAACAATTATTTATCTCGTACAATTTGGTTGAAAAAATTGGCAAGCACAATTTCTGAAATTAGGGATTTATCATCAATGATAGGAAATTAGAAATTAGGAAGTGGGAAATGGGAATGGGTAATTCATAATTGGGTTAGGAATTTGGGTAGTTGGGCTGAGACTTAGGAATTTGGGTAGTTGGGCTGAGAATAATAGTTTGTGGGCTATTGGGAATTTGGGATGGATGGGCCGACTGGGAGTGGGAATGGGTAACATATTACATATATACGTAATACGTTAATACGTATACATAATTTCGGTTTTTCGGTTAACCAAATTTTTATATCTAAAAACCGAAAACCGAACCGAAAAACTGAAATATCAAAATTCAAAACCGAAACCGACCGAAATAACCGAAAAACCGAAACCGAAATAAAAAAAAAAACGGTTCGGTCGGTTTTTTCGGTTTGAACCATATTATGCCCAGCCCTAGTTATATCCTCATTTAAATTTATATAACATACTTTTCTAGTCAATTCTAAATAAGACGATGCACTTCTCATTTACCCTTACAGAGAAAATTTTATAATTAACTGGACAAATGTTATACTGATACTTTTAAAATCACAACTTGAATTATATATATATATATATATATATAGTTGCACAATGTAAACATATAGTCTTAAATATGTCATAACGTACGATGGTTGGTTGTTCACATCTCCCAGTATCATCTTTTTTTTTTTGGATCAATATCAGCAATGCAGTTCATCCAACGATAAACTTAATCCGAATATATATATATATATATATATATATATATATATATATATATATCTTAGGGACTCTTACCAAATGTACCATACGGAGCTTGAACCAACTAATTTATCAACACGATCGATATAAATATACAAACATATACACTATCCGTGAATATGTTGTGTATACACATGTATATTATATGTATATTTATCATAAAATATACACAACTTACACCGTAACATATTTTTTAAACTAAATGATCGAATGGTTCAAA
The DNA here is from genome assembly GCA_016801875.1 of Solanum sitiens. Taxonomy (NCBI): domain Eukaryota; kingdom Viridiplantae; phylum Streptophyta; class Magnoliopsida; order Solanales; family Solanaceae; genus Solanum; species Solanum sitiens. The sequence continues at coordinate 1,938,449 of JABWTJ010000031.1, read as the reverse complement.
CTCGTAATCATCCCTATTTACAATAAGAAGCTTAGAGAAGGCTTTAGAGCAGAAAAAACTGCAAACCAGCCTTGTTGAGAAGGATGAATTGCATCCCAGAAGAATGAAAATTCTGGGTTTTTGCATAATACATATTTCTTCTTATCTCCACAAATTCCCATGCAACATGGTTTCAATGGATTCTCAAAGTTTGAATTTCCTAAAAAAAAATTAAAGAGTGAAAAAAATTCAATAAATACATGATAAAACCGCGAAATAGTGCATAAGGTGCACTAATGAATTTAACGTACGTGTGATTAAAGTTCAGTAACCATACGTGAAATTAACTGTTACCTGGATGGTTTTGTTGTATGTTCAAGGCAGTCATGAAGGCATTATAGAGATCAATAATGAAGAAATTTGGTTTACTAGTTTGATTGTTGAGTTTGTCTATAATTTGATGTAACATTTGATTGTGAAATATTGAAATAGAATTGGCATATTCACTACAATTTTCATAAGAAGAAGTAATTGTCATTTTTGGTAAACAGCCTATGGGTTCCATTGTTGTTATGCCTATTTTTTGAACTCCTAATCCATGTATACGTCTAAGGTTTAATTCAAGTTGACTTAATATTGATTTAGTAACATTGCCCAAGTCCTGCACCAAAAAAATAAAAATAAAATTAGAAAAAAAATAATGAGATCTGTACTCTTTCATTGTTAATCAGAGATTTTGAGTTTTAGTCAAAGGGTATGAAGTTGTCTTTGTTAGAAAGAGAGAGAGCTTTTACCACTCAACGTGGAACTTTCTGACGTGAATGTAAATCTAGTCGAATTTCAATGTGTATACCAAATTCAGGAGAATCTGAAGAAAAAAAATCCCAAGCTAAATCTAGAGATTACTTGCTTGTATGGGTGTTTTTCTTTGGAGGTGGGGGTGGGGTCGGGATTGGTACTTGGTCCTCACCCGGTGTCTGGTATAAGTATTAGATAGAATAAATTTCTGTATATATATAATGAAGGTGTGATGTCCCAACTTAATATAAAAAGTTTCACATTGACAGAACACTAGAGATGTTGGGTATATAAGTAATATCATGCCTTATCAACTGGGACACGCTTTAAAGCCGTGCAGGCCTGAACGAACGATATCATTAACAGATTGGATCGTTACAGAAGATAATAATAAAAACGACTTTGTATTCCTTATTAAGACTTAAAATCGAAATATGTGATTAAAAATGAGTTTTTTTTTTTTTTTTGGAACTCCATCATGGTACTTCTCAAAGACAATTTTCTAGGTAAGCAAAAGCAAGAAAATAAGACCATATAGATAACCAAACATGAATTCTACATACATTATTAATTATTATACCTCCATATTGTTGAATATATATATATATATATACACATAAAATTTAAATTAGTTTAACAACTTAATTACCTCCATATTATTGTTATTTTTGGTGATGAAAGTAGCATAATCATTGCCTGCCACAGACACAATAGCAATTGAATTGTACATTTGTTCCTCTTCTTCAATAAGTTGTTGAAAATAATTAATTTGTGTTGTCATATTTGGTTGGTTTACAAAAGTATTGAATACACCTGTGCCTCCATATGCAAAATTTACCCCATAATTATCCATTTCATGTGATGATATTTTCTTTCTATTAGCATAAGGTTGTGGAGATTTTATACCAAGGAATGAAGCTGCATTAATTAATTATAAAGTCAAATAAAAATATATATTAGAAAACAATAGAAATTTAAACTTAATGAAAAGGCGAAATCTAGAGATTTTCTAGAACATAAGTATATCACCAGATAAAAAGAGAAAAAAGAAAGTATTAAGTTATGAAAATCGTTTTGACTTTATTTACTCCGATCGAGTGAATAATTAACTCAATATTAAACCAAGTACATCTTTTTGTCTATAATTCATTATTTATTATAATTTAACTCATGATTTTGATAGTCTTAATTTGCACATTTGAGACCACTAATTTTCCCAAACAAAATATAAAGAATTAAAAAGAAAAGAAAAGAACAGTTTGATATACAAAACATTTCACAGGATTCAAAGAAAAAATGGCACGCTAGAGATGTCATGCATGTAAATAACATAGCGTAATGCAAACATTAGTGACACATGTACCAATAAAATCAGTTAGTACGAGGCCGTCGGAGAATCTTCCAGAAGGATAACCAGGATAAGTGAAGCCATAAGGTTGTTTCCAAGAACTAGACATAGATTTTGGCCAATTCCCAGTATCTACATATGAGTCTCCAAAAACAAACAGCTTAATTTCACCATGTTTGTGCTTCCCATCATGTTGTCTTTTGAGTACAACATCAACCTCCTCAATCATGTCAACTCCTACAAAGAAAAATATATATATATATATATATATATATATGCTGACCAAGGGAGGATCCAATATTACGGTATTCGATTTATCTGAATTCAATATTTTTGATGCGGGGCATAAAGTTACGTTTTTAAAATCACTAAAATTGCAACAAATAGTAGATATACATATCAACTTCAGAAATATAATGAGGTCAATGCTAAAAACCCTTGAATACCAAATTCATAAAATTTAAATCTTAAATCAGTATATCCGCATGTGAATATCGTAGACCTTTTTTCTTGAAACGTAATGATATAGCACCTGTGTCTAACTCAACCCTAAAAGCTAATAAAAGAGGGGAGGTTTAATTTGTTCGTGTCACCAATTTCTTATCTCTCACCAACATCGAACTTCTTAACAAATAGAACAAACAAATTGAAAATTATTGAGAATATAATTAAATAATAAAAGTTATGCTCTTGTCTATCGATTTATGCTTTTAAATGAAATAGTCACACACTTCAATATAGTATCAAAGCAGATAGAGAGCCTGAATCAAAATCATGGTCACACCATATCAAAAAGAATTTTCACATACTCGACCACAGAAAAAAATCAGGCTCACAAATGAACAAGAGACTTCAAAATATATTTAAACAATGAATGTGCTCTATCTCTCTAACAGCTTAACCTATTAAGCTTTTTGATTCAATAAAATTAAACTTTTATCTTAAACTACAAGAATTGATGAGTGATGAAATTAATTACCAGGATGAAAAGTGGTCATATAAGTAAAGATACATAAACAGCAGAAGAAATAGCCTTTGTTTCCCATTTTTGAGTAATTCTGCAAGAACTAAAAATGTTGCTATATATCCTTAAAAACTAATGATATGTATATATAGAGGGTACTTTTTTTTTTTTTTTTGAAATGTTACGTGTCACAAAATAAATTAATTAATGTGGAATAAGGTTCATTAAATTTCTTATCTTCTTATTCAAAAGTAAACACAAGTTTCCATATTTTCCTTTATTAGTTAATCTAACATTTAGTAGTTGAAATGTGAATAAATAAAGACAAATTAGTTTTCATTAGGCAAAACTTTATTAGGGTAACGTACCATTATGAGGATAAGTGGTCTTAAATTATTTAACTGTCTACTTTTAAGGTTATTGGGTGTAGTCTCATATTTATTTTCAAATAAATAGATATTATTTGTGTTTTTTACTTGAAAGTGCACAAATAATTAAATTTGAGATCATTATTTAAGTTGTATCGAAAGTTATTGTTATTACTTTTTATATAAATTTATCAATTTCGAAATAGCTTAAGATATATAAGATTGAAATTGTAAGTATTTGTCTCTGAAATTTGATTAACAAAAGAAAAAAATTACAAGAGTTCATGTTTCAAGTTCGATAATCTTTTGACATTGAAACTGTATAATTCGCTATACATATACAGTTGAAGCAAATTGTATAAAACGAAGTGTATAAAACAAAAAAGAGAAAGACACTTGGACAGAGAACTGTATAAAAACGAAGTGTATAAAACGAATTGTATGATTATAAGTGTATAGAACGATTATATATAATTTGAATTTGTATAAAATGAGAAAGAGAGAAAGACAAAAGAGACTTGGCAGGGAATATACAATTGAATCGAATTGTATAAAACTAGAAAGAGAGAAAGGCAAAAAAAACTGGGCAGGGGAGTATTTTTATTGTATAATTATAAGTGTATAAGACGAAAATATATGTACTTGCATGTGTATATACAATTTTCTCACGCTTTATATAAACAGAAATGCAAATTATACAATTCGCTTCTGTTTGTATAAGTGAGAAAGGGCGAGGGTGGCGAGCGAGATTTGGGAGAGTGGCGAGCGAGATCTGGAAGAGGGGAGAGAGGGGAACAAAAATATATGTATTTATACAATTTCTTCTGCTTTATACAAATAAATTTTATACACTTGTGTTTGTATAAAAAGTGAGGAAGCGAGCGAGAGATTGGAGGAGAGTGGCGAGCTAGATATTTGGGAGAGAGGGGCCTGACAAATTTTGGCAAATGTTTGTTATGGAGCACAATTAAATCAAACCCTAGCTACTCCATTTATTTTAGGATATTAGTTTGCTATTATATATAATTATCCCTAAAATATATAGGACTGAAATTATAAGCATTTTTGTATATGAAATTTGATTAACAAAAGAATAGAATTATAAGAGTTCATGTTTTAAAGTTCGATAATCTTTTGACATTTTGAAGTGTGGTATTAGTTTGTCAAGGTCAAATTTTGGATATTATTACTCAAAATTTTACTTGATTTGTCAAAGCCAACTTCGAATATTTCTATACGGTAAAGCTTTAAATATTTTTACATGAACCCGATCATGTATATAACGAAATTTTATATATTTTGCATGGAGTTTACGACTTTTCTTCTACTCACAAAACTTACCCTCGATTATGATCTTTAAAAAACACTTATTCAATTTTTTAGATTTTAGAACATTACTAAAATCATTCAATGAGATAGATTTTTTCATATAAGTAAAGTATAAATGATAACGAATATAACACGATCAAGACCTAATTCTCACTTCAACTAAGATTAATTAATACATATTTTAACTTCATTAAAGTTATACTAAGTTAATATAAACACTCAAAACAAACCTCCTAGATCACACATGCTTGATAACTTGGACAAGAATAACTATTGAACAAACCAAAAAAAAAACTATTATATAATAAAAATATTAGTAATATCTATTATCATTATAATATTTTGTTAAAATCAAATTATTTATTTTAATTTGACATAAATATAAAATAAGTAAACTTAAATATCAAATTGGTTATATTTTTTTTATTTTATTGGAAAAAAGTTCAAAGGAGAAAAAAGAAAAGAAAAAAAAAAGGAAAGGAGGAGGAATTGCCAGTCTGATTTTTCTGGAATTTGTGATTTGGAAGTTGAGACCACCAAATTCCAACTCCAAACTAATCAAATCTCAGATTTTTAACTAAAATTCCTTCTCCAAATTCTCCAAATTTTTGCATATTCTGTAACGCGTTCGTTGAAAAAGGTGAATTTCACGGTTTTTTTTATTTATTTTCATTAGAGCTTTGATTTTTGCTGATTTACAGGTTTGTTGATTTCGTTTCCCTCAATTTTAGATACCCTTTTTGTAGTTTGTTTTGGATTTGCTTTTGCATGTATTACTTATCATGATCTTGGAAACTAGAAATTTTAGATTTGATGAATCAGTTATGTTTAGGTACTTGTGAAACTGGGGTTTTGGTTGATTATGATCAGATTCAAAAGTTTTGTTTTTTTTTTGGATGAAATAGCTAAAAGATAGAAACTTGGTGTCTGGGGTTTGTTGATTTTGAAGAAATAGTTGAAATTTAAGGATTTGGTTTCTGATTGAGTGGTTTTGGGGAAAGAATTTTGAAGATTGAGCTTGGTTTTGAAATTCAAACTAGAATTGATGATTGATTGAATCGAGTTATGTGTGTTGTTTACTTGAAGTATATAGATGTTTTCTGAACTGGGTTTCTTTGATTTTGATCATATGCAGAAGGGGTTGTTGTTTCTTTTAGAAAACATAGTTAAAAATACAATCTTGTTGCTACTATCGTATTGTTCATTTGTTTTTGAGCGGAGGGACTATCGGAAACAGCCTAACTACGTTCTCTAGTTAGGGGTAAGGTTTGCGTACACACTATCCTCCCGAGACCCCACCTGTGTGATTGCATTGGGTTTGTTGTTGTTGTTTGTATGGTTAAAAATGGTAACTTGGTTTCTTGACAGAGTTGTTTTTTGGTGAACAGGAAATCGTAAGAAAAGTAAGACTTGGGGAGTGTTGAGGTATAGTTTGTTGAACGTGGATTCGGTTTGCTTGTTAAAAGCTTCAAGCTTTTGAATTTTGCACGTGGTTTGTGATTATAAGATGTATAGCAATTTCAAGGAGCAGGCAGTAGCTTATGTGAAGCAAGCAGTTGAGGAAGATAATGCTGGAAATTATGCAAAGGCCTTCTCTCTATATATGAATGCTTTGGAGTATTTTAAAACTCATCTGAAATATGAGAAGAATCCCAAGATTAAGGAAGCAATTACCCAGAAATTTGTGGAGTATTTGAGGAGGGCCGAGGAGATTCGTTCTGTTCTAGATGAGGGAGGTGGTGGGCCGACGTCCAATGGAGATGCTGCTGTTGCGTCGCGCGCAAAGTCAAAGCCAAAGAATGGAGGAGGAGGAGGAGGGGAGGGTGATGATTCAGAGAATGTAAAGTTAAGAGCTGGGCTTAATTCCGCTATTGTAAGGGAAAAACCTAATGTGAAGTGGAACGATGTAGCAGGGCTTGAGAGTGCCAAGCAGGCATTGCAAGAGGCTGTTATCCTGCCGGTTAAGTTTCCTCAGTTTTTCACTGGTTAGTTTGCCACTTCTCTTTTCTGTATTTTTGTACATAAATTAGATAAAAGCTTGTTACAAAGAAGTGAACTAAGGTTTAAAGATGTCGTATCATTCCTCTGGATAATTTGTACTAGTATGTAACATCTTCAGTTCAAAGTGTTTTTTTTGGCTTTCACTTTTTGTAGCATAATTTTTGCTTATATCAGTCTACTGTATTGTCTGTTCAATAACTTATGTCTATACTCTATAGTCCCTTATATTGGGGATAATTTTTCCACTTTATAATTGTTTTGGTACAATACTTACACCACCTCCTTTATATTGTAATAGGAAAGTTAGTAAGCACAGAATTCCACCCTAAACTCTTATAACCATGATAATTTTTCTCTTAAACTAAATTACATTGCATTGTTGTCTCGAACTTTAAAGTGAAGTAACTTACCTTCTTGTGAGTTGTGACTTATAAAAAATGAGGTTCCGCATACTATTTCAATCCTCCTTATCATTTTTCTTCTTCCTCTCCTCTTTTCTCCTTTCCCTGTCTTCCTTTTTCCTACCAGCATCCACTTGTTGGACCTGCAGTTGGCTCTTATATTGGAAAGAGTGAAGAGGGGGAGCAGGAAGAGAGAAGATAAGGAAAATAAGCAGCATGAGATGGAAAAGGGGGTGAGAGACTTCATGGGCTAGGCTGAGGCGACGAATACAGTGAATCGTAGTGAAAACAAAAGAAAAAGAACCTCCAGTGGCAGCCTGGAGAGAGGGAATTATGTGAGGTTGAGGAGAGGTTGGCAGTGGGCTATAATGTCGAGAATTAGCAACAGCAGAAATAGGAGGATAAAAAACATAGGTGAGAAGAATTTGATTGTTCACTGAAGGTTACCTGGTGGTGGGAGTACTAAATAGAAGGAAGGGGGAAAATAAAAATGGTAGGAGGTTTTGTGTTCCTGGTTTACCTCAACGTTATCTGGGATGTTTAAAGAAAGAGGCTGTTAAGTAGACCTTTTGAGTTTAAGAATGAAAATGGTAAACAATTTAGTTTAAAGGGAAAATACCGCAGTTGTAGAAGACTTAGTGATATATGTTCTCCAATCTCCAGAGCTTGGTTTTCCTTTTTGAAATGTATTCGTTTGTGATTAGTCGCTTTTCTTTTTGAAACCTAGTACTGGGACCACTATTTCTTTTTCTTCTGTGAACCTTATCCAAATGGTGAAAAGAGTCATACAAGTGAAGTAGTCCTTTGTGGTATTTAGTTGGAGATCCTAAAGAAGGTATTTGAAAGTGCAACTTCAAGAGTAATGCCACTTCCTTATAAAAAGTCGATAACTGTATGAAAATATAACGTAGAAGTCTTTTTATGTTCATAGTTTCTTGAGTTAGCATTCCTGTTTCATTGTTTACTTTCTTATTAGGCAAGCGTCGACCATGGAGAGCGTTTCTGTTATATGGTCCACCTGGAACAGGAAAGTCATACCTAGCAAAAGCTGTTGCTACAGAAGCAGATTCAACCTTTTTCAGGTAAGATGAAACTGGTGTGCGAGATTCAGGTTCTTCTGGATTTTATTTAATGGTTAAGGATATGTGTTAGTGACATTTCCTTCTTATCCATTTCCCCTTGCATCAATTTGGAACTCTCTACCTTCAAAAGAAAGGATATGCTCTCAATTCCTCTTAGTGGAAAAGTCTTGTGTATATGTGTCCATTATTGTTGAAGGGCAATAACATTGAATAGAAGTAAAAGAGGACCATGCACAGTGGAAACATCTGCTTGTTATCCATTTCCCATTCATCACTCTTCCACACACAAGCATGCAGAGACACACTGCCTGGGAGATGAAGGGTTTCGGGGACCAGAAATATTTTGTTGTGTCTAGCATCTTTGACTTCTTTAACAGACAAACATCATGTATCTGAAATTCTCCTGTCTTGGCTATGCAGTGTTTCTTCATCAGACCTTGTTTCAAAGTGGATGGGTGAAAGTGAAAAACTTGTGTCAAATCTATTCCAAATGGCCCGAGAAAGTTCTCCTTCAATAGTATTTATAGATGAAATTGACTCCCTATGTGGCCAAAGAGGTGAGGGTAGTGAAAGTGAAGCATCGAGACGTATCAAAACTGAGCTTCTTGTACAGATGCAGGTAAATTATGTCGTGTGGATATATTGGAACTGCCTTCTTGATTATGAGTTCTTATTTTCACTAATAATCTACTGGCAGAATGATTCCTTAGCAAATTCGTCAGCCTTTTTCCTTGGAGAAACATAGGAATAGTAGTTAGATATTAGTATATTACACATTATATCCTGGTTTGGTTTGGGATTTGAGAAGAAACTATATTCAATAGGATAGGGCCTTGAGTCTTCATTTTCTATTTTTTATATTTGGATAGATGGAGTTCAGAGTGTTTTTAAGCAAGTGTGCTGGAGTTGAGAGATCTCAGGCTTTGGTGCTTCCTTTGCTTTGAATGCCATTACAACCTTATGGGTTGATCTTTAAGAACTTGGGGGAAATCCCTTCAGCTTCCTTTCCTCTTGCCAGTGCTTTTGGGTTCTGGGAACAGACGTCATTTTCGATTTTTTTCAGCCTCTTTTGTTCTTTAACATTTCTAAGCCATCATGCAACATAAAGCTCTTTCATTCTACCATTCCCTATCCTTGTTTGCAGTGCATTTTCAGAATTTCGAACTCTATAACTATTGTAAACTTGTCTCACATCCGGAATGTTTCATTACAGTTATGAAGTTCTCTTATTCTTGTCTATCACTCGGAGCTTGCAATCATGAGTTTAACTAAAAGTTATTTGAGGCTTTTTTTTAGTAACTGGAAATGAACCATGCTCTTTGTAGAATTTTTTCAATAAAGTTCATGATACTTTTCAATATTGCTTTAGGCTGACTATCTTCAATGCATTCTAGGGTGTAGGGCACGATGATGACAAAAAAGTTCTGGTTCTTGCAGCAACAAACACTCCCTACTCATTAGACCAGGTTAGAAGGGCCTTTCGACACTCTTTAATTCATGCTAGAGTTATTTCTCCTTTCCTGTCTAACGTGTAGCTTTCCCAGGCTATTAGACGGAGATTTGACAAAAGAATATATATTCCCCTACCAGATTTGAAGGCAAGGCAGCACATGTTCAAGGTACATGTGAAATATTTTAAGCTATCAGGAATCCTCCTGGTGCATTGGTCTCTGGTGTTAAGACATACTAATCTTATTGTGTTCATGAGCAGGTACATTTAGGAGATACCCCTCACAACTTGACAGAAAGTGATTTTGAGCAACTTGCTCGGAAAACAGAAGGCTTTTCAGGTTCAGACATTTCCGTGTGTGTAAGTATCATCGTTTTAGCTGAAATAGTTTTTGAAGCATTATTGTGTTTTTTTTTGAGTACTGGCTGGTCTAATATCCTAAGCAAATCAGTCAGCAAACTTTCTCAAAGGTGGCTGAAGTTGCTTTTTGTTCTCATCCTTCTTCAAATGACAGGTAAATGAAGTCTTGTTTGAGCCTGTACGTAAAACTCAAGATGCTGAGTTTTTCATTAATACTAGTGATGGGTTGTGGGTGCCTTGCGGACCTAGACAACCAGGTGCTATTCAGACTAATATGCAGGAGCTTGCAGCAAAAGGCCTAGCTTCAAAGGTAATAACATAGACTGCTTCTGGCAGATCTGCTGACTACATTCTTATATTAGCTGTAGTCATGCCTTATATGATGCTGCCTGTATTTTGCCGCGGGTATTCACCAGATGAAATGCATTGAACATGCAATTGAAATTTGTGTCATACGTAACACTGCAGATGCGATGATCTCACAACAAGATTACACTGAGACATAGCTAAAGCCGAAATAGTTTTTCTAGATATCAATAGCCTTCCTCGCTGGACTTAGTTTAATTTTTTACTCCCCCATAAGAGTTATTTCTGTGGATAGTCTTTGTATTCAGATAGGACATTAAAACAGCCACTTCCTCATTGTGAAGCTCTTAAACGAGGATATTATACTTCTATGTGGCAATTGAATGGGCAGGGTATCCCTCGTATTATTTCTTGACCCAAGAGTTTTGAACCTCCTGATATTTATGATTAGCATGTCCTACTTTAAGTCGATTCAGACTCATCTTTCCCGTAATATTATTCTCTGTCAAGTCTATGGTTCTTCTGAATAGCTCGTTTCTCTAGAAATTTTTTTAGGACAAACTTTCTCCTTATGCAAGTATGGTTGTTTGTTGATACCAATTATTGATTGGTTCTTTTGCAGATTACACCACCACCAATCAGCATAAGAGATTTCGACAGAGTGCTATGGAAACAGAAGCCAACAGTAAGTAAAGCAGACCTTGAGGTGCATGAGAGATTCACAAAGGAGTTCGGTGAGGAAGGATGAAGGATCTTTGGTTTGCTATGCAACTATGTAACTACTATAGCCATGAAATATTTCAGATTTAGTCATCACTTCAATAAAACCTAACAGTGTGTGATAAAGAGTAATAATCAGTATTGGTCCTTAATGTAAGGACCACTGAGCTGATGTTTAGTGATTACTGTTTTTGCTTTGTACAGCTCGATGTTAGTTTCTACGAAAGCATTTTATGAAATTTTACATGCTAAAACCATCGTACACTGGTAAAGTATTATCAATATCTATGATGGAATGAAAGAAATGTTGTTTGTGTTAATATGCACATTGTATGTTCCCTTTCCCCTCTCTTTGTTTTTCGTTGTCAACCCTTTTTACCTGTTGTTCTCCCTATGATGTGAGATGTGAAACATTCAGATTAGATGTTTTGATGATTTGAGTTCAGTAATCTTCCCATTCATCGATATTTCTTGTTATGAATCTCTACACGCGTTTGAAGACGTGTTATTAGCAGTTTATTTGTGATGATGCCTCCCTCTCCTACGATCTCCACTTTTTCCTGGAAAATGACTACTTTTATGTTTGAGGAATGAACTTTTTGAATCATTGAGCTGTATTCATATTAGTACCAGAAAAAATGGAAGAGGTAAATCATTTGCACTTCTACATGTGTGCTTCTCCATTCAAATATATCATTTCACACTGACTATATCATTTAAGCAGCAAATGAGCTGATCTCTATGTAACAATTAAACTGGTCAAAACTTACCCGTATCAGGTGTTTACACTAAACCAAACTAAACTTCATCTAGTCTCTTTTCTACAATATTATCTAGTTGCTCCTGGTCGTCCTCTGCTGTATTTCGGAGGATTCGTCTTAGCAACATCAACTGTTATCATCCAGCCATTGATAATCTGTGTACATATAATCAACAAACTTATCATTTCTGTTGGAACAAATGATTTTGTGGAAGTAAATAAGCAGAGTGTTCCAAAATTACCTTGCCATTCATCTCTTTGAGAGCAGCACTTGCTGCCTCCAGTGTTGTGTACTCGATAAACGCATAACCTTTCGATCTCTTAGAAATTTTGTCCATGATGATTTTAACTGTTGGGATAAAGAGAGATTTATGAGCAATTTGCTCTTCTTACAACTATATTATGAAGCAGAACAATCTTCAGATAACAATTATTAACACCTTCAACAAGTTCACCATAGCCTTCAAATGCTGCACGTAGCGTTTTCTCAGATGTATAGAATGACAAACCTGTCCAGAAAATGTGCATTGCGAATAGTTAGGTCATGAAAGAAACCAATTTTGAAGCAATGTAATATCTAGAACTAAATGGAAAGGGAGTAGTCGAGATCAAACTAGCAAAAGAAAATAGAATGGACTAGAAATCGGAGCTTTAAATGATTCATTTTGGACTCAAAAGCAAGGACTCTGACGTTCTTATAGATCTAATCATTGAAATTCCATACAATAAAATGGTATAATTATGTAAGAAATAAGCAACACTTTCGGAGGTGGATTTACACTTGCAACTTACCAGTCACAAAAAGCTTCTTCGTTCTAACATCGGTTTCCTCATTTGATGCTGTAGATTCCTGGGAATCTTCACTCAGCTTCATATTCCCACCTGAGATGAACCAATAACCATGATTAATCAAACTTCGCGAAATGGAGATATTGCACGTAACAGCAGAAGATAATACTACTTTATTTTGTTTTTTTCCGGAGAGAAAATATAACATCAGTGTCTTTACTTTTCATGCTTTCATCCTTTATAAAACTAGTCAATAGAAAGTGATACTCCCTTCTTTTCAATTTACTTGTCTTATTTCCTTGTTCATCCGTTTCAAAAAGAATGTCTCTTTCCTTTCAAAGAAACTCTTTAATTCGAACTTTCCACATGACATGTTTAAGATCATAAGATTAAAGGTCATTTAAATACATTCTATAGCGTTAGTTGAATTAATCCTGATATACTAGATCCTTTTTTGTTCAAATGACTTCCTGATATAGTACATTACTATGTCAAAATAGAGATTCTTTTTTTATGACATTTCACAGATACGGCTTTCATTTTGATATTATTCTATTCTAGTCGAGTCAATCCTCAACATGAGAGATGTAGAATTTAACAGGTTAAAGTCGGATATGATCTCAAACCTCCATAGTCTTTATTGTCCGAATCAAAATTTTCATCTGGCTGAACAAATAGAACACCAGGCACTCCTGCGATAGTACATCAAGACATTTACTGGTACTGTAAAAAGTTTACTGATTACATATTACAGGTAAGATTACTAGTATATACGCACCAGCTAACTCTTGAGCACACGCCTCATCTAATTCGCAACAAAATCCATAATTGGATTGCCAGGACACATGATATAAGCACATCTGTGCATCCTTCTCACTATCAAGAAACCAATCATTCCTTTAGCAACCTGTAAATGATGAAGAGGAAATAGAAATATATTGATACTCGGAAACAAAACTTACTTCCCAAGAACTTTGGTTAGAACTTGAACGTAATAGTCAACCACTGGGCCTTTTCTTATGACTCCAACAGATGGCCTGGCCATACGAACAAGCCAGTGTTTAGAAGTCCCAGCAGAAATTAATGAAGAGCCTTCCGTGTATGAAGTTGATGGGAAACTTAGCTGACCATTTGTGTAACTATAGTCTTTCACCATCGACTCAAAATCAGGGTCAGGTATAACTGATAGTACCCCAGGCAGACCTAGTATCCAAAAATGTACAAGGAAAAGCTTCAGGCAAAATCCAAAACATATATTAGTATGCGCTGCGCCTAAATTAAGGGGCACCAACGATGCCTTCAATCTTGACTGATATATAGAGGAGGTCATGCAAAGAGCAGACAAAAAATTTACCGGCAATCTCATCAGCTACCGCATCATCAATGTCACAACAGAATCCATATGGGGGATTGCAAGAGGCATTATATATACACATTTGAGCATCCTCCTCACTGTTTCATGAAGAACAGATAGTTGCTAAAAATCAGCACCAACTCACAGTGAAACATGACGAACGGTAAAGCCTATGCTCTTCTGAAGTTAATTCTACATGATGAAATATCACAATTATACTCGAGAAACACTACGGGAGAGACAAGGATGAGAAGATTCATTATTCAGAGCTTGAATCCAGAATTAAATGCAAGGTAAGTTCTATAGAGCAATTATAAGACGAACAAGAGTGAATGTTGGGCTACTAAAATCCTACACATCCACAAGATGAGTGTCACAAAGATGTGATTGATAAGATGGATGTGCGGTAACACAAGATTAGAATAAGATCTCTCTACGCGATATCAATAATAGCCTATCTGGCCAAGCTTCCAAAATCTGCAGCACAATATGTAAATGCTCCCATTATACATCCTATAAGTATAAGCAGTCAGTTTGGTCAGCTAACAATTGCACACTTCAAATTACAAGCTTCCAATTGCATTTGACAATAATTACCTAAAACAACAACCAAAAGAAAGAAATACATAAATAAGCCTTTTCACTTGGCTTCAGCGGGCATCTACGCCCTCCAACTCTGAGTGTGCACAAATAGACACTAAACTTAGAGTCGAACAAGTTAACACACACGTCCTACGTGTCATAATACACGAGGACACCATTTAGGATGCCACATAAGACACAAATTGCCACATAGGACCCCAAGTAGGATGCACACGTCTACTTGTTCAACTCTATACAAGCTTAAGTGCCTACTTACGCTGGTGTGTATGTCAACTGAGGCAAAGTTAAAACAACACATTCATATATTATTTCCTACAAAATTTCCAAATTTTATCAGCACATATTCTACCAATCATATAACTTATAAGCACTAACCAAAAACACTTGCAAAAACTTATTAAAACACATAAAAAAATGATTTTTTTTCAAGATAATGGAACATACTCACCTGCCTAATACTCTTTCAAGGGTCTCAACATAGTAATCAATAACCTCAGTTTTGGAACTGACCCCATTGAGAGGGGTTTCCATGAGAACCATCCAGTGGCTTTGAGTTGTAGTAGAATTGGTCAAAGATGGAGAAATGGATGTAATAGATGAAGAAGAAGCTGTTATTGAAGTTGCCCTGTTTCTTGAAATCACACAAGTACAACAAAATTTGGAAGAAAGGAGATTTTTTGATGATTTATTAGGCAAAATTAGGGTGAATTTGAAATGGGGTTTTAGGGTTTTAGCTGATAATGTAGAGATAATGGAGAGTGAAGAAGAAGATGAGTGAGGGAGTGTCACTTCCATGGCTCACTTTGCTCTATCAAGAAATGATAAAATGAGGATATTTCAATGGAGGAAGAATAAAGATTTAAAAATGTGAAATTATAAAGGCTTAGAAGTTTAGTTTTATAAGATTTACGTCCGATTTCACGTCTTAAATATATATTAAGATTTCGTGTTTGAGACTTGCAAAATAATTGTTACATAAATTATATTTCAAATTTTGTTTAATATCTAATGATCGAGGCTCGTCAAATAATTCTTACATAACTTTTGTGTCAGATTTTTTATAATCAATTTTGTTGATCCTCGTGATTCATCATAAATGAATGGTATTTAATAATTTTTCATCTATAAAAATAAGAAAAGTGAAAGTAATGTAAAGAATAAGTTATAATTGTATGTTTACTATTTGAAAATATTGTGAGATTGAGGGTGTGTTTGGTATGGAGGAAAATGTTTTCTTGAAAATGTTTTCCTAGAAAATAAGTAGATTTTGGATTTATTTTCTCATGTTCGGTTGGTGAGTAGAAAATATTTTTCGAAAATGATTTTTAGTGTTTGATTTATGAATAAATGTATTTGAGAGACATCTTTTATTTTTACTAGAGTAAAAAATAATTTATAAAATTGAAAATATTTTTTAAAAATAAAATTTTTTTTTTGGGGTGGTGGTGGTGGTGGGGTGGGGTGGGATGGGGGGAGGGAGTAGGAGTGAAAACATAAAAATTTAAAGTTGATAGTATTTTCAAAAAATAATTTATTTTTTTTTGGGAGGGGGGGGTAGGAGTTTAAAAATAAAAATTTTAAGTTGAAAATATTTTAATAAAGCAAAATTAATTTTATGGGGAGGGGGGCTTGGCCGGTCGTGGGTGGGTGGGTGGGTGGGGGGTCAGTGATCGGGTGAAAAAATAAAATTTTGAAATTGAAAATATTTTTTAAAAATTGATGTTTTCCCAAAAAAATTGTAATTTGAAATTGGAGGAGAGTTTTGGAAGATGTTTTCTTTAATTTTTGAAGGGAAGTCATTTTCCTTAATTTTGAGGAAAATGAGTTGATTTGGAAAATATTTTTCAAAACTTTTATTCCAACCAAACATGAGAAAATTAAAAAATATTTTCCTTCATACCAAACACACTCTGAGTATCACTTAACATCACTTTTTAAAATATATATGTAAAGCTAAATTTTACATCTCCACTTATCATTGATCATCATGTTTTTGTTTAATGTCACAAAATTATCGTATTTTATTATATTTCTATTAGAGTGTAATTTTATTTATATTCATGAAGAAATGATGTCTTAATTATAATATTGATAAAGCATATTGATTATTTTTAGTGAGGTAAATTGTATAGTATGATAGTAATATATTTTTAAAAAATTGTGATTCCTTTTTAAAGGTAAGATGGTAGAGTTGATTTGCATTTCATAATAACATTTATATCATTGTATTATTTATAATACAATTGGTGGTACTTTGTTATAAATGTTGATTGACAATGGTAACTGACAGTAATAATGGGTTTGATCGTAAGTGTTGACTAATAATATTGATTAATAACGATGATGACTGATGATGAATTATATAATAAAAAATTGTGATTATAATGGATAATGATAATGATAATTCACGATATGTCATTATAAAATTATTATTTTTTTAAAAAGGATTGTGTTGAGTTTGGATTATGTAGCAAATAATTAACAAGTAATGAAGAATTAAGAAAATTAGAGAAATAAAATCCTACCATTAACCATACAATATTAAAAGAAAAACAGTAAAATATATCCTAACTTACATTATTAAATTAATTAAACAACTACTTTCACAGAATGTGCAAAAGAAAATATATATAATCAAAGCCCATCCACCAACTTGTGCTTAATTAGCAACAATCTTGGCCGTTTGATCAACCATTTTATGGATCAATGGTTCATATTAATTCTCCTTAATTAATTAATTAATTAATTAATCAAATTTTGTGTAGCTTTTCAGCCTTAACCAATGGATTAGCCATGGCAATTGCCACCTTTCCCATTGACTTATAGTCAAAGGTACAACCATGATGCTCAGGGTACCTATGTGAACCACAAAATGTGACCCCACACCTACACTTGAAACCCGTTAAACCGACCCGTTTCCGACACGTGGCACAACGATTTGACTGCACTTGAGGATCTTGATCAGCTACTTCATTCAATCGTACCCGAGGAACCTCAGCTGCAGTATCTGACTGCACTTGAGGAACCCTAGTTGCAGTATCTGACTGCACCTGAGGAGCCCTAGTTGCAATCTCTGTGTCTCGTGGTTGTGAGACTTCAAGAATTGGTAACGACTTTGTACATGGTATGTACGTAGACGTTGATTCAGATTGTTGTTGTTGTTGTTGGGGACGAGTCTTTTCCATTGCGAGCTGAGCGGTTCGCGATTGTTGTTCTTTCATGCAATGATCCTTGTAGCATTTGGAACAAAGGTTCAAAGTTGTAGGGCTACCAAAGAAACCACAATTATTAGCACATAGCCTATGCCCTCCTCCTTCTTGCATCCTTTGTTCTTCCGCCATCTTTTTTTTCTTTCAAACAAACTGCGACTCTTAACTCAACGAATTTATATATAGATGTGAGCGATCGACTTATTTCAAATCAATCGCTCAATTCCCAAAAACAAAATTCGTTACGTACCTTATACCTGTAAACAAAACAACAATATAATTGAACGAAAATATACTTATAAATAAATCAAAAAAAATCAAATCAAAGATATGAACCAAACGTTAAAAGACTTCAAAGTTGAAAATGTGTGTACGTGAATTAGCAAAGCAAATAAATAGGAGAAAATTATGCTCTTTGGAGAAAGGAAATTAATGGTAATGAATTATTAATAGATGCTTAAATATTAATTGTGGAATTTAGAAGACTTTTGGTGGTTGGTGGGGTTGGAAATTAAATAATAAAAAAGAAAAAAAAAGTGAATATAAATAATATAAATAAATTATATAAAGGGAACTTTGGTGTTACTTGGTATTGCCGTTTTAGAAAGATTCTTGGAAATGATAAAAGTTTAGAGAAAGGGTCATCAAATAAATATTTATCCATTTCGAATGTTTACGTTAAATCAAATCAAATAATTTAATTTTAAGTTAACAAATAAAATTAAAAATAATTATATCATTTAATCCAAATGATTGTAGTTTGTTTAGTCAAATTTTTAAAGTCCATTGAGGATAAAATTTAGCAATGTGTGTATGACTATTTAATTTTAAAAGCATTTTCAATTGCGTTTGAGTAATAATTTGTGTTTGACGAATAGTTTTGTTATGTGTCGCGTAACTAAAATTTGGACCCAAAAGTATTAAATGTGTGTATGAAAATGCACTTATATCAGTGAAAATATCGAATACAGATAAATTTTTTGTATTATAAATGATTATTCAAATGATTAGATTTATAACAAATATTTTTTTTGTTGATAAGAATCATTCGAAGTCGTTGATGCTACGTTAAGGAGACCATTTCTTTTGTTTTTTGCTTTGGGTTTACGTTTTGTGTTTTATTGATATTCTTTAATTGCCTAATTATATGTTCAAATGGCTGCTAAAAAAATTATAAAATATTCTCCATTTAAATTTAAAATAGAGGTCTTTTATTGTGTGATTAAGACTTTTATTGGTTATTTAATTAATTGTTTTTTTCTATTAAAGTTTGGGAGTTGAAAAATTGAGTATTTAGTTAATTGAAAAAAAAGAATTACTTCTTTCGTCCCAATTTATATGGTTCTTTATTTTGATGTGTATTCGAAAATACAATCGTTAAATTATTTTACAAATATTTTACACATTTAGAAACTACGTAAAAGATACTATAAATCACAGTAATAAAAGTTTAAATATTTAAAAAATATACGAGTAAATTATGATAAAAGGATTTCTTATTTCACTCTCGAAATTTGAATAGTATCATGTTGATTGAGACAAAGGGAATAATAATTTTATTTTAAGACGAAAAAAACAACAAACAAAAAACAAGAAGAAGATTCCAGACTTGGATTCAAGAAAATAACTCTATAATTTAATGATTAAAAAAAAATTTATTCACTTTTTTATACTCTTAAATTAAAAGGCTTTATTGTATAAATATATATGATTCTTTGAATCTCAAAAAAAAAAAAATGAATAGTTGGTGTTAATATTATTCATACTTTATCTTTAATCAAACTCAAACGACTCTCTCTCATAATAATGATACAAAGAAGGAATATATTAATTCTCTTAATAAAAATAATAATATTAATTCTCTTAATAGTTGCTATTTTCTCTATTTTTCTTTCCAAAAATAAAAAAAATAAAATATTTTCTTACATTTCAATCCAAACAATTACAATTATACAATGTACAAAACATTTACAACATTAATTCTATACATATTATTCGTGGCCGAATCAGAAATTTACATAACAGATTCAAAAAATAAGAAACACTAGTTAAAATGTCACATCTCAAATCCTAGCATGTGACCTAAAACAATTTTCTCATTTGTCACTCGACTATACAATCTTCTCTTATCTTAACAGAATTCATCACCGAAAAAATTGTCTTATATTTATGCTAAAAGCGGCGCTTCCACGCTTTCTCCATCTTCTTGTGTTGATGGTGCTTCAGGTAGTATCCAAGCAAAATAAAATGCCATCGCCTAACACATCGCGTTTCTAAAGTTAAAAATCACAAAAATGTTTCATAGCAAGACGATATAATGCATGTCTAACCAGAGGCGAATCCAAGAATAGTGTCAAATCTTATGTACATTTACTACTTTGCATAATCCGAGCCAAAAGCAATGGGTTCAGTTGAACACTCGTTAATTATAATACGCGGTCTCGATATCTAACATGATTAAAATGTGTGAGAAAGTTTACCAAAGCAAAAGCTGCACAGATCAAGCTGAAACCTTTGCAGTTGAAAGGTGCACTGCTAGACAAGAACCAAGCTGCAACAATATATCAAGCCAAACAAGATTCGATTGAAGAATGAAATCGAGTCAAGACAAGATCTTCGATAAGAAAGAAAGGCGCATTTTTTTACTCACAGGTCAATGGACTCATTACAAGAGGAGCTAGAAAACTTCCAATTGCTTCTGCACCAGCAACTAATCCTTGAGTTTTGCCCTGTAACGTAAAGAACAGCAATCGACTGAAGTTTCTAATAAACGTATTTTCAATAGACCACATTCGTTAAGTATGTTTCGTAGTGACTAAGAAATGTATCTTTCAATAGACTTTTGTTAGTTCACACTCAACAGGACAAACATTATGTTTCAGTAGCGTGTATCAGAGATGTTAGACCGACAGTTGCAGTTTACTAACCTGATCAGATGAGCTTGATGCTTTAGATACAATAGCGTTAGTCTGTCATGAACAAAAATAACCAGAAAAAGGCGAGATTATCAATAAAACATCATTGCACGATGTTTTAAAATGTCGTAAACAACACAGTTTTTGATGTACTACTTACAGAAGGGCGCTCTAGTATATAAACCATCCGAAATAAAGCACCAAAGTAAGGCACCTGTAACAGAATGAACGAGTTCAAAGTCAAAATCATGCCATCTGATGACTAGCTTTTAGCGGAAAAAGCTACTAGACGAGTAAATGCACAATCCCGTTGGAGTACTGGAAGGAGATATATGTCTAGTTCACCTAACAATATAAGGATTCCTCAACGTTCTCTATCTCGTATACTTTTGCAATAGTAAAGAGTACTGAATTCAGCTGCTCTTACGTTAAATAAAATCATCAAAGTAATGCTTCCTTTGATTTTCCGATACACACTATGTGTGGATACTTTGCGAGGGATAAAGAAACTTTAAGGACAGCAATTTACATAAAGCAGGTGATAGATTCGAGATTACATACCCACGATGCCCATGCCAAGCCGTAAAGCAATGCCTGTTCATATATATAACGTAAGGATAGACGCTTTTAGCAAGCTAAGTGATAATAAGTGATGAAATGAGTTAGTAAACTCAACTTACGTATGTGATTGACGCTAGCAAGGCGATTCTGAGTACCACTCTTTCTCCAACTAATGGGTTGACTAGAGGAAAAACCAGCATCTTGAAAGAAGTTCACGATTCACGGGCAACAAAATAATCAAATTACTTAATAGTCAGTTAAATCAGATAAGAAGGTTTCGTACTAAAACGAGGAAATGGTCTTCTGTCACTCACATAAATAGACGGAGAATCTTAAGGGTTGTTTGGTAGAGTGTATAAGAATAGTAATGAATAGGATGTATTAGTAATGACGATGAATAGAGTGTATATTAGATTCTCTAATACATCCTACCAAACGATCGACCCTTTATGCAGGTTCCAGATATAACAGATAAAATTCGCAAAGACTAGTGTTCGTAAAACAGAAAACAGGTCTAGAATCTCTGTGAAGAATACCTGAGTGATAATTGAACCTACTCCCACCATCATCAGAATTTCCGAGAATTGGTTTTTGTTGAAATCGAATGCTGACTTCAGATAGTACTGTAAGATCAGGAAGATATTCCGATGAGTTCTTAGTTTCCCTTACAAAAACAATCGAATATTCAGACTTAAGTAATTGCAATTACCATTAACACA
This sequence comes from Solanum sitiens, assembly GCA_016801875.1. Lineage (NCBI taxonomy): Eukaryota > Viridiplantae > Streptophyta > Magnoliopsida > Solanales > Solanaceae > Solanum > Solanum sitiens. Next base: position 1,916,433 of record JABWTJ010000031.1, on the reverse strand, counting down.
CTGCTGATACCAGACATTCCCATGTCATAGAAGAACGAAACAAGACAAATGCACTTGAGAGTCGAACTGTGGAGGAAAAACAAATGAATCATTTAGGAATATGAACGAGGACTTATTTTCCGAAACAAAGGTCTCCATATGAAAAAAGAAAAAGAAATGTTGAATCATGCTCCTATCCCAGAGAAACGTTGGACGTGGAAGAAAATGGTACGAGATCATTAAATGATATGGAAAAAACTCAAATAAAACAACTGTAAGACCTGCTTGTTACCACGTGTAATGCGTATCTCATTGAGCTATATCGATCCTGAACAAGTTGGTATGCCTTGCTCGACCAACGTAAATGTTGGTTAAGGTTTGGAGTTAACTTAACTGTCTCGGTAAGAAAGATTAGCATGTACATTGGAGCAATGATTAAAAGTGCCACCGAAACCTGAAATATGACACTTCAATATGGAGAAATCAAAGCAACTGCAAAAAAAGTGAAATCAAACAGACATGCCTCGAATATGTAGGTTCCAGGAAGTAAACGAGCAAGAAAGTTTCCCAAAACATGCGATAAAGATAAAATTCCGTGCATCCAACCGAAAGCTGCAGCCCTGCTTCTACCATCAAGAATATCTGCCTGCATACAAAAAAAATCTGTTCTTTATATATAGACTTCAGACCGCATTCGAGACAGGATCTAGGATAGATATCGTACTGCATAAGCTGCAGAAATGCAGAAAATACTTCCTTGACTCATGATATGAGAAATCATCCGCAGCACATAATAAGCATAGACGAATCCTTTCGACTCGTCTATAGCCAATATAGCTGAAACAAAGAAAAGAGATCATTAATAGCATTATGGAAACATTTTAAAGAATCACAGAACCATGAAGTTATACAAATTTGGTGGCTACGATACATCAAAGAGATACGAAAGAGTATATTTGTGAACTTCTTTGATACTTGAAGAATATTTCCATCATGTTAATCGTGAAACAATTGTGAATGCATCTTTCAATAGAATGAATATCGTACATCACAACTAGAACTTCTCATCCTGCTGATAGAAATCGATTCAACAACTAATGCTACACAATAGCTCGGGCAATGGTCATGAAAACTAATGCAAAGGGTAATATGACGGCGAGATGTGATAGTTTCTACCATTTGATTCCTACAAGCTTATTAAAGTAAAAGTTAAGAAGAAAGAGCATACCACTGGGAAAAATTGCAGTAGATACGATTAAAACGAGTAGAGGTTTACGCCCGTACTCATCAGCTAGTTGACCAAGGACTGGAATGACAACCATTTTGCAAATTCCAACCACCTACAGTTGCAGAGATATGCATAAAACTTGATGAAACAGTCCATCGGAACGAATAGAGAGGACGGATAAAGTAAGCTACATATATACGAATCATTCTGATTTTAACAAGTAACCAGTGTTTCCGCATTTCAAAGGCCTGAACCTATATAGCTTGATCATGTTCTTTGAAAGTCGTCATTTCTTTATTAATCTTTTCGCCATTCATGCACGTATAACTCTTAGTCAAGAAATGGTCCTCTAAGAACCCGACTCAAGTTACTATGCCAGACAAAACTCATCAAAATATTGAAGTAAAATTGTGTAGCAAATTAGACCTTTACAAGCCATAGTGCACAATCCACTAACAAATGCAATGGAGTAATTACTCAAAAACATATAACCTACTCATGAATTAACCAAATAGATGAATGAGCGCGCTGAGGATACAATACAACGTAAATAAAAATGTGTTCTCTGTAACAATTTAAGCTTTTAAACGATATGGTCACACAATCAAAACTCCTCCCACAACTAATTATTCTACAAATGCAACATCCAACAAATTGTGTAAAGCATAAGAAGAGGCACATATGTTCAATTCTTATTCACACCCCTATCAAGAAGAATTTGCAGGGCAAATTGACATATAATGAATTAAATAAAAAGCATCCAAGGATGTTCGCTTGGGTTCTTCACCAGTGCTCGCCAGATGTATCACTCATCCCGCTCCCCACGGAGCGGTAAGGAGTCTTCTTATGTGTTATAATATTTACATGAATGAATAGCGAATAGCATATGTTGGTTGAGAATTGCTCGGGAATTCACTGATAATGACTACGTCAGGTTCTAGGGAGGCTACTCTTCTTTTTTGTCAATCGAGTTGCTTTCCCTCATTCCACTCGTCCATCCCTCTTCACGAACTAGTACAATCGATAACACAAAGACAGCCAACTCTATTATCACAGAAATAAGGCAACAATTTGGCACCAGATATCCGGAGGTATGAAAAGAGCAGCCATGAGAAGCGGAAAAACCATTTAAAAAAACAACCATAGTTCGTGGAGGTTTCTACATAAAGACCCCTTGATTCTAGCAAACGAATCACAATAACAGGTACCTAGGCACATACCAATGGAATGAATAAAATACGAACAATTAACATAATATTGCCTAATAGTCAATGAAGTGATTGGGAACCACGAGGTCCAAATTTCAAAATTTGGCAAAGACAAAAAAACACCAGGTACACGTGTCCTAGCCTTGGTGGATAAAGTTAACTGTTGCTACTGGGATATGACAGGTATATATATATATATATTAGTCGAGAGGCACACAAACTTACTCGAACACCATCAGCAATCAAATTAATATAGAGGACAAGAAATAAAAGGAAAAAAAAGTACCATTTGTTGAAGACCATTGATGTAAATAGCTTGAGAGCAAGTGGATTTTGAAGGACAAAGAGCATTAGTAGTAATATCAGCAATAATAGAAACAGACATCTCTTCAGCAGTCCAATAAATACATAATGGTAACAGTAAATGCATAATTATTTTCAACTGCTCTCTACTTATATTCCCCTCCATTTTTCTTGATTTTTTTTTTCCTCCAAAAATCTCAAAAAATTACAAAAAAAAGTATATAGAAATTAGAACAATATATGAAGTTAGAAAAGTAGAAAGATGAGATAATGACAAATTAGTTTAAGGCATGAAGCTTGACCCCCTGCAAGCCACTTTTGGTATGGCAAGTTGTATATTACATGCGGTTGAATAAAATAATACTGACTCCGTCTCAATTTACGTGACACTTTATAGATTTCGAGATTCAAATAAGTTTATTTTTTTGAATTGTCAATCACTTCAAAAGAAAAACTGAAGATTTCACGAGCAAAATTTTGATCAAACTTTAATTGTTTGATTCTTAAAAACGAAAAATATGACGTAAATTGAGACATGACTAATTTTTTTTTATTGAGCTAATAAAATAATACTCCACTATATTGGCTCAATGGTAATGACTTTTTAGACCAGTTTTTTTAAATATTAATAATGAGTTGATTTAAAGGTAATAATCCTATTTTTGGGAGAAAATGATATTTCTTTTTCCCACTTACCATTTTTGAAAGAAAAAAGAATTATTTCTCTCATGTTTTGGAGTGGTCTTTAATTTGTCCCTAAAATCGGTGTGTGTGGGTTTTACAGTGTACTTTCAAAAGTCCATTTAATTAATTTTGAAGCTAAATTAAATTAATATTTTGAAAAATAGTTTAAATAATTAAAAACTATTATAAATTGTAATGTTTTTGGTTTCAGTATGATAAAACATACCTTATATATTTTAATTTACTTATCTTACTTCCCTTTTAAATCATATTAAAAAAATATTTTTTATTTACTTATAACTCTTTACTTCTAATTTTTCATATTTTATTATCATTAATAAATGGCAAAGAAAAAAACTTTCTATATCTTAAATATTTAATTGCATGAAATTGATACTTTTTAATAAAGAAAACAACTTTTGAAAGTTATACGTGGAGTTTGTTCTTGGTTATTAAGTCATTTTGATTTAATAAAGTAAAATATATATATTTTATTAATTATAATTAAATAAAATAAAAAACACTATTCAAATAAATAACATGTATATATTGATTTAGCGTAAATATTATAAACTTTTACATGAAACCAGACTTGTTATTTGCATGGAATCGATAACATGTGTTCACGTAAACTAAAAAAATAAAATCAGATAATTTAACATGAATAATGAATCGTGACGTACACTTAACTCACGCATCGCACATAGTTCATTCTTAATGGTAAAAAAACAAGTTGTTGAATTCACTAATATAATGTGCATAACCCCAATTTCATATATACAAAAATACAAAGTACAAATCATCATCTTTCATTTAGACCAAAAAAATAAAGTGATACATTGAAGAGCTACAAATTTTAATACAAGATGAATAATACACTTCTTCTAATCTAAGATCAGACTTAGCTTCATAAGATTTACAACTCTATCATACGTAGATCGTAGACCGGACTTATTATCGTTGTATAAAGGGGCAGCCTCGGGTGCCTATAGCTTAAGAGTATTTTGGTAAAATGGTTACCAACGTCTCAAAAGTATCATGTCAAAAGTGGTGCTTCGATGTTCTCTGCATTTTCATCGAAGGTCCTCTCTCGTGGTGCCTCAACTTTTAGCGTGCTAGCATAACACAGTGAAACGACCTGATAGAGTTTGTTCAAGTTAAAGCTTTAACATCAACAAGTATATGACAGGTGAAAAAGTCGCGGAAAAGAAGGAAAAAAACAGCTTACCATGCATAAAGAAGCACAGAGTATACTGAATCCTTTGCAGTTGAAAGGTGCATCGCGGGATAAAAACCATGCTGGATGAACGTTATGTCAGTGATTTAACGCGGGTTGATTAAGATGCATCTAGAGTTCTTCGTGTTAAAGTGAATAGAAGATGACTTACAGGTCAATGGACTCATTACAATTGGAGATAACAAACTCGCGACTGATTGAATACCAGCAACAAAGCCCTGTGCTTTGCCCTGTAATAGGAATGAGAAGACAGCACACGTCAGCACGTAATTGTAAAGTAAAGTAGGCGAAAATGGGATTCTCGTAATATATTATCTTAAGCTTGCTAGCTAGCTACAACTACAAGTAAGGCAGATCTCGGACAAAAAACACTGATTTGAGTTAGTCCACGCGGAGTTTCCTAAATTAGCATCTTCTTGCCGTGTCAAAGCTGAGGCAGGTAATTTTATTAGCTTTTATTTTCCAGGACTTCGACGTGTATTGGGCAGAGATGCATGAAGAATACTATGCTAAAAGGCTAAAATCGCATGATATCACTAACCTGATCTGCTGAAAGTGCTGCTTTAGATATTACAGCATAAGTCTGTCAAGAAAGTAAAAGGATACGGGATTATCAAGAAGAAAATCCGCAAGTATTAATCTCTTCAACGTAATATGAAATCATGAACGAAGTTCGCGAGAAATTACTCACAGAAGGTTTAACAAGGATGTAGATGACCCCAAAAGAAGCACTTAAATATGGCACCTGTGTTAGCAAAAACAGTCAAAAACGATACTTGATGCTTGGTATATCAACAAGACGAAAAAAGGTTATCGAAGCAGTTAAAATTTTGATGGAACGGAAGGAGGAGATGGAAATGTGTATGAGCAGAAGTAAAATGTTAAAACAGTTTTTGTTATATGCGATTAGTTACCCACACGAAAGAGTTTGGTCTATTAGTGCATTTGAAATGCGACTTTCATTCATATCCTTTCGTGTCATTTTCTTCTTCTATTATCAAAAGCAATTTGCTTATGTTGTAAAACGCTACTAAAGAGAAGAGGATATGCATACATATGACCCTCACGGAACAATTAAGCATTCATTATCATCATTCTCTCATTTTTAAGAGTCGATATTCTGTTTTAAATAATCAGTAACGTACCCAAGGTGCCCATGCTAATCCATAGAGCATTGCCTGCAAAACAGAAGTGCGGTATGAGGTTTTCCATCAGAATAAGCGTCTGCTTCCGTACAAAAATTAATCAAGGGAACTTACATAGGCTATTGATGAAAGCAAGGCCAGACAAAGTATCACTTTCTCACCGAAAAGAGGATTGATAAGAGGAAGCACCACAATCTGGAAAAACGTAAGTACAACAAAACAGAAAAATTACACCACTATTTAGAATATATATTCATATCTGTACAGATGTACCGGTCCCCCCCCCCCAGCTCAAACGTGCCCAGAACACGCGCTACATATATACATATATAATAGTCTATTATAGAAACATAGCCAGAATGGCTTCGATATCGCTGTCCAACGAACTCAAGGCTCAAAATTCTGCATACCTGTGAGACAATGGAACCTACTCCCACCATCATCAAAATTTCTGAGAACTGATTCTTGTTGAAGCCAAAAGCCGATTTCAAATAGTACTACATAATTAAGAATAACAAATATAAGTCTCCAATCAATGTAGACAAAGTAGGAATTCACACTATAATTCATTGAAAAGGTAACAATAACTCATCATTGTACTAATATTTTGGTGATTCTGAAGGACACAATAAATATGGGAGGAACGTTGTTTGATTCAAAGGAGCAGGTGACATACCAGCAAAACACCGCTGATCCCGGACATTCCCAACTCGTAGAAGAAAGATACAAGAGAAATGCACTTCAGTGTTGGACTGCGGAAAACAATAAAATGTCGTTTAGAAAATACACGCAAGTTATTCTGAATCTATCTTAATGTGCTCCAAATCCACATGTGCTAGTAGAATCCGAAATGTAATGAACGACACGTGCAAAATTACCTGCTAGTGACCAGATTTGCAGCATATCTCATTGAGTTATATCGTTCCTGGACAATCTTAAGTGTTTTGCTCTTTAGTGTTGAACTTCGGTTCACCTCTGTTTTTGGTGCTACAGTCTCTTCTAGAAACAGCGTCATATAAACAGGAACAAAGATCAAGAGACCTATTGAAACCTGAAGGAGGAAAGTTCATTAGGATGGACGCGATAAGTAAGAATAATAGAAACATGGTTCACAAAATTGGTCTAGCTATAACACCAACATGCCTGGAAAATGTAGCCTACGGGAAGAAAACGTGCGAGGACATTCCCGAGAACATGGGATGCAGAAAAAAGGCCTGTAATCCAACTAAAAACTGCAGCTCTACTACTCACGTCAACAACATCTGCCTGAAAACGAAAAGAGAATCTGCAGTTAGATTCTTGATAAATAACGCAGGCTTAATGTCGTCAGAAAATTACCAAATGGAAGTCCTACCGCATAAGCAACAGAGATACAGAAAATGCTCCCTTGACTTATGATATAGGAAATCGTCCGCAAGACATAATAAGCATAGACCATTTCCCTTGACTTATTGATGGTGAGTAAACCTGGAAGGTTAGAAAAGAGAGACAGCGAGAATGAGCATTAATAAACATGATAAGCAATAAGCCATACATAGGACAACAACAACAAGAAACTCAGTGTAATCCGACAAGTGGAGTCTAGTGCAGTCTGGGGAAAGTAGAGTGTACGCAGACCTTACCCCTACCTTTGAGAAGGTAGAGAGGCTGTTTCCGAAAGACCCTCAGCTGAACAAACAGTGATATAGAGGTCCTTACGTAGAACAAATCCATATAAATGCACTTTAAAGTCAAGTCAAAATGCTAACGTCAGACGTGCCCCAGTAAGCATAATCGCCTAAACCAGGAAAAGATTAGTAAATTATAGAACATGGGATATTTGATTAGTTGGCCCTATGATCAAGTTCAGTTCTCTTGAAGTTTTAAGTACACTAGCAATTATCTCTGTAATTTAGAAACATATCTTCCTTTGTCACATTTACCGCTCCACTCAATCCTGTCGAGAAACAATTAGAATGAAAAGAGAATACAGAAAAAGTTCATGCCACACCATCAAGTGGGAAGCACACTTCAGAAGATATAGAAATTACCAAAATGTTTACTGATGATTCTAGCATTACGTACCGAAAGGAATAATTGTTGTAGATACAGTGAGAATAAGAAGCGGTTTACGCCCATACTCATCTGCAAGCTGACCTAGGATAGGAAGGACTATCATTTTGAATATTCCAACGACCTGCGTGTAGAAAACAGTCCTTAATGTTATAGAACAGCAAAAAAGAATTGTGTACACTGCTGGTTACACAACAAATTAAAGTGAACTGAGTCTGACCCCACACCCCACTTCACCATCCTAAACAGACATGGGATAGCCTTGACGAGAAAATGCTAAAGGCAGCACGGGTAAATCTATTTAAACACTAATCAAGAATCACAATAATGTTCTTCTACTTAAACACTGACAGAAAAGAAGATGTAACTGAATAGTTCAATGATGAACAAAATTCATTACCACCATCCCGACAAGATACATTATAGTTTTCATACAACTAATGTTAGTATCTACTTCAACGAAAAGTCCACTAAGGAAACAAGTGCCTTTCCTTTACATAACAAGCTCCTTACTCAGTCCAGGGGCAAGAGTTCCTTTTTTTTCCTCAAATGTTCAATCACTGTCCTATTTCCAAATACAAATAACGGAATCAAGCACTCAAACAGAACGAAACAATTAAATTAGGTGACCATCACATCTAAAAGCTTCAGTTTTTAAAGGAGAATACTCCCTTAAATACTTCAATTATATGAGTATGTCACAACACGCGCCTCATGGTCTGATTCTATTTCATGGGCCAAACACATGTAAATTTTCTTCCTTTTTTTTTCTTGTGGAAATGAGATTTCAACCAGGACCTGTTCTGCTACCATATTAAATTATGTGACCGAATTGTCTAAAAGTTTATGAAGAGAACACCTTGATTACTAAAGTATATTATGTCTCAACACGCGGCTCATGGGATTGATTCTTTTTTCATGGTTCAAACACATGGAAATATTCATTTTTGCGTGTGACCATCTTAGCTTAATCCACTAAGCTCAATAATATCAAGATTCCTCAAAGAAAAGAATATGCGGTATGCGGGATGTGATAAGCAAGGATATTCATGAAATTATTTTATCCCGCCTTCTATATGGAAGAGTAATCCCATCATATCAGTACAAATAGAATAAAATAATCTCAAAATTAAGTAGTACCTCAAACAAAACATGAAATAAAACTAATCCCAAATTTTATATCGAGATTATTATCCTTTATCTCACGAAACAAAACTAACCCCTAAAAGGTAAAAGAGGATAAGATTACATACTGTTTGTTGAACACCATTAATGTAAATAGCTTCAGAACAAGTGGTTTTGCCTGGACAAAGAGCACCAGTAGTAACATCAACAAGCACAGAAACAGTCATCTCTTCAGCAATCCAATGAACACATAATGGCAACAACAAATGCAACAAAGGTTTCAACTTTTTCATACCCTCAAACCCCATCTCTCTTTTTCTTGTTTTTTTCCTCCTCCCTCAATCTCAACACTTCAAGAAACAACACATTAAAATAAAAAAATTAGGAATAACTAATTTCTGTTATATAAAGACAACAACTTTATGACTTTTTTTATAGATTTAAACCAAAGGGTATCTAAAGATTTGATTTTTTATTAATGTATAACATGACATATCCACACTAGTCATCAAGATTTGCTTTTTATTGCTTTAAAGAGTTGTACATTGTGCTTTTGTGAGTAGTACTTCTTGAAAAATAAAAACTCACCTACCCCAACAATCGAGGGAGTGGGGGTGGGGTGGTGGGGGTTAGGGGGGGTGGTTTGCACGTGTAGACACTAGTGAATCGTGTGTTCTACTGAGGTATTGTATCCAATGTGGCTATTTTTTAAATAAATTATTGGGCTAAAAAGTGAATTGGATCATGAAATGTAAGAAAATGACAAAAGTTGGAAAGTGGTTGATGCGTGTTTGATTGATTGTGGCATGCACTAGCCTTGTTCTTGTATATCACTTTAATTTTTTTATTTTATTTTTTGAAATTTTAAATGTGTGTGTGTTTTTTTTTTTAATAAATTTAGTATGATATGATTAAAAAAATGACATTATAATAAGTTAGTTAGTATTTGGTCAGTATGGGTGATCCCCATTGCTAATATTAATTTGTCTAATATTATTATATTAATTCATAATTTTTTAATAATAAAAAAAATGAATAAATAAATAGTTTTATGCGAAAGAAAATATTTTCTTGGAAAATGACTTTTAAGAAGATAAAGTAAATTTTTTCTCCTATTTTTTGTGCGTTTGATGGGTTGATAACTATATTAGTTTTTAAAAAAAATGTATAATCTAGATAATGGTTGATAGTGACGAGGTATGTATGATAGAGACGATACAATCAATATAAAATATAACTTGTAAAATTTGTTTTTATTTTTAATTTTTATTGGGAAATTAAATGGTTCAAATTTTCATTCATAAAAGAAGAAATATTTCTTTTCTCTTTTTGAAAAGAGAAAATGGCATGGTAAACTTTTTTCATGGTAACTTTTTTTTTGTGGGGGGGGATCATTTTCTGAAAAGTGAATTTAATAATTGAGCCATAATTCTATTCTAAGTGCTTTTTCTTTTAATTGGATGAGTTATATTTTATTTTACTAGATTTTTATATTAAAAATAAAAAAATTTACTTTTCTTGTATAATTAAAATAAACTTATTAACAATTTCGATATTACTCTTATTAATAAATAAAATATAAGTAATAAAATAATATAAGTAATAACTTAATTAATTAGTTTTTAATAATCAAATTGACATGGACCAAATAAAATAAGAGAAAGTATCCTTTGAGCTTAGAATATTACAGTCTATTTGTAAATATAGTCATCAAACTTTAGAATATCAAAAATCATATGAAACTAATTTAATAATATCATATTATTTATATCATACATATCCACTCACACTTACCTTTCCACAACATTTAATAGTTAAATAAGTCCAATTGGTTGAAGGTTTGACAAATATTCTTTAATTTAATATTCTTGATGACAAATTGATCATGAATAGAAAGATGTGAACACTAATTAAATAGACATTTATTTAAGATTGTGACTACTGAAATATCAGCACATCACTAAATTATCTTAGGCCCATGAAAATTTAAGTTTATCATATGTAAATAAAGTTTTGGTTATAATATAAATTTTGAACTTTTTTTTTTATGATTTTAAATATTGTTTAAGGGAATAAAATCACAAAATTCATCATTAATGAATTTGTGGCATAAAACTAACACTTTACTAGTTTCATTCTTGAGTCACCCCTTCAATTTCTCACATTTGGTTAAACAAAATGTTTTGAAAAACATATTATCTAAGAATAAGGTGCTTGCAACTTATTATGAAACTAGAAAAACAAATTTAATAAGTGACATTTCAATAGATCGCAAATTACATAGGAGGTAACCCACACTAGGCAAGTTTGGTGCGACGAGCTCGACCCATAAGGCAAACCCCTTGCTTTCGCTGGCAAGGGATTTCGAACTTGAGACCTCCAACATGAAAATTCCGAGCTCCCGAGCTCAAACTACTGGGTCACCCCGAAGGGGTTTATAGCTTCTAAATTCTAGAATGACAACATCAATTGTTTATAACTGGATTTCAAAATTAATACTTGATGAATTTCATAAAACAAATACACATTGTTTAAGAAAAAACTACTTGCTTTGAACTATTTATTAGGATGTCATCAAAACTACTATCAAACTTTACTCACTCTTTCCATGGAGGAGCATGAACAAGTCTTGTCTCCCCTGATTGAGATCTCTCTCTCAGCAAATCAACTGAAGGAAACTATAACAGTATTACTACTCGTGTGCTGCCCCGGTTAATGCAGGTTGTTCGTCTTCATCCAGTTCCTGTTCCACACTTTTAACCTCGGGCACATAATGCATGAGCATATTTTCGATACCAGATTTAAGGGTAACTGATGAGCTAGGACAACCACTACATGCTCCTTGCATTTTCAATTTGACTACTCCTGTATCTGGATCGAATCCTCGGTATACAATGTCCCCACCATCATCTTGTACAGCTGGACGAATACGAGTCTCTAAAAGTTCCTTGATCATTGCAACTGTTTCTGAATCATCCTCATGGATAGCTGTATCCATGGAAGCTGCAGTACTGGAGTCTAGGAATACTGGGTTCCCGGAAGAATAGAAATCCATAATTGCTGCAAATATTTCAGGTTTGAGGAAATCCCAGGAAGCTTCTTCACTTTTTGTTACAGTAATAAAATCTGATCCAAAAAATACGCGTGTAATCCCTGCATGAAGGAAATAGGATTCAACTCTTAGGCGCATAAATGAAAAGGCAAAGAACAATAACAATACTTCCCCTGTCTAATTTATTTGACACAATCTCCTTCTAGGCATCCCAGATGTTTCACATAATTCTACAAAAATCAATTGGTATGTTTCATGATTCAAATATATCAAAATTATGCATCTAAGCAGTTCCGTGATATTTTCTCAATTACCGCTTATCTTAATGAACCTACCTAAATTATATACAAGCCCTATTCATTCAGATTTCAGACTATGCCACACATGGATGGATTGTCTTGGGGTAATATCTAAACTTAAAATCACGTGAAATTCATGTGGCTTTAGCAAAACACACAAAAAAAAAAAAAGAAATAGAATGATAACGGTACTAGCAAAAAGTATAATATAACGGAAGCAAATATCTATATCGTGATACCAACTAGTTAAGTCTGGCATTGACAGAAGTCTTTTTACATTATCTAGAGATTAGTGTGTTAGAGAACTCCAATTTATTGAGTATCGGAACGGAACATGTCCGAATGCAGCAAAGTGGACATCGAAAAGCTCATATAGCCAACCCCAACAGAATCTAATTATTTTCTACGTTCCGCCCTTGAGGATTGGTAAATGTCTGTTTCAGATCTCCAGGCATCACAGATGAATTGGATGTAAGTTTAGGAACATGGTCCACATCTGTCATCTGCCACGCAAACATGTTGTGAACATATGATTGGCTAACTCTGTTACTTTACATACACTGCATCATTTGCATACTATGATGCCTCTTTCCTGCAAATTTTTCTACGTAAGACAAGTTTCATGGATTGCACTCCAGCCAAAACATTCTACTTTTTGGGCAGAGCTTTTGTTTTCCTAATTATCGTCCCAAGACAACTATTTTCAATCATTTCTTTTTTTAAATAGAACTATTTACAATCATTTCTTAACAGCACCCTGTAACAAGAATTCATTCCATCTTCGTTTCAGTCCAATACATATAAAATCTTGCATGTTCTCAATATCTGCATTCCCTATTACTATTATATGATCACATCCTCAATCTCCCTACCATTGAAAATCCTTCTGAAAAGTCCACGCTCGGAAAAACAATCTGCTAGAGTGCAACTCTTGTTTACATCCTATTGTATAAATTTGGAAAATTGCCCCTAACTGAACTTCTCCAACTATTTGTTTATGCAGAATTTTGTTTTCCTCCCATAATACACCTTTAATCATATAATGATTGAACATCCTTGCATACTATTCACTGGTTTTGTGCACCATCAATCTCCACTTTATTCCTCTTCATCGACCTCTGATGTTATTTGATTAACAAACTCTTGTTATACTCTTTCCAGAACAATTGGCCCACCAAGAGGATTACATCAACTCAGTGCATGGCATTGGTCTTTGGAAAAACATCTCTTGGTACAGGGATGGGTTCTTCAAAAACGTATCCTTCAAGGTTGGAAATGAATCATATATTCACATGTGAAGTTCTGGAAGGTAAATGGCTGGGGACATGGTACTTAGAGACTTATATCCAGCACTTGCCTCAATTGCATGCAATCCTGAATCCACTGTTGCTGATAATAGAGAGGGGAATATCTGGAGAATTACTTTCAGAAGGAACCTACAAGACTGGGAGTGTGAAGAGTTTTTGAACTTATTAGCTTTGCTTGAGGGCCACAACATAACAGAATCACAGACAGACAGAATCTCATGAGGAAGTTCTAGCAAAGGCATATACACAGCTACAATCATCTATGCTCTCAAAATGAGATTTTGAAAACTAGCCTTGCAAAATTATTTGGTGGACTAGACTTCCCACTAAGGTGATCTGCTTTACCTGGACAGCTTTCAATGGTGCCTGTTTGACCCAAGATAACTTAGCAGAAGGAGCTTTCAGTTGATTAATAGAAGCTACATGTGGCAGAGGAACCTGGAGTCCACTGACCATCTACTCATATACTGTCCAGTTACAGAATTACTTTGGAACTTCTTTTTCTTTTCTATTTTTGGACTGAGTTGGATGCAGCCTCAGTCATTAAAGATGGAGTTGATAAAGCCATCAGAAAGATCTAGAGGATGATACCAGCTACTATATCTTGGTATTTATGGAATGAAAGGAACTGCATATGTTTGGATGGAATTTCAACTCCAACATACTTTGAAGGCTAACTGTTTAGACAACCTCTACTGCTAGATGGCCCTTACACCCCTGTAAATTGCCCAATTATTTTTTTGAGTTTTGTTAGCTCCTTAAACTTACTTACATACATACTGGAGTTGGCAGTACTTTTGCTTTTGTATCTATTCTTCATCTTCTTGATGCTTTTCAATGATATCTTTCTGACTTGGTAAAAAAAAAACCTCGTTATGCTACTTAAGTACCGACCTCCATCTGTATTTTTTGGGGATAACTGTGGTGTTTGGGTTAGCTTACGCGCAACCTCCCTGATGGCTAATTCCATGAAATACATGCTATCTCCCACCAGCATATATACCGAATAACTCTAGTCACCAAGGCTTGGACAAATGCAAGGAAATCACCAAGTGTTTTGTCTCCGTTAGGATTTGACTTGAGACCTCATGGTACTCTACTCACCCTTCACTGGCTACTAGATCAGACTCTTGTGTCACCTCCATTTATTTTATCATCTTTCATTGACACAACCTCCTTCCCACAAGAAATATCTTAATTAGTTGCTTCTAAACCTTTGGGGGAAAGAAAAAATGACATGCAGCAAGTAGGGACTCCATCTAGTACACTATTAACTGTCAACCTTCCTCCAAGGATGAATACTATTTCTCTTTACTGGTGAAGAGGGCAAATTATATTTCCTCCAAGGAATTTAACATTTTTTTCACATTTGTCAATCACTCCTTCCCAAATGTAGTATAGTTTTGCTTTGCCCCCAAAGTAATTCCAAGTACACTAAAGGTAATTGTCTACTTCCATCCCAGTATCATAGTCAGCTTATGAAACCTCTGGTTAGCATTTACAATGAAACAATGCTCTTAGCTAAGTTGATATGTGACCAAGCTGTCCTCAAAGAATAATAGGATCACCTTCAGATTCAGAAACTATGGGTCATCTATATACAAAAACTAAACGTATTCGGCATCTCCCTCTTTTTTAACAATGGCTTCCGGCCAGCTTCCCTGCAGACTACTCCACTGGGTAATTGTACCTGTTACCTGCTAGTCCTCCCACTAGCAAGGGTATTGGTTAACTATGTCCACCAAGCTTTAGGCAGATGCGAATAAATCACCTATTGCTTTTCTTTTTCATGGTTGCAGTAACCAATAAGCAACACTTAGTTTTGCACAATCAATGATGAAGTCAAAACAAAGAGCGACAGAGAAGTCGATTGGTGATTGCATAAAAGCAAGTTGGCAGTGAAATATGAAGTAAAAGGGCCTTCTAATAACATAAGGCACAAAATGCGACACATTCGAAAAAGCGCTAGTTCTCAAAATTGCTCCTTATTTTGGCAATACATTTGTCCCTATATTTATTTATAGACAGTTGTATTGCACATACAAAATATATAATGTTTTGGTACTGCCTTGATTTAAAGTTGAATCCACAACCAGTCAGCTAGATGATAAGAATAGCAACAATTATTCTAATAGTCTAAATGCTGCTTGGTAGTATGTTAGAGAGTTAAAATCAGGTAACTGCACTAAATTAGGCGTCTTTTCTTCCGCATCTCTTCCATGAAAGTCTGACGAGAGTTAATGTTATAAACACAATATGTGCCAGTCTAATGAGAAGTAATATTATAAACACATCCCAACACATTAGTAATCCATGAAATGAACATAGATGTTAAACGTCTAAGACTCTAAGTCTTCACCATCTAAGTTTCGAGAACACATACCATCTATTCCAAAGAGGGCCTTCGCCAAAGGTGAATTCATGGCAGAACGAGCATTTGGAAAGTCTGCACTCCCAGTTTCCACAACTGGCTTCCCAGGATAGAACATTAGGGATAAAGGATTCGGAGTTGATTGAGTTTGGATAAACATGGTCCTCTTCTGGCCTGTTCACAGAAAGTACATGATCAGGATACAAACATTCACAAAATGTACTAGTGAACACACCCATTTATCACATCACACAATTACTAGATCAACTGTGTAAACTATAAAGTCTTAATCTTTTTGTAAAGGTGAAAAACGATGCGAGAAAAAAAAACACTATAATTTTCTTAATCGTTCTTCTAGTTGCTTCTATATGTAAACTACACAAACGAAGTAGCATTTCCCGTTCTTCCATTTTCATTTCTAAACGCTGACTAAGTTCAGCTCCCATGAATCTCATCATTTATCAACAGAATTCAAATTCCTTATTATCATATGCTCAATTCCCAATATACATTGAAAAATTCTCATGTAGCCCTGCTAATTCTTTTTCTAATACTAAGGCCACATATATGTACTCATTAGTAGGAAAAAAGCCTTCACCTTCAAAACAAACAATCATTCGAAACTGGTGTCATCCATGCTTCTAGTTCAAGCTCATCAATTTTCTGGAAAAAGAAAATCTTAAATTTATGAAAACACTCTTCAGAAAGAGTCCAACTTTACATTTTCCCCTCCTTCCTTACCCTCAAACATTTTCCATAAAAATCCCATAAACCCAAAAATATCCAGAAAACACCAATTGTACTCGCGTGCAGTTGCAAAAATCCACATCAAATACAACATCAATTGAAAAAGATGAACTAGCTGAATATAAAAAAACTTACCTCCAAAATGGCTCCATAATGGCGGGCATGAAGAAGGAAACTTTGAAGGCTTTAACGAAGTGAAATCAGAGAACACATACGGCGTATTGGAAGATAAAGCGTAAAGAAATCGACGAGATGTGGAAAGTGAACCATTTTCTACATAGGTTTTTGTTAACAATCTACAGCTCCGGAGATTCGTTCGCGTTATCAATCTCCCTAATAATCCCTTCATCACCACAGTTTCTCGTAAAAGCTTCTGCAAAAAAACTGGATTCTTCGAGCTTCAATTACAGATTTTCATGGCGGTATTTTGCCCTTTTGAGGGATTTTCAGACTGAAACGTCAGATGGAAGAGAAAGTCACAAATATGGTCCCTCAAATATGAAGATAAGTTCGAAATAGTACCTTAAGTTACTAATATGTGAAAAAGAAAACCAAATAGCAAACAAAGTAGACATATTCGCTCTACGCGACATTGTATATGACAGTTTTGTGTCATATATGTTGTTTTGTCGATGTGTATTATGTTACGTAAAATTACATATTTTATTTTATATAAGTTGAAATGTTTATTTGTGAATATTAAAAGTTAAAGAACATAAATATCGGTTCAAATCAAATTGAAGAACATATTTATGTATTTATGTCAACAATCAATGATAGATAGAAACAAGGGAAAATGATAAATATACCTCTGAATTATCGTAAATGGTATGTAAATACCATCCGTCGTACTTTTGGGACATGAGTGCCCCTGCTGTCCAAAAACTAGAGCATATATACCCTTTATACAAACGAGCATACACGTTTCATGATCTTATCCACTGATTCGACATTTATCGACGGATAAGATTGTGCCATGTGTCTCGATTTAATTCCGTTAGATTGAATGGCATATGTGCACTAGTTTTTGAATGATAGAGGCACCAATATTCCAAAAATATGACGAAGAATATTTACATACTATTTACGATAGTTCAGAATATATTTATTATTTTTTCCTCTAAACAATATGTGATACTACTAGCTTATAGTCAAAAAGTTATAAAGAGGAATAACGGTAGAAGTCAAGAAGTACATACCATTGATTTTTTTTTGATAAAGAATGAATAACTCTTATTAATAACGTATTATAAAAATAAAGTAAAAAATAAGACTTAGAATATTATAAGAAGAAACTAATAAAAATAGAGAGACAAGATATGAAATTTTTCTTACTCTTCTAATTAAGTATATACAATATGAATTTTTAGAAGCATAAAAAAAAGTTAATAATAAATACGATATTAATTATAAAAGTTATGGAGGAAAAAAAGAATATGCGTTAAAATTGGCAGCGAAGATCATAATCTTTCGTGTCAAAATTTCAATCGAATTTTAATATAAATATCAAGAGTCAAATTAAAAATTCAAAGAAGGAAAAAGAAATTTAATTCAACCTCCCAATTTTATTTTATTTTTCATTTTGAGAGCAAAATAATGCCACCTGTCTAATTGTGTCCCCTCTTTATTGACTTGTCACTGCCACATCCACATTATTTATTTTTTAATTTTTATTGTATATAGATTATACAGTCCGATTCTATCCACAAAATATTACATTTCCCAAAAATCAGCATATTTTAATTGGTTTGATATGAGATTTTAAAAGTTAAATATTTCTTGACATTACAATTTTACATTGATAATCAAAATATTTATCATTTTTATGTTTTTACATATATGAGGTAAACATTAAAATTAAAAAAACTATCAAAATGAAAGATATCTTATTTTTGAAACGTTTAATTTTAAATGAAACCTAATAAAAACATAACAAGAGATGTTTGATAGCTAATTAGAGTTACACATATATTAATAACGTTGAATTAATTAGGAGTAAATTTGTATTACTATTATTTTACACTAAAACTAGTTATCATGTATAATTATTTTATTTCTTATTTTACATAAAATAATACATAAATTTTATCCTAGGATATTTAATAAAGACTTTAAAATCTGAAGAATTAAACACACGAACGAATCAAAAGGGGTTTAACCTTTACTATATACGTAAAAAATAATTTTAATCATATATAGATAGTGATATTTTTCGCCAAATAAGATTCAAATGAACATCTCATATAGAGTTAGCTCCGTCCCTAGTATTAACCATGGAGTCTTATTATTTTCGATCCGTTTAACAAACATCATAATATGAATTTTATGAAAATTAAAAATCGATACATATAAATAATTTATTTCTTATCCAATATACGACATTAGTACTATGCATGCCCTCGAAGCAAAGCAAAATTATAATATTGTCAAACCCCTCTTTCTCTATCCCGTCTCTCACATTCTCTCGAAACCCTAGAACCGTTTTGTTCTCTTTTTCTCCTCTTTTAGATTCTCTCAATCTCTATGAAAATTTTCGAAATCTTCGAATCTAACTTCTCTGTAATCTTGATTTACAGCTGGATTTGATGATTCCTTTCATGTCTAAATCCTAGTTTTTTTTTTTGATTTTTTTTTGTTGGGCTAAAAAATTGAACCCATGGAGGGCTCTGTGTCTGTTGCTGATGATCTCGGAGCCCCACCGGAGTCATGGGAGGTGGCTGACTTGGATGCTAGCATGAGACGGCTTATACTTTCTTCTTCGAAGAAGGACTCTGATTCTTCATCTTCTTCTGTGAATAATAATCAATCTGAGCTGCCTGATTCCTCGGCTTTGGCTGGTGCTGGTTCAGCTGCTGTTTCAGGTAGTCTGTCGGAGGATGTTGTAAACACTGTGGATCAGTTTCTCCGTGAGGCTTTACAAAACCCTCGGGAGCGTCTTTCCGGTTAGTATTCCGCTTTTTATAATGAAAGTTCTGATTTTTATGCTAATTTGCATTAGTGATAGGATTTGTTAGTTGATTTTTGTTTTGTTCTGGTATGCATAATTCTTACTGTGCTTGTATAGTCACAGTCACATTGCTGTTAGCTGTGTCAATCAGTTAGCTACAGCTGAATTGTAAACTATTTGGTGTTGGCTGCATGAATCCCAAATGGATGCAGTGTTAGTATGAAACCTTAATAAGAGGACAAGACAAGTATTGTGGTTCAGTGTGGTTGATCACACATTTGGTTAAAACTTGAAAGGCCAACTGTGGTTTAAATGGGAAATTCTTTTATAATCAGTGTGCAGTAGTCTTTGCTTTGTGAATTGCACCAAGTTTCATGTTTGGTTGGGGGAGATTCATTAGATGATGTCTCTTTTGGATGGCTACAATTTCAGATTGGATGTTATGTCAGATTGCTGAAATGTAAAAACCATATATGTTATTATTGATCTCTTTTGACTACATACCGAAGATAATAACTGTTGAGGAGAAAGAATATGGTCCAAACAGATTGAATGCTCAGAGGATAAGGCATGTGTCATTGCTTACCACCATGTCAATTTATTAGTGGGATAGAATGGAGTAATCTATCATCTCCTTCCACCAAAGTTCAATCTTGGGAAGTGTTTTTTAAATGTCATTTACTTGTATTTAAAAGAAGATAGGAAATATAAGTATACATGTCAGTGAGCTTGGCAGGTAGACTCTACTAACATCCTTGCAAAAAGGCGAAGAAAGTCACTGGGAAGCTAGTTCCTGACACTTGGTTAACTTTCGTCAAAGGCAAGCAACTCTAAAATGCAATCATAGTAGAATGTAGAATAGTGCCAGGATTCAAAATAAGACTGTACTGTTGTCTATGCTTGATATTGAAGAAGTATCTGATCATGCTAAGTGGACGTTCCTAACCATCTATTGAAAGACATGGGATTTGAATAAAAAGGATCAACTAGATTTATTTGTGCATTTCTACAACTGGAATGCCAGTTTGAAATATGGCACACCAACAAGATGCTTTCCAACAAAAAGGGCCTCGGCCGAGGTGATCTCTTGCAGAATGTTGAAGAACATCAGGTTGATTAACTTATTTAAGGATTTCTCTGTGGGGGACAAGAAATCACAATGTGGTGGACATTTCACATTCTATCTCAAATGACAGACTGGTTATGTGTGATACTAATAAACACTACTACCATCTAGGGTAACAGAGATAGTAATAATAATTATAATAGGAGGAGAATAACCTGTTGGAAACAACCTCTCTTCCCACAAAGGTAGGGATAACGTTAGCATACATCCTACCCTCCCTAGAAGAGCACCCTGAGCTGCTCAGCTTTGCTAGGGATACTAAGGCCACAATTGCAGACTTTAGATCTAATCAAGCTTGGCATATAATATTCAGAAGGAACTGTGATAATTGGGTTTTGGGATGAATGACTCTACTGCTGCTTTTTTTTTTTTTGGGGGGGGGGGGGGGGGGGGCGCAAGTCTACTACTGCTATTGTTAAGAGTCAGCTCCTGAACTAACACAAAAGTGAAGACTCTATGTGTATGCTGGAAAGGACAGAGAAAGGGTAATTCACAATGAAATCCTGCTACAAATGGCTGCCATCTCAGTGTTTCTCCACCTTGCTATCCCCGGAAAAGAGATGGGAAATTTCAAGCTTTATTTAAGGTTGCTGATACTTGTTCAAGGCCTATTTAATCCCAAACAACTTGCTGAAAGGACTCTATTTGCAGCAGATGCCCTTTATGTGAAGAATCTGGGGATGTCAATTGTCTCTTTTTATGTTCTGCTTTCAGACGGAAGGTTGGAATCTGTATTTGACTTTTTTTAAGCTTGAATGGATAATTTCAAAGACTTACCATTAAGTTGTTATAATGCTGGATCAGGATCTGCTTTAGAAAGAAGCAACACCATTCCCGCTTGTAGCTGGTGGGTAGTCTGTAGGGAAAGGAATTCTCGAATCAAATATTTTGAGGGCAATCAGAGTGTGTCGTTAAAAGAAATACAAACACAATTTCTGCTTGCCATTTGGTGTTGCGAGGCTCTTATAGACTTCTATAATTCCCTGGGGGGCTGAGTTTTTACATTAACAGCAATGTGCAACCCCACTCATTCTGCTGGTGTACATCATTGAAGTCTTTGCTGAGTTATCAAAAAACGGAAGGAACGGGCAAGTTTTGCAGGATTTTTTTTTTCATTTGGCCGAGAAGTATAGCATGAATCTTTTCCACCTTACTAAAAAAAGAAAGATACGAAGAAACCTTTGTACCTTTTCAATCGGAAACGCTATGTTCTCTATTATATATTCTCAGATATGTAGTATTTACTCTTCAGCTGTTACGCTGAGGTAGGCTTTTGGTCCTTGAATACAAGTTGTATGATGACTTATAAAGATATTCACGGTATAATGCTTTACTTACCTTTAGGTGCTGCCTTTTCTATTCTTAGATCTGGCTGTGCATTATTTTTTGATAATGTTGTTCCATCCTATGTGTTTTTTTGAGATAGCTAGATTCTCCTTAAATATTGCTCTGTATGCATTTTATTCTCTTTTCCTTCTCTCTTTGCCTTTATCTTTTTGTGGGCGGGGGTGTAGGCTGTGGTGGTGGGTCAGTCTTTGTTGGGCTGATTGTTTATTTTTATCATGCACATTGTGACTTATCATTGCTTTTTCTCAGTTCTGAGGATGGAGCAAGATGTTGACAAGTTCATCAGGGATCCTGGTCGACAACAGATGGAATTCCAACAGCTGCCTACCTCCTATTTGCGACTGGCTGCTCACCGTGTGGCACAGCACTATTCACTACAATCAATGGTTCTGTTGGACAATAGTTTACCGGATGGCTCAGGCTCCAGAATTATTGTGCGCAAGACTTCTGAATGTCGGATGCCTTTGATTCGCTTGGCTGACATTCCGGTGAATTTGCCTCAAGGAGATATTGGTGTGGTTAAGGTTGCGATAAAGCAGAGGCCACAGAAAGGCTCACAGTTAGCAAGTGGTTTGAATTCAAATTCATCAAAGGGAAATTCTGCTAAAACTGTTGAGGAAAGGAAGGAGGAATATAACAGGGCTCGAGCACGCATATTTAGCTCTAATAGTTTAAGTGGGAGCTCCAATGTAAAACCTGAACCTGAATCAAGGTCACAAGATACTTACCAGTATGGTCCAATAGGGATAACTCAGTTGGAAGAAAAAGCCAGTCCAGCTGGCGGCTCTGATTTGAATACCGGGCGGGGTCTGATTGATTCTTCAACAAGTAGCAGTAGGTCAGCTAGAAGTAGGACAGAAAAGGAGCCAGTTGGTAGGTCTAAATCTTATAATAAGGTTGCTATCTTTCGTGATCGGGAAATTGACCGGAAGGACCCTGATTATGACAGGAATTATGACAGGTCTTTCTTAGTCCTCTGCTATTTTATGAATATACTGTAAAGTAACCCTTCCCCTCAGTTTGTGTTTTTTGTATGTGTTGGGTGGTTCTGTCAAGTGGTATCCCTTTTAACATGGTACTTCTCTCTGCTTTAGGGTAATAAAATCACTCTACTCTGTATACAAATGTTCTAATTAATTATTTCTACAAAAGCTTCATTCCTATTGAGATTTACTGACCAATCTGGATAAACGCTTGCCTGTGTTTATGTTTGTTCTAGAATGATAAGTATTACACAATGAGTATATGTGGGGATCACTGATTCTTTCTTTTTATTACATGTCTGACTTCTCATGCTTACTACCTATGTATCCTTTGCTTCTCGTGTAGGTTCCTTTTTTTTTTTGGATTGGATTGATTAGAACCAGAGGTTTGGGTTATAGTTTGCTTATTGAAGTTAAGGTGGTTTGGAGCCACTAGTCAGTTTCTTTTGTTTTTTTATATTTTTTGAAAATGGTAATGTTAGTCAGTTTCCTTTATTCTCCTTGTTCCTTCTCTTGCTTCTTCCCTCTCTACTGCATACTACTGCATTGGTTGTTTAAACTACTTTGTTGACATCCTATTGATATTTGATGCTACTTCAATTGTATATATGAGAATGTGTTTTGTCATTTCCCTCAAAAGCTTTTAGTACGAATTGTGAGGTTCGTGTTTATGCTGTACATAATTATGTGCAAATATAATATATCCATCTTCTGTTGTGTACCCCTCAATTTCATCTCTTTGTGCTCGTGGGTATTCTTAATGCAATGTTCATGTCGTTTTTCTTGAAACTTAGTCTGAGAGTCTAATCGGGTGGTTGCCTTTATAGGTACATGCAAAGGTTTGATCCTGGGTTTGGATTTGCTGGTGGCCCGTATACAATTCAACCCATGTATGCTCCTGCAATTAACTATAATACCGAGTTTCCCCAGCTTGGATCTGCTCTTCGATCTCCCATTCCCGCTGAAAACCAACCTCGTCCACTTCCTCAACATTTACCTGGGCCTTGGGCAACACCGACGACACCAGGTATTGGTTATGGTCCAGCAGAGAGCATGATGCCTCCCCCTTTTAGTCACAGTCATGTTAGTGCACGCTCAAACTCAGCTATATATTTGCATTCAACCCAGTATCCTTGTCAGCGTCCTGGAATGACTTTTATCCATCCTCATGAGCAGGTTCACCAACCCTTCTCACAGGTATGGCAAACTTATTGAACTTCACTCCAATAATTTGGGCTTGTTATTAATGAAACCCCCGGAGACCTAGACAGATTTAAGAGTGTTTGTACAAACTCATATTTCATGTGTGAAAACCTGTTCATAACTACTGTTTGACCTAACTAACATGTTAACATTAAATAAACTTCACATAGTGAGTGATGATAATAGTTTAAGCTTCTGAAGCAGAGTTCAGTTAGGGGGGAATATTTCTAGTATAGAGCATGCTGGGGATCCTCCATATTTAAGTGCTTGGTTACTAGACAAAGGGTTTAGCGATGCAGATACACAAAGAGAATCCAATGACAATTGACAGCTACACATGCCTTCTGATAGGATGTTTGTTGAAGCTATGGAATCTTGTTATGCTTAGTTATCTTGCGTGGGTATGTGTTCTGAGGAATTTTAGCTTGTAGAGGAGGGAGGGTCTCTTTTCTGCCACATGGGATTTTATAATTATCCATTAGTAGTTGTACTTGACATCCTGGTTTAATGTTTCCACTTTATGGTTTGCTTCATCATTTGATTGCTCCGTCTGTTCATGGTTTTCCAGTCTCATCCGCTGCAACCTGATGGTTTTGGATTAGCCCGGCCCCGGTGAGGGGCACGGGCCATGCCTGCATCCTGCCACATACATTCAGCATCTTGAGGGGGATGCTGAGCGGCAAAATGTTGCAATTGGTAGGGTGCAGGCATGAACAACTGAGACTTGGTCGGGTGGATTGTTCAGCTTGCAGTATTTTCCGCATCCATACACCAGTCTCAGTTTCATAGAGCCTCCTGCATTGCTCTGTGGATGCTCATATGCCTTGGCAGTTCCGTTGCATGGATGAGCACTCAAAGCTATGATGACTATGACGGCGATGATGACGACAAATTAAATCAACAAGAGTTCAGAGCCGGCAATCTAAGAAGTTTGATCTGTTTTAGGTTTATTCTCATTTTCCATTACTTTTTGCCTTCTTTAAGCTCCCTCCTCCTATTTGTAGTATTGTAACAAAGTACTGCGTGATTTATTTCGCAGCCTCATCGAAGCTCCAAGCAGAAAGGAAACTCAGAGATTTCGAGTAAATGTGTTTGACGGGACATGCAGCCTTTGGTAGCTTTGGTGCCAGACTGACAGTGATAACAGAGAGCTCTGTTCTCCTATGGCAAAGCAAATCTCCAGGAGAGACTCTGCACATTATGTATTTAAACGTCAAAGTGTTTCCCCTTTTCTTTTTGTTCAGACAATATTCAACTGCTCTGGTCTTTCGTGGACTTATTTGTAGCTGAATTGTTTTGTTCAGAACTCTTTCCATTTCTAACTGGCAATTATCCCAGTGTTACTCTATGGTTGACAAATTCTAGGTTCTCGACGGAGAAACATGATGAATTTTGACAAAGTGTTATTACCATTAGGGTCAACTTGACACTTGTGGTCACATTTGGTCATTCACACCTTAACTAAACTAAGATTTTATTATTTCTAAATTTATTTATTTGGTAATTATACACTTTTTGTCTGATATACACACTTCGTGACCCCAGCAATTGAGGCGCGTGGGAGATATTTGAATGTCACGTAGGTCAAAAAAGTGCACAAAATTATTTTAAAAAAAATAAGTTCAGCGGTAATAGAATCTTAATTTAATTTAGGTGTCTCTGGAATTTCGATCATAGTCTAGGAGGTCACTTGTGCATTTTCTATGAAAAAAACACACATTTCAAACTCTTTTTCACTTTTAAAGAAAAATCTAACCTCTTGGAGATGAAACAAACATGGAATCTCTTTCCTTCACTTAATGCTTAAAAGTTGCACCTCTTTTCCTAATGAACTATGTTTAATTCTCATGTGACTCTTGGCATGGGCTAACAAATGCAAACACTTCTATCAGCTCTCATTAACAACAACAAAATAAGTTTATATTTTAAAATTTTAAGAATAATGACATTTGAGCTATAATTAATAATTATATTGATAATGAAGCTAACAATCAAATATAGTATTAATCCAATGTATTACCCTTTGTTTTGTATCTGTTGTGTTTGTGTTCGCTTTGTATGGATTTGCTATATATTGAATAGATCAGCATCAATCAGAACTAAAAAAAGTTGAAACTCTAGTTATGTATTCGTGACTAACATCACTTAATAAAATGACGTCAAATCTTTTTTGATGGGAAACTTTAGTGGACAAAACTTCGCTACGAATTCTTATGTTTTGTCACTAAAAGTATGTGTCTTTATATTTAAGCACGAAAAATAAATTTTATCATTAAAAATGAATATTAGTGACGAATTTGATATCGTAAGTAATAATTTCAATATAATTATTAATTATGGCTCAAATGTCCACTAAAGCTACCCACCAAACTAATAAAGTTACTACTCTCTTCTTTTATTTATCATCACCGAAAAAAGAGAGTAGTAACTTGCTATAGCCGTTTAAGTTGGGTACATATTTCAATTTAATATTTTTTACATTATCAAGTCATTCAGATTATATTTTTAGTTAATATTCTTAAAATATAAAATTTGTAATCTCATATGTAAAATTAATAACGTACTATAACAAATAAAATAATCAAATGGTATGAAAATTCTTACATTAAAAAAAAATTAAATTATGATATGTGTGAACAAAATTGAGATTCCTCACATGAATATTCAAGTCTCTTGTTATATAGCATCATCTATCTCCCGTGCTCAAATATTGCATAAGCATGTTTGTCTACCCCACAAGAAGCATTTTTTTCTCTCATAGAATGTCTCTTTTTTGGCTTTATACCTTAACAAACTTATTATTACAAAGCAATATCCATGTGCAATAAGGATGTGTTTGGATTATTCATTTTTTAATTATTATTGGTTAAGATATTTTGAAATATATTTTTTTAAAGAAAATAAATTTTTAATAATTAACACAATGAAAACAAGTTTGATACTTACCCTTATGTTTCATAGTGTATGACTTTGACATATCAATAGTTCATAATATGGAACAATTGATGGGAGCCAAAATTGCAACTTCATGGGTTCTAAATGATAGAACGACGAGATTTTAACGTTCATACATACTTAATGAATTTCTTAAAACAAATATGTTGTTTAAGCAAAAGTTATTTAATTTGACTGAATCCATATTCGGACTTCTAGCTCCACCCCTACTTCCACACCAAGGTGTTTGCCCAAATAATAGTAGTGTATGAATGCTCTTGGGACAATATTTTCTACTTACCAACCGGAGCAGAAGGAGAGTATTAGTCCCATAAATATTTGTATTAATATTTTCGATGAAAAATATTGTCCGTCATACCAAA
This sequence comes from Solanum sitiens, assembly GCA_016801875.1. Taxonomy (NCBI): domain Eukaryota; kingdom Viridiplantae; phylum Streptophyta; class Magnoliopsida; order Solanales; family Solanaceae; genus Solanum; species Solanum sitiens. The sequence continues at coordinate 1,888,773 of JABWTJ010000031.1, read as the reverse complement.
CACACCACAACTCTTTCTCACTTTTAAAGCAAAATCTAGCATCTACTTCGTAAGAGGAAAAAAAAATAGGGAAGCTTTTCTCTTTCCCACACTTGATGGTTAAAGTGCACTTTGACCTGTGTTTTGTTATGAGTATAAAGAAAAGTGTGGGGGCTATGCTGATCAGGTAATCAATACTTCTTTTTCCTAGTGAACTGTGCTATTCTCGTGTGACTCTTGGCATGTTTATCAATTAGTCTCTACCAAGTTTACATGCATATATGACTATATAAATATATGTATTTTTTTCAAACATAGCCCAGAAAAATAACACAGCCATTCTCAAGGTACTGATCCCCTCTAAGTTCCTACTAACACAAGGTAATTCTATTTCTGTTTCTACTTTGCTCATAATTTTCATAACATATGTCTTCATGCACAATATATGCAGAGTAGGTAATCTTCTATATTATGTTTCGGTATGAGGTATTCTAATCTAGTTTTGTCACTTTTGTCAAGATATCTTTCAGGGAAAAGAAAGCAATACAGAAATGGAAAGAGAGAATTCAGAGCTGTACCTGCGCAACTGTCAGATTATTCGTGAGAATGAGAGGCTGAGGAAGAAAGCTCAACGTCTGAACCAGGAGAATCAAGCTTTGTTGTCAGAGCTGAAACGGAAGTTAGCAGCTAAAAATGCCAAGCGGAAACCTGAATTTGAAGTTGATATGGGTTCAAGTTCTGTCAGTGATCAAATAGAAGCGAACAAACGTCAGGCACTGGAATGAAAGTGATTGTTGTACCAAATCACTTTGTCTTCCAGGTGCTTTATGCAGTTCAAAATTATGAGAAAATTTCAAATTGGGTTTTACCAATGTCATAGCAATTACCAGGCAATGTGCCATTTGAAACTATTTATTGTTGCATTTACTCCAAAAATAATGTACTAGTTTAGTAATCAAATCGAAGTGCTTAGCTAAAAGGTCTACTACCAATTGTACTCCCAAGAGAAAAAAAACAAGGAAAAAAATTATGCTATTAAGGGGTTGTGAACTAAAAGGCTAAGTTTTTCACTTCATCAATTATCAATCCACATTCAACTTCCTGTCTATGCTTGAGAATGACTGGTAAAATGCCTTGAAGTGCTTGTATGCAATATCCACATCTTCCTTTCCACATATCTCTCTCACGCTGCAATTCCAGAAAAGCAAAGTGAATTTATGGAAAATTGATGACCAACTTAACGAAACAGGTGACCAATTAGAGCAAGAAGAAGAAATATATTAACAGAGTAAGATATTATAGTGTCCCTCAAGCAAACATGTAACCATTTCATCAAATCAAACTACCATGTGCCAATCACAAATTACATCTTGAGACTTCATAAGTTAATTATTTAGCTCTCTGTCATTTATTTTACACCATAGAAATTTTTCACTCTGAAAGAGTACACGAAATGTACATTTTTATAGGAGGTTTGACAAGGTGCCTGCATGTTGAGCATTTTTCTTTCAGGATTACTTCAATTTGAAAAAAAGTTGTGTATAACATCTGATCCCTACTTGACTGAAAGACAAGCACTGCAGCTTGATAATATAGATCATTACCAAATATGAGCTCAAGCACAATTCTATGTCGGATGATGCATGACAAAACTCAAAGTGAACTAGTTATAAACCGCTGCCTCTATTGCATTTTGGGTAAATACAATTTGATTGAAACTAAGAGTAAGGCAATACTTTTTTGCTTTTGGAAGTCTGTAGTTGTCTTCCTTTTGTGACAGGAACAAAGGGTAGAGGAATATTTTTTTGGATTTCAGAAGTTTGTTTATGTTTTGCCTAATGGAAACCAGTCACTGGTGTATAACCAACTTACAAATAAATGGAAGAAAATTCTTGGAAATCCCATGAAGCACAACATTGAATGGAGAAACTAAATAGCAAGGTACCTGTGCATGGATAGCTGAGCAATACCACAATCAACAGTACGTATTCCAACTCCTGCAGCAAGTATTGGACCTATAGTAGATCCACATCCCATATCATTTCGCACCACGAAGTCCTGTAAGGATTTAAAAGAGTGGTTGCTTTATACAAGCTTACATACTTGGATCTTAAAATTTTAATAGAAGTCATACACAAGATTTGTTAATGAGAGACTGCAGCACATGTGGAGTTTCCTCTCATATCATTGATATAAACTCCAACATAATTTCTTATTGATATATACTGAGCATACAGTTCCTTGTCATATACTACTTGGAACCTCTTACAAACTGAACAGGATACATCAGAAGAGTATTACAGCTAAGATTGTGCATAGCGGTCTTCTTGCAAAAGATGTAGAGAAAAGTACTTAACAAAGGACTAAACTACAAAGTATTTTTCATGATATCCTCTCTTGACTGAATACAACAAAACAGAAGAGCTCTCTATTTTATTTGATGAAACTCTTTATTTGGTCTCTGGACTTCTAGCCTCTTATGTGCTCTTCTTCCATGTGTATAAACTTATGTTCATATTGAAAAGAAATCAAATAATTATAGGACAGGCAATAACATGGTCTCACGTTGTCATGGGAGTCCTACCTTCTTTATGCAATAATAGGGAGAGATATTAGGAGCTATGCTTTCAAGCATACACTGAGGAGGTGAGGGGCCAAACAGGGAGACACATAAATGGCTAAAATTTTCTTAATTTACATGTAAATGCCTAGATAAACAAGGGTCTTGTTATAATAGAACCTTCATTTGTGATGAGGTAAGACCTAGAAAATAAAAGAAGTACAGAAAATGAAAGAAAAGTTGATATGCACTTCAAGTAAGAAGAAAGAGCAAGAGAAGTACATAAATCTCATTAATGGTAAATTAAGAGCAATATGTCAATATTATAGAAGTGTATAATACCTTACGCCTGGAAAAGAAGGCTTTTATCTCAAAAGACACGAGAAAACCTAAGAAGCTACCCATGAACATTTTGACTAATGCACTCTGGAATAGTTAGTGCAACTTATAGTTGAGAGAGTGATACACCAGTTAATACATTTGTAGCATTAATGCGTAGGATTTGGATCCCTATAGAAGTTACAAGTTGACTCTTGAATAAGGGATAGAAGGGATTCAATTAATAGGTCAAGTAATGGCTTTCGTGCCCTCCTCCTATTTCTTTGATGGTTATGCTAAAGCACTTGGAAGTTGAAAATTACCTGTGTCGGAAGGCTGTGGAGTCTTGCAACTTCTTTAAAAAGAAAAGATGTAATTCCACTCGTAGCATAGCGTTGATTTGCATTATGCTTGATTACAAGTCCCTTCTGTAATTCAGGACGGTGGTGCTCCTCATGCTTATCAACAAAATTAGGGTGAACTCCATGAGCCATATCAGCAGACACTGTTGTTTGAATGAGATACTAGACAATAAGTTTCACATGATATGTAAAGGGGAAATGATGTAATTTGACAAGAAAGCTGGAAACTGATTTTTCCTCCTTTCTGTATGTTATGACATCAAAAGTTATTTCCATGTTAGACCCCACAAATTCTGGTATCTATGGACAAGGAAAATGATGTACTACTTGGCTGGTTTGCATCACACCTACAATCACACTAGCCTTTCTATGAAGGAACAAGTTTTTGGGGAACTCTTTAGACCTTCTTGTTACATGGACTGAGAAAGACTCCATCCTTAAGCAAAGGCTGTTAGATTTATCAATAAATTATTGCACTCGTCAAGGGAAACCTCAACACAGACACTAAGTGACTTTAAAGTGCAATAGTGTATACAAGTTAACATAAAGTCAAATAACGAACTTATTAGTTTTCATTTGAAAAGACAATTACTAATACACATTTGCATGTAATCAGATTTATATGTTCAGCAAATGAAACTGAAGAGGTGTAAGTTTACAGGGCCCAATACTGAATTTATTACTGCATTCTGAAAGAATCATGCAAAGCAATAACCTTTCCCACTATAATGTCTTATTTTGAGCTGGTCAATTGAATTACTGCTGCAGGAAATGAGGAACAACTGTTCACATAGGAAGGACTTGAGAGTATGGAGTGGTCCATTCATATTCAGACATATTGAAAGGCCACAGACATATCAAGAAAAAGTACCAAGAAAAGAGTGGCGAATCGCGCGGGCAAAATCAGTTTCTCCTGCAGACTGATGACTTAGACATTCAGTTATCCGTCTCATTGCCTCAAACATAGTTGGAGCACCAGCTCCTTGGCATGAATCTGAACCAACCTAAAGTCTTGATAGAGTTAGACCTCATGCTTAAGTAAATGGGAAACTCAAACAAGGAACATCAATTCAGATAGCTGATCCAAAGTTCAAGCTCAAGCCAAACTTGACTGATTGCGTAAAGAAATGTCTGCCAAGTAAGAGAATGTGAAACTTATTGTTCATTTTCTTGTTTATAGGTGGAAAATGTAAAAAGAAGCTAAGAAAGAGGGTACAGCATAGTTGAAAAATGCCTATAAAGAGGATTTAGAATACTGCTAACTGATCTTAATTGCTTTTGTGCTCACATGCAAGATTTGACAAACATGACAGATCTATCTACATCAGACAAATATTTTCAAGACAAAAATTTGGTCTGGGATAAGCAAAATACTTCTTAGCTTGGAATATTCCTAATCTTAGAAATTGAACAACAACTGAACTAATGTTCCTCAAAATGTACCTTTCATATAAGAGAGCATCTGTAGATTGCAGAAGAAAAAAATTAAGGAAATCACTGCTAGAACTTTCAGACTGCGCATACTTCCTACCTCTTCATTATCAAAAAGAGCAATCATCCGAATTGAAGTCTCATTTGATAAATCTTCGGGCAAAGCACATGAATCAACAAGAGCTCTCAAACCACAAAAGCTCGATGCAAGATTATCCAGTCTTCCAGAAAATATGAACTCATTATTAGCACCTCCAAGGCAGCTAGGTTGAGTATCACAAATATTTAACTCAACACTAACTATGTCTTCAATTTTACAGCTGAGCTCATCTGACAAGATCTGCAATCACAGAGCAATACATCAATGTTAATATCTAGCAATCCAGAATAGCCTTCGCCCGTCATTTAAATCATGTAACAAATTAAATATGTTGGAAAACCAGATAGAAAAACAGAACCAGAAGCAGACTCATGATAATGCCAAATGAGAAGTGTGTAACAACAAATCAGTGCTGCTACCACCAAAAGCAAGTAAACTAATATAGACAAGGCATTCTAATAAACACGCATGTGACAAAAACAGCAACGTGATCTACTGAGAATTGAGAATCAAGAGAGCTTCCAATTCTCCATCAGCTAAAGTATCGTCACTAGATATTTAATGCACTTGTTTTTGGAGACTACTAGCAGCTAAAGCTCTTGTTTTCAGTCGGTTATCCTTGAAATGGAGGATGTTCTGATCCACCAAGCTTGAGCCTTTAAATAAGCTCACAGACAGAATTTTTCTAGAAGAAGGTAAAGAACCAGCTTTTTGTGCTTTGAACCTCTGCCATTTAGCTACCCATCTTGACCACTTATTCGGCACATTATTTTAACATTCTGAAAGTATCTCTTATATGCTGAATGCTGATCAATATACTACAGATATTCAAAACAAATCTTGATTGGAAGCAACATAGAAACAGAGGGTTAAAGCATTCACTGTCTTTGACCAGGAATGAAATAATGAGGAACCCATAGGTTAGTCTACATATGAAGATTAATAACATGATCAGGTAATTCCAGTAAAAAATGCTGAAAGGAGTTCCTCTTTTTCACGTCAGTCAAAAGATTTCTTCAAGTATCTATGGATTGACCATGCAATCAAGAAATTTTCTAGGACTACAAGTCAGATTTAGTTTAAATAATATGAACAACTACCTTCAGAAGGAGTTGATGATGAACGTCTTTGGAAGAAGAGACATTACTTTTCTCTGTGGAATCAGCAGTTGCATTCTCTGTCTTTGTTGCCAGTAGTGGAATAAGGTGAGTCTCAAGGTTTGGCTTAAATCCATCCTGATTCACCGTTCTACATGCCAGGAAAATTGACAGCGCAGAGGAGATATCAGCAAAACCGTTTATAAATCTGCTTGATTGCCATATATGTTGTGGTGACACAAATTAAAGATCGTTGACTACTACATAAATCTGCTTGATTGCCGTTTATGTTGTGGTGACACAAAATTAAAGATCATTGACAACTGTCACTGATGATTGACCAGTTTAACAAAAGATAAATCAAAAGAGATCCTCCATCAAGGTTACCCTTTATATTTCGTTTTTGATATTTGTCACAATCTAAAGAAGAGAGGATAACCTAAGAAGGAAGCAAATTTTTTACAATATCTCAATTAAGGCAATTTATACATATCATAAAGGTAATGCTACTAGAACAAGATTCCTTTTTAACTACTCCCTTTGTTTCAATTTATGTGTTTTAGTTTGGCATAACACGGAGTTTAAAAAAGTAAAGAAGATCTAAAATATTGTGGACTAAAACTAAAGATGTGTATAATGTACCAGAATATCCTTTGAATCTTGTGGTGTTAAATATTCATGTGGATGTTGAAATTAATTTTTTCTTAGAAGGGCAGCCCAGTGCACTAAGCTCCCTTTCTGCGTGGGGTCTGGGGAAGGGCCGGACCACAAGGGTCTATTGTACACAACCTTACCCTGCATTTCTACAAGAGACTGTTTACACAGCTTGAACCCGCGACCTCCTAGTCACATGGCAACAACTTTACCAGTTACGCCAAGGCTCTCCTTCAAATTAATTAGTTCCTAAATATAGAAAGTGACTAGTTGGTGAAACAAGACGGCAGAAACGGAGTATAAGAGATGAAAATTAACTTTCTTTCTATTATGTGTTTACTAGTGTTAGAAAGGAAAAATTCAGAAGCTAGCTGAAGTATTGCACTAAGTGGATCAAAACTAGAACGTTCTTCGAGAATTTCAGCCAAGTCCAGACTTAGGGCCTGGTTAGATGGACATACATAAAACTTACAAGTCAAAAGTTGAAAGTCATAAATAGATAGTACCCTACTTTTGACTTATTTTAAAACTTTTTTGGCCTAAAAGTGGGTGCTTAAAAAGCACTTTATAACCTTTCCAAACACCTCCAAAACTAAAAAAACTACTTAAAAGTCAAAAACACCTAAAAATAAGTTAATCCAAACGGGCACTTACAAACTTTTGAAAAAATCAAAAAAAGGGAAAAAAAACAGTTGACTTCTATTGGAGAAGAAATTTCAAGATATTGTTCTCATTATGCTACAGGTGATAAGAAAAATTGAACGTATATTAAGCATAAATTAAAATCTGTAGCTGGTGTGTTTTTGAGAGAACGGATCTTTACCAGCTGCTTTGCACAAAATAATTGCATAATAAACCTAACAGCCTTATCCAGAAAACCAACAACAATAATAACAGGCTAAAAACATATTAACTTTTGTCAGATGATATGTTAGTTAGAACATGTCTCAAGGGAAGGAGGAGGAAAAATGTCTTGTGTGTTGAGAGAAATACTTGAGCTCTTAAGGGCATGGAGACGTACTTCAGTCTCACATGCAACTATTAGCACTCCTAAATTCTGAAGCTTGCGCTAGATATTGGAAGACTGACCTTGAAAGTATTTGTAAGAAGTTTTATCAATAAAAGAGAAGCAGAGATCACATGTTGTGGATCCCACAACTTAAGTAGGTCTAACTTTTCATTTAAACTATTCAGTATTATCCGCCAGATTTCAGATATAAGTGCTTAAAAGACTTGCTATATGTCTTGGACCAATTAGCCTTATTTAATGTGAAATTTAGATCAAGTACATATGTAGGTCACTTCTGGGAGAAAGCTATTCAAATTTTCATGAATATTCCCATCCGTATTCTAACACATATTGACACATTATTGGACCAATTTGAACATACTGCAATTATTATTTCTCCAGTTTAAAATTCCTCTACCAGGTATCATAGGTAAAGAAGGATGAAGCTCACTCTCAACTTCAGTATGCAGGAGTTACCAGCTCCAGTTTCTTATTGTGTTTGTTCTATGCGGTTGATGTATGATCTCAAAGCAATACCTTAGATGGCAGATGATATCAGGAAATAAAGGTTCTGTTTACCTATTCAAGAATGCAACATCCCTCTTGCCACAAACAAAGAGCAGGAAAAACAATAAGAAAAAGAAGAAACTTCAGCGGAAGGCAACAGACCTATTAAGATGAATAGCCAATGTAGGCACTCGCAAAAGAGGCCTCGCTATTTTCACAAGCCTATGCAGAAAGGAACCATCATCAGCTCTTAGAATAACCCTCCCAGCTACACTCAAATCCCGATCAAACCAAGTGTGCCATAACCCACCACCGTATGTTTGCACATTGACCATAAGATAGCCAGATTTGGTTGATGCAGACTTTGGCTTTAGTTTTAAACATGGGCTATCTGTGTGAGCAGCAATCACGTGAAATCCATCACCAATAGAATACCTGCAAAGCTAATTCATGTATCTGATTAAACAGCATAAGACTGTAACTCCTAAAGGAGGAGGGAATGAAATGGCTGAAAGACTTCAATATTAGTTCCTAGTGCAGACATTAAAATGGATGAGACTGATAATGTATAGAGAGAATGCCTCTTGATCTATAGCTGGTTTCTACTTGCAGAACATTCCATTTTTCAATTTGGTTTCTACAGGCTCATATATGTAAGGAGCATTGCATGACTAATTAGCAACTGTAATGTAACCTTTAGGAGGTATGTAGTGCTTGCTCACTTCTTTCCAATGGCAAATGCAACCAAAGAGGACATGTTCCGTGTAAAGAAATAACGCCCACCAGGCTGCAGATCCCATTTCTCATTTTCTTTCAGCAGATGAAATCCAGCAGCAATTAGTTGTCTTTTTGCTTCAGCTATCACAAAGAAGAAAGAACACATGTTCAAATAGTGAGCAGGTGAAAACAGAAGTTTGAGTTGACTGCAATAAGCGACAATTCAAGAACTCTATTTAAGAGATCTGTACACTCTCCACACACGCCTGAACACAGAAATGCTCTCACACCAAGACAAAGTTCAAACATTTGGACTGCCTAAGAGCCATATATGTAAAAACAAATTTCATGCAACTCAGATTAACATATACTCTTGTCTGAAGAGTAATCACCCCAGTCGGCAAAAACTAATATTTGAGAAGCATCTCATGAAATGAGGAAAGCTCACCCATTCATTAGAAAGAAATTCTGCAAAATAAAATGGTGAATACTACGTTTATCTTAAGTGGCCAATCAACTTATGCAACAAACCATATGCTCTATTTATGATAATATCATTAAAGTGACATCATAGTGGCCATAAAAGCACAACTGAACTTTTTTTCCATAACGGTGATGTTTGGATCAGTTTGCGCAGACCTAGACTAATTCCACGGGGTACTTGCTATCTCCAACCAGCACAGGTACCGAGTAACTATATCTAAAAAGGCTTGGACAAATGGAAAAAAGCACCTTAGTGTTTTTGCCTCTGCTCTAATTTGAACATGAGATTGTAGTTTTCAACCCATTTCATTAAACATGAGACCACACCCTTGGGTGACAGCTGAAACCAGTTAAAGATGCTAAAAGAAAAAATAAGATACTACATTTCTTAACTTGTACAGTAGATACACCACTCAAGTCAACAATCGCCATCAACAAACCAGGGTTGTCTCCTACATTTCTTACTCCTTTTTCATAATCATAAGCTCTGCTGTCTATCCTATTACAACAAGTATCTAAGCAAAACAAGTCCAAATAAAAAAATTAAAATATTTTGAAATTTCACAAACTCAAAAAACTCTGGGGTGAATTGCGAACCCAGGTTCTTAGAAAAGGCAGAGGTGCATCAAGGATGCATGCTTAAATTTAATACATTTGAGTGACCATGTTCCCTTGCTACGGGTGTGAATGTAGAGAATGAATCCTTCATGATCAAAATTTTAAGATTTGGGGATACGTATACGGGTGCGGTGATTCGATTAAAATAATTCAGTATCTAAAAATAGAGTTATATGTCTAAATTATGAGACATGGAATACTTACAAGGTATTTCATGAAAAAATATTGATCAAGAGGAGATTCCAGAAGGAGATAAAAGGAAAAGGACTGACATAGAAATTTCTAAAGAAATAGTAGAAATTTTGAAGATAGGTCCAATTCAACTCATAAGGTTAGATGGGATTGTATTGCATCCTTTTATTTTTGGTGTAAAGAGGAGGTTTAGAGGTTTCAGAACAGATTGTAGAATTATTAGGACCCTTGAAAGTTTTTTTTCATTTTTTCCCCCTTCTTTTGTTCCCCTCTGTTTGCAGGTCACCAGCATCTCCTTGCTCCTTAATGCTGAAGAATACACCATTACCATTTTCAAAAAAAAAAAAAAAAAATTCTATATACAAGCTATTCCATATTATTCAATTTCACCTAAACTTTTGTTTTGATTACAAAAATCATAGATGCTTATCCTGAATCTCTCCTTCGATTTTGGTCAAAATTCCCAAAATTGACCAAAGCCGGTACAGATCCACGCCCATGTCGTGTCGACACTGGTGTGGCACCGAAAGTGAAGGTTCTGAGCAACTTATATGGTCACAAAAATAATGAAACATATGGATACATGCACAACGTATTCTCCTATACATGCTCAACATGCGTAGTGGAGACATAAAGGTTATGCACTTCAACAGCTTGATGAATCACATAAATTGAATAGCAATATTGTGAAGCAAATAATAACCAGATAACAAAAGGGAAGTACTAACCAAGATTAAGCAACCGAGAGTTCATCAAGTAACAAATTTCATAGATAACATCGTAAACCAATCAATGTTATACAAGAATCAACTAGAAGATATTACTTATAACAAAATTCTGTGAAGGCAAGGTCTCATAGATAGATCATAGACAATGCACCAACATAGAAAGCTAAACTGATGTGGAAAAGTAAAAGATGCAACAGATTGGAAGGGGTATGCCATAACGGGCACACTCATAGGTTGAGATCAAATAAGGAAGAGTGACTACAGCTACTCCAAACGTTGGAGAAGAATGGTTCAAGACATGTTAAATATATTGAAACATGGTGGGTCATTTGGTTCACGTGCTAGTTAAAGGAATTGTAGTGTAGAGATATTTTATGCGGAAACAATAATGAAGGAATTGTTATACCGTGAACAATATTGTAAGGACTAAGGACTGTTATGTTGTGTCTAATAACATCACAGAAAATATTACGTAGGGATGACCCACATTAAGGGTATTTTTGTCTTTAAAACTTCTATCTTAGTAATACATGTACTTTTGTTCCACTTTTTATGTCACATAAAATAATACATGGATTCTCACAACTTAATGCGAGTATTATTTTTTACGGCCGACCAAAGGTTCGCTGCATTGATTGTGATGAGATTAATTTTTCTTATACTAATAAGTAAATGTTGCATTAATTATGCTAGGAATAATTATGTTAGGATTACGTTGTTGCTTGGACTCTCCAAAATTGTTGTCGCACCAGTGTTGCATCCTTCGAATATGCACTACTTTTGGAGGATCTGACACATATTCATCAACATTATTTAAGAGTCCGAACAACATATATTTACCTAATTCAACCAAACAAAACCCCTAAATGTTAAGCACAATTGCTTAATTTAGTTAGAGGACAATATTCGGAAATTCTTCAAGTCACTAGTCCTCGCAGCATTTTCCAGTAAGATAAACTGAGACCACTAACTCTAGAGACTTGTTATAATACAAAAACACCTTGTTAGATACTAACTCAGCTGCTTGATCATGTCACCTGATCCATGCTATGAAGTGTTTTTGTCGTTAAGTCCCCATAAAGGAAGACCATAAAAAAATCTAGGAGACTGCTCCTTTGTCCTTATCCTCAGGAACGTGAAAAGAGAGGAAAAAAGAAGCTTCACATGGACAACAACGACTGCTTAAAAAGCGGAAAGTTCATGCATAAAAACTTTGTATACACTCTATGCATGTATTTATCATGATTTTCTGTTCTTCTCCCACATTTCTATTGCTCTTCGAGAAATTATATAATAGAAACCTCTAATTAGAAAGTTCAAACATTTGATCCACATAATCCATATCAGGGGACCATAACAACTTGATAGGAGAGACGGGAGTTATGGAAGATCTAAATCAACAAGAATTAGCACAATTGTTGGCTTTGTACCAAGAAGCAAATGCTACCAGTTCAGCAAGACTGGAAGACTTGAATGCTCGCTTGGATGCAGTAATGAAGGATTTAGCAAATTTAGAGGCAATTGTTGAAGCAATTGGTAATGGCAATCAAAATCAAGGTTGGAAAGGTAAAGCAGTGGCTGCAGGTTCAAGATCAGAAACGGGTGGGAATTCCATGATTCCTAAACATATACAAGAAGAAGAAGAAGAAGAAATTGAACTTGCTTCTTTTCATTTGGAAGGAATTGCACAACGAGAGACGGGAGTTATGGGAGATCCAATCCAAAAACAATTAGAAATTTTGGCTTTGTACAAAGAAGAACGTGCAACCAATTTAGCAAGGCAGGAAGACTTAAATGCTCGCGTGAATGCAGTAATGAAGGAATTAGCAAATTTAAAGGCATATGTTGAAGCGATTGAAAATGGCAATCAGAATCGAGGTTGGAAAGGTAAAGTTGTAACACCTAAAAAAAAACACTTGTAAGGAAGGGTTTAAGAATGGTGGAAGGGTCTAAGGAAGGGTTCAAGGACGGTGGAAGAATCCAAGGTTAGTGAACCCATCTTTCAACCCAAGCCTTGTGAAAAATATTCTTAGGCAAGGGTCTAAGGAAGGGTTCAAGGACGGTGGAAGAGTCCACGGTCAGCGAACCCATCCTTGAACTCAAGCCTTGTGAAAAATATTCTAAGGCAAGGGTCTAAGGAAGGTGGAGAAGTCCATGGTCAGTGAACCCATTCTTGCACCCAAGCCTTGTAAAAATTATACTAAGGTAATGATTTACGGACAGGTTCAAGGACGGTAGAATGGTCCACGGACCGTGGAAATTGACTTAGAAAAATAAAACTAGCAAGTTATTTTTTCAAGGTTATATGGGTCTTTTCTTATGCATCTAATACCTAAACTAGGTCGTTTTAATCCTAATCCTAGACCGTATATAAGTCTTTTAAGCCTAAAAATTAACCATTCTAAATCACTTTTTAAATTTCCCCAAATCCCTTCAAGTTTTCCCCCCAAAAGTTACTCTCTATAAAAGCTTAAAGAAGAAGACTAGGATTTCAAGATCAAGTCTCCAAATTCACGGTATGATACCTTTCCTCCATGGAGCCCTTTCCTCCATGGAGTTCCTAAATTCTCCAATTTACAAAGTTAGAAATCCCAATTGAGTTAGAAAATCACTATTTCGTGGGATTTACGTTTAGCACCGAGAAGATATTAAGATGGGAGCTCTCCCGTTAGTAAAGGTCGGGTTTCTAAAAGCAATCTCTTAAGCCCATACTTATGTGTCCCCATAGGATGATTGTCTTAGATAGACATTAGCTAGTGGATCCACATAAGCTAGAAGTTCATGGTCTTACCTTCTTACTTTGACGAGTATGACACCCCTCTTCGGTGGTCTTATATGTCGGTTAAAGGTAAATCTCCCACAATAATGAACTAAGGTTACTTCAAGAACTATCTCACATGTGACTTAAGATGATGTTTATTTGCATTGACCATGTTTTGTGACTTATGTCCTCTAGTTCTTTTACATTCATGATTTAGCATGGTCATCGCACTTTATGAAAATGTCCATTTTTCATGTTTTCAAATGTTTTGTGCATGACTGTCATACTTGGTACATATTTTGTACTAACACATACTCTTGTCTACATTTCCCCAAATGTAGGGACCGACTTTACAGATTCGCACTTCCGTGGCTAGGGATCTCATGTAGAAGATTGAAGTTTGGATAGTCCTCATATTCTAAGGACTGAGCTTGATTCCCCTTTTGTCTTAACTTTTCGTTTTGAAACTTGATGTACGGGCTACGCCCCGATATATTCTTATGTGATATATTCTTATGTACTAGATGGCTTTGAGAGGATGTTTAAATTTCCGCTTTTTTCTATAAAACTATTATATGTTGAAACTATCTTTTAATCTCTTTATTCTATTTTTTTGTATGATGAACGCTAAGTATCTTGTGTGGGGCCTCTCGGGGTCCTATACGCCATGTTACGCCTAGGGGCCACCTTGGGTCCTGACAAAAGCAGTGGTTCAGGAACAGAAACGGGTGGGAAGTCCATGATTCCTAAACATACAAAGTTGGATTTTCCCTATTTTGTGGATACTAAGACCCCTTGGGATGGACGAACAGGTGTGAGCATTACTTTCGATACCAACATACACAAGCAGAATAAAAAATTAGACTTGATTCTTGTCATTTAGGAAGAATTGCACAACTCTGGTTTCTTCAACTAGAGAAAGATATGCCTCAATGTACTTCGGATGAGTTCAAACGTCAATGCAATCTTCGTTTTGGACCATCAATTAGAAATCAAAAGTTGGGAGACTTGGCTAAGTTATGTCAAATTGGATCTGTGGCAGATTACCAAAAAACGTTTGAGCAACTGGTTTCACGGGCTGGCACTCTTACAAAAGCGCAAAAAATTGAACTTTACATTAGTGGTCTTGCTGATTATATAGAAATTGAGGTAGAGTTGCATAATCCTCCAGATTTGGCTACTGCGATGAGTATTTTGACTTCATGAACGCATGGAACAACCCCTTCATTCACAATTATTTGGTCCAAGCGAAAAAATGCTAGCAAATTAAGACGCATTAGAAAGTGAAAAACCATCTCAATAATTACACATTAAAAACTGCAATCAGAGGCTATAGAATATTGCACCTTAGTATAATCACTAGACAGAAGATGTTGAACCTTCATAAATATACCTGTAGCATGAAACTGAGTCCATGATTCATTCAGATAGTCCAACAGGTCACCAACAATTGACGTACTAGATTCAGAACTTTCGGGACACTGCATTCCAATTAAGAAATTTTCAAGAGAACTGCTACTATTGATGAATATATTAGCAAACACTCCCTCTGTCCCAATTTGTTTGCCACCTTACTGTTTAAAGTGTCCGATCATTCTCTTTTTTTAACAGTCCTATCAACTACATGATATATTAAATATTTTCAGCAATTAAAAATGTGATTTGCAGCACTTCTTATGTGACAAGCATGTACTGTTTTTCCAAAAGTTAATCATATACCAAATTTAGATGAATTGACTCTAACACACCGAAATTAAATGATTTAACTCAGAATTACTAATTCTCGTACTATGAATCATGCCATTTTTTATTTCTAACAAAAAGGTACTAAAGACTTGATATCAAGTTCACACCAAAAAACATTTAGGTGAATCGACTCTCACAGACAGAAATTAAATTATTTAGTCAGAATTACTAACCCTCTTACTATGTGAATCATGCCTTTTTTTTGTAAAAAAGGAGGTATTAAAACCTTAATATTCGAGTTCACAACCAAAAAAATTGGGTGAATTGACTCACACACCTAAATTAAATGACTTACTAACTCTGAGTAACTAATTTTCTTACCATGAATCATGCCATTTTTTATTTACTAACGACAGATACGAAAAACTTGACATTCGAGTTCACACCAATTTTTTATAGGTGAATTGACTCTCACACACCGAAATTAAAAGAAAACTATGAATTACAAACTCTCTTAATACGAATCGTGCCATTTTTTTTAAATAAACTAAGTTAAAGACTTGATTTTTGAGCTCACACCAAAACTTTTTTTTAGGTGAATTGATTCTCACACACCGAAAAGGCGAAAACAAATGCTTTAACACTCATTTACTTACTCTCTTAGTATGAATCATGTTACTTTACTAGATATAAGAATGAATTAGAAACTTGATATTCAAGTTCACACTGAAAAAAATTAGGTGAATTTGACTCTCACATGCCTAAATTAAATGATGTAACTCTGAATTACTTAAACTCTCTTACTATAAAGTATAATCATACCATTATTTATTAATATATATAAACTAAGGTATTGAAAACTTGATATTCGAGTTCATACCAAAAAAAAAATTTTAGGTGAATTGGCATTTTGTATCCTTGTAGTCCGAATTACATCATTCTTTTTCAGGTGAAGAAAGTAGTAAGTAAATTTATACAGAGGAAGAGAAGATTGACCTCGGGAATTGAGCCGGAGCCGGAGCTGGAGCAGAGTGGTGATGTGACGGAGAACTTACGGAAATGAATCCGGCAAGGCTTGATGCTGCTGAAGCTGGAGAAAGATGGTGAGGATTGACGAAATTTTGAGAAAAATGCTGAAGGTTTGGAGATTGGATATGGTTGGAGGAATTGGAATCGAGCTATGGCCGCCATTGTTGTGCTACTGGATTGAAGCTTCGAATTTGAAGGATTGGGCAAAATCTATTACTACTGTATTTTATTTATTTCTTCAAAAGATAATTACTAGAATAATTTATTATTCTAAATAAAACTATATATAATTAGAGAACTTGATAAAATATTTTTCCTTTTTTTTTTTTTAAACTTACATCTTGTTTGGGAAGTTGTTATGAATTGTATTGTATTACTTAGTTCTAATATAATGTTTATTTTGATTGATATTTAAATTTATTTTGTTATATTATTTATATTTTTAATTTAATGTTATTTTGTTGTTAGTTATTTTTTTTCTTCTCATTTTATCTTTGTCTATTATTTATCCTATGTTTTTTTAAGATACTTAAAAGTATCGATGTTATGATCTTCTGTAATGGTGAAAAATAATATGACATATTTAAATTATATATTTATCTAATACAATGCGATAATAAAATATATTATAAAATAATATGTAGTGATCATCCAAACAAAATAGTAAATATTTGTGTTTGAAATGAAATATCATGTTGTTAATCAAGAAATTTTAGTGAATTGAATATATTAAACAATTATTTAAAAATAATAATATAATACTCGTTAAATGACATGGTTAATACTTAATAGTATATTCTAACAATCTTAACTAATCCGTTTTGTGTTTGTGATAGAGGTGTGTGTTTACTTGTAGAGATAAAATTAAAAATAAAGTATTCAAAAAAAGTGAGGATAGCCGTGGCGAAGGACAAGATGGAAAAGTGATGTTGCGATGATTAAACATGTTAAAAGATTATACATAAAAGTTTCAGCTCGAAGAGAACTATTGATAGTTTCAGAAAAAAATGAAGATAGATTGAAGAAATATCAAGAACATGTAATTAAATAAAGCATAACACATCTTTAATTAATCGAATACATGACCTTAGATACAACTATAAAAATAGGTTAAAATTTTAAATAGTGATACTTATTCTTCGATTTATGTTAGTGTTGATTATTATTCTACCCTTGCAAATCAATTCTCATTTCTTATATTTTTAAGATTAATTTAATTAACTTTTACTAAAATTTAACTCAATTAAATCAACCGAATGTTTTAATTAAATTTAGATTCAAAAAAAATACATCTATAGATGTTTAAATATCAATCTAAGGTTACGTAACTTAACTTTCAATTAATTAATGTGACAAGTGACAACCAATTTGAGGCAAAACAAATTAAATTATAATTATTATTTTTGGCTGGAAAATTATTAAAAAAATTTTATTTTCATATGATTAATAATTCTTCTCTTCTATTTTTTTATTTATTATTATTATTATTATTATTATTATATTTGATTTGATTGCCTTAGCCTCAAAGCTTCGAGTTCTCTTTAGATCTTCAATTACTATTGGGAAATAATTCAAATTATTCACTTAATTTGATCTCCGATCAATGGCGAAGGAATTTAACGTCCCGCCGGTAGTATTCCCGTCCGGCGGAAACCCCGGTCCACAACAACGTCGGCTTCCAACGGCGCCGTTTCAGCCACCGAAGTCATCGAACCCTGGGATACCATTCATGTCCTTTGATGTAGGGTCTGCTGCTGCTTCCACTTCATTTTCCACTCCACAATTCGCATCCACCACCATCGGCGGCGGAGGATCGACGGGTTTTGAAGATGAGCCACCGTTGCTGGAGGAGCTTGGAATTAACACAAAGCAAATTTATCAAAAGACTATATCGATTATGAATCCATTTCGGGTTAAAGCAGATCTTCATGAAGATGCTGATCTCTCTGGACCGTTCATATTCCTTATGGCGTTCGGGCTTTTCCAATTACTTGCTGGAAAGCTTCATTTTGGAATCATATTGGGATGGGTAATCATGGCATCGTTGTTTCTCTATGTAGTGTTCAATATGCTCGCGGGCAGAAATGGGAATTTGGACTTGTACAGGTGTGTCAGCCTGATCGGATATTGTATGTTGCCTATAGTGATTTTATCGGCGATGTCATTGTTTTTGCCTGGTGGATTGTTGATCAAGGTGGTGACCGGAGTTTTTGTGTTATGGTCAACTCGAGTTTGCACTAGGCTTGTGGTTGAACTTGCATCTTGTGGAGATGAACATCGCGGGCTAATCGCGTATGCTTGTTTCTTAATTTACATGCTTTTCTCTTTGCTAGTGATATTTTGAATCAGATTAATGTGTTAGTATATTGCAGTTTATAGCTTGATCATTTTTTTTAATACCTTGAAGATTAACTTGTGAGTTTAGAGTTTGTTAGTTCCATTTGCTATAGATGAATATAATGAACTGAATCATGTAGTTTTAAATTCACAATTTGTTATAGTTGGAAGAGAGTTATGGTTTAGTTTCTTCGTATTTTGTCAAGCTTTCAAATGTTAAATTGAGATGTATTTATGTATACGGAGTTCGTTATTACTAGGTCTGAAAGGAGCTATTTTTTTAACTTCTTGCTACGATATCCAGAACTTTTTGTGAAGTTTCTTCAATATTCTAGTAGAATTTTCTTTCCTTTTTTTAGCCGGGGCCTAGAAATTACCTTCAACATTATTGTTGATATGTTCTGGATGTTGTACTCCACTTTGGTTGGAAGCTATTAAGATTACAGAAGGTTTGATTTATTCGTGAGATGCAGTGTAAGCAAGAATAAGTGAAATTACAATAACTACATGGATGGTAGGAGCGATGGTGGTGGCTGTTGATTGAATTCGTTTACGTCATCTGTTAATGTGCCTTCTTATCTGCATAAACAACTGAATAGGGTGTTTTAAGTTCATGCACGTTCACCTCTTTATGGATATACCATAGAAGTTTAATGGCAAGTAGTGATGGTAGAGTAAGTTGGAACACGCTGATGATGGTAGGCGGTTTCAACAATCTAGAGAAAATTTGAAGTTATTTGATTTGGGCCGCCAATGATAAGTTTCTCGAGGCAACAGAGGCATTTCATTTTTGGGTGAAGTCATGGGGCTGCCGCCTGTACTCTTTAACTTTATGATCTACAACCTCTTGACTCTGTTATTCTGCGTTGAAGCTTATATTTCTACCCCAGAACCCACCTATCACTTTCTTCTAATAACTAGTAGTAAGTTCTTCTTCAAGTGCTAGGTCCGGATATTCAGATAGTCTCATGGTTAAGAAATTTTAGGTATTGAAGACATACTTGTTGTTAATGATGGTGTTAATTTGTTAACTGTTTTTGTTTGGTTGTAAGCTTATGGCAGATTAAATTCGATTGTCTTAATCATGACGAATGACTTTGCTGTACGTAATAAAGAATGTAATAGGGTTTTTGAGGTAATCTAGGACTTCTGAAGGAATAATTTCTTGTTCAAACAAGATCCATAAAGTATACGTTTGTGCATTTACATAGGCACGGAGACTATCTCTTGTACAGTATGCAATGCTTACTTTCACCTATCAATTTTGTCTACAGAAATGTCAACATGTGAGTGATAATGGTGTTAAAAAAGTGTTTTGCATTTATGCAGTTTACTGGACAAGCTGTTTTTACCTTTTATAGACTAATGGATTCTGCACAGGTTCAGCTTAGTCATCTATAAATACTTAATGTGGTGGATCTAACATCAAGGTTAATGTTGTTTTCACATCAATGATATTATTATGTTTACCAAAGAAGCACTTCTTTTAGTGACCTACTTGCTTGTTTATCTTTTACCTGGTTTGTGAAAAGGTTATACTGATGTAAAGGATCCGTTTGTCGGATTTGTTTTTGTGATGAAGTGAAGTAGCTGTTGGTTGGAAAATTGGTCACTGAACTTGTTTCGCCTTCTCTCTCTCGCTTACAAGAACTGAGTTTTAGGTTGAATGACAATCATGGGACTCTATACAAACATCCATATGTGGACCTATTTGCTATTTTGTTTTGAGCTTATATTGCTGAAAGGAATTTCAGCTTTCTCACTCTCTTTCTGTCGTTATATTTGCTACAAGAATAGTTTAAGTTTAAGCAAAAGCATCAGTTTACTGAGCATACTACAGTATTTTTCTGCAATTGTATGTGGTTCTGAACCACTGGTTCAAGCAGATTGTGCTGTTCTTTGGTGTTCATTCTGTCATTGTTCTTTTTCATCTTCTGGCCTGTGCATCAGAAACTTTCCTCAATGTCCTTTGGCTTGTTTGTTGTCTATACGCGACTCTCTGTTCTGTTATAATGATTTTTGTGGGATCTGCATATGCCAGATTGATTGTGCAAAGAACTGTTGAAATGCTCTCGTAGTTATTTCCTGAACATAATTTCGTAGTAAAAACAGGAACATGAGTCCATACATCCTAACTCGTATATGTAAATTACAACACATATAACAACAACATATCCAGTGTAATCCTACTAGTGTCACAAGTGGAGTGGGGATTGGGGAGGGTAAGATGAACGCTAACTTTACCCTTACCTTTGTAGGGGTAGTGAGGTTGTTTTGGATGGATACTCGACTCAAAAAGTAAAGCTATTTGAGTAAAGATTGCAGGAAGAAAAAGAAAACATATCAAATTATTAAGCTACAGAGCAAACGATAGCAAAAAAACATCGAAGAAAAAGAAACCATGTGATTACTAAATACTATTACTAATGAAAGACGAGAATACGAGGCTAGTCCCTACCTCTTCCACGTGATGGGAGACCATACCTACTAACCTTCTATTATAATTTTCGATTCCTGTATCTTCCTATTTAGGACCGTGTCCTCATAAGTTGAAATTATGCCTGCGATTACAACACATATATCTCGTACAAACCTACAATGCATGACATTGCAGTCCAAACCGTGCAAGTATAAGTACTTTTTTAACGACTTAGTAATTTACAACAAAGGCAATTTCCATTCAATTTCTTGATATCGTAACTTTCGTTTAGTTTGGTGTGGAAATAACCTAATGTAATTGAAGAAGTCGTTATGAATTATGGTTTGCTCAAGGCATATGGATAAATAAACTTGATTTTGATGCTGCTTGTATGTATTTTGAGTAATTCTCATTCTCCCACATTGGCATATAAGAGAAAATTGGAGCAAAAACAGTTGTATTAATAATGGGCTGAGCTAACTGTATTACATACTTATCTGGACGGGGACGCTTGGCCTAGGCTTGTGACCTCCATTGCACTTTGGAGGGGTGCCTGCCGCCCCTGCCAATTCAAAAACCAAATAGTTTTCTTGTGCAATAATGTCAATTCTAGCCATACAGTTTTCTATCTTAGTCCTGGCTTCAATGTGCAAATATTTGCTCTGAAAATACAAACCAGTTACACCATCACATAAGCCGAATCGATAATACATATATCCGAACCGAATTGATGCAAAATTCAGAGTACCTGAGCCAACACTATAGTAAAACTACAAAATGTTGCTATAAATCGTCTACACTGTAGAAAATATGAGAAGCAACGTTTCGGTTTATCACTAGTTATTCATTCACATCTTTAACAGCCAAATTGTACAAAATGTCTTAAATAGTGACTGCCAAAGACGAACCCAAACATTTAACTAACATTAATGTGTGATAGTCGTCTCCGAGCTTGTTCTAGAGACCACGTATTTCGATTTTCTTAGTTACTCAATTCCTCTGGGGTCTTTTTACCTTCACTTAGGGAGCAGTCTGTCAATTGCAAAAAGATAACCACCTACAACCACAAAGGAAGCAATTCCGCTCCGTGCCATCCGCAATCCCAAGCCACGATATAAGATATTTCTATCTGCAGGATGAATCCCGGTCCATCTCTCAAATCTCTTCCCGGGCAATTGAAATTTTAGAAACCTCCTCTCCATGGATACAAACTGTACATAAGGAGTGTAAGGAAAGAGGATAAACCACAAGGACCGAAGAAAAGTGAATACCACAAATGTTATACATAGTATGTATCACAATACCAACCAAGAATCCCAGTTTTTATACATCTAAGATGTTGAAAAATCTGAGCACAACAGGTCAAAAGTAGTTGAAGCATTCACTTGTGAACTAAAAACATTTGACATCAACTAATGAATTCCTGCACTGATCCTGTTAGACCAGCATCACTTGAGAAAAGCTATACACCCACCAAATACAGATTACTTCAGGCTTCAGAAGAGCGAAATGGGGAAAAATCATTCATATAGCAAACCTTAAGTACCTTAAGTAGTTTGCGATTGAGGTGTGAATTGATTGATTGACTGTTGACATTGTGCATCCCCACCCTCCCCCCCACCCCCCAATGGTATTGATCATTTCCAAATAAGGTCGATAAGTTGAATTGACCATAGAAATTTGTCTGACACACCAATACTCACAGATTTTATGAGCTTAACAAATGTGTTGGAACTGTAACTAATAAGCTCCCAAATACTTGTATTTCACAGTTTCACTACATGAATTGACCACCCAAGGTTTCTTTGAGCATTAGGGTATCACGGTGGATATTATTCGCGTAGAGAAACATCAAACAGGGAATGAAGGTACAGATTTTGAGACAACATACCTTGGGCAGCACAATGCATTGTGAACGAGACCTGGCAGTATCAAAACAATGAGAAGCAGCAGCAGCAAGTGAACCAGAGAATCCAGCTGCAAGACTAACAGCTAAAGGAGACAATGGACCAACTTCTTCATCAAATCTGAATGATAACAAGGTAATGGTTAAGAAGGATAAAGTTATTTAAAACTGAGTAGGGCATGTGTCTATCTATTAAGTGACAAAATACACTTGGTATATACAAATTTTATTCTAGGGGAGAACCCATTTGTCAAGCATAACTCAAGTTGAAAACAACAGAATGCTAATCCAATTAAGCTAAAGCAGCAAGCCTGAAAGATAATTGTTACATTCTTTATTCACCATTTTATGTCTGACATAAACCCAAAATATCTTAGCAGAGTCGATAAAGAGGCCTAATACCATGAAAATTCAGAAAAACATCTTCATAAAAAAAAAAAAAGTGCTTCTCTTCCTGTCTAAGTGTTGCTAGGCAGAGTTATCTAGTTTCCGTTGGTACCTGGTAGAATAATTGAGGTACACAAGCTGACCACTGTTATTCCCAAAAACACGAATTAGGGGGTAGCCTTTTAAAATAAGAAACTTTTTTTTCTAAACTTTTGCCTTATATTTAATATGGTGCAAAAATCTTGTTAGTCTAATGCATGTTTATTTAAGGATATTCTTCAAAAATTATAATATGGGGGTAAACTTTTTAATGTGAGGTTTGATTGAAACTTTCATAAAGTAATAGGTCACAACATCTCATCCAAGCCATTTCTGGGAAAATATAGTCATCCAAACATGAACTCTTTCCCAAATAACTTATTTTTAGAAATATTTTGAAATGCTTCTCCAAAGAACATGTCAAGAAAACATCCAAGCGCTAGAATTGAAAACCAAAACTAGAACAAACATTTTAAACAAGTTAACATAAGAATTGAAGCATACCTAGGTGGGGGATTCATTCCAACTGCTTTCCATTCAAGCATTGCTTGATGTAGGACTTGCCACGTTGAAAAGAATATACCACCAAACACACAATCTCGAGCAAGTCCAGCTCTCATACCTCTCCAGAAAGTACCCCATCCTTCCAAAGATATGATCTCTAATGGCCTCTTAACATCAGAGACAGATGGGGGTCTACCAGACCCTGTCATCATCCATGGATAATCTTTCAGGGCAGTAACCAAATTGGGATGTTTGGTGGGCAAGGTGGTCAAAAGACCAACTGTGTTGTTCAATACCCTAATGTCCTGGGAATATCCCGGTAGCAACTTTGCCATTGAAGGTGAAACGATGGCCGTTTCGACAACTGACGTGGAGCTGGGAATTCGGGAGGCAGAAGTAACCTGAGCACGGAGTTTAATAAGTTCAAATGGAGAACTTACAAGTGATTCCACTGCTCCAGAAGCAATTCCTGCCAACAGAGCCTCAGAGGCATAGACATACTTGTCTTCTCGACCATCTGATTACAGATATAAACACAATATGTTACCACCAAAACCTCTAATAATGAGAAAAGAAGCAAATGTACTAAAAAACATTCAATTCATTTGTATAATACGGTAGTGCATAATTCCAATATCCCCTTCTTTCCACTGCTATTACTAGTTTCATTGAATAAGACACTTCTTCTTTCATCCCAGTTGAGCTTGTTCAGTTATGGATGGCCAAATTGACCAATTCTTCATTCAATTTGGCATATTATTCAACTCTTTTTTATAACTATAACATAACATATATACACAAAATATGTGAATGTCTATTTTTTGATAGAAAAGGCTCTAAATTTCAGAATTCAATCGTACAGTTGAGAAAATAATGGTGTTAACTCCAAAAACATTAGTTTTTCTAACTCTTGTTTGTTGACATAGAGAAGCTATCAGAAACAGTTCAAGATATGGTCCAAGACGAACTGAGGTTGGGAATTTATTAAAACCCTTTGTATTGAAATATGGTAAAGTGGCTTCAAGATGGAGAAGTATTTCTTTGATGGATCTCAAAATGACCTTTCTTCAAATACTGCATCTCTCATTTCAGGTGATCCTTTCCCAAATGTTCTCTTTAACGGAGTGAATGTTCCTGAATTTCCATTTACAGACAAGCATCTAAAGTCTAAACTCACATAATCATGGAAATCCTGTTTAGTCTAGGTTTGGATTTTCTGGTCAGGAAATGGCAAAAAGATTAATAAACAGTTAAACAACTGAAGAAATCATACCTTTGTAAAAAGCTGTTATTATTTCATAAACGCCAAAGCGAGCTCCCAAACCCAATGATCTTCCAAGTGTCAACCACCCCACACCACTATACAAGCCTTCAATGTTCATAAAATGATCAAAAGAACATTAACATTTAATAAAGATCTCCATACAAACAGCAGTCTATACGAAAAATTTCATGAAGTTTTTTCATGAGTCTTTTACTAGACCTATAATGCATGTATTTTCTCATAAACGCATTAATAAAAAATTGACACATCATCCGAATAATTTTTATCATGAAGCAAAATGAGAGAGCAGAGTAGCATCACTTTTAGTTACTATAAAAATAGCTGATCAAGTCACCTGAACTTCCTGACAAATTTCTAACCCTATTGAGGACATCAGCACCAGTGAGTTGTTTACTGCTACCTGATCCCACCTGCATTCCATTCCACAGAACATACAACCACAGCACAAGAAGACATTAAAGATGCTGCCCTCAGTGTAAGATAATACATTTAAGTGAATGTTTATGGTTATCAGCAATTTCCGCACCTGTACAAGGACCTTAAGGCTATCTAGAGGGTAACTGATAGCAGTGGCTAATGTAGCAGATCCTGCAGCAACAACTGCATGCGTTGCAAATATTGGATGCTTCAAAAGTTCATTCATTTGATAGTTTAACGTGACAGTGTTGCAATTGTTGCTCTCCTTAAGTCACAATCAATACATTCAGAGATTCATAATTCCCTGCAATTCTCATTAGATCGACCCGAAGTGTTAGTAGTACTTCATATGCTCTAACATCCTAATTTTTGTAGAGAAAGGGAAAGAGAATTTTCTTTTTCTTTTTTCTACTCCTTTCTATGAACACATAAATGTTCTTCTCTTTTCTTTTTCTTATTGAAAAAAAGGGCTTATATAGTTCTTAGAGTGCAGGGGTAAGTTTATTTTGATCCTTGATATATCATTTTGAACATTAATAGTTGTGTATTGCTACTTCTATAGAAGCCAAAGTCGGGTTAAGAAGATGTTTGGAGTCCTCGTAAGGTCAAAAAGATAAAGGAAAACTAACAGATGTAAAAACAAAGAGATAATTAATCCATTGGGAAGGTAAATGAGTTTAATTACAGGACAGAAATGAGATTGATTGAAAATAATGAGGACAATTTGGAGTTAAACCAGCATTTTCAGTTTGACATTCAAGATGTACCAAGGCCTAAAGCATCAAAACATGCTAACTACCTAAGGTAGCCTCGTCACAGCTGGTTAGTACAGAGGACAGATGCGACAGTTGAAAAAGATTGCAGGTATTTTAGACTATAAAGTACCATCTTTTCCTATAATTCCCCTTATGTCGTGTTCATTAAAAGACCTAGAGCCCATTTAAATTGGCTGAATTTAAGCAGTGTTTAAGTGCTAAGTGCTCAAAGTCAGCTTATCAAAGTTCAATGATAATGCTAGAATTAGTAAGTACCAAGAGACACTTGATCCAATTTCATTTGGCTAAAGGTTGAAAGGAAAAAGAGAAAACTCACAGTGTCAACCATCTCACCACAATTTACATTTGATAGAAGTAGATAAACTTGTATAACTAATTTGAACTGGTAATGGTATTTTCTTATAAATCAACTTCTCAAATTAGCATTCCCATAATATGATACATAACACTTCACAATTTAAATCCCATATTTGTGGTGTCACTGTTTTGGGAAGTTGCACAAGCTAACAAAGAATCTACCACCCTGGCATAAGTTTAAAATGGTTTCACATGACAGTAACTGATTATTTTCTTTCCTGTTAGTGCATCACTTCCTCTGACATATTTGTTTGGCACTGAAAAAAAGTTGAAAGAAAGAAGGATATTAACAGAGGAAAGACCACTAGACCAACTTTTTCCATCTAGTGCATCAGTCACTGTGATTTCTCCTTCACACATTACAAATATACATAATTTTTTGGGGTAGAGCATAGAAATGATTAGAAATAAGAGTCGTACACAACACAATTAAGTTGTTGAACGTTCACAGTGGTTAATTTGTAGAGGAACTTTGTGGGAAACAGGAACAAGAATATTGTGATTATTTTAAGGAGTAGATGTTGGCATAAGCAAAAACCCAAAGATACAGGATTCAACAAAGAAGCTAGACCAGAATAACCGTCCCCGGATCTAGATTTACTCTTTAACTACAAGGAACAGCCAGTAATCGACTCAGTTCTACTCATAGCATGAAAATCATAAAACCTGCAGTTTCATCATTATTCTGCTGCTGTTTACTTTTCCTTAATCATTATGACCAAAATTACGATACTCAACTGTATGTAATCAGAAAACCTAATCTTATCAGGAAGCAGAATACATCGAGTTAGATAACAAAATGAAACTATTTAGCAGCAACAGAGAAAAAGGACTGAAACCAATGTATAATGTGTTGGAAACATAGTTTGATTATTGTGAGACCAAAAGGAACATAACACATATTACCAGATTTTACAATCACCAAAAAATATTTTGGAACCTAACTACATTAGTAGAAAAGATGTTCTAGACCTCAGTTGGAAACAGAAAAACTAGGTAGTGTTTCTTCCCATCAATCCTAGCCTTTGTGGACAGAGTTACCTATTACCTATTGCTGGTGGGAGGTGACAAATCTCCTATGGAATTAGTCGAGCTGCGAGAAAGCTGACCTGAACACCACGGTCATGCAAAAAAAATGTTCTAGAACTTATCAACTTTAGCTCTAGGTGAGCTATGCAATCAAACATGTATCACACCTTCCTTTTAACAAGCAGCGGCAGAAAAACAACACAACCATGAAAGTATCTATTAACATGTGATTTTTATGCAACAACTCATTCCAAAAAAAAAAAAAACGCGAGACATTTTTCTATATGGAGATTGAAAGCACAGAAACACAGCAAATAAATAAGTAAAAGAGCAAAAATGAGCTAATATGATACTGAAATCGAAAAATGGATAAAATTAAGAGATTTTGAGGTTCTAATGCTTCATGATGATGAGGAAAGAGCTTACCATTACTGTCGAAACGCCACTGAAATCGGAGAGAGAGATGCAGAGATGGAGAAGAAGGAAGACGAAGGAAGACGAAGAAAACTTTAGGGGTTTTGTCTTCTGAGGGTATTGTTGGAATTAGAACAAAATATGAGGGATAAAAAGGTAAATTTATTTGTCAAATAACAATGTTTTTTTTTTTAATAAGAATTTAAACATAGGTTTCATGTCAATTATCAATATCAAAGGTTAATAATTGAATTCTAAAGAAATACAAACATATTTGATAAAAATTTAAAATAAATATACTTTTTAGCAAAAATTATTGAATTTCATCTAATTTATATTTGGACTTCTACATACAGATTGAATGATTTTCATTTTTTTTCCTTAGTATTCTTTAGAGATGTCAATATGGGATAGCCCACCCCATCCGGACTAACCCATACAGACTTCGATATTTTACTGGTCAGGCCGGGCTAGTCCATTTTTTATAACAAATTTATTGTATATCTTCTCTTTAGTACATAATTAAAATTAGGTTAATTTTGATTATGTCAAAGTTATTGTATTTTATTAATTTATATATCATGTTTATGAAATTCACATAAAAAATAAATGTGTTATACATAGAGTACATGAATAATGTATTCGGTGCTATCAATTTTGTAATCTTGGATTGGGCGACAATCTGATCCAGGAAAGATTAAGGTTTTGGATGCATCATCCCGGCTTGGACGACATTTGTTCAACAAGAGACTAGCAAATCATTTTTGACAATTCAAAATTCATTCGGGGGATGAAATCTCATAAAAGTTAAATGAATCGATTTGTGAAAACATCATTCGTAAACTTATTGAATTTACCCTTCGGGGTGGGGCTTAATGGTTTGGGTTCGGGACTTCCATATTGGAGCTCTCGAGTTCAAAATCCCTTGTAAGCGAAAGCAAGGGATTTGTCTTCTGGGTCGAGCTCGTCGCACCGGGCATGACTGATGCGAGTTATACACTACTAAAAAAACAGTGAATACCGAAATCACCAACGAAATCACATTACTTGTTTGGAAAACTTAAAGACTTTCTAAGGCTAATTAGTTAAGTTTTAACTTAACTAAAACACTATATTCATCAACTAAATCACAATAACTTATTTGAAGAACTTAACAATTTTTCTAATTATATTAGTTAAGTTTTAACTTACTTCTAACACTAATCACCAACGAAATCACATTACTTGTTTGGAAAACTTAAAGACTTTCTAAGGCTAATTAGTTAAGTTTTAACCAAACTAAAACACTATATTCACCAACTAAATCACATTAAGTATTTGGAGAAGTTAAAGACTTTCTAAGTCTATTTAGTTAAGTTTTAACCAACACTAGATGGCCACAAATCAATCTTGCAAGAAAATCAATTTTGTCATCAATAGGATCAACTAGTGTTGGTATTTATGATTAACAAATATATTATTTCTAATTTTAAAGCTAAGTGTCAACACTAGATGGACACAAATCAATCTTGCAAGAAAATCGATTTTGTCATCAATAGGATCAACTAGTGTTGGTACTTATGCTTAACAAATATATTATATCTAAATTTAAAGTTAAGTGTCAACACTAGATGGACACAAATCGATCTTGCAAGAAAATCGATTTAGTCATCAATAGGATCAACTAGTGTTGATACTTATCCTTAACAAATATATTATTTCTAAATTTAAAGCTAAGTGTCATCACTAGATGGACACAAATCAATCTTGCAAGAAAATTAATTTTGTCATCAATAGGATCAACTAGTGTTGGTACTTATGCTAAGTGTGAACACTAGATGGACACAAACCGATCTTGCAAGAAAATCGATTTAGTCATCAATAGGATCAACTAGTGTTGATACTTATCCTTAACAAATATATTATTTCTAAATTTAAAGCTAAGTGTCTTATACAAGATGGACACAAATCAAGTAGGTGGATATAAACACATTATATAAAATAATTGTACTTGAACTTTAGAGATTTAGAATCACCAAACCTTATCTCCAACTTTAATGAAAGAAGCGATATAATGTTGTATCAAATTTTTTATATGTTGAGCTTTCTGAGTTGCCTAGCACGAAAAGAGGTAAAAAAAAGTTAACACTAGAAAAATAGAGTTTGAACTTACTTACACGCACATTTTACATACAAGAAGATCAAGTAGGGCATTAAGTCATACTCTTAAGTCAAAATAGTTCTATTTGATTCACTAACATCAATAGCTCGTATGGATTCCTACCAACCTACTAATTTATCCCAAACACAAGGATGTATGATTTTTTTTTTATGATAGAACCATTTATTAACAACAAAAATATTACAACTCTACCATAATAATAGTACTTCAAGCACTTCAATAAACAAAATTGGAAATATGTTTTCAACTAGAGATTCTAATAACACTTCAAGCACTTCAATAAAAATCTTTTAAGGGAGATGTGCATACAAAAACGCAAGCAAAAAGTAGCAACTCCCAAAGTCAGAAAACTAGTTCCTTTAGGTGGTCCTAAAGACTGATGAACATCAATACAAAAAATTATGAGGTAATAATAAAAAAGGGGTAACGAACTGTTTATAACTTATGAAAATCATTAAGAAAATTATGAGGTAATAATAAAAAGAGAAAACAAACCTGGACAGATCCTTTGGTACGAAATCACAGGCATTTGAGCCCTCAACTTGAGCAGTTGGTGTTGTTGCTATCGCCCTCTAGCCGAGCTGCGGGCTTGCTGTCGTTGGTTGGAGTTGCTGGCCGCCGGGAGTTCTGTCGGAGTTGTGGCTGCTGCTGCTGCTGCCGGATGCTCGCCGATGGCTGGCTGTTGATCCTCGCCGGAGTTCACTGTGGAGAAGCGATCGACGGGAGGGGGATAGATGAAGAAAGAAGAGAGAGGGGTCGAGGGAAGAGGAGAAGAGGAAGACGAGAGGGAGAGAGAGGAGTCGCCGGGGCTGCTGCTGCTCGCCGGAGAAGATGAAGACGAGATGGAGGAGGAGAAGAGGAAAGCGGGCGAGGGGAGAAGAGATGAGGGAAAGAGAGAGAGGCGGGTGAAGGGGTGGGTATGAGAGAGATATTTGAGTTAGGGTTTTGATATTATCCTTTTATTTTTAAGAGAAGTATTTAATTTACTAATCACGGGATGTCAGTATTTTTTAGAATAATTAATTTATCAATCATGAAATGCTGATATTTATTAAAATAATTATCTATATTTAATAAATATCAACACCGTGAATTCAATATTATATAAATAAAATAATAATTTAAATAGGTCGATATATATATATAAAAAAAATCAATAGAAGTTTAATTTAATAAATTTAATTTGTCGATCCAGTTAATTTTATAAATTTAAATTATATTCCTCCTAATTATATTAATTCAAATATAATATATAAATCTTGCCTTAAATTGATCATCGATATTTCTTTCATTGATGATGTATTTCATACATAATTACTCAATGTATTCAATACTCAGATGAAGTATCATTTACATGTCATTATAATTAGGAAGTGATCACTACACTTGACATACGCTCAAGATCGAAAGTATATAATAATACTATGTCGTATTTCATATTCGAAGTTCACAATTAGACGACGGACTAATATATTTGTACATTACTCTAGAAATATAAGTATACTTATATTATATCCTAATTCATAACAAAGTAGTTTCATACTTTAAATATAAATTATAGATATTTTTTTATTTATTCTATAGAGTCTAACTTGTTATTTATAAAAGTATACAAAAATCGTTACACTTTTTGAACAATTAATTGTAAGTTTCAAATAAAATTTTAATATTATGCTAATAGCAAAAATTCTGATTAATAGAAATACTTTAAACAATTAAACCAATCTCTATATGTCGGTTTTATTAAAAGTAATTAGATATAATAAAAAAAATATCGACCTCATGAGACCGGTATCACATTAAACTTAAGAGAAATAACAAGTAATCATGTTAATTATATATAAATCTCTTTAAATTGATCATCAATATTTAATTTATTTAATTGATAATGTATTTCATATATAATTAATTAACGTCTTTCATACTCAGATGAAGTATCCTTTACATGTCATCATAATTAGTAAGTGATCACTACACTTGACATACATTCAAGATTGAAAGTATATAATAATACTATCTCGCATTTCATACTCGAATAGATTATATGTTAGCTCTTCACCTCTACATCGTAACATGAGATATTAAGTTCACGATTAGACGACGGACTAATAGTTTTTTGTACATTACTGTAGAAATATAAGTATAATTATATCCTAATTCATATCAACGTATTTCATACTTTAAATATTGATTATATATATAGTTTTTAATTTTTCCACGAAGTCTAACTTTTTATTGATAAAGTATACAAAATTATTACACTTTTTGAACAATTAATTGTAAGTTTCAAATGAAATTTTAGTATTATGCTAAATAACAAAAATTATGATTATTAGAAATATTATAAACAAACAAACCTCCGGATGTCGCTTTTATTAAAATGAATTAGATAACAAAAGAAATATCAATCTCATGAGGTCGGTATCACATTAAATTTTAAGAAAAATAAAAGGAATCATATTAAATAAATAATATTGATATCGAGAGGTCGGTATATTATATTAGTTTATTTTTTAACTTATATAAAACTGTCATCCAGAGTACGATTTATTTAAAGTTAATTGCACGATATAAATATTTAAATTAAAACTAATTAAATTGCATGATATTTAATTTTACCGATTTTTAGAAATTGATATTATAATATTTTTTTGTTTTTTAATTTACGCAAAACTTTCCTCATGAGGTCGGTATTTAACTGAAATAACATCAGCGACCTCATTAGGTCGGTATTTAGATTAAAGATAAATACCGATCTCATGAAGTCAGTATGTGGATGAAATAATAATACCGACTTCATGATGTCAGTATTTGGATGAAATAAAAATACCGACCTCATGAGGTCGGTATTTAAACGAAGTAAAAATACCGACCTCATGAAGTCGATATTTGAATGAAGAAAAAATACCGACTTCATGAGGTCAGTATTTGGATGAAATAAAAATACTGACTTCATGATGTCAGTATTTGGATGAAATAAAAATACCGACCTCATATGTCGGTATTTGAATATGAATGAAATAAAAATACCGACCTTGTTAGGTCGGTATTTAGATGAAGATAAATACCGATTTCATGAGGTCGGTATTTAGATGAAGGAAAAATACCGACCTCATTAGGTCGATATTTGGATGAAGGAAAAATATCGACTTCATGAGGTCGGTATTTGGATGAAGTAAAAATACCGACTTCATGATGTCAGTATTTGGATATGGATGAAATAAAAATACCGACCTTATTAGGTCGGTATTTAGATGAAGATAAATACCGATCTCATGAGGTCGGTATTTAGATGAAGTAAAAATACCGACCTCATTAGGTCGATATTTGGATGAAGGAAAAATACCGACTTCTTGAGGTCAGTATTTGGATGAAATAAAAATACCGATTTCATGATGTCAGTATTTGGATGAAATAAAAATACCGATCTCATATGTCGGTATTTGGATATGGATGAAATAAAAATACCGACCTTATTAGGTCGGTATTTAGATGAAGATAAATACCAATCTCACGAGGTCGGTATTTAGATGAAGTAAAAATACCGACCTCATTAGGTCGATATTTGGATGAAGGAAAAATACCGACTTCATGGGGTTGGTATTGGGATGAAATAAAATTACCGACTTCATGATGTCAGTATTTGAATGAAATACCGACATCATGATGTCAGTATTTGGATGAAATAAAAATACCGACCTCATGATGTCGGTATTTGGATATTGATGAAATAAAAATACCAAAAATAAAATATGTTTATTCATTTATTTTATTTAATACCGACTTCAAGAAGTCGATTTTTATTGTAATTAATTTTTCCGCGAAAAATACCGACCATTTGAGGTCGGAATTTTTTTCCCCTCCTTATTTTGTCTAAAAACCAACTAGTTTTATTATTTTTAACAATACTGACATCCGGAGGTCGAAAATTACCGACATCATTTGAGGTCGGTAATTTTTAGGTCGGTATTCACTATTTTTTTAGTAGTCTTACCTCTCTTATGTGGTTTGCGAGCTATTGCATAGCATAGGATGGTTTTACCCTGTGTGCATCCACAAGGGTAGCGGCTACGGTTTTTCTTGTCATCGACTTTTTTTTGTTGGATTTACCTAGGTGAAAATACACATGTTCAGAGGTTCAAAACTTAGAAGAAATTGTGGATACCATAGAAAAAACAATGTTGAATGTGATATATAACACTCATAGAACCAATTACACATAAAGAAATACGTATCGCATCTAGAACACTTATTGCATCTAAAACTCATCACAATTTTATGGTGTAGTTCGAAAAGACTACACCAAAACTTTTGGATGCAATAAAAAAAGTTAAAGATGAGCTTCAACTAAATTTAAATTCTAACAAAATACAAAACATAATTGAATCATATTTCACTAATTGTCTTAAATATATTTATGTTTTAATAGAATTATTAATTTATAATATTATGAGACCATAAATAAATATAGTAATCTTCTGAAAATATATTATCTTATTATTTTATTGAAATGAGTAATTTTTTCTATTGGCCTAAATTGGGATCAGAAAAAATTATTATTTTGAGAAAGTATTAATTATCGAATATTAATTTAGTAAGATTTTAATGTATTTATCATTTTTTAATGATTGCAATTCAAATTTGTCCTCGAAAATTGACCCTGATTTATGATCCTACACCAATCTCCGATTTTAAACCTTAATCTTCATCTCAAAGTCAGTTCTCGAGTCGAAATTAAGTTTGATCTTAAATCAAACTACATTTTTTTTAATTAAACATCAAAAATAGATAAGTAATCCAATGAAACACCCTAAAAAATTTTGATAAAAATTCAAATAAATCAAAAGCAATTTAAACTCCTTTTGTGTATAGTAGTAAAATTATTAAGGAGAATTGGGTAAAATAAAATAAATCAAAATAAAAGTCTCCAACAAAATTGAAATTAAAAACAAAAAAAACAATGGGTCCGTACGAAAAACGCAATGGTTGAACAATAAATACCAAATTAGCGCTGAGGAACTCACACAACAATGGGGATAACTTCGACTGAGGAGATTGAGTATGATCAAACGAAAGCTGAGTACAACAATGGAGGAGATTCATGGAGCTCATCAACGAACTGGACGATCTCTCGTGGTTCTCTTGAAGATTCCATTACTTTTGAGTCCTCCGATTCTCCGATCGATACTGAATCTACTCAGATATCACCTCTTATTCTTCACCGAACTTCGCCGGATTCCTCCCCTTGCGAAATCAAGTGTAAGTGAATTAATCAAAAATATTGTATTGTTTAACAATAGTATATCATCGATTACTTATTTGTGTATGTTGTAATTAATAATTATGCAATTTTGACTGGGTTAGTCTGGTTAGAAACTCGTATGTCAGTCTCCGAGCTAGCTTTTCATGTATCTCAACTAATTTTACGGGATACTTGTCGCCTTCCCCAGAAACAAGTAGTAGGCAACTCTGTCCACCAATACTAGTCGGAAGAATCACCGGGTAGTTTGAACCTGAGACCTCATGGCTATGCTTTGGATATTTTTAAACTACCTTTGAAATCATGGACACAGATAAAGCGGAAACAATAGAAATGTTGTTTTGTTTGGATATTTTTTGGGTGCTATGGTGAGATGCTTTATAGAAAACATATAATATAACATAATATTTGGTTTGGTGGTAGTATAGAGCACCATGTTGGTTGTGGTATGAACGTAGTCATTGGCTTTCATCCGTGGTTTACTGTGTTTAGGTGATTACACTTAGTTGTTGTTACGGTTCCTTGCATATTTGCTATTAGTTGTCATATTTCTCCCCTGCTTATCTTTTTTCGTTTTATTACGGTTGTGATTTTGCTTGAGCTGAGGATTTCCTGGAAACAACTTTTCTATTTTGGAGAGGTAGTGGTAAGGAATGCGTACACTCTATACTCCCCAGACCCAGAGATTTCACTGGTTATGTTGCTTATGTTGCTGTGATTTCACTCAAGTGTTCTAGACTCTAAATTGACCCTTTATAACCAGGATGCTGATTTTAATGTGATGAACTAGCTATCCAGTATTTTCTGATGGGTATTTTGAGTTTCATATGTTTGGCGTTATGACTCTAGATAGGAAGGAGTAGAGATCGCGTGTTAGGGTAGAAGGTTAGTAGGGGTAGAGTGTTGTCTTGCGTTGCCAAGGTTGGTTTGTAATACTAGTCATGCCCTTGTAGTTCTTGTCATATCTTGTTTATTGTGTTTCGATTATCACACTATTTGCTGATGTTATTGTTCTTTCTTGTAGGCTTTACATTGCTTTTCCTATTAACTTCTGTGCTTCTTTATTGTTCTTCTTCTTGAACTTGGTTTTTGTGCATTTGAGCCGAGTGTCTTTCAGAAACAGTCTCTCTACCTCCACGAGGTAGTGTTAAGGTCTGCGTGTACTCTACGTCTACCCTCCCAAACCCCACTTAATGGGATTTCACTGGGTATGTTATTGTTGTTGTTTGTTGTATGTGTTTGGGGTTACATGGGGAAGTGCAGTTCTTTTCTGGTTGTCTCCTTTCACTTAAACCTGTATGCTTAAAGTCTTGAGAAGCTACTCCTGTACTGGTCTGCATATAGCCATATAGTCTTTAGCTAGAGGTGGTTTCCCAAAGAACAAGCTACATTTTTGTCCACTGATTCTATTCTGACTCTATCAATTTATGTACTGCAGTATGCTTTATGCAAAAGTATGAAATCAGGCAGGTCTATGTTCGGAGTACTGCTCGTGTTTATGAGATATACTATGCACCTACTCTGCAGAGCGACAATGAGTATCTATGTACCGTCCGCTGTAGCATAGCTGAACGAGATGGAGAATTTCTCCAAGCTAATGAGATTGAAGTAGTTACCCCACAATGTTTGGAGGATTATGTAGGAAAACCAACAGAAGGTAGAGTCACAGCTGAAGCCAATTGCACAAGGGAAGATGATTGGGTTGAGGTTAAGGTTCCTGACGGAAACGGGGTAAGCTGCCTACAAAAGCACACAACAGGGAAAGAACAAAGAAGTATTGAGGTAGCACTATATAATGACTTTTGTGTACTTGCCTTGTTTAGTATAAAGAAAGCAAAGAAAAAGGTCTAAAGGGGTAAAGAGAACTTTTGGAAACTTAGTGGATTCTATTGGAGATTTCAAGTGTCATAACATAACTAAGTTGGATTTTGGGGCATCTGATGTAGATGTTTTTTGTCATATGGCGTTGTTAGAATGTTAATGGCCAAAGTTTTTACCCGTTCTGTTAGTTTTTTTATCTACTCAGTGGGAGAAAAAGGCCAATTTGAATTACATTATCGTATTATGTCTTGACTACAGATCTTATCTTGCAGGATTTATACGAGGCCACAGCAGAAATTAGTGATGCAGAACCCTGCATGTCACTTACAATTCGCTTTTTATCACTTCCAAATAAAGATTCTCTATGCATTGACGAAGTTTACATATTTGGTGACCCTATTGACTCTAATGAGGTAGAGACCCCAGCAGCTCCTATGGAAAACCAAGCTAGTTCTTTTATGGCCATGCTTGTTCCCACCCTTCTGCAACTATCTAAATCAGGCGCCAGCCAGAAGCAGCAGGAGAAAGATGTTTCTGATAGTCAAAGAAAGGAAAATGAAGCGGGAATCGCAGTGAGGACATCTGATTTTGCTGATGCCAGTAAAGAAAATGAACAGGAAAAGAGAATGAGTGCTGATCATATAGTGCAGTTGGATGTCACTGACAAGCCTGTAGCAAAACCCACACATTCCGATCCTCTGATACACCAGGAGTTAAGTAGAGAGAACCACAATACCTCCACCACGAGTAATGATGCTTCACAAGGTCGTATTGTAGGAGCCATTGAACAACTTCTTGACCGAGTGAGCAGAATTGAAAATATTTGCTTGAGATTTGAAGAAAAGATGGTTACTCCAATGAATAGCATGGAGATGAGACTTCAACGACTGGAGCAGCAAGTAGAAACTCTAGCTAAAAATTCCCAATTTTCTGGAGCAGCGTCCTGCAATAGAATAACAGCTCCTTCATTTACTGGCAGTGAGTCCAATTCTAGCTCTTTGTATAATGATGGAAGTGAATATCGTTCACGTGGGGTATTGGAGATGGAGAAAAAGGATCCCCCTTGCAATAAGTTGTCCGAACCTTCTGATGACATGCCCGTTTCTTCTAATCCTTCACATGTTCTTCCAAATCTTGTGATATCTGCCCCTGAGTTTTCATGTGGAGAGGATGAAGAAGAAAATGATATTGTTGAATCAGTAAAGGTTTCTTCTCAAGAGAAGCAAAAGCAAGTTTTATCTATTGATGATGCTTTAGCTGCAGCACTTTCTGGATTTCTGTCCACGTCGCACGTTCTTCCACCAGATGAAGGAACCTTGGAAGTTATTGCGTCTGGATCTATTAGTGAGGGAGTGAATGAGAAGAATGAGTTTTCAGAATCTACCCTAAGTGCTTCAGTTATCCCTCACAACTGTACTTTGGTGGGAAATGACAATGACAAACCTTCAAAGTATACTCAAATTCTTGCAATTGCAGCTCCTGACTTTACCGAGGAGGAGTATGAATTTGAGAATGCAAATCCAAATAATGAAATAGCTTCTCCAAGCACTGGAAGTCAGGACTTTGCTGATCTTAACAGAAGCAAGAGCGTGGATAACACAAGTTCAACTGTTGCTTCTGAGACATATCCAGAGAAAGAGAAATTTCTCCATGAGAATGTTCAGCTTAAGGAAACTTCTGGAGTAATTGGTTCGAAAGATCATCCTTATGCTGAAGAAAGTATCTGCAGATCTCAGGATAATCCCACTGCTTGTCCTTCAGGTCAAGATGAAAAGGTTTCAGAGACTAATGTAAGAGATTCTACCAATGAGCCACAGATGAATTCTCATAAGCTAGGAAATGCTGCTGAATCTGAAGAATGTGATCCTTCAAAAGGTTCTCACTTGGACATTATGCAAAATGTTTGTGAATATCTAAGACCTTCTGCTCTAGATTTCGACATTCCTATCTTAGATGTGAAGTTCACAGCCAATGAAGACAGTGATTCCAGGTTCTCACTAGAAATTCTTTTAGGTGACACGACAGATGTTAATGTTGATGAAAGCACTAATAATGCTGTCACTAGTGAGGGAACAACTTCCAGTGATATGATTGATGAAGAATCACTGAAGTGTTTTGCAGGTGATAGCAACACTCTGGTGGATTTTGGATTTTATGCTGCAGATACATTCACTAGTTCAGATGGACACAGTAATCCGAGTATATCCAGCAACCACGAGGTAGTCGTCGGTCTCATCTGAGACCCCTACTTTTTGAAACATGTATAGGTACGTTCAACTAGTTTATGACTGATTTTTCTGTTTTTAGTTTTAGTATTCAAATTGAATGTTCTTTTGTTTCTTAAGTCATATTAAGCTCACAAAACTCCATAATTCTTGACAATTGTGTCATATCTCATTCCTGCTTAACCTTTTTACCTTTCTCTTAGTGCTGAAGTGGTAACAACCAAACTGCAATAACCAGAAAATATTAAGAATATACATATATGATTAAGAGCATGTTTGGTATTCCTGCTAAAAATTGTTTATTTTTAGAAGTATTTTTTTTAAAAATGACTTTTCAGTGAAGTGCTTTTAAGAAAAAAAGTAATTTGTGTTTGGCTAGGTTATTTGAAAAGTGTTTTTGACAAGTAGATTATGTTTGGCTAATGTTTTTCAAAAAGTACTTCTAATTTTCAAATTACGAAAAAGGGAAAGTAGCTATGCACGTGCAATATTAAGATTATTTTATAGAAATAAATTTTTTTATATGTATATTGTTATTAAATTAATGATTAACATGATGATATAATATAATTTAAAAAAATATCAAACTGAATAAATTTAAAAATAATTCCACAAATTATATCACTACATACAAAAAAAAGTTCACAACAAAAACAAATAAGT
This sequence comes from Solanum sitiens, assembly GCA_016801875.1. Taxonomy (NCBI): domain Eukaryota; kingdom Viridiplantae; phylum Streptophyta; class Magnoliopsida; order Solanales; family Solanaceae; genus Solanum; species Solanum sitiens. The sequence continues at coordinate 1,848,542 of JABWTJ010000031.1, read as the reverse complement.
ATAAGAAATATATTGATAAATATGTTTATATAACAGAGATTTTTTGATTTTGAAATAGCAGAAAAATTTAGTTTCTTTTCAACAATAGAAAAACGATTTCTGCTTTTTGGCCTTTCAACAACAATGTCAAACAAGCACTGAGAGGATAACACAAGAAACTAGATGAACACAAGGATAATCTAACAATTAAATTAGCAGAGTTCTTTAAAAAAAATTCAATACATATTTAGTAATTCTTTTTAATACATATACATAATAACATGGATAAAAACTATAACTATTGACCATGTTGAATTCATCTTATTATATTGGATTTGAATGCATTAATAGTGTCTCCATTATAAAGTCTACTACACATTATTAATTTATGGCCCTATAAATTTACTATAGCCATCACCATTATATTCACCAATAACTTAAACATGAAGATTTTTCTTTTTAGTTTTCTAATATTCATTTCTCAATATTTATCAGTCATGAGTCAACCTAAAATCCCATATCCTCCTTGTGATATATGCAGTTGTACTGGCAATCAATGTCAATTACCAGGAGATCCATATCCATATGAGTGGCCAGAGTTGGTAGGAATGGAGATCATGCATGCCAAATACATAATAGAACATACGAATCTTCGTGTTACAGGTGTCGTGTTAAACTCACAATGTGTTAAATTATCTGACACATGTTGTAATCGTGTTTGGCTTTGCCCTGATGAACATGGTTTTGTTAAATATCTTCCGAAAGTTGGTTGATAAAATCAGATCATATATATATATCGAAGTTGTAATTCTCGACTTTTATAATAATAAAGTCCTTGTTATGTAGATTTGACTTGTTTTACATTCTCTTTAGAGAAATCTCACAAGAAATCAATGCCATATAGCAACTCTATCATTGAGCTACTAGACACTTGTTATCAATCGTTTCAATACATTATCAACTCCTCTTTTATGTCTAAAAACCTCTAAAATCTCTTATTTTTTAAATGTATCCGAACTACATATTAATGTATTCGAGCCAGTATTTAATGTATTCGAGGTACATATTATGTATGGTTTATTTTATGATGTATCCGATCTAGCTTTTAATGTATTCGAGCTACATATATCCGGTTTGTGTTACTTTTTAAGGGATTAATATAATTACAAACTAAAGATGGATATATTGTATCATATTAAAACGATGTGATTTCTAAAATTTATCCAATTAGACTAGATCGGGCACACGTATGGGCTCAAGATGTTGGGGTCGAAAGCCAATTGTGTTGGATGAATATTAAGGTCCAATTTTGGGATTAAAAGAGGGTGATGGTACTTAATTTTCTCATGTTTCCATTAAATTCATTAATAACATTATTAATTGTTTTGACATAAACTAATTATTTAAAAATACAGACTAATTATGCCAACTAATTTACATTTTTTAAGAAAACAGAATGTATTTTATAATTTGAACACTATTTTAGAGTAAAGCCTCCAATATTATTTTAAGTGAGAACTATATAAATTCATATATCATAACTCATAAGTATATAAAGATATATATATTTAATCATAAAAACGACAAAATTACCTTGAAATTAATTTTAAAAATATATTTTAATTATATAAGATAATTATTTTAAAATTATTTTAAAGTAAAGAAATTCAAAAATTAATCAAATCATGAATACTCAAAATTAAATGTCAAAAATTATAAATGTTATAGATAATATTTTTACACCAATAGTCTCCTATATATATACAATTATTAATTCAATCTTGACCAAACTAATAACTCCATTAAAATGTCACACATTAATTATTGTTTTATGGCCCTATAAATCAAAGCTTTAGATCACCATTCACCAAATAACTTAAACATAAAGTTCACAAAAACTTTTTTTCTTATTAGCTTTCTAATACTCATTTCTCAATATTTGGTCATAAGTACCCCATATCCTCCTTGTGTTGGTGGTTTCTGTAGTGGCGAACATTGTAAATGGCCAGAATTAGTAGGAGTTGACGTTAAGCGAGTCAAATCTATAATAGAATAATCGAATCCTTCTGTTACAGGCGTTATTTTACCTGATCCTGGATGCTATCATATAGAAGATGTATGTGGCAACCGTGTCTGGATTTGCCCCGATGAACATGGTCGTGTTGCAACTGTGCCCAAAGTTGGTTGATAAAATTTTGTCGATAGAAAAATGAGATCATATCATGGATCAAAATTATCATTGTCAACTTTTATAATATATAATAAAAAGTACTTTTTTTATTTATGTGTTATGTAGATTTGATTTGTTTTAAATTCTTTTCGATAGAAATCAAGAGAAAGAAATCTAAATCGAGACATAAGTGGAGCCAAGAGTTTTATTAAACGTAACTTGGTTTTTTATTATATTTTAGCTGGTCGGGTCAAGTGAAATGGGTCATTAAATGGTATTTCTTATATTTTAAAATTTTGGTTTTTTATATAAACAATTAATATCAACAAATTTTAATTTAAAAAAATAATTAAATAGATTGAGTGACTTTCTGAAAGAAAAAATATTAGTCGAGTGACTTTCAAAGAATAATGCATAAAGTATTAACTCAATAGACACATTATCAATAGTTCCAAAAGGCATGAAATATGAGAATCAAAGTATTTATAAGTAATTTTAATTCCAATTTAGAACACTAACTTCATAATAATTAGAGATTAGAGATTCCACATTAAAATATTAAATATATTTAAAAATACGTCAAAATTATTTGTGTAATCACAATTAAAAAAAATACAGCAATTCATCTCATATAGAGTAATCACACATGGTATATTAATCCTAAATTATGAATTCATTTATACATATTTGAAGGCTACAATAATTTTCTTGTCCATTGCCTAATTATACCTTTTTTTTTAATTGTTTAGAATTGCTGCCCTCTTTATTTCTTAAAGACTTTTAAGATTAAAATCACAATTATTTCTAACTCCATAACTATATTAGTTATTGATTATTATTAGTTCGATACAAGTTATCATTAAGATTATGCATAAAAAACATTTTTTTGTTAAATATCACTAACGGACTATGTGGTAAATGAAATTTAATAGGGTATTGCAAAAATTATTAACTAATTTGCATCTAAAAATTAAGTTTCACTAAATTTAATATGATATACTTGCTTATACAATATGCTTAAATCTTAATACATATATATCATCTTTTAACGTGGCTTTAACTAATATCAATATACCTAATTTTGAAATATCGAAGGTGGTAAATAGAGTCGTAAATACTTTTCATTCTTAATTAGATGCTTCGAATTTGAATTTCCTTAAATATGAAGTAATCTTTTATTAGAGAGCGTCTTAATTTACTCCTCAATGTGATACTTTTCTACGCGAATCAGAATGAAATCGGATTTCAATGTAGGTATCAAACACTAGATGAAAAACAAAAATAAAAAAATTTAAAAAATGTTGCTCGTAATCAATAGAGTGATAAGTAGTTCCTCATTTCTTAATCAAAAGTCTTTTAAATTTAAATTTTACAAACTCAAATTTCATCGAACTCCAATATAAATATCATTTCGTAAATCATGGAGTATCCATCTACTAAAGTTGTAGTTGGTGCACCAACCATAACTAAAATGTTTGCCACTAATTTTCCTACAAGTTTTGGTTTTTATGCGTCTCCATTTATTCAAAACCTAACATTTTTTACCTCTGCAAAATCTTTATACACTTCTAACAAGTTCAAATTCAACCACAAAAAGGGATTGAATCATCTTCAAGATTCCATTTTTTGTCATTTCAATTCTAGTCAAGGTATGTTACTGTACAATTTGAATACACCCAATTTGTTATTTTGTTCTTTTCTTATTTAGTTTATAATCTGTGGATTGGTTTTATCTAGAAAGTGAAATCAAGATTCAATTTTTTTTTTTTGAGAATATTATTATAAAGAGAAGGGCATCAAGTGTGTGGCTCTCTTGTCAATAAAGTGTTTTGAGAACCATTATGTCTCAGATTCAAATAGACAAAAAACACTAGCTAATTTCTTTTTATCTGTCTTAACTTTGGTGGACGGAGTTACTTGCTACTTGTTTTGTGGGGAGGTGACAACTTGCAAGTGTTCCGTGAAATTAGTTGAGGTGTGCGTAAACTGATAAAATAAAGAGGAAGAGATTTTTGTTAAGAAGAGGAGAAGGTGTTTTAGCATATTAAAAAAAGGGCACTATGGTGCACTAAAGCTCCCGCTATGCACAGGGTCTGGGGAAGAGCCCGACCACAAAGGCCTATTGTATACAATCTTACCTTGCATTTCTGGTAGAGGTTGTTTCCAAAGCTTGACCCGTGACCTCTTGGTTACATGTAAGCAAAATGGTGATTTAGTATAGAAATAGTCGAATTGATCAGTTCGTTTCGTCAACTGAATTTAGGGGAATGGTTATAGAAGATTCATGCAATTACATTGATTGAGCCAAGGATTTTTACTAAGGGGTATGAGATTCAGAATATGAAAAATCAAACATACGAAGATACTTTGACCTTACATATACACTGTAGTTTTCGACGAAGGAGTTTTGGATGAATCCCTTGTGGTATCGTAGCTCCGACAATGCAAATGAGGTCATCTAGTTTAAGATTGAGGCATAGTTGATTAATTGATTGATTCACTACAATGCAGTATTAGAATTATGAGAAGAAGGGGGATTAGAGTGGAAATGTAGCCCGTTGTTGCGTGGATGAGAGAATGAAACGACTCTTGGCAGTGACAGAACTAGGATTTTGAGTTTATATGTGTATATATGTTAAGTGAACTTTTAAATACATAAATACATATACACGGTTTGAGCCAAAGTTACTGAATTCTGCAGAACCCGTAGATAGGTTGAGGTTAGTCAAATAAGTCGAAACCAGACACCAACCATAAAACCAACCAAATAAAAGTGAATTGACTTGTAAGCATGTTTAGTTCATTTGCCTTTCAGTTGTGTATTTGACATTCATTTCTTCATATCGTCACCTTGACATCTTTCTTTTTTTCTTCTTTATCGTCATATAACAGCTGAAATCTCCTTGTAAGCAAATTCTTTTTTTTCCCAACTAAGTCATCAGTATATATCCTAGGTTGCACTATGTCGTCTACACATTCCTATAATATTGTAAGAGTCATGTCTATCTTATGTTCAGGTATGCTCGGGAAAGTTTTAGTTGTCTTGTTGATTGCAGGTCTGGCATGGGCATTCCCGGCCCTCCAACCTCTGCCTCCCAGAATCTGTGGTTCTCCGAATGGTCCAACAGTTACCGGACCTAGAATCAAACTTAGGGATGGAAGATATCTGGCTTATAAGGAGCATGGTGTACCCAAAGAAACGGCCAAATATAAGGTCGTATATGCACATAGCTTTAGTGCTACCAAATATGATTCAGCTATTGCACACTTGGTATGTCATCAACTCTTTGTCAAAGTTGTTCTTATGCATCATTTTTTAGTACAATCGAACTGAGATTATAACGCGTTCTTGATATTTCTTTCAGGAAACACTTGAAGAATTAGGGGCGTATGTTGTGTCTTTTGATAGACCTGGTTATGGTGAAAGCGATCCACATCCAAAACGAACCATACGAACTACAGCTTTGGATATGGAAGAGCTTGCTGATCAACTCGGACTTGGCCCAAAATTTTATGTTATGGGGTATTCCATGGGTGGTCATTCAGTTTGGGGTTGCCTTAAGTACATCCCTAATCGGTATGCACTTAAATCACTTCGCATGAATGATATGCTTCATGAGATCTTGTCCTTAACATTCAAGACATGTCATCATTATCGTAACTTGTCAGACATAAAATGTAAAAGACCTTAGAATTAACTAACGACGAGGAAGTTTTGATTTATAGCAAAGAATTTCGAACATGAAACCAACTGTTCTACAAATATAGCAGATTGTTGTTTCACTTAACTACTTGCCATCTTCACCTGAAAGGTAAGAGAGGTATAACTGAAGCTGTGTAGATCTCGGTATTACACTACAGCAACAAGACTTCAGTTATTCCTGTATTCTCTGTTTTTGATTGTTTGTTACATATTGTTTTGGTTCTAATAGGTTAGCTGGAGCAGCTCTAGTTGCTCCCGTTGTCAATTACTGGTGGCCGAGCTTTCCTGCTAATTTATCCACAGAAGGATACAATCTACAGCTCACACAGGATCAATGGGCACTTCGAGTTGCACATTATGCGCCTTGGCTAGTCTACTGGTGGAACACTCAGAAGTGGTTCCCCTGCAATAGTGTTATATCTGGAAAACCGAAAATGTCTCCACAAGATTTAGAAGTTGTTTCGAAATCTGCTAAGCATTTAAGCAAAAGGCCAAAGCTTAAGGTAATTGGCTTACTACCTGAATTTGGACAATTTACTGTTACTTCATGATCCCCTGCATGTGTTTGATCCTTGTAATAAATTTACTGGGAGAATTTGTAGTGGCTCGGAATTTTGTCCCGGCTCAAAGTGAATTGGAGTTCTATTCCTGCTTGTTTTAAATGTTTCTGTTCTTAGTGAAATGTTCGAATGACCACAAGGGGTGAAAAAACCATACAAGTTACAGTTTTCTATATTTGCTTGCCTATGACCCTAGCAGTGCGTTGTCTTGCTGTCCGTTCATATTAGTAGTCGTAGTATTGTTCCTGTAGACTGTCGTTTCTTGTCCTTTGATTTCTGTTACTATATGTTGTTCCTTGTACCCTGATTATCGTATTGTTTTAATGTAGTTTCTGTCCTGTTACTATCTGTTGTTATTGTTGTTATCATCTGGTGTTTCTTGTACTTCCGTTACTTCTTTTTCGCGACCTCTTTGGACTGTTTTTCCTTGAGTCGAGGGTAGGGGTAAGGTCTGCATACGCTCTACCCTTCCCAGACCCCACTGGATATGTTGTTGCCTATGATCTGTGGTATTAAGTAACATTGTTTCTTGGGGTCTTTGTTATGCTCTTGATTGGGAGACGAACAATACAGGCAAGGAAGTCAAAAGCGTTATAGCGTATTTGATTACTAAAAGTAACACACAACTAAGAGTTCTGTTCATATGCTTGTTGCTAAATTATATGATGAGGCATTATTGACTCAAATGTTGCTCTTTTCATCTATAGGAATATGCTGTACAACAAGGAGTATTCGAGTCTCTCCATCGTGACATGATGGTGGGGTTCGGAAAATGGGATTTTGATCCTATGGATCTTAAGAACCCTTTCCCAAATGGTGAAGGCTCGGTCCACTTGTGGCATGGTGACGAAGACTGGATTGTACCTGTTACATTACAACGTTACGTTGCAGAAAGGCTTTCGTGGATACAGTACCATGAAATGGCCAATGTTGGACATCTAGTTATGCTTGATACAGCCATGAATGAGGTTATCTGGAAGACATTTTTGACAGGAGACAGAGAACAAATAGTGCATTCTTAAAGAGGAAAACTAATATTTCCTTGTAAGCAAAATCTTTCTAAATAGTTGTTTATTTAGTTCCTAACTACACATTCCAATATGATTGTAAGAAGGGGAAAAAGACAAATATACCCTGAATTTTCGTAAATGGTACAAGCATACCCTCTGTCATACTTTCGGGACATTGATGTCCTTGCTGTCTAAAAACTAGAGCATATATGTTATTTACTCTAACGGAAGACTGAATAGGGACAGGTGGCGCAATCTTATCCATCGATAAATATCGGATCGGTGGATAAGATTATGACATGTATATGTCCGTTAGTATAAAGGGCATATATGCTCTAGTTTTTGAACGATAGAGGCATCAATGTCCCAAAAATATAACGTAGGATATTTGCATACCATTTACGATAGTTCAGAGGTATATTTGTCATTTTTGCCTGGTAAGAATTATGTATATCTTGTAAGAATACCAAACTGCTAAAAAAATATTCGCTAAGGTCAAATTTGTGATGTGCTTCGAATTCATTAAAAATATTGCCAAGTACAATAAAATGTATGTAACTCAATATTATACTATATAAACTTTAAATAAAGTAGATATATTATAATAATACACTTCTCTAATTACTTAAACATTAGCAATTAGATGAAAACACCAATTCTTTGATTGTAATAATTTGTCAATTTTTTTTAAATATTAATGATTTGTACTTTGTTGTCAACTTCTTTTCTTCCCTCTAATACATGTTTAGAAGGTATAGGACAAGGAGGTGGTGGGAGACGACCACCAGAAGTGTAGGTGGGTGTAAACTTTTTTTTTATTAAAGAAATAATTAAATGTATAATATATATTACACGCCAAGTACGTGGATTTGTTTTTTTTTTTGTTCCTCACCAGCAGTGTATCACCTTCAATTCTTCTTTTTTTTTTTGGGGAAAATTACGCGGATAAGCAAACTTATACTATTTAATTACTCATCATAGCTATAGTTTGCTATAATTACCACTCGCGACTAACATTATACATTAATTACATGGGTTGACTTCGAATTTGTATAATTAGTCATGTTTGTATATGTATAATTCGCCAGAATATACAAATAAATATGTATAATATACAATTTTTTAGCCTATATACATATAAAATTTACCTCTCTCCCACTCTCTGCCCTCTCTCTCTCGGCTCTCTCCTCCCTCTCTCAATCTCGCTCGCCTCTCTCCTCCCTCTCCCAACCTCGCTGTCATTTATACAAATATATATGTATAATATACAGTTATATACAATTATATACATATACAATTCACCTCTCTCCCACTCTCTGCCCTCTCTCTCTCGCCTCTCGCCTCCCTCTCTCGATCTCGCTCGCCTCTCGCCTCCCTCTCTCGATCTCGCTTGCCTCTCTCCTCTCTCTCCCAGTCTCGCTCGCCTCTCTCCTCCCTCTCCTAATCTCTCTTGCCATATATACAATTACATATGTATAATATACAATTATCTAACCAATATACATATACAATTCACCTTTCTCCCACTCTTTTCGACCTCTCTCTCCCAGTCTCGCCTCTCTCTCCCAGTCTCGCTCGCCTCTCTCCTCTATAAAACTTGTAGCTACAAATTGTAATTATCAAACTATAGCTATGGAGAGTAATTAATTATTTTTAAGTGGCTATATGTGAAAGTTTCCCTTTTTTTTCCCACCCACCACCATTATTAATATGATTTATTCTTTTTGCCACCTTTAATTACCTCTTTTTGTCACCCGTCATCATCAAACTCATAAAGTTGTCAGCACCATCGAATCCAAAAATTAATAACTAAAATATCTTTAACAAAATTAAAAAAGAAAATATAATTATTCACGAACAAATCTATGAGAATTAATATAATTATGGCTAAAAAAAAATTATGTTTTGAAATTGTAATAAAAATAGAAAAGAAACAAATATGATGAAAATAAAGATCGAAGAAGAAGATGATAAGTGAGTGTGAAAAAGAAGAGGCGTAGCTAGGGTTGGAAAAAAAGGATTCTAATTTATTTTTTTACTTTTATTTCAAACTGACACATTTATTTTTTGTTTGTTGTTTTATCTTTTTGTCATAGTGAAAAGATTTACTATAATAATTTAAGCGTATAACTAAGTTTTCGAAACAAGTTTAAAAAATTTATGTCTTTTCCCTTTCAAATATAAAGTTCTAACATAAAACAAAATGGTAAGTAATGATAATGGGAGCTACTACTTTTAGTACAAATCTGTCTCCATTTATTCAGAGGGTAGTTCACCCACCATTGTTGACCTCTGCAAAATCTTTATATAGTTCTAACAAATTTAATCTAACACCTGTATTCTCCCTCATTAAAGCTCAACATTTCAATATTATCCCAAAAAAGCCATTTAATCATCTTCAAGATTCCATTTTTTTTCATTCTAATTCTATTAAAGGTATGTTACTGTACAATTTGAATACACACAAATTTGTTGTTTTGTTCTTATCTTGTTTAGTTTATAATCTATACATTGTTTATCGGGAAAAAGTACAAGGAGCCCTAGACTATGATGAAATTTCAGAGACACATGTTAACTACACTAAGGTTCTATCACCTCCTAAATCCAATTTTTTTGTAATTTTATGCACCTTTTTTGTTTACGTAACATTTAAGTATTTCCCACGTGCCTCAATTATGGGGAGTCATATAGTGTGCCACGTAAAGATGTACAAAATTATAAAAAAAATAAGTTCAGTGAGCTAATATGATCTTTGTTTAATTAAAATGTGTACATTTCAGTCATAGTATAGGGCGTACTTATGCCTTATCCCTTGTTTATCTTGAAAGTGAAATCAAAATTTGATTTTTGTTATTGCTATTTCATTTGAGAAGATTATGAAGAGGACACCCGGCCTAGTGATTAATAAATTAGGTTGAGAACCACAATGTCTCGGGTTCAAATTACGAGACAAAAACACCAGTTCATTTACTGAGTTGAGGGGAATGTTTATAGAAGATTCATGCAACTACATTGATCGAGCCAACGATTTTTACTAAAGGGGTTCAAAATATGAAAAATCAAACATACGAAGATACGTTAACCTTATGTATACACTTAATTTTTTTTGTAAAGAAGGAGGTTTGGATGAACCCTTGAGGTACCGTAGTATTAGAATTATGAGAAAGAGGAGGATTAGAGTGGTAATGTAGCCAGTTTTTGCGTGACTGAGAGAACGAAATGTCTCTTGGCAGAGACAGAACTAGGTTTCGAGTTTATACGTTCAGGATTCTAAAAAAGATCACATCTTTATAGGTTCTTGTTTATTAAGTATATTTTTGAGCTAAAGTTACTGAATTCTGTAGAACTCGTAGATATGTTTGTAGCTCCCCCCAAAACACACATTGGCCTTTAGATAAGCAAGGGTTATCATACATTCATTTCTAAAATGTTAAATTTGTTTACCTTGTTGTGTATTCCACATTCATTTCTTCATATAACAGCTAAAAAATGTTCTTTTTTCTCAACTAAGCCATCAGTATATATCTTAGGTTGCACTATGTCATCTACGTATTCCAATAATATCGTAAGAGTTATGTCTACGTTGTGTTCAGGTATGCTCGGGAAAGTTTTAGTTGTCTTGTTGGTTTCAGGTCTTGCATGGGCGTTCCCAGCCCTCCTACCTCCACCTCCCAGAATCTGTGGCTCTCCTGATGGTCCAACAGTTACCGGACCTAGAATCAAACTTAGGGACGGAAGACATTTGGCTTACAAGGAGCATGGTGTACCCAAAGAAACGGCCAAATATAAGGTCGTATATGCACATAGCTTTGGTTCTACCAGATATGAGTCAGCTATTGCATCCTTGGTGTGTCATCAACTCTTTGTCTAACTCATATTTCTGCATCCATTTTGAGTATAATTGAACTGAGACTATAATGTTTCTTTCAGGAAACACTCGAAGAATTAGGGGCGTATGTTGTCTCTTTTGATAGACCTGGTTATGGGGAAAGCGATCCACATCCAAAACGAACCATACAAACTACAGCTTTGGATATAGAAGAGCTTGCTGATCAACTCGGACTTGGCCCCAAATTTTATGTCATGGGGTTCTCCATGGGTGGTCATTCAGTTTGGGGTTGCCTTAAGTACATCCCTAATCGGTACGCACTTAAATCACTTTGCATGAATGATATGTTTCGTGAGATCTTGTCCTTAACATTCATCGTTTCCAATAGACCCTCGGCTCAAGTAAAGCAGAATCAAAAAACAAGTGGAACAAATACAGTAGCGAAAAAGCCATGCTAAAAACAATTAAAATAGAACAAGTAGCACCAACATAATGTATGATAACTGAAGCAAAAGAAACAACAAGTAGCACTAGAATCGAAGAAAAAGAATAATATTGATAGAGGCCCCAAGACAATACTCGACTACTTACTAACCTTCTAGTATTCCTGTATTCTCTGTTTTTGATTGTTTGTTACATCTTGTTTTGGTTCTAATAGGTTAGCTGGAGCAGCTCTAGTTGCTCCCGTTGTCAATTACTGGTGGCCGAGCTTTCCTGCTAATTTATCCACAGAAGGATACAATCTACAGCTCACACAGGATCAATGGGCACTTCGAGTTGCACATTATGCGCCTTGGCTAGTCTACTGGTGGAACACTCAGAAGTGGTTCCCTTACAATAGTGTTTTATCAGGAAAACTCAAAATGTCTCCCCCAGATTTAGACGTTGTTTCGAAATCTGCTAAGCATGCAAACGAAATGCAAAAACTAAAGGTAATTGGTTTCCTATATGAATTTGGCAATTTACTGTTATATTACTGTCACTTCTATGTGTTTGATTCTTGTAATAAATTTGCTGGAGAATTTGTAGTTGCTCGGAATTTTGTTCCGTCTCATAGTAAATTGGAGTTCTATTCTTGCTCGTGTTAACATTGGTTGGGGAACATACGGGTGGTCTCCTTATATGGACTTGGGCAAGTCTCCTCTCATCAGCTAACTTTTGTGATTGAGTTAGGCCCTGATACCATATTTTACATGGTATCAGTGTCAGACCCATCCCAGTTTGTTGTTCATCGATGTTGGGCCCCCATCTGTAAGTGTTCACGCTCGGCACTCCAGTTGTTGTTCATCGATGTTGGGCCCCCATCTATAAGTGTTTACTCTCCAATTGAGTTTGGGGGTGTTTTAAGAAGTCTCACATCGGTAGAGGGATGGGCAATTGGTCTCCTTATATGGACTTGGCCAAATCTCCCCTCATGAGCTAGTCCTTGAGGTTGAGTTAGGCACATGTGTCATATCTTTACGGTTAGAATGACCACTAGGTATGAAATAACCATACAAGTTACGATTTTATATTTGTTTGCCTATGACCAGTAGCAGTGTGTTGTATCGTTGTCTGTTCATATTAGTAGTCGTAGTAGTATACTTTGGTTGCTTCATTTTCGGTACTGCTTTGAGGTAAGGGTAAGGTCTGCATACAATATACGCTTCCCAGACCCCACTCAGTATGTTGTTGCCTATGATCTGTGGTATTAACGTTCTCGTCGGAAAGTGAAAAGTATGTGGCTATTAGGGAGACGAACAATACAGGCCTGGAAGTTACAAGTGTAATCGCGGAATTGATCACCAAAAGTAACACACAACTAAGAATTACATTCAATACATTATTGTTTATGTGATGAGGCATTGTTGGCTCAAAAGTTACTGTTTCTTTCATCTGTAGGAATATGCTGTAAAGCAAGGAGTATTCGAGTCCCTTCACCGTGACATGATGGTAGGTTTTGGGAAATGGGATTTTGATCCTATGGATGTTAAGAACCTTTTCTCAAATGGTTCAGTCCACTTATGGCATGGTGATGAAGACTGGGTTGTACCTGTTATACTACAGCGTTACGTCGTAGAAAAACTTCCATGGATAAACTACCATGAAATACCAAATGTTGGACATCTAGTTATGCATGATCCAGCCATGAAGGAGGCTATCTGGAAGACATTTTTGACAGTAGAGAAAGAACAAATAGTGTATTCTTAAAGAGGAAAGCTGAAATTTCCTTGTAAGCAAAATCTTTCTAAATTGTTCTTTTTTGATTCCCAACTACACATTCTAATATTATTGTAAGAACTATATCCATCTTGAATTCTCCACACTTGTTGAATATAAAAGATCTTTTGACATTAAATATGAAGGAAATTTTGAGGACTTTTATTGCATTGCTCAAAGATGAGAGTACACAACTAAGCTAAGCTAAAAGCAAAAGCTTTGAGTTTAAATTTTATCCAAACATAAAAAAAAACAGTTTAAAATTGCATCCTCATCTCTTAAGGCAAAGAGGGTGCAATATTTGGATCTCGTGGAGTTGTTGTCGATTACTTAAACATTAGCAGAAGTGAAAAAAAATTGCTCTTTTACTTGGGCAAACCAGTTTCAAGGCAGAGGAGAGCCTGACTTTCGTCAGGTAGCAAAACTGGACCTCTGCCAGGTCTTGTGCAGATGAAGTAGCTTATTTCACCTTTGCATTTCTGAGACGGAACCTTGTCCTTAATTTCAGGTGGAGGTGGTAATGCTTCAATGTCGTTTAAATCCTGAATCCCAGCATCCTTCAGAATTGACTTATCGCCTATGACATAGCTGGAGAGAAAGGTAAAAAGAACAATAAGGAGCAGTGAAGATGGTTAATGGTTGCATATTGATAGCACAAGTTGCAGAATGCATATCATGGTGGGGTGTGTTTGTATGGAGTAGAATATTTCCATAAAAGAAGTCATTTTCTGGTGTTTGGTTTCGTTCACAATCATATCTACTCTTATAACTTTATAACACTGCTTTAGCAAGCACTTTAACATATAATCAATGTTCACTACTCCAAAAGATTGTCAAAACATTATCAGCGGGTTATTAATATTATCCATCTTTAGTAAATGCTTTATTTTGGAAATATGTACCACCCTCAAACCACACACTCGAAAACATTTCCTTGGAATATTTTCACGAACATGACTTCCCTTGTAGTTATATTAGAACTTTCAATCTTTTATATGAAATACGTACCTGTCTAGATCGGTATCTGAACTTGGAGGGAAGTGAAAAAGAAGCCTCTGAAGCATAAGTGTGGCAGCCTTTCTGTTACGTGCAATTAGAACAGCATTTGGCCCAGCATCGAAGGTGTATGCAACCTGGAAATATTCTAATGTTTAGTAAAAATGGAATATGCACTTATTCACACTACATTACACCTACTTTTGGAGTCAAACTTACAACAGCAGATCATAAGAAGCAAAATTTAAACTGAGACATTCATCAGCAACAAGGCTAATTATAGTGTTCAAAAAGGTACGAAATAAGTCTGAAAGTTGCTTGTTATAGTGGTGCAGTTGATGTCATGTCATTACCTTCAAAACCAGCTCAAGAAGGAAAAAAATTAATGTTTGGGTGCATCGCAAAGTTCGCAAAATCTTCAGCACGGAAAGGTGCATGAAGTTTATGGGAGAGGGGTATGTCATGAAGGAAGCACTCACTGCCCAGTGCAAATATAAAAGAAGATTTCCCCAAAAGGCATAATCATTGTTCAGTTTAAAATAACTTGTGTCCACTATTTTGGGTCAAGTAAAAATTTGAGTGACCAATTTAACCAGCAGAACGTTGATATTTCAAAAGGTTGAAAATCTTGGTGACCCGTTTTATTACTTCAGGAAAAAGAAGAAGAATCATATCATGCAATTATCTATGAGGACAAATAGTAGGATAACGTTTCACACCTGTGGAGTTCCTTCTGCACGGTTCCATTTCTCGACACAGCTAATTACCCTGAAAAGTTAACACACCGTCAAGACTTTCTTGTTTCTCCCACTTTCAGTATAAGAGATCATCAAGTTCAGAACTTATCTATGTTACAACACAATTCAAGATACAGCCTGAAGTTAAGACAACTTGCCTATGAGATGTGTCATTCATGTAGAATATAGGAGGGCTAGTGTCCATGCAGACTGCATGAAATTGATTGCTGTCAGAACAAGTCAGTTGAGCAAAAGTTGGAAAATCGCGATTTCGTATAGCTTCTTCCATCTGAATAATGCGTTTTGGTACTACTTCCTGAAAATACAACGCAAAATGATAAGTCAAAACTTCTGATACAATGTTTACCAATGGAGCAGAGGTTAAATTAACAGAGCTAATGAAAATAAGCTGAAATTTTCGAGAATATTGATTAAAGATGTGTCAGAACTACAAAATCCTAATGTAGAGAGTACAAAGACAATACCTTTGCTCTGTGGTCTATAAGTGCACTGGTTACAACAGTCTCGCGCATTCCTGAGGTGCTACTTGTTTCCTTCTGCCGTGAGCTAACCTGAAGTACGGCACATAACAAAAGAATTAAACAGAAAAAAAATCAAGAGGCACAAGTTAATAAATTAGTGTCGTTATCAAACTGATAGCATGATCATTTACGCAGGCATCTTATTTAAGAAGATGATGCAAGTAAAGTTTAGGATACTGTTTATTTATGGAGTTGAAAACAGAAAATACACCAAAAAAACAGATCCGGCGATCAACATTTGCGTAATCTACTTGACTAAACTTCATTGATTCATAGTCAAGAATAATGAGTTACTGAAAGTAGCTTAAAGTTGCTACTGGGGATCTAGGAAACAGTAGCAATAGATAACCATTCGAAAAGAAAGAACTAAGATATGCTGAACAAATAAATGAACACAAATAAGTGGCATTGTTAAAGTTAAGGAATTAGTTAGCAAGAAACGAAATCAGAATACTCTTTTTCTCTGCTAACTTCCCAGCATAGCAGTATGACTCGAAGAAACTTGGATTTCTAGAAAAAGGAGCTCCCCAAGATCTAAAACTTGAATGAGGGGCTCAGTATTAAAATGAAGCAGAAACCAAGTTCTTCTCTACAACCTTATCCCCAGAAGAATGTTCTCCTTTAAGTCTGAAGGACTGCAGTTCCAATGGGATAGATTCGGTTTCTGATGCACTTATTATTATTATGACCGAAAACCACTGATGCACAAAAGTAATGCAATGACAAGTATCGTATTTGGAGAAAGAACTAGATGGTCCAAGTAGAAGAATAACATGAAGACAGATTTTAGAATCTGGATAGAAGAAACAGACATAAACACAGATTCTTTATTCCTTCTCTATGCCTAACAATGACATAAATAGACAAGCTTTCCAGAAAAAGTGAATAGCAATCACATCTGGATGGGAAGTACACACCACTGCAATGATGATAACAAGCTCATCCCAGTGTTTCTCATCTACGAGTGGAACAGCAATGCTATCGCTACCATCTTCCTCCTTCACAGATCACAAAAGGAATTAGACCACACGGAAAATATAGAGAGCAAGTTGAGACAAGTTACAACACAAGTATGAAGGAGCTCGACATGCCTTTCCCATGACCCACTTGACAAATCCTCCAAACAAGCTACGACAAGCACTTCCTGAACCTTGCCTGTGGGAATAAGTGAAGTGTGTCAGTTTCTTATTTTCATAGCTATTGGATGAGCAGATGAAAAGAGAAAGTAAGATGAAGAAGGATCAGTTTGATATGCTGTTACCTTGATCTAACTTTAGTCTTCTAGACAGAACTTATAAAAAAATATGACCAGCTAACGAAATAGTCACGACTGATATGAATTTACCTTGCTATGGCAGAAAGTCTCCCATTGTCTTCTTGCACATTCATTAACTTCGCAAGGGAAAAGACTGCATATCGGAGACATAAGTTGTACTCATCTCAAAACTTTCAGTAGGAATGTAATAATGGATAAAATAGAGATTCCCACAAGAAAGAAACATTCACTTGGAGAAAAGCATTTCCAAAATTATGCTTAAGATGAATTCTTAAGAAGGGCTGACATAGTACACAGTTCATAAATTTCGTAACTAATTTATTGTCCTTACAGACAAGGGTCAGAGAAGATAACATATTTAAAATACGGCAACATCAATTAGAATCCAAAGAAACTCATGCACTAGTTTATCAACAAGTATATTCTTCAACTGGCCACTCATATAAAAGTTGCAGAACAGAATTTCCTGAAAAATAAGTTGCAAGAAAAGGAAAATGTTATAAAGAAATTTTGATTTATTTGTGATTTGCATCAAGTGCAACTTGTGGTACTTGGTTAAACTGCACTATATACATGAGTAGGTAACTGTAACACAGACCATTCTTGATGGACAGAGTATGGACCTGAAAGAAAACTTGCACTTCTCCACTAATGAAACTATTTTTTCAAGGGCATTTTACTTGCCAAGTAATATGATATTACTGATAATAAAACCAAAGGTCATGCCAATAGAAAAATACCCAGAAAAGACACATGCAACACTTCAGAAAAGATAATGGTTTTATCCTACATGCATTCTGTCAAGCTGGGAAAAGAACCCAAAGTGTTGGAACACTCTGAAAAATACAAAATGTATCACTTTGATCTTTGCTAGTTGAAAACAAATCACAGATTTGAGCACAGCAAAGTCTCAATGGAATCAATTTCTAGTGTCATATACTCAGTAACAAACAAAGTTACTTTGGATTTTATGGACCACAGAACAAGCACATGTACTGACCAAATAAGGTTTACACTGTTGCATCAGTTCCAGGCACATGCAATTTGCAAATACCTTATACTAAATGAGAATTACGCAAATGCATGCAGAAAAGAACTAACTTCTGAAAGTCTTGTATAAGAGTACTCAGTTACTTTCAGGATTCATTGATCATCCTTAGGTTCAAGATTCACCGATATCCTTAGATCTTCAATATTAGAATATCAATGAAATAAAAAAAGGAGTGACTTTCAGAATACAAGAAAGAGAACGGTTAATCATACCGAGGCAGGCAAAACCAGCAGCTGAGGAAGCCAGACCAGCAGCCGTTGGAAAATTATTGTAAGAATCAATATGCACATGCAAGTTCTGCCAATCATTTTTACTGATCTTGATACCCTTCTTCTCATCCTCGTAATCATTAGCACGAGCTCGAATTTCTCTTAGACAATTTTGGTATCTGGCTCCATCAAGGGATATTTCCTACACAACGAGCAAAAGCAATGTAAAAATGTCAAGACTCAGCAACAAAAAACTGCAGCATACGATTTTCTCATTGCTTGAAATGGAGGGAAAGGGGGAAATATAATGAGCTCAGCTTTCGAAGACTGCAAAAATGTGAATAATACATTTCCTGCACAACTATTTTAACCAATTTCTGTAGCAAAACCAGAGAAGATAATCATAGACATGATCCATCATTAAACAAGAAATGCATCCTAAAGAAGAACAAATAAACTAAAAATTACAGAAAGTATCAAGAGTTCATATGATTCATCATCTTCTCGTGTGAATTATACATTTCCTGCACAACTATTTTAACAAATTACTGTAGCAAATCCAGAGAAGATAATCAAAGACATGATCCATCATTAAACAAGAAAAGCATCCTAAAGAAGAACAAATAAACTAAAATTACAGAAAGTATCAAGAGTTCATATGATTCATCATCTTCTCGTATACCTCCTTGATTCCACTACATGCAGTCATACACAGCAAAACGACATAGAACAGTTAATATATTAATAACAAAGCAGCCTATGATCTTGTAGATAACAATTGAAAGCAGAATCTAGACAAACATTACACTCTTAAAGAACTGAGTCTTCCCAATACTTGAGCTTCCAGGATGTTTCAAGTTAATCAATCCACATAAACTTCTATAAATTTAAATTAATAAAATGAGAAATTTTTACTCTTCAAGAACTGAATTTCCTAAACATCTGAGATGCCAAAAGCCTTGTTTAACATAAAATCAACCCACATAAAATTACAAGAACAAATGGACATCAAATAAAATCAGATATAAGGATCAACCTCAGATTAAAACAATAATCTTAAAGAATGGAACTTTTTCAACATCTGAGCTGCCAAAACATCTTGTTTTAAATAAACAGACCCACATAAAATTATAAGAACAAATAATCATCAATTGTTTTGTGAAAAAATTACAATGAGATATTTTCACTCTTCAAGAACTGAACTTTTCCAACATCAGAGCTGTCAATACAGCCTTCTTTCCCATAGATCAACCCACATAAATTACAAGAACAAATGCATATCAACCCTCTCAGTAAAATCACACTGATAAAATGGAAAGTCAAGAACTGTACTTTTCAAAAAGAATCTTCTTTCACATAATCCACCCACATTTCATTACAAAAAAACAACATATAGTCATCATTCTATTATCAAATACACAGAGAAAATTAGTCCTCCACTTTTCACTCATCAAGAACAGAACTTTCTCAACATCTCAGCTGCCAAACCAGTTTCCTATCACATAAATCAATAGTTAATCTTAGTAGCTTAGTTAATTAGCTAAGAACTTTCACCTAGTTAATGAGGATTCAAATCCCCACCTTATAATCCTCACCTACCCCAACTTTTTTTTAAAAAAAAAGTACACATCAATAATGTTGTAGGGGAACTACGGAATCTTAGTAGCTCAGTCGGTTAGCTAAGAACTTTCGACTTATTAGTGAGGCTTCAATTCCCACCTTGTAATCCTCACCTACCCTTTTAAAAATGTACAAATTCATATTGTTGTACCTAAAACTTTTACTTTGTTGGCTGAGGTTTCGATTCCCACCTTGTAATCCCCTCCCCATTTCCCCTTCCCCTTCCCCTTCCCCTACCCCTACCCCTACCCCTACCCCATCACATAAATCAACCAAACAAATTAAACTAAGAAATTCTATTTTATTTTCAAAAAAGTTACCTTTTTGTTTAACCACATGCGATCTTGTTGGAAAGAAGGGCTAACAGCAACAGTGGTTGTGGTACAAAGATGAGCAGGATCAAGGGTAACACTAATACTATCATTAATAGCAAGAATAAGATTTTCATCTCTTTTTCCCCAATATTTAATCACTGCTATGTTTGTGGGTGTTTGAGCAGTGACCATAAGAATCCATTTCTTTGATTGTTCTGCTGCCATGGCGAAAAAAAATCGAGGGCGTTAATTCCCAAGAATCGAATTTGGGGATTTAGATCTACAAAAATGGGAATGTGGGTTGGTGTTAAATTTGTATTTAGTTGAGTTATTTATACTACATGTGAAAAAGCATGGCTGCTAATATAGTGAGTGAGGAACAACCTCCATTGTTGAATAAGAAACAAGTTTGTTTATTGTTTATTTCTCCTTGGCAATACACTTACACCTTGTTTGGATGGTCCTATATTTAAATTAATTGTTACGTAATCACGAAAAATCTCATTTTATCTAACATTAATTTAGTGTGATAAAAAAAAGATTTGGTATAATTACGTCATTTACTTTGTATTGTTGATATTTGACATTAATAATAATAAAAGATAATATTATAATTTATCTAAATATTATATTTATTAAATAGAAATATTACATAACGACTTCCGAATAAAATATTTTAAAAGGATATATGTACTCTTTTTTGTTTTGGAGTAAAGAAAGTGACTCAATGTGGAGTGCTACAATTATTAGCAAGGGTGTCCAACAAAAATAGGAAAAGAAAAAGTTAGAACTAGTTTCAAATATATACGATAAATATAGTTATGTTTTATTTATATAAAACGATAACTAAAAACTATAAGTATGCATATGACTATACAATACAACTGGTAAAAAGTTTTGTAAAGTATATACTGATTACACAATATAACTTAATACATGAGTTATGTATTGACTATACATTATGATACATTCATAAAGTTAGATATAGTTTAATCATACATGAAAAATTAACTGGTTATATGAAGTAAGATCGACTCTTAAATATCAATCAACATAAAATCACCTCTAAACATGCCCAAAAATTTAGAGTATCAAATCATCTCGATATTTTGAGTCTATTGACATATAATTTACTCGAAATGATTTATATTTTTATTATGTCAAATTTATTATTATTTTTTTAAAAGAAAAGAGGAAGATTATATTGGTTAAATTAACTAAATTCTTGGAAAAGTACATAGTCAACCATGCACACTTATAAGTAGCTTTCACTAAATATATAGGTGGCTACTTATTTTCGAGTTAGACACTTATTTTTCATTTGCCTATATTTTAGATATTGCAAATTTCTTGTAAATATTATCATTATCATTATCAATTATCATTATATATGATGCGCACGAAGAATAGTTTTTCGTATACTAAAAATTAAATACAGAAATGAGATACTTTACTAATATATTCTCACATCAAAATTATGATATCAATATCGTAGAACTCAAGTTACATATCTTATCATTAATCATGATAAAATATGAAATTGCAAACGTTAGTTTTTATTTAAAAAAAATTATCTCCATGATAATACTTATATTAATTTATTAAACAATAATAGTACGTTGAAGATTGTCGTGATGCATATTTTATTTTAATAATATAAAAAAATAGTACGTACAAGATTGGTCCATATGCCTAATTTTTTATGGAAAATTTAAAGTTTCACTTCTTATAGATTGATATATACATAATATAATTTCTAAATGATATAGTTTCTTATAAAAGTTTATATTATTTTCTAGAAAAAAAAAATTCTCTAGAAAGCATGTTAATTTTTTTTTTGTTAGATATCCTTATTAAAGCATAATAATTATTCATTAATATTAAGTTTGAGCCCTGAAAATATTAAAAGTATTTTGCTCTTAAGATAAGAAAATAAAATAAAACTTTGGATACAAAAAAAACTAACAAAATTTTTACTTAAATAACAACTAAAATGTATTTTTGCTAATTAAATGAACAAATATGAGTTATTAGTTATAGTATTGACAAAAAACTAAAATTAGAAAAATGAGGAAATCTAAAATTTTTTCCAATTTTTATTTTCAAGAAAAAATTTATTCCAATTTTTGTTGCTACACAGTACACATTGGTCTGTGTGGTTTGCTTTCTAATTAATAAAAAATTATCGTTTTATTATTATTTAAATTAGCTAAGATAGAGATTTGGCCTAGGCAGAAACAAAACAAAATACAGAATAAAATATAGTCTAAATATTAAAAAAAAAAAAACTGTATTTCATAAGAATTAATAAATAAAAAATCTTGAAGATCAAAGTGCACTATATTGGAATTAGGGATTGCTTATATTTTAGGTGTTTAAAAGTCAAAAATAATTTGTATTTATTTTGTAGTATTTAAACAATAATTATTTTAATACTTTTTAAAAAACTAAAATATTAAGTTAAAAATTTTAATCTAAAAACCAAAAAATCTATCCAAACGTGGTCTTAAATTGATGGATGGCCGAATGCCATTGCACCAACTTTCTCACATGTGGCAATATATTTGTTAAAAGTCACACTCTTCAGGTCAAATTATGACAGCTATTAACTTCCTCCGATACCTATATTTTTTATAGAAATTTTTTTTTATCAAAAAATTATATTATAATATATAAAAAAAATTATTTTTATTTTGTGATCGGTGTACATTTTTCATTTTGTAACTTTACTAATTTAAATTTGCAAAGGGAAGTCTCATTTGGGGTAACGATCCCTACTAAAGGCAACACATACCTAAGGTTCGAACTCGAGATTTTTTATTAATTGTCTTTATGCACTTTTAGATTTGATTATTTGATTTGTATCGGAAGATCCACCTCCTTACCAAAGGCTACTCATATTCTAGAGTTCAAATCCATGACTTTTGATTATGAATCAAGAAATACTTACCCATCCTAGAAACTATGTGAGTGATTTCGCAAATTTTTTGGTCTAATCACAACCAGAGGCGAAGCTAATATTAAGATTTTGGGAATTCTAAATTTTCTATTTAAAAAAGAGAGGAACTCAGAGCCATAACTCTAGCTTGAAAAGCATTTTCGTTGTATCTTCCTTACAACTGAACCGTCAATATATTTTGTCAAGGGTTAACAAGTTAATATACATATACATTATTTAATTTTTTAGTATATATATAGGATATACTGAAAAGTTATTGAGTTCGTTCGAACGGACAAACCCTAGTTCCGTTGTTGACCATGTAATAACATAATCAACCAAATACGTTAGGCGATTATATCTAATCATATTTTTCTTGCCATTTTTTTTAAAAAAAAATGTTTTTTTCTTGCCATTTTTTATTAAAATGTTTTTTTCTTGCCATTTTTCAAAAAAGATGGCAAAACTATTTAGGATAAGTTACATGACCTAAAAATAATTACATTAGTTATTTGTGTATATTATATGATAAGATACAAAAACACAAATATATTTGTGGTGATTATTATTTTAATGGATGACTATGTATATCAATTTCTCAAATATTTATATGTATAGTTAGCAAGCATTTACTTACTTTAGACACCCAATATTAATTAATATTTGTTACCGTTATAATAATAGTTCAACATATTTAAGCTTCCGTCTGAACTAGCAAATGATGAACTCCCTACTTTTATATAGTATATTATATTAAGTTGTGTGAGCTTCATAGATATATTTAACGAAAAAGGATAAAAAAATATTTTTGAACTATATAAAATAAAATATTTATACTTTCCATTACATTTTGAGATAAAAAATATTTCTGTCGTTATTCCAAAAGATCATAAATATCCTTAAGAGTTAACTATCCAATTTAGTGACGTGACAAGCCATATGGGACTAATCCCTCCACCTATGCATTGCCAATTTGAATTCACTACAAAAGAAGTAAACCTTTAGCCGCGATAAAAATCGCCACAAAAATTTAAATTATTGCCACTAAAAATTATGAGTAATTTTTCGTGACGACTGAGGCTGCAACAATTATTCCTTAGTCCATTAATAATAAAGAATCAATTGAGCCGTCGAAGGTAGTTCAATTAGTACTTTGTTGAAATAATCACACTTCTTAATTGACTTTATTTAGCCATTAGGAGTACCACTAATTAGTAGGCCAGAGTTGACTATTTCACAATTTTATTTTATTTTCATGATTGGTATATATTTTTCACTTTGGAACTTTATAACGATTCCTACTAAAGGCAATTCATGCTTAAAAGGTTAGAATTCAAAATTTTTAATTAAATACCTATATGTACTTTGAGATTTGATTAATTTGATCTGTATCGAATGACCCATCTCCCCATCAAAGGCGACTAACTCATATCTAGAGTTTAAATCCAAGACTTTTGATTATAAATAAAGAAATATCTATCCCTGCATAGAAACTATGTAAGTGATTTTGCAAATTCCTTGGTTTAATCACAATTTCAATTAGCTAAACTATTGTTAAAATACTTTATCGTAACAAAATTTGGATCATCTTTCTTCCATTGTATTTGATTCCCAACCAATAGAGTCTAGGGAGGGTGATGTAGATACAAAGGTAAAGAGGTTATTTCTAATACAGCCATGACTCAATTCGAACATATCCATTGAACACCTTTAATGAAGAAAATAAGATAATCGAGACAACAAAAAGTAATAAATTTTTCAAAAAATAAGTAGGAGAGATACAATAAGAATGCTTGCCCTAAAATTTCATTAAAATATATTTGTATTCAGAAAATTCAACACCTTTAATGAAGAAAACAAATTAAAAAACCTATCCACTCTTTTCAAAATTGGCATCCTTGTCAAGGATTGTATTGGAATTCATCTAAATAATAGGATAGTACAACTTACAGACTCACAAGACCTTACACAGATAAATGAAAAACTCCTACCCAATCTACCTTATGAATTCAAAATCCAAAACCTAGTGGCTTATAGTCACAAATTCAACCTCACTAGGGCTTAAATTGGAATGATACAGAGAAAATTAGCACGACCCTGCATGCAAGGATAACATGCATAAATCGAGAAAATAACACATCCCAATCCCCTACTGCGACCATGGAAGTGGTAAAACCTGATAGATACATCAAGTTTTCCGAAATCTCCCTCTGAGAGAAAAAGCCAGGTGACTGATGATGGTTTTGACAGGCAAATGCAATTTTCCACCCAATATGAGACGTAATAAATATAATATGGACCACTATATAGGCTGTTCTCTATCTAATCAGAATCGGGCTCAACATCGATTATATCAGGAATTGACTCCATGGACTCATCATCAGATTCATGCATCAACTCTTTACCTCTGTCTAAATTCATCATCAGCGGCGAAGCAAATCCAGCATCGTTAGCTTCTGCCACTTCCTTTCTTGATGCATTGTCTGTAATATTTTCTGATCCTGGAGATACAACATTACTCTTAGATGGTAGATCTTCAGAATGTTTACTTGTTTTTTGAGATAGTTGTGATTCAATCATGATCTCATCCCTGTCCATGGGGCTTTTCTTAGCAGCAGGAATAGGTGCTACTTGCTGCAATTTACTGCTTTCAGAAACTTTTACTGCAGTAGTATCAAAAGACGGAAGCTTTTCTGATGATGGATCTCTTAATGTTTCTGGGGGTTGATTACTTGTATCTGTATCTTTTCCAGCATCAGCTGCCACAGTATCCAAATCTTCACCGTTTCGCATCCAATCTGCGTAAAGGTCATCATTATAAGAGTCTGGCTCGTCAGGGGCCTTTCTGGATGTGCCAATGTGGAATGTGTTATTTGCTGCACGGTTACTGAGGTTTACATTCCCTGAAAACCACTTATGTCCAACTTCGTAATTGTTGTCAGTGGACTCAAGATCTAACAATGGAAGAGCTCGGGGATGTATAAGCACTTCCAATGCCAAAATAGCATGTGCACAACATTCAGCAACTTTAGTTCCTCTTTCTTGAGTCCCTGCCAACACCAAATTAGCAACAGGTTATCCATTTAAGCAGATTGCAAAAAATTGGAAGGATGCTAAACTACGGGCAAGGGAAGTACGAGGTTGTGAACAGCAACATCATCCTTAGAATTAAATGTTCTTACAATGCATTAGTGGCATAATGGGATTATAAATAGAAAGCATCACTCACTCTCTAGCCACTACCTCAATCATTTTGAGAACAACTGCTAGGACAAACATTTAAAAGTTGCAGTTCTCACAGCTATGCAACTGACAAATTGTTATGACATTAAAATTTCAACAGATCTTCCGGCTCTTGCCATGTCTATATATGTACTAGTTTAAATTCCAATCTCTAGAATATTCACTTCTACCTTATCGGAGTAAGCTTTAGTACAATTAGCATATGAAGCAGAAAAAGCAGACAAGGAATGGCTCAGGCACACAGTAGCTTGATTAATAGAATAATTTCATGCGCACAATTCTTACTTGCTACTGTCTAAGGAACTTGTTTCAGCCATGCCCGGTATGGCATAGAAGATTTCTGGCTTTTTAAAGAAAAATCTGTACAATCACCTCAATAAAATTGCATCCTTACCTCTGCGAAAAAGTTCAAGCCCCTGAGATAGGTGGGGTGGGCGAGTGCGGCCAGGAGAGAGGAGAGAAGCCAGAAGTGCTCGTAAAGCTGCAATTTGATAGTCTCGCCAAATACTGGTTGGTGAGTCAGAAACCAAACTGCCTCTGCCATCCTTGGCCCACCCTCCTTTAGAAGCATTTCTGGTAACATCCAAAAGAAGGTGATCAACATTTACTCGCCAACTTTCGGATCTCCTAGAACCACCCTTAAAATGACAAAGATAAGATACTTGCCATCAAGAACAACTTTTTGTAGACAGGTAAAAAGAAGAAAAAGTGGATGATATAGAAGACATTTGTGTGGGGGAGGGGGTAGGAATTATTACATGGGTCACAAAATATTCCAAATATTTTTTACGTAAATACATTGTGCACAACCTAAACTCATAAATTAGGCACCATACCATAGCATCATATAACGATTATGAAATCTTCACTTGCTATATCCTAAAATATTATTTAATTATCCAGAATTGTAATTAGTACATGGATTAAGGATAAGGACAAGCAGGCGAGGTAAAAAGAACAAACAATTTCATAGGCTATTAGGAATATAATGACAAAAAAGGACCTTACATAAGCAGTCGTAAAACAAAGTTGCAGACTACTACTTTGACTATCAGCTCATTCACCAATAAACATAAATTGTTATCCCAAGAACTAGGCGACCCTACGCTAAAATCTTCCCCAAGCGCAACGAAGTGGCACTTTCACAACATAATAACTAGAAAATATCTTTTCTCTAACCACAAATCTGATTCACATTAATTTTTCAACCTCTAAAGCACCCAGGCAAGAATGCAGGTGGAGAGCCAAGCTTTAACAAGTATACTTAAGGACATGCATTAGAAATTCTTTACGTGTGCACATTTTAGGGAATGCCTATATTCTCTCTAACAACTGTTGAAGCATTTTCATAAAAAAAAAAATGATTACCAGGCATTAGAAATTTCCTGTCACTCCCCTTTTTGACTGCCCCACTTTCTACTTTGATTTGTCCGAATATGATATCAGCTTTCTCTAACATGAAACTTCTTTTTATACACTTCTCAATACTTTTTCTTATATGATATTCTACTTCCAAATTTGACCCTGCTTTTATGCTATTAAAGAACGAATTCATCAAAAAGTCAATCTTATCTTCTGACTTTGACCCTCATGATATTACAAATCAACTTGAAACTCTTTGAAAAATTTTTGTAATACGATAATTTCATCTCTTAAAAAACACATTTGTTCAAAAGTAGTCCCAAGTGAGAGCAACATTAAGCATACCACAGCAAGAAGGGCTTCCAATGCCTCTAATGCAGCTATCTTAACAGATAATGAAGCCATGTTCAGGGACACTTCCACTTCAAAAACATCTTTATCAGGCTGCTCAGCAAGCGAACTACTTGTACTTGCATGCTTCCTCTTCTTGTGGGAAGTCTTTGTTGTAGTCTCTGGCTGTATATTCTGTTGTGCAACAGAAGATGTGCCTCTCTCATCTAAATCCATCAATGAATTGTTAACAATCACATCGGTGAGGTGTGTGGATATCCCTGCAAAATTAAAATTGCTGCAGTCAGTGAGAGACTTGTAATCAATCACAACCACTATCAAAATCACCAATCCACTAAATGCACAGCACCTCGGAGAACTAGTCAGTGGCATTCTTTTTGGGACAGGCTAAAAAAGAATGGGTGCCACATAAAATGGTCAGGGGAAGTATTTACTATCTCAGCTAAATATGCAGAGCTTACGAGCATTTAGTGAAATGCACAGAGACAACCCAACCTCTAAGTTAGGCAGCTGGTTATGAGCATAACAGATGCCAAAAGAAGTGAAAACTTGTTGAAAATTTAAAATGCCTACCAACCCCCAGTGACAGCAGCAGGACTTTCATAATTGAATACACCTTTATCCTTAGCTCTGGCAAAGTAGACGTCTCAATGTAGTTGGTTAGGAGTCTTATTATAAAGCCAACATGAGGGAGCAACTGGCTGCAAAAGAGAGAAACAAGCAGCCCAGTCTTAGCACTAGTATCCTTGAATAGATTGTCCAACATGGAAAGGGGAACTATCATACAATAATCAACCAAATATTGAAAAAAATGTAATGGACTTTGCTTTTGAACCGGTGTTATGGATCCACGCACGGGATAAATACCCAACATGTGTTATAAAATTTGAGAGCACTGTGTCCAAGAATGTACTAGTTCTCTACCATAATTTTTAACCACCGCCTTAATCATAATACAAAGTGATATCCTCATTTTCTGCCTCAAAATTTATTTTTGCAGCTTTAGCTTTATCAGAAAAAAAAAAAAGGCTCACCTGCCCAAGCCTTTAACAATTGATGTAAGAAGATCCAATATGTGTGAATGCAAGACTGGGAGTTCTGAACAAAAAAATTCTTGTTTCATTGTAGTCATATAGGCGATGCCTGGTGATGAGGAACCATCAACCATCAGCACTCTTTTGGCAAGAACTATTAATGGAAGTACATGTATAGCAACCTAGTAAGCAAGAGAAAAAAATTAAGATAATTCCTCAACTGCTTCTATAACTCACACCACACGTACGGAAATAAATTAATCATGAACCCCCATTTGAATGTGACCACAGATTCTGACCTGAAATGGGTAAGAACTCGTAAGCAATTCACAACAACAAAATATCAGGGTAGAGATTCTGGAGATCTGCAAGTGCTCAGGCCTCATTGTATTGTCTACAGTTCCTCTAGACAAAGATTGGCCCCCTAATGGAGGCGGTGGGTCTTTCCCGGGGGGAAGTAGCAATCTCATGGTCTCAGTTCTTATAGTTTCTACAAATACATTTATAAAAGATGAATCTCAGTTGGAGTTCTTGCCATGATTAGTAAGGATAGCAATCAATATCTGAAAATCACCTTTCTCTAGACCCTGGAAGGCATCATTCAGCTGAATATTGATTGACAGCATGATTTTCTGCATCATCAATAACCAGCTATCCTCGTCCCCTCTTGATTTTGGTAGCAACGCCAAACAATAACCAAGCTTCTGAAAACTAAAACCAGATGAGTTCCTCTACTTTTGGCTATCATATTCTAGCTAGAATTCAAATAAACCTTCTGGGTTTTGTCTCACCTTCAACATACTAGGATTGCACTTGCCTGACATGAGCCTCAAGACAATAGCATCCTCAACCTGCCAAAATAACCATGTCAACTAATGCATCTACACTGATATAAACATGATATAATGATTAGGACTCTCCGAAGAACACAAGTAAGAAATAGAAACAACAATCAAAACCTTAAAATGACAGCAAATGAGAGTGAGCCAAGAACCAAATTCATCAATGGGACGGAAAAAAAGAAACCACTGTCACAGGAAACTGTTTCATTATAGCCTTACTAAAACCCTTCAATATGCTCCCATCAGCATGAATTTAATTTCTCAGGTTTAGAGAAAAGAACTTCCAAAGCAGAGCGCTTAAGAAGCTAAGCCTAATCTGTATATATCATGCTTCCTTTCTATCTTGTTCTCGATGAACAAACTAGACATTGATGCATCATGAACTTGGATACTAATTAGCAAGCCTTAAAGAGTAGTTTGATGTTATGCAATGTAAAAAAAAAAGAAAATCATGACACCGACAAAGAACTTACACCATCATAATGCCGTTGAATGGAAGATGGGAAAATGTCTAAAATACTGCACAACAGAAAAATAGCTTCTTCCTGCACAGGTTGCAAGAGATGTCAAAACTCTAAAACAAAGGCAAGCAACCATTCCACATGCAGTAAGCAAAATTAACTTAATACTTTCAAGAAAGAACAGTTCAGCTAGTTTTACTAACCCATGAAGCATCAAATTTATCCTCGTTTAGCTGCTTCAATAATGGTTGAATTAGTTTTGTACTGAGTGCTATGCCATCTTTCTTTGCATTTGGCAATCCACTCAACCTGATATTTAGGAAGGGAAAGGCACATATCCTTTTGATCAGAAAAATCTTCAAAAGTCAAAAGACCATCCTAAGGGAAAGATGCCCCAAGAGAGAAACACTAAACTTGCTACAAATTCAAAATTATTAAAAATCTTATCAAAGTTAGTTGCATAACCATTGACCAGTCTGTGTAAATCCTGATCCTTAGTGTGCAAAAATGGAAGTAAAGACTTGCCACTTTACCCATCCTGAACAATTACAAAATAAGGTAATACTGAGGTAGGAACATCTAAAAGATCGGAAATATCTAAGTTTGCTCAGTCCTGCGGCAAACCTTACTTAGTTACACTAGCTTTCGGCCTTTCACTTTATTAGTTAGATCAAACTGCAGTAGTCTTTTTCCGTTCTAAAAGGGGCCAATTGACTGGTGCTCCTTCACTATATGCTATGCACCAAATCTTAATATTTCACTAGCTACCGCAGCTAATTTTAGAGTTTAAACCCCATAGCTATATCTGCGGGAAGGTGCATAAACTACTAATTCCAAATAAATGACATATCATACAGGAGAATGTTCATATGAGTAGTTTACATTCAAACACCATTAGGATCAGAAAGGAAATTTAATGTGCAAACCTAAATTAAACAAAACCTCTTTATTTTGAAAGAAAACAATGATTTCATAAGGCATCAACATTGTAAGCATACGCAAGAAGTTCCCATTAACATAATATATTTTTTCTATCAGAAATAGTTTCCCATTAACGTAACATCAAAACGATTTTTCCAAGTTAAGGGCAAGAAATAACCCTCTCCATCAACCCTAGACTCATTGAGTACAATAAACAAAATCAGAATCAAAAGTTATCAAACAAACCTTGTGAACAAATCTGACAGGGAGGCACAAGTAGCTACCTTCACAAAGTGAGAATCTGCAGGGGACTAATCCAAGTACCCACATAAACAAAAAGGAAATGGACGTTCATTAACTTCTCACATTGATTTAAAGGAAAACTTCCGCAAAGATATAAGAGGTTAGCTGTAGTCAATCAAATGTTTGTTACTCCTCACTGATCAATTAAGAGAACATATAGGATTGGTCAATGCATTAATAATAAGACACTTATCAGTTTGAGTTAAACAAATGATTGGCACTTTTAATGGTTAGAAATCCCAGTTACTTTACTGTGTAGTCCGATGATATCTGCGTGGATCAGTCTTCTTGATGCATAGTTGATAATGAAAACAACACAATTCATACATCTTCCTGTTTTCCAGATCATAGTTCTAATTCTTGAAGACATAAATGTACTTTTTCCCAGACCAAAATGAAAAGAAGGAATATGTAGCCACAGTGGAAAATGTTTGTTTGCACTTCCACTGAAACAGGAATATGAATTCATTTATATATGTCATCAACCAAAAGAAGATTAGACAAAGAACTCTTATCAATAAAAGATCAACTTGATTACCTGAAGATGGACTAAGAGTTTGTTAAACCATGCAGCGTAAGAAGCAATGAAACGTTCCCTACTGCATTCTTGACTTGTCACCCCGAGCAAACATATACCCGCCCAGCATTTATCTGGCTGCAACACAAACAATCACAAAAAACTAACTCCTTTATCCTACATTGAAAACATGCAGGTAATCCAATGTAATGAAGTTCATAAACAGCAATATGCTTCGGGAACCATGTAAAACCATAATAAGGTTTCATTATCCAATCAGTAAATTTATCTGACAAAAGGAACTGACCCAGTTGCAAAAGGTGAAATATTACATATCATCATTATTCAAAAAGGACAATCCAGTGCACTAAGCTCCCCTATGCACTGTCCAGGGAAGGGCTGGACCACAAGGGTCAATTGTACACGGCCTTACTCTTGCATAAATGCAAGAGACTATTTACACAGCTCGAACAAACATGGCACCAACTTAACCAGATACGCCAAGTCTCCCCTTCATCATCAGTATTCATTTTTCGCAAATTATAAGCACAAGCATCAACACAAAGAGTTGTTGATTCTAGTGACTTGCAGGTCATCGGTTCAAGATGTGAAAATGTATGTTCAATTGCTTACAAGCAACCAAGAACGAGAAGCATATAATGCAGATAGTTAGGCACAAATTCTTTGTACATTTTTTAAAGAGCCATATACATAAACACATACTCAAACTTAAGACCTGACACCTCAACTTGGTCTCAAGTGGCAATTAAACACTCTAACCCATCCCCATTGTGTCTCCTGGACGTCAGCTTACACATCACCATTGTGTCTCCTGGACGTCAGCTTACACATCAATTTTGAAGGTGTCTAAAAATGATCATTTTGTAAGTTAAGAGTGTTCAACTGATAGTGGATCAGTTAGATACAAGTTGAGCGGCCTAATATGCATACTCAAAGTTGGACTATTTACTGAAGCAAAGTTTAAGCATCTGTTTATATATTATAACTATAAAATAACAGTTTTATGATTATTCACCGTGTCACTAGAGGCAAGACCGACTACTCGATTGATCCAGGAATCAACGGCTGCTGTCCAGTTTTCAATCAACTTTTCATCAGATTCCGGTGGAGCTGATTCGGACAATAGCTGATGAATTTTAATGGCAGAAACAACATATGAGAGAACTGATGGATTTCGAAACTGATGCTTCAGGTCAGGAACATACTCTTTGAGCAGAGACCGAAGTAGCCGAGGCTTCAAAGCGACGTCATACATGTTCTCAATTGTATCAGAGGCCGCCATTGAAGAGAAAGAGAAAAAAGAGAACAGCAAAATTTGCAGGTGTAATTTAGGGTTTATCCTTAAACCCTAAAAGTTTAACAAGGACAAAAGGAAAGGTTCCCGTTTTAGAAATCGGGTCGGACCATACTATTTTCGCCAATTGTCATTTTTAGACATTAAATGTTTAGTAAAATGACCTGTTTTATATATTATTTTTGTAATTTATGAATTTTTTGGCAAATTACAAAAATCACATACTTTTAAGGTAAATATAATATATCCCTTAAAAATTTATAACTACAAAAATATCTCAAAACGGATAAAATAACATGAGCGAATAACATGGCGTTGATACATTAGTCTATGTAAGATACATTAATCATTGAGTAAGATACATTACATTTTATACATGATATACTAATTTGATGCGTGAGATACACTAATCTGATGTGCGAGATACATTAATGTGATGCGCGAAAATGAGGAATTTTGGAAATTTGTAAAACTTGTAAGGAATAATGATAATAAGTAAATTAAAAGGTAGAATTTTCGTAATTAATTCTTTATTTTTTAATTGATATACATATAGAGAGAGAATATACATGAATCATATATATTATACATCCGTTGGCTATTTTTTATTCAAACAATTGGTTGGGATGCTATTTTTATTCGTAAGATTGAGAATATATAAGAAAAGAATATTAAAGTTGAGTCTAATAGTATTTAAAGCCTAATTTTTAAAGGATTATAATATGTAACTTCTAAAATTAAAACATAAATTATAGTACATTTGTGGCACAATTACATAAGCAATTACATAAATTATAGGCAATTCTATTTTAAGTTTTACTTTTTGACTATATTCTTCGACACTCAATAGACTCTTAAACTTGACATATACTGTTAGGTAAACTCCTTCAACTTAGATAGCAACTAAATAAATACAGTAACTCTTAAGCGCGATTTCTAAAATTTGACAACCCTGTTATCATTCGCATTCTCGCTTATAATATCTTGTCACCAAAACCTTCCCCAAATGAGAACAACAAGCTTAGTAAACATAATTTTTTTAAAGAGAAAATCCATATCAAAGAACTTTTATCTTTGTAAACAACTAAAATAGAACTTATTCAACAAAGAGGAATTTTCCTTTCCCCCACACTGTTAAAGTTGATTGCTGTTGATTTTCTAAAGACTCATTGAATGAGCATAGACAAAAGTACAAGATTACAGGTTCTTTACAAGACTAAATCATTCTAAATTTCCCAACAACATATGAGAACAAGAAGGGCAGAAAAAAAAATGCACTATTTTTAAGAATTTTAAATGCCTAACAATGTCGATGCTCTATAAGAAGGTAACGGTATCAATATCATCAGATCATTTTCGCGACTGAAGGTAATGTCTTCAGAAGTGATGGAGAAGGTCGTCGTACAGTGTGATTGAGCAAAATCATGAATGTTAAAAGAGTCAATGCTCCTGCTTGATGAGCAGCTCCTAGAGAAACTGGGACATAGGAAAGAAGAGTAGATATGCCCAATGTAACCTGCATTTGAAATGAAAGTGATTGAACCATCAAGTAATTGAAAAATAGAGTCGTTATGGACGATTTTAGATGATGCGTGAAGAGTAGTACCTGCAGAGCAGTCATGCCCATGGTGCTCCCAATTAAATGTCGTACTGCAGGATGCATATCCAGCTTTCTGGCTGACAACCATAATCCGCCTATTGCAGCTAAAGTAGCAGTGGCAAGTATACGATGATCGAGCTGCAAAAGACGAGAATGAAATTCATAATAAAGAACATGTCCCTTCCAAACAGCTTGGAAATACTTTATTTAAGCTAGGGGTCTATTTGGAAACAACCTCTCGATATCTATGAAGTTGGGGTAAGGTTTGGATACACTCTACCCTTCCAGACCCCATTTGTGTGATACACCGGGCATGTTGTTGTCTACAAAAAATGCTTAAACTTGCATTTTGGTCATAGTTTTTTGCCAGTTGCCATATTGACCGGTCTCATGGTTCGCGGTTTTGCCAACTAGACATATAACAAGCCTAGCTTGAGTCCAGCAACATAATTTTCTCAAAGCAGCTTTATCCGGAGAGAAGAAAATCCACGGCATGTAATAGAAGGTTAATCACAATTTACATGCAAAACCTAACAAGTAAAATTTAAAGCACCTTGAGTGCTGCCCTTTCACAAAAAGAGATTGAATCCGCCAGAGTAATTCCGTTCAAAAAATCTACAGCCTTGCCATCATGTAAATAAACTTTGTATCTTTAATAAGCCAGAGCCGAGGTCCTTCGGAAATAGCCTCTCTACCTCCACGAGGTAGGGTGTAAAGTCTACGTACACTCTACCCTCCCCCGACCCCACTTGTGGTATATGTTGTAGTTGTAAAAAAAAAACAAGTCAAGCTTGAATAAGGATCTCAGCAGTTCTCTTAGTCAACAGCAACATTCTCTTCTTCAGCTTTTTTTAAATAATTCTATCAACAGCAACATACACAGTTACCTCCATAACCACACTTCCTTAATTTCTTTTACCATATCTTCTTCATGATGTTAAATATGGAATTAAAATTTTCATGCCAAAATATATGATCTTTCAAAAGTAGACAAACCGGGAAGTCCAGAAACAAAAGTTTACCTGAACTGTTGAAGTATTCTCAAAGAAGTTGCGGATAAGAGGTTTCATACTAAAGGTATCATCTGGAATCCATGTATCTCCCATCTTTGGAAAAGTATTGAATGCCCGGCCCTGAAGTAAATTCATTCAGCCAATATTCAGATGATTACTTCCCTTTAACCAATCTTATTAAGAGAATAATGTAAGCAGTGTATACATGAAAGAATAAGAAAGCTTGGATTTTTCTTTGTTGTCTCTCCAATCCCATAACAAACCATCAAATACTTAACCTGTGCAAGCATAAACTACGATATGGAGAATATAAGTTACATACAGCGTCATTTCCAGCAACAAAAGCTCCAGAGATGGCAGTAATTCCAACAAGGATACCCACAGGAAGTGCAAGCCGCTTAACTTTTGCAGCCCCGCGAACACAGGCAAGTGATTCAGCAGGAGGTTCAGGCATAACAACAGAAAGAGCCGTCCAGAAGAGTCCGCAATAAATAGCAAATGCAGAGGTAAGATGAGCTGCAAGGCGGTAGGGGCTTACTCTTGGTTCAACATACTCAGATGCTGGCTCCTGTGGGAAAAAATGATTTAATCAAACTTAAGAATGATGTGTCTTGTATGAGTTTAACAGACACATAAATTAAATGAATTGCTAGGTACCTCTAAACCACTCTTCACCATCCACCAACCTATGAGCCCCTGTCCAGCGCCAAGAGCAAAGAGTCCAGAGAGTCTAAATCCAAGTCTTACTGTTATGTATCCCTTACGGAGAAAATATGAGAATGGGAGTGCAAACATTATACCAAGGGCCCTTCCCCACATTCTGTGTGCATATTCCATCCAATATATGAACTTGAAATCCTCAATGTTCATACCCTTGTTAACACTGTGAGGATTAAATTTAAGTCAAATCACTAGGTAGCCCAATACAAAAAAATCCAAAAATAAGACTCGATAATAAGCTTCATAGATGATAACAAAAAATATCAATATGGAAAATGGAATGATCCTCCAGTACATATTTGTTTTCCACGGCTAACAAGAACAGTATTTCTAGAAGCCAAAAAAAGCAAAATTGCTCCCCTTGTTACTTTTACTAATCCACTATACTAAATATACATTTTTACTTTTACTTGTCACTTATAGCATATCAAGAAAAAAAACATACTTTGGTCTTATTTTACCCTTAACATTAATTACTTATTCTCCAAATTGTTTCACAGTACCTATGACTAAATATGAGTATTGTGATAAAATACTTATGTTGATCATTGTTTCTTAAGGGGCGTGCGGAGTCCAAACGGGATTACTTGGTGTTTTAGAATCTAAGCACTAAGATTAGAGTAAGTGAAGTGCACTGAGCACATACTGCTGTTTGAACTGACCGTTTGTATTCTGGGGATTGCTTGTACTTCTCAAATTCAACCAACCAATCTTCATCTGTTAGAGGAGGAAGGCTCCCAGTGAATTTCCAGTCCGTCATTGATAGACCAGAACGAGTTAGACGAGTGATACCACCAAGCACAACCATACTGAAGACCCAAGCAGCAGATGTAAAAAGCCATATGCCGACCATTATCCGGGCATGGGGTCCAGCAGTTACAAGGAACTTCAGTCCCTCCTTGTTTTCAGCTGCAGCAGCAGCCACCGTGGAAATTTTTCTGAAAGACGTTCTATGCACACCCTGAAATCAATATATTTATATACCCTTGTTGGCTACCACAATGTAAATATATGGACAGAAAAACAGATGCAAAGAAATCTGACTTAAGCATTTCTAAATTTCTTATCCGCATGTCCATACACGTATGCAACACATAAACGGCTGCCTTTAACTTACCATATAACATTATAATTCTAAATTGGAGCATTTTGGAAGAACAAAGGTGAACAAAGAATAAGCTATAATGCATTCTTTGTTAGTTATTGAGTAAAAGTAGCAAATTTGTGAAAACAATCAAAGCAATCACTAGATAGTAGATCACAACCATAGCTAATCTAAGCATATAAAAGACTAACTACTTAAAAAGAACTACAGTTCAATACAAATTGGTCAATCCAAAACA
Source organism: Solanum sitiens (assembly GCA_016801875.1). Classification (NCBI taxonomy): domain Eukaryota; kingdom Viridiplantae; phylum Streptophyta; class Magnoliopsida; order Solanales; family Solanaceae; genus Solanum; species Solanum sitiens. The sequence continues at coordinate 1,810,384 of JABWTJ010000031.1, read as the reverse complement.
GAACACCACACCATAATTAACTAATCCACTGTCTACATAATCCATTACACAAATTTCAACATCATACCCATTGTAATCCCACAATGTGGAGTCTGGCGAGGGTAGAGTGTACACACACTCAGACGTAGAAAGATCGTTTCTGATAGACACTTAGCTCAAGAAAAAAGAACAGCTACTAATGACCAAAACAAGACAACAAAACAATACGATAAAGCATCACACAAATTACAAAAGATGAATAAACCATAAAACCCATTGATCAAATCATATTCAGTTAACAAAAAAGATGACAATTACTAAACTACAGGGGGGAAACACTACTATAAAAAATAAAAAAGATAACTTTTTTCTCGAAAACAAAAGCTCAACTACCAACCTTGTGATTAAGTTGATGAAAAGATCTTAAACCATAGTTAACAAAGGTCCTCCTAACAAAATTTCTACTAGAAGGAGCAAGCTTTGGAAGAGAAGATAAAAGCCTATACTGATTCAATGTCGAAAATGAAGCTTCATTTGAAATTTTGGTTGCTGTAAAGCCCCATTTTCCAAGATTCGATGAAATCTTGACACCCAAATCTTTGTTTTGCCGCAAAAGTGAAATTAATCTGCTCTCTAACATTGCTCTTTTCTGGGTTTCGATTTTTTCTATCAAATTTGCTGTAAATTTTTGTGCGTTGAGTTTGTGTTGCTGCGTTCTTTGAAAAAAGTTAAATCTTGGACAGGGTTTAAGGATGAACCGGCCGGTTCACTCAAAAACGTGGGCGAACCGGTGGAACAAAGCGTGGATATTCGTATAGCCATATAATTTTAGAATTTTTATTAGGGAAACTTTCACATATAGCAAATAAAAAATTTATATTTGTATGCTATAGCAAAGTTTACATAATTGCGCTTCATAGCAAACATAGAAACTGTATAATTCGCTATACATATACAGTTGAAGTGAATTGTATAAAACGAAGTGTATAAAACAAGAAAGAGAAAGACACTTGGACAGAGACTTGTATAAAAACGAAGTGTATAAAACGAATTGTATGATTATAAGTGTATAGAATGATTATATACAATTTGAATTTGTATAAAATGAGAAAGAGAGAAAGACAAAAGAGACTTGGCAGGAATATACAATTGAATCGAATTGTATAAAACGAGAAAGAGAGAAATTAGATACAATTTGAAATTTGTATAAAACGAAAAAGAGAAAAAGACAAAAGAAATTGGGCAGGGGAGTATTTTTATTGTATAATTATAAGTGTATAGGACGAAAATATATGTACTTGCATGTGTATATACAATTTTCTCACGCTTTATACAAACAGAAACGCAATTATACATTTCGCTTCTGTTTGTATAAGTGAGAAAGGCGAGGGTGGCGAGCGAGATTTGGGAGAGTGGCGAGCGAGATCTGGAAGAGGGGAGAGAGGGAACAAAAATACATGTATTTATACAATTTCCTCTGCTTTATACAATTAGAAACAATTTTTACACACTTGTGTTTGTATAAAAAGTGAGGAAGCGAGCGAGAGATTGGAGGAGAGTGGCGAGCGAGATATTTGGGAGAGAGGCGCCTGGTAATTTTTTGCAAACGTTTGCTATGGAGCACAATTAAATCAAACCCTAGCTACACCATTTATTTTAGGTTATTAGTTTGCTATTATATACAATTATCCCTTTTTATTATTATTTATTCGTATTTTTAATTTGATAATGTTTTTATTCAAAGAAAATAGACTTTTTATATATTAGTTTTTAAATATTCACGCAATTTATATCATGAAAAAATTGCATAAATATTTTATAAAACATATTTAAAAATTTTATATAATGCAAATCGTACATAAATTCTACTTCATCGAACTAAAAAAAAGAATAAAAAAAAATTATATATATATATATAAGATAATTCTAAACCGAAAGAATACAACATATTTTCTTATAAAATAAAATATTACAATCAAATCATAAATATTTTATTAAATTACAAATGACCTACAAAATCGTTTGCCCTAACGGTTGGATCAATGCATATAATCTTGATGGATATAATCGCAATAGGTTATATTCATTTATTGTTGTATCACTTGTATGCAATCGCTCTAATATTACTTTGTATTTATTTGTTCTTCTTTCACCTCCTTACGTTTTTCCTTAACTCTTACCCTTTGCTCGTTCCCGAAGGGACACTCAAAAAAATATTTGGTAATGTATTAGAAAAAATATTTATACATAATTATCCAGTGTTGGATACCTTTTATTGGTTTGTTTTAGTTTTTAAAGATTTAATGTTAGTATAAGTCATACATCAATTCACGTACTATTATTTTAGGATATTTTCACATTTGATTTTTCAGTCAAAATTAAATTATAATCGCTTGATAATATCAAAAGTATGTATATTTATTATGTATAAAATATGTATATTATAAATTAATTATAATCACTTTAGCTATTATTTTAAGGGTAACTTTCACATATAGCAAATAAAAAATTCATATTTATATGTTATAGCAAAATTTGCATAATTGTGCTCCATAGCAAATATATAACTGTATAATTCGCTTTACATATACAATTGTATAATTCGTTGTCCTATTTATATATTTCGCTGGCCTCGCTATACATATACAATCGTATGATGCGCTGGCCTTTATTGTATAATTCGCTGCAATTGTATAAATCGATGGCCTATTTCATTGCAATTGTATAATGCGCAATTGTATAATTCGCTGGCCTATTTCGCTGCAATATCTGTGTAAAATTTGCTTTGCATACAATTGAATCGAAGTAAAATATTTGTATATTGTATAATTATAAGTGTATATGGAGAAAATATATGTTTTTCTCTCGCTTTATACAAAAACAGAAACACAATTTATACACTTCTATTGTATAAAGCGAGATAAAATTATATTTAACTGCAATTGTATAATTCGCTAGTCATTTTCGCTGCAATATTTGTATAAAATTTGCATTTGTATACAATTGAATCGAAGTAAAATGTTTGTAAATTGTATAATTAAGTGTATAGCACGAAGATATATGTTTTTACATGTGTATATACAATTTTCTCTCGCTTTATACAAAACAGAAACATAATTTATACACTTCTGTGTATAAAGCGAGAGAGGCGAGCAGAGGGAGAGTGGCGAGCGAGAATGGGAGAGTGGCGAGCGAGAGAGGGAGACTAGCAAACTTTGGCAAACGTTTGCTATGGGGCACAATTAAATCAAACAATAGCTACTCTATTTATTTTAAGTTATTAGTTTGGTATTATATACAATTATCCCTTATTTTAATGATCAACTATATGAAAAAGACACGAGAAGTCATTTCATACAACTTTATATCATTCATATTTCGTTATAGCTTGTACCCTATGCCAAATGCAACTATGTTTGATAAAATTTTATAAATAGATAATTTTGATGTGTATTTACCAAAACATATGGATAGTTTGAACAATAAATTACTAGCAAATATAGCAACAATGTGCTATTCATTTGTATCACTCATTTTGTGAATATAATTAATGGAAATTCCTATATACAGGGTTGAAAAATTGATGTATTAGTCATATGTTAATTAACATGTTAAAATGTCATAGCTCTATTAATTTTGAAGGTTTACACTCATTCATTTCGAACAAAATGACTTTTTGATTCATTTATATATATTTTTTAAAAGAGTGAAACTCATTAGTTTTTTGTTTGACCAAATGGAATATTTTATGTTTAAAAAAGCAAAAAGGGAAAAGGAGGACAATGAGAGAAAAAAAAAAAGATAAAGAAAAAGGAATCCCAAGCAATAATAATGTTTTTTTTATTGAAGCTCAATTTATTTTAGATTCACATTAAAAAGTTAAATCTTTCTTATCAACCAATAGTTTTATATTTGCTCGATTTCAAAACCTTTAAATGAATACTAATAAAAAATGAATAATAACTTATCGCTAGACAATAAATTTTTAACGTAACAAATTAATAGTCAACAACCCCTAAATTACGGCCTAATCAAACTCTCTCGGCTAATAATTCCCTTTTAACTATGCCCTTTCACAGTGGCCAATATGATAATAAGGGTTTGACTTAATCTTTACATAATATACTTTAATATATTATATGGTAGGTTACATTTTTTTTTGGTTATGTTAATAATTTCACTTATAATAGATAATGATGGCTCATAATTATTTATAGTTTATGTTTTAATTGATCAACTATTAGTGTAACTATTTTTTCCCATCGTTCGATTATAGAATTAAATTTATTAAATTAATAACTATGTCTCAATCTCTAATTAATTAGTATCAGTTATATGAATTCTCAATTAAAAATTCATTATAATATTTCAGCACATTTTACCTAAAGAATTTCTAATACTAAAGATTCTCTAATACACAATTCAGAGATTATATTTTTCGTGGTACAAAGAATAACTATATAGAGATCAAATATGAAATTGTTTAATCCTATTATTATCTAATTTGTTATCATAATTCCCGTTTTATAATTCAATATAACTTGTTCACAAATCAAATGATATATATATGTGAATTTTTAATATTGGTAATTATGTTCTTGTTAAGTTTTGCCTAACAAGAAAAAGGAAAAAAAAACATAATGCACTATAATTATGAAAACTAAGTTAAAATTAAACTTTATAAATTTAATATTTTATGTTATTAAAATCTAATTAATTAATTCATAAATATTCAATATATTCTTAAATAAATATATAATTTAAATCAAAATTATTAAATTCGATAATCCCATTTTTTACAACTCATATATGGTCTTTTTAGGACATAAACATTGATCATTTGAATGTTGACATCTTAACCACTCCTACTTACTCTAGAAACAATGGTAATCATATTTAATCAAAGATCATAATAACAATATAATCGTAAGTGAAATTCGAAGAGGACAATATATTCAACTTTATTCTAATTTTGTAAAGGTAAAGTAATCGTTTTATGATATATTTTTCGTTCAACTAGAAAATATCAATATCAAATACAATAATAAACAAGTCGAATAAAAAGTTAGTAACAAAAAAGAAGCGTAATATATCAACATGATCTTTAATTTGATTTTAACTGATATTTTTATCCTCCAACTTTGTGTATATAAATATACTCTTAAACTTGCAGAAAATTGAACAAATAGATACACGTTTCTTATATAACAATTCACATCAGATACACTCGCATACGTTTATTTATACATATTCAAAGTTGAACGAGATAGATGTTAAATATCTCAAGCTAAATAACACATTTATAAATTATATCAACAAATAATACGATAATCGAACAAATAATCATCAATGACTATAGTGAAAGTTAAAAAAAAAAAGTTGATTACAACATGTCGATAGGACCCATTCACTCCGCCAGTCATGGCGAAAAGAGAACTCATTTTGTCTTTTAACTTTTTTTCAAAATAAAACTCCATAGATAAGAGCATCCAAAACCCCTGTTTAACTCACTCTGCTTCAAAATTTAGCAAAATTAATGGCAAAGAATTCATTTTTCTTACACATTTTGTTGTTTTTTGTTCTTATTTTGAGTTTATTTGATGGGATTTTATCACAATATGAGTTGGAGGAACTTACATGGTTAGATGATAAAGATGATGAAATTTCAATGTTTCATAGCCAACATTCTTCTATGAGAAAATGTGATTTTACTTCTGGGAAATGGGTTTTTGATCAAAGTTATCCTCTTTATGATTCAACTTGTCCTTATCTTAGTACTGCTGTTACTTGTACCAAAAATGGTAGACCTGATTCTGATTATGAAAAATGGAGGTGGAAACCACATGGTTGTGAAATTCCAAGGTACTTTAAATGTTTTACTATTACTTATTTTAAATTCTTTTTTATAACTGTGATGTTCGAACCAGCTTGTATGTATCTCGAGATAGTCAACATGTATAATGACACTAAGGCTAGGACATATGAAAAGAAATCATCTCGATTAGTGCTTTTTGTCTTTGTTGGGTTTTGAACTTGAGACTTTACGGTTGTGACTTGTGAGCTCATTTTATTGACTACTAGTTGAAACCACTTGCATGCAGAAATATTTTAATTTTTAATCTTCTGTATACTTACTTTGGCCTATTGAAAGGAGTTTGGAGCAACGGTAAAATTGTCTACATGTGAGCCGTGAAATATAGTTAGTGACCTGAATTGCACTCCGTGGGGTGTGGCCCTTTCTCGGTTCTTGTGTAAACACGGGATGCTTTGTGTAGGGGACTGTCTTTTTCTCTTGTACTTTGGGACTACCTTTGTTGTTGTCAAATTGTCTTGTATTTGCTCTTGGCACTAAAGGAGTTACCACCTGAAGTTAGGTGGCGAAACAACATTTTCACTAAAGGAGTTCAAAATATCGGAAAAAAGGGGGGTGGGGGGTGAGGGGGAGGGGTCGACATGTTATTTATACGTAAAAATTAATCTTAACGATGTATAAATAGTGAGGTTTTTCCATCATGAGAAAATTTGGTTGTCCTACCTGGCTCTGCCTCTGCTGAAGTATAATGGAATGAAGTTTCAAACCAATACTCAAAAGTATAGGACTAAATTTGAATATTTTACTCGAATTAAGGGTGAATACGAGATGGTTTGTGAATCGTGAGAGTATGAATGACCCGAAGTATAACGGAGGGTATAATTAAGATATTATGTGTTTTTGGCCTTTCTCCTTTTTTTTGGTTGAATTGTTGGAAAATATCTATATGATGTTCTAACTTTCTTTGGTGAATGTAGGTTTAATGCATTGGAATTTCTCGGAAGGATGAGGAAGAAGAGAATTATGCTTGTTGGTGATTCTATAATGAGGAATCAATGGGAATCTCTTGTTTGTTTAGTTCAATCTGTTATCCCTATGGCTAGAAAAACAGTAACTTATGTTGGCCCTACTATGGCCTTTCATGCTATGGTAAGAGTTTTTACTTATTTCGTATACTGACAGTGTATAGAAGTTAAACTCTTACGTAACTGATAAACGTACTAATGGTTGACCGGTGTTTTAAAGGATTTCGAGACAACAATAGAGTTCTGTTGGGCTCCTTTCTTGGTTGAACTGAAGAAAGGACCAGAAAACAAGAGAATATTGCATCTGGACATGATTGAAGAGAATGCAAAGTATTGGAGAGGAGCTGATGTTCTTGTTTTTGATTCAGCTCATTGGTGGACTCACTCCGATAAATATAGTTCGTAAGATAAAATTTCATTTTCTTCATGTGATTCTTGAATATATACTAGAAAAACTAGTACTATAGCTGTAAAGACGGGTTTTTTATGTGTAAATCGTATGAGGTCATGACATATAGTCTAATTATACCATCTCACTGGCTTCAGGTGGGACTTGATTATGGAAGGGAACAGTTTCTATAGAAACATGAACCCAATGGTTGCCTATGAGAAAGGACTAATGACATGGGCTAAGTGGGTTGATTTAAATCTTGATCCTCGAAAAACTCGAGTTTTCTTCAGAAGCATGTCACCTCGACATAACAGGTACTCATTTTAATTATTCCCTCCGTTTCATTTCATATGATGGTATTTGACTGAGCACGGAACCAAAGAACAAAAAAAGAATTTGGTTGCTTTATAGCTTGTGGTTTTTAAACATGTTATGACATTTCTATGACTATAAGAGCAATATCAGTAAGGGTAAAATGAAAAGTTCAAAGTTGAAGAGTTCTCCGAATGCCACAACATTGCATCATACTACAATGTGTGTTAAGTTTCAATTGTAAAATGTTCAATCTCGTGTCTTTTACTATGACTCCTTAGGGAAAATGGATGGAAATGCTTCAACCAGAGGGAGCCTCTGGAGTTCTTTAGCCATCCGCATGTACCAGAACCACTGCTGGTGCTAAAAGAGGTGCTACGAGGGATGAGTTTTCCGGTATCTTTCCAGGATATAACAACAATGACAGCTCTTCGAAGAGACGGGCATCCTTCTGTCTATGGTAAGTTTGTAAGCCAAACAGGTAAACAGCACTTAGGAGACTATAAATCTGACTGTAGCCATTGGTGCCTTCCTGGAGTACCTGATACCTGGAACGAAATGCTGAATGTCATGCTCTAGTTAGTAAGACGTAACAATGATATAGCTAGGAGGTCATCGTTGAGATGGCTTATTTTCAATGTTAAGTTATCTTTCCTTTTAAGTCTCGCTTGATGTTTTCATCACTGTACTTCGCTGCTGAGTATTCAATGTTGTATTCTATGTAAACAACTGATGCTTCTGAATGTGAGATACTATGTTAGTCTCAATTTTATCAAAGAGTGAAGAAAACCTCCAAAGTTTATTACACCTTAGCATCGGTGCTAACACTAAAGACGAAGCACAGAACCTGTTTTTTGTACCTTAGTTCAGCGCTTAAGCGTGCCTAAGACGAGCATTTAAGAACACTACTAGTTCATAATATTGCATCATCTCTTCACTTGTGGGGAAGAAATTTTAAACTTTAACAGCTTGAACATTGATGAAATGATGGTGTCTATCAATATGATAGCAGCATGCTTCCTTTCACTCTTTTTTGCCTTTTTCTTTTGAAATAATGATTCTTCTCTTTCTTTTTTCCCATTCTGATGTAGATAAGTTTATGACCAAAAAACAGAACTATATCTGAGTGGAAGACAACAAAATACTTGATAAATCATGTTATCACAGCATGTAATGCCTACATTTCTAACTCTTTTCTGGGTATCTTGTAGAATAGTTTTGGCCTAAACTAATCAACAACAATAACTTCCCTGGTGTATACCCATAAAGTGGGGTCTGGTGTATGCGGACCTTACCCTTATCTCAGAGGTACAGAGATTGTTTTCAATAGACCTGTGGCTCAAGAAAAAACAGTCTAGAGCAAGTCCAGGAAGAAGTAACGGAAGTGAAAAGCATACTGAGCAGAAACTACAGGAGCAATACTATGAACGGATAGTGAGACAACACACTACTACCTACTATAACCTTTTACCATAATTCGTGTCCTCCAACACCTCTAATCATTTTGGCCTTAAATTAATCGATTTGAAGAATCATTTCAACCTACCCACAAAACTCACACACACTAAAAAAATTACCAATGATCAGTATGCTTATATGTTGCAAGTTGCAACCTTTAGAACTATGCAGCATCTTTAGGAACTAAGGTAATTTAGTTGCATTACTGTATGCAGAAGAAAAGAGATGAAACACAGTAACTACAAATATTCCCTATAATCAATCCTGCTATTGAGGAACAAACTTCTTCCTCAATTTACCAATCTCCTTGTCACTCAATCCGAAAGCCTTCATCAAGAGCTCCTCTTTAATTCCTGTTCCAAAAGCAGCAGATGGGATCTTCACTAATCCAGGATTTTGGCTGTTAAAGCTCCCCAGAATAGTCGCTGGCGAATCGCCAACATTCATCTGGAAGTGAACTAAACCTTTTGGAAACACCATGACTTCTCCTTTCTCAAGAACCTTAGCAAATACTCTGTTTCCTGAATCAACAAACCCTGAATAAATCTTACCCTCGAGCACGAATGCAGTTTCTGTAGCTCTCGGATGAAAATGTGGCACGTTGACACCATCAACGTCAAAATCAGCGCGAACAAACGACATGCCTAATGTGTTAAGTCCAGGAAAGACAGTGGAGCTTACTGGAATGGATGAAAATCCAGTATGCTTAAAGTTTCCGGGATCTTTAATCCCCGAATAGATAAAATCATCGACTGTGACAAGTGATGTATTCTTGCAAGAAAGGAAGATTGAAGAAAACTCTGTTCTTGGAATGCAGTAATCATTAACTGGATTAGGATCATATGCTAGTATTATATAGCTTTGAAGAAAAATAACTAGAAAAAATATCATTTGTGAAGGAATCATTTTTCAATATTCAAGAATGAAAAAGCTGGAAACTTTATATAGACTATGGTTTCAATTTTCAAATCTTATGAATAAACACATAAAAAGATATAGTAGCAAAGAATATTGAAACCTAGTGAATGATTCTATTCAAAAAATTTGGCCTACTATTGAGAAATATATATGAAACTTTAACTTTGAGAAAACGTCGGGGTCAGCTTTTGTGCACCTCAACTAATTTCACGAGATACCTATCACCCCATCAACAATGTGTACAAGGTAACTATGTCTACCAAGGCTGGGATAGAGAAAAGTTTCTTTTTATAGGACTAATACTCCTTCGTCCACTGTACTAAAAATAGATGTCCGATTTGAAAAATCAAGAGATAATTTATCACTTAATACCTATACTCTTATTATCTATAGCCGTTCATTTTTCAAAACGTTAAATTTATTATATTCAAAGGGTGATATACTAAAATTGTCATTCTATTTATTGTTCCGTAAGAGGTGAATACTAAGTCAAATACTGGACAAGTAAAAATGAACGGATAGGGAGTAATTCTTTAAGGACAATGTTGTGTTTCACAAGCAAAGGCTTTGCTTGTGAATTAAGATATGGAGGATTAGTGCTTTGCCATGCTTCTGATTTTGTCTTCTTGAAAGATAATGGCAAAAGGTGATGATTTTAAAATAAGATCCCCAGGAAAAGGAAATATTTTTTTCTTGAATTAAAAGACAGATGAATATAATATAACCACATTTTCACAACTCACCAACCTCAAAAGGCAAAAGAAAATGATAAACAATTGATAATGCTACATGATGGACATTGTCAGCCAACTAGTGCATATCCCAACAGGTTGAATCCCTAAACTATTACCGTTTTGCGAGTTTCATATCTAAGTTATTGGATTGTTCACAAAAAATTTTGAGTTATCATAAATTTATATTAGAATATTCTCCGAGGAATATTACATGCTACGTGAATATCACATTCCAAGAGTTCCAAGTCATAGTACACATGAAAAAAATTTGAGTGAAAAAATAAAATTTCTCCAAACTATCACTATTTTACGAGTTTCAAATCTAAATATGGATGTTCACAAATCTTAGTACCTTGTTGGTGAGGGTTTGATTTCCACATTGTAATCCACATCCTCATTTCCCCTTCCCGAACCTCGATTAAAAAAATGAAATCATTATGCTAGGTAGCCTCATTTTAAAGACTTTTTTCATCTTTTACACGTCTCTCAACAAATTATTCAAATATTTTATCATATCTAAGGGGACCAACTTCATTTTTCTGAACTTCTTGTAGTGGATTGGATGATCATCAGTACTAACAACTCTTAATGGTTTAGGTGGATACAATTCCACCATTATCCATCATGTTTAGGACATGGTAATGATATTACAATACTTTGATTTTATTAAGTCATTATTTTGATTTACTGCATTAATATGTAGGGTTTTTACATTGTAATGCTATCTTTTATATAAAAAAAAAAGGACAAAAAAATAAAAATAAGAACTAGATGAAGGGAAAAGGCAATAATAATCACACGAAATCTGCCGTTACAGAAAACAACACTTTTGACCCGACAATAAATTTAACAATACAATAAAATTTAAGTTACATCAACATTCTGGTAGACATCTACTTTTCAGGCACAGATAATTGTTAGAAAAAGAAAATAATGTCATGATAATGACAACCACCCCTCGTGCTGTCGTGCACTAAGAAGTTTCGATTGCATCAGATCGATGCTGCCATTTAATTTGTACCCACTTCTAAAATTTTAGTCATTCATACAAATTTATGATTACGATTAAAAGCATATCAATGTACTCATTTATTAATTTAGTAGAGGAGCAAAACGGTAATTCAACTTTTTATGAATCTTCCCACATATAATAATATACGATGAACTATTTTATGTCTTCTGATCCCGCTAGTGTTTTTTACATTCGATAGACGGACATTCGGAAGAAATTGTGCACATTTTCATGACATTAGTAGTCCTGTCAGTTTGTTTAGTTTATTCATGACGAGAAGGGAGAGTCACAAATGCATAACATAAATTACGACTCAGACATAATATGTTACATGACAACTGAGATGACTCAAGCCCTTGCATTGATTGGCAAACAAGGTTATACATATAGTGTACATACAAGGATGTGCGCTGGCTAGTAACTTTCATCATCTGTTTCAGGCCTCCTAAGGTAGTAGCGCAGGCAGTTTACAAGCACCTGCGAGTTCAAAGATGGAGTTAGAGATAGCAAAAGAGGACAACGCGATGATAGGGAAGAGACTCAGAGAAATCATTAAGCACAACCAATGAAAACGTTAAAGACTTTAACTGCTCAGTGTAATCTCCAGGTTTTACCTACTATCCTACCTCAGTTCACCGTAGAGTTCCCCATGTTTATATTATTGACCACTTACAACTTGACATATTGTATTTTGGGTCTTTAATTCAAGGAGATGGGAAGATTGACGATGATGTCACGCACTGTACTAGTGCAGAAGGGGTGAAATGGAGGCTCGTTTTCGAAGTTTGTGTGATGAGAATGTACCACCAAAGTTTAAAGATAAGAGTCTCCAGAGTGGTGGTTATGGGGTTGAATGTGAAAACTCAGAAAATGGGAGTAGCGGAAATGAAGATGTTGAGGTGGATGTGCAGGTATGCTAGGAGAACAAGATTAAAAATGAAGATATCCAGGACAAGTTGGGGGTGGCTTTCGTGGCAGACAAGATGAGGGATGCGGGATTGAGAGGGTTTGTACATGTGAAGACGAGAGATGCAGACGCCCAAGTGCGGAGGTTTGAGGGGATTGGTTGTGGTGACCTTCAGGAGAGATAAAAGGTAGGCCGAAAAAGCATTTTGAAGAGGTGATTACACGGGACATGATGCATTTCAAGCTTACCAAGGACATGACTTTAGATAAGACGTTATGGATGTCGTGGATTAGAGTGGTAGGTTAGCAGGTAGTTAAACGTCATCTCACTGTCCAACGAGATAGGTAGAATACCAGTAGTATTCACACTATTCTCGTAGTTTCTGGTCCCTTAATTTCTGCTACTACACGTTGTTTAATGTGCCTCAACTATCGTTTTATTTTTATTGTTATTGTTCCTTTTCTTTTATGATTTAGAACGTTTCCCCTATTTTTTGCAGGGTCTTCATTACTTCTGTTTTCTCCTTTTGAATCTGTTTTGATATGCGTTACTTGAGCCCAGGGTCTTCCAGAAACAGTCTCTCTACCTCCATGAGGAAGGGTCAGACCTGCATACTACTCTACCCTCCCCAATCCTTACTTTAAGGGTTACACTGGTATGTTGTTGTTACCACTTAGACATATTCAGAAAAATACCCCAATAAAGGAACACTGCTAAGACAGTAGGAATTAGGAACCGCTTCACAACTATATGTTACCTGAGACATAGAACGAGTTAATGCTGCTCCACCGTAACTAACATAGAACTTGTCCTTTGCAATTAGACCCTATACATTTTCAGAAGTGAAGTTGAGGGCAAACTAAGATAAGGAAACTAACATGGAAGAATGTAAGATACACTTCTTCTTTTGGAGAGCGAATGTAAGATGCACATCTGCACGACAGGGGAACAAAAGAAACTTACTTCTGTATCAATCTCTGCTGATTCAACATGAATGTTAATATCGGCCATTATTTTGATAACTTCCATCAGCAAACCAGATCGATCAGCTGTTTCAACATACAGCATACTGAAATAACCACAAAACAGGCATGTCAGTATGTGTCGCATCACCAATTTCAATTGCTCATCAACATTAAACTAATCGAGAAGTGGTAATTGTGAGCCATCTGAAAACAGCTGCCATAAGATGCTACCTCCTCTTAGGTCCATCATCCTTAACATGTATATGAGTCGCGATATCAACATCCGGCTGCCATGGAGCAAAGCACAAGTTCATTAGGCACACTCAAAAAGGTTGAGGAGAAATTACCAAGAGCAACAAATGCAGTGGTATTGAAGGAAATCTTTAACCGCTCAAGGTCATTAATTTACCCCTAGAGAGAACAAAATAAGAGAAGATATAGGTGGAGTAGCAAGCATTTCCCGAAGGAAGTTATAATTATAACATATGCCCACTATTTAAGTATTGACAATCATAAAGATACCACCACAAGGACAACTAGCAAATTGAATGGAAGGTAGAGTACCCATATGTAGTCATAGCTTTCCCTCAAAGAATATGCAAGCAGATTCGACTACTGGTACAGTGTGACTAGATTTCATGGGAAGCCACCTAAATAGAACCATAACTGAAACCAACAGATGATGAGATAAAACTAAAGTGTTCCCAAGACACCACAAAAATATTCAATTTTTCATAAACTTCACATCGCCCGTTGCTTTTCCACCATTTCTCACAATATCTATTTCTGTTAACACACATTTAAATTTGATAACATCAATACATCTATATCAACAATAGCTGTAAAATACTTGAAATATTGTAAGCATGTAGATGTCGAAAGAGGTCCGATTAAATTTCATACATCCAACCCTACTAGCTTATGATTGAGGCATAATTGTTGTATTGACATAGAGGCCCTGGGATGAAGAGAGGAAACAACTAAATTATCAGAATGTTTCACCTTCTTTTCTGGTGCTTTTATTCCAAAAGCCTCACCCATAGCAAGCCGCTCGCTGGACTCCTGATAAACATAAAACATTCTACTTTAAGGGTTACAATAGCAAACTAAGGATCATGGAAACATGAATAATTACTCTATCACAGGATAGATCAATCAGGATGGCATGTATAGATTCAAGATGTTTCTAGAGATTATATAAGGGAAGTTCAGGAAACATACTGGATGATACTTGATAAGGTTTTGGATTATGGTCAAACGAATGTTCTCCAATAAATCAGGATCTTCAACCTTGCGCCCGGTATCCCTGCAGAGCAACAATCAATGGCATCTAAGCTGAAAATGTAATGGCATATGCAAAAAGACAGACATGGAGGGATATCATTAACTGGAGATAGAGGGAAGTTATGGAGTAACACCGCATGTCTCTCCTATAGAAAATAGATATGAAGATGAACACATTTGGAGAAAGCTACACGTAGTCATCACAGCATGCTATTGGACGTCCACCATTTCTGTATCATTTCACAACAGGACATACATGCTACAGGGTAAATCATTTTACAGGCATACCTACCCCTTGTTCCATCTACATTAGGGTTTCAACTATGCAACCTTGAAATATGCAATATAATCCAACATCATTGTTCTAATTCGGCTAATTTGACTTGCATTATATTCGACAATTCCCATATATTTCTCAAATACTATAGAGAAGATTCAGCATCAAACAGTATCAGAGCAAGTAGATAAAGAAGTTAAAGAAAAATATGCAAAATGCTTTCCGTCAAGATGACTTGCATTGCAGACCATACTGATTAATGCTCAAAATGTGCAGAAGTGTGAAGAAAATGAGAAAGAGCCAAAATGATTAGCAAACATCTTTTCTTATAAAATATGAATGAAATAATATAAATCACAAACTACTACAAATATTCAGAAAATCTAATTCCATGTATTAACATCCCAATGCACATATTCAATGGAGTAAAAGTTAATCGACACACTTACAATCGTGTAATAAGAAACTTTGTCTTTCTCACTGAATCCTGGGTCGTAACAACTCCTTTCACAACATCCAAGCCCAAGTCTTTGAGTGCCTTCATCTGCAAGACATACAAGATCAACTAGTTGGCTATGTATACTTGAGGAGAAGTCAAGACAGCAAAATTAAAAGCACTAGACCCTGGAAAAGGAAAAAGTCTGCAAAAAAAATGTATGGGTATACCAATAGTGAAAGGCAAGCAGACAAGTCTCATCTAAATAGTTATCCAACAAATCTTCTCTCGTGTATAAAAGGCACGTATTAGTAATCGTGATAAACTCTTTCTGCTAAAAACTGAGTCAGTAAACAACAAAAATCAGAAACCTAAGGGGGGGGGGGGTGCCTAAAATCATTTGTTTTTTAAAAATATATGTAGTGATGTAGGTCCATTTAAGTGTATCAGTCAGGACAGTATCTCAATATCTCTCTAGGACTCTCACAGAGTATTATCAACAGGACGATATGGAATCCGACAAACAACGAATGTTACAAGCAGAAATGGCTATGTCAACAAGGAAGACCCGATTCCGGTCTTTGTATATAACATCCTCTACTAATGTACAAGTGGAAATGGTTATGACAAGGAAGTCCAGATTCCGATGGTTATATATCTTATATCACTTCCCCGTCTTTCAAAATTCGGCATCAGATGGAGAAGAACCTTCACAAAATTCCATTTCTATAGAAGCAAACAAGAAACATGCATGTGTACATTGGCATACCAGGCTAGGAATGGTGGTTCAAAGAATTTACCGTGTCAATGAGAAGACCTAGCCGATCACCAAAGCTGATTTCCACAGTGGTTGCATCGCATTCAGGGTCCTGAATTATCTGAACAATTGGCAAAGGAATAGAAACAGATTCCTGTTCGTCTTTCTGAAAGGAATATATATATAATCACTATGATGATCTAGCAAAATATCAGAAAAGTATAAAAGAAAGATGCTAATGATTGGAGAAACAGGAGATTTTCAAATCTCCGCATTTCTATTTTTTCCGAGTTCATGATTATGAATATAAAGTAAAACTATAAATAGCATTTAATTTTGCCAACACTTCTTAAGGAATTTATCCAATAAGGAAAATAATGATACCATTTCACACCCCGTAATATGATTATATTTCCAACAAATGGTGATGTCACTAACACTTGCTGCAAGTTTACAAGGAAACACTAAATTATGGTGTTGGTATACAGAGAAAAAAAACTCGAAAACATTGTCCGCTTAAACCTTGTAGGTTAGTTTCTTTTTAATCTTCTATAGAAGAATGGCTCGCTCTTGTTTCTCCACTTTTTTTATCCTCCATCAGCCATTAGTCCATTGTTGTATTTAACTGAGCATTCAATTGTTTCACCCAACACCATGATAAAAAGCAGCAGTTTCTGTGTTAAATGGATGTAACTCATCTTCAGCTGCCAAGATGCAACTTCGGAAGGCAGTGCATTTTGACAAATGCAAGCAAATGTCAAACAACCACCACCTAACACAACGCTTCCCCTTTTTCTCCAGATGCATCATCACACTGGAAATGCATCAACCATGTTTTTGTTTTTATTCTCACAAGTATCTCAAACCCAAAATGTGATTTATGAGATAAATAGAAGATTCGGACATGTTCCATTTGATATTATTACTTAATAGCCTCAACAACGCAGTTAAGCAAAGAACTAAAATTCCTGAATTTGCTAGCTCCTTGAAGCCTAGGATAAATTCCCGACTGCTTTAAGAGCTTCCCAAGACGATGATCCATGAGACAGAAAGTACTTCAACTATTTCAGTAACAGTATATGAAAACCAGTCAAATTCAAAGATAAAATTAGATCTTACATCCATTGAGATTAAACAATGCACAAAATTAATACTCGAATGAGAAAAGATGCAAAAAACAGGATTCACGTACTTATTTATAGCCTATAGGTAAAATCGAGACTTTCAAGCAATCAGTTTAACACATAAAAATATGATCATTGAAGGTAAACTAGCTATAAAAGAGATACAAAACTCACTAATGCTGGTGACAAACTATCAACACCATCAAGAGTGCACGAAACAGTGTACCTACAAAACAGCTAAATTTTGTCAGATAATCAATCAAACGTATATTTAATTACTTAAATAACTGGAAATCATTAACTACTACAGTTTCACTAATCAATAAGAAAAAAAGATTATTCATTTGCTACTCCAGAGTCTAGATGCCAAAAATTAAACAGTCGGATGATTTCTTAGAAACCAAATTAAGTACCAATTTCAGTTCTCCCTCAATTAACTAGCGAAGAGATTTTATACGTACGTTTTATTCACCAAAACTTGCTTCTCAGGTAAATACGATTCGAATAAGTAGCTCAAACCTTTACACAAAATCTTCAAACTTAATTTACCTTATTCTCTTATAAACACAGAGAAACACCTTACAGTTTAAACTGAATCATATAACAGGAAACAAGAAAAACGTTTAAGTTTGTAGTTACCTTCTCCGGCTAGAAACGGCGACGACCGCATTGGAAAATGTGTGAAAGACGGCAGAGGAGTTCAACTTGACGGCAGTAAATTGAGGAAGACTAGGAGAGTACACGCCGGAATCGGCGTCGGAGATCGCTGATCGGAGAGAAGTGCAGAAAGCGTTGGCGATAGCCATGAACAAAATGGAGAGAGAAAGAGCGTGAGTTTTCTGATCAACGACGAAGTGATTGGACTTATGAGTTTACTGAAGAAATAAATACTATGTTTATGATATATTATCACAAAATTTTTAATTAGAAGTATATTTTAATACATAATTATTTAATAAGTCTATTAAAGATAAAAATATCTCTTAAAACATTTTATTATTTGTTTATTTTTTTGATTTTATGTTTTATGATTGTACAAGTAAATTTATTTAAATAAATTAGCTTATAAATTATTTAACTATCTTTAAGTTTTAAATATTTATGCGTGTATTTATTATGATTAAAATAATTTAATGAGATGTGAGTAAATATTATGAATCATAATTAAATATTTAAAATTTATACGAAAATAATATTGTATTTATTAATTTAACGTAAATATTAAGTGCGTTAGAGATATTTTTTGATAGCAACGTTAGGTACAAATGTGCATCAGCACCGTGGGCCCACTTGCCGTAGTGTAGATACCACGTCAGATAGGTCCCATTTTTTCCTTTTTGTTATGCTTCCTCTTTTTTTATAAATTTCTATTTTTAATTTCAACTTGTTCAATCATATTTTAGAATTGTTATTGTACCAAAACAAATATTGAAAGGTCATATAGTATATTGTTTCCTTCCAATAATGAGGGTAGTTATATTAGAAAAATATGAAAACGATTTGATTAACTTAGATAAGCATTGAATTATGAGATATGATATAATATAACAAGGCTATCTTTGAGTTAAAATTTCTTATTTTTTTTTTTAAAAAAAGTATCAATTAATAAATTTTTGAAATCATAATTAAGAGCATGACATAACTTTGTAAAGCTTTGTGAGGAGTAATGAAGGTTATTCTCTTCTCTCGCCATTTTTTAGAGATTAAGGGTGTGTTGGGTATGGAGGAAAATGTTTTCCATGGAAAATGTTTTTCTGGAAAACAAGTAGATTTTGGACTTATTTTCTCATGTTTGGTTGGTGAGTAGAAAATATTTTTCCGAAAATGATATTTAGTATTTGATTTATGAATGAAAAATATTTTTGAGAGACATCTTTTATTTTTAGTAGAGTAAAAAATAATTATGAAATTGAAAATACTTTTTAAAAATAAAATTATTATTTTTTTGGAATGGTGGTGGGGATAGGTGGGGTGGGGGTAGTGGGTGGGTCAGAGGGGAGGGGGTAAGAGTGAAAAAATAAAAATTTAAAGTTGATAGTATTTTTAAAAAACAAAATTATTTTTTTGGGGGTTGGGGTGGGTGGGGGGCTGCCGGCGGGGGGGGGGTAGGAGTTTAAAAATAAAAAATTGAAGTTGAAAATATTTTTAAAAAGCAAAATTAATTTTTTTGGGTGGGGTGGGGTTGGGGGGGTTGGGGGAGGGGGCTGCCCGGTGGGGGGAGGTCAGGGGGTGAAAAAATAATATTATGAAATTGAAAATATTTTTTTTAAATTGATAGTTTTTCCAAAAAAAAAAATATAATTTGAAATTGGAGGAGAGTTTTGGAAAATATTTTCCTTAATTTTTGAAGGGAAGTCATTTTCCTTAATTTTGAGGAAAATGAGTTGATTTGGAAAACATTTTCCAAAACTTTTGTCCCAACCAAACATGAGAAAATTGGAAAACATTTTCCAGAAAATGTTTTCCTTCATACCAAACACACTCTAAGAACAAACTATTTTTAACTATAATTGATTGTGTTGTCTATAGAGGCGGATCTAGGATTTTGAGACTATGGGTGCTATATTGTTATGTTTATTAAATCGATCAAATACTAACCTATTTCGGCCTTGTAAATAGCGATTTGGGACAAATTTGTTCAATTATTCATCCTTTCAGTCTATGACGATAAATAAATCCAATAAAAAAACTATGATAATTTGTACAAAGAATATTTTTCCCATTTAATATTAGTATAATATAAAATAAATAAATAAATATATCGTTCATTTATAATTGCACTCGACAAGTTTTCTTCTTCTAAAAATACTTATCGGTGATATAATTATTTATATTTATAAATACTTCAAGTTCTAGGTAATAACACATATTGGCTCGCACCAACTGACAATGTAAAAACCCAAACGAAAATCAAATGTGATTTTTGTATGATTTTTATGTTATCATTCATTGTAACATGTATTTTATTTATAAACTAAAACCTAAAGAAATTTTTTTATCATAATCCAAATTATTTTTTTATTTGAATCCAAATGATTTAAAAAATAAAACAAAGAGTAAGAAAAACTCATTACGAGTTTCTGAAATTTGGACGAAGAGAGGAGCTAGAAAGAATTAGTTGAAAAAAGAATATACTACTTTGTCATCCTAATTACAACCTTCAAAATTTATCGTCTAAAATAAATTTTAAATATTTGTTTGACTATAAATTATTTATTAAGGTAAAAATAATAGTTTAAAGTTAAATATTTTTATTAATAAAAAGATAACATTTTTGAGAATAGACCAAAAAGAAGACGTGTCACATAAATTTCAAACAAAAAAAGTACATAATATATTATGCGTGAGATAGAAAAGGAAGAAAAAATGTTAGCGAGAATTAAGTTTATTACTTTGCTCAGAGCCTTTTGGCAAAAGACATGGAAAATGCAGAGATTTTATATAAAAAATTGCGCCATTCTAGGATCGAACCCGCAACAATGAGGCTGAGAACTTGACCTCTTATTGCTAGAGCCATGCATGTACTTGTTGCAACGGGTGGCAAATTTAATATATGTCTATAAATTATATATATACACACATATACATACGAAATTTCAATCGAGTTCACTTGGTGTCGTGACACCCCCACCCTTACACATAACTCCGCCCCTGGTTGTCTACCTTACTTAATATTCTTGTTCTTTATGACTTGTACTCTATTGATAACGATTCAATGCTTAAATACGAAATAAAGATTATTCGTATAGATCGCTTATAACTAGTTGCATGCTTTTAGGCTACTTGATTATTTGTTGACCTTTGCGGATTAGTGAGTGCAGTTCACCTACATGCTAGTGATTTTTGTGTTTTTGATTATATTTCACCTATTGATTACTATTTTATATGCCTGGTTAGACAGTTTAGTCGCAAATAATATATAGTATTGTAAAGGTTTGAAAAATATTTCAACTTTGGAAGAAATTGTTGTTACGATATCAAACTTTATAGATGATTTTTTATTCCTTTACACTATTTAATAGTGTATTTTAAAGGTATATATGTGCCCACGTGGACACATTACTATTTATAATTATGCAAATTTTTTTATATCCACTTAGACACATATATACCTTTAAAATACGATATTAAATAGTGCAAGGGATAAAAGGTCATTTCCAAAGTTTCATATTACTATAATAATTTTGGTCAAAGTTCAAATATATTTCAGACTTTTTTCCTATTGTAATTATATATTGAGAGCTAATGATCTCTTTTAATTGTAAGAAGTTGATATATTGCTTAATTGTTTTGAAAGATACATCCAAGCGTGTATGTGTTAAACAATTACACAATCCTAAAGAGCTATATAGTTAAACAAATGCTATGAAAATAACATCATCATGATACTAATATCATATGAAATTAGTCAAATCACTACATGTAATGATGTTAACTATGCTTAGCATGATTCATATTAATGCAATCTTCGAATAATATGTTTAATTTGTGAATTTTTTTCATATTTTGTTTGAAGTCTTATCATAGACATGTCAAAGTCATAAAATAGTATAACATATAATAAGTAGATTAAATTTAATAAATTTTGGGCAAAAGACATAAATCACATACTTATAAGGTAAAATGATAATTTGTCCCTTATAAGTTTATAATTACATAAATCCCTCAAACTGATACAATAATATAAGATTGATATATTAATCTGATGCGCGAGATACATTAATCATTAAGTAAGATACATTCTATTTTATACATGAACACTAATCTGATGTACATTTTATACCTGATACACTAATTTGATGCACAAGATACATTAATTTGATGCGCGAGATACATTAATTTGATGCGCGAGATACATTAATCTGATGCATGAAAAATGAGAAATTTTGGGAATTTGTAAAACTAATAGGGGATAATGATAATAAGAAAACTTAAAGGTGAGAATTCCGTCATTTTTTCAGAAAACTATATCTGTGAATCACAAATTTTCAAAATAGTAGCTATATCATTTAATATATTTTAAATATTTGCTATTCTACACAATTTGTAATTCTTAAATAGAAAATTAATAAAAAACCACATGATGTGTTATTTAATCAAGTCAAATATAAAATTATAACAGAATCAATATATTAGTAATTTCTTGATACTTTGATCATAATTATCATTTTCAAATAATAAATATTTTATTTCTTCTAAGGAAAATCTCTAACAAATTTAATAATTTTTTAATACTTTGACTGTAATCATTATTTTCTGTGATTAGTCTTACTGTTTTCCTCCTAATTGAAAGCCTTCCAAAATTCCAATATGATTGGAACTAGAATCTCAATTTTAACTATTTTTGGCTATCATCGACAACATAAAAAGGCTAAATAATTAAACTTCGCAAATTTACTTTCTATCAATAGATATATATGTGAATAAATTTTCTTCAATCAAATCTCACATTAATTTTATACATTATAGATAATAAACTTTTCGAATTATTTAAATATAAAATTAATGAAAATATACGATGTGTTATCGAATAATTAATTCAATCAATACTTTTATAACAAAATTAAAATGATAAATTATTTAATACTTTGACCATGATTAGCATTTTCAAATACTATAATTTTACTGTTTTCCTTTTCAGGAAAAATTATAATAAGATTAAAATGTTAAAATTATAATATTTAAACAGTAGAAATCATTCTCATTGACTATAGTCTTATGATTTTTCCTCAATCGAAAATCTTTAAAGTTAATTGGACTTAAAAAATATTTTAACTTGCAACTACAACAAAAAAAGCTATACATTTAAATCTCAATAATTTACTTTTTATCAGTAAATATTTAATTATTTTTCTAATCAAGGCTCGCCTTCGTCCTATAAATAACAAACCCTAAACTCAACACCATCAAACTCCATTCATTCCTAGCAATATTCAACATCGTTTCATCTTTTTCAGTTCTCGAATTTCCTCATCGTTTCCCTGAATACTCATCTGTCAAAAACTGAACCCTACAGAATAACAAACCATAAACCCCACACCATCAAATTCCGTTAATTCCTAGCAATATTCAACATCATTTCATATTTTCCAGTTCTCAAATTTCCTTCTCGTTTCTTTGGATAGTCATCAGTCAAAAACTCAACCCTACAGAATAACAAACCATAAACTTCACATCATCAAATTTCATTCATTTCTAGCAATATTCAACATCGTTTCATCTTTTTCAGTTTTCAAATCTCCTCCTCGTTTCCCTGAAGAGTCATCAGTCAAAAACTCAACCCTAGAGAATAACAAACCATAAACCCACATCATCAAATTCCATTCGTTCCTATCAATATTCAACGTCGTTTCATCTTTTCCAGTTCTCAAATCTCCTCCTCGTTTTCCTGAATCGTCATCAGTCAAAAATCCAATCCTACAACACTCTTAACATCCACATCTTCCGTAACTTATCAATCCTAATTAATCATCGAAAATTTAATAAAGTCTAGAATACTCATATATACCTTCTCTATCCTTTTCATCATAAATTAGCCTTGTTTTTGAGTAACACTTTTTGCAAATTACTTGAAAAATCCCTTTTTTACCCCTAAATTTTTAAGCGGCTAAACAAACCGCGTCAACCAAGTTAGCCGAAAACGAAAAGAAGAAGAAAAAACAAAAACAAAAATCAAGCCCACCATTATACTTGTAAGTTTATTTTTTTTAGTTTCTCTCTCTTAACTCTTTTTTTTTCCTTCACTTTATTACTTTCTCTCTCTTCGTTTCATCTTTTCGCTGTATTTTATCTCTCTTCGATCGCTTCCGATCAGTGAATGCTGGGTATGTTTTCGAATTTACGATATCTATGTGCTTGTTAATTGACGTATTTTGTGTGAATTTTGTTAGTTTTTAGTGTTTAACGGGTTGAGGGTTGGGTTTGGGGGAAAGGTTGATAAACCCTAGATTTTCAGTTTTGTTGGAAGTAGGGTTTGACGGTCAGTTGAAAGGTTTGTGATGGTTGATTTTGTGTGATTCTGCATTTCAATTTGAGTTTTGTTCATTTAGCTCAATGAATTTCAGCTGAATTTTGTTTGTTTGGTTGAGTTTTTGCTTGAATTCAGTGTGTTTCAATTGTTCTTCTTACTGGCTAGGTTTTTTGGAGTACTCCGCTTCTATTATTATACTGTTGAATTGGACTGAGGATTTTTTAATCTTATGTCTTAAATTTAGTCAAAAGTTTTGATTTTTGTTTATACTTGAAACTTTGATTATGGAATTTAGTGTCACTTATGGCTTTAGAAAAGATTTCAACTTGTGTAGACGCTATGTCATGTGAGTTTATGTTTTTTTATTCTTTGTGTTAATTTTTATTGAACTTTATTGTTCAGTACTGAAAATTAGAAAAGTTAATAGTTCATTGATGAAATGCTGTTTAGTTTACACAAATAAATGGATAGTTTTGTTGGAAACTCAATTAAAACCATAAAATGTTCAAGTGTTTCTTTCGCCAAAATCTAGTCTTGGTTGGAATAGTAATGGATTTTCCTAAACAACAAAAGATTATAAGTGTCTTGCTATTTTTGTAGTTATAATGTGTTAAGATTTTGCAGTGATGAGATTGTTGCTATGTTTTTAGTCGTAATGTGTTAAGCTCTTGCTATGTTTTTAGTTAAAATGTGTTAAGTTCTTGCTGTGAAGAGATTTATTTGTGAGGTAATCATCCATGGTTCCCGAACGGTGTGTTAAGTGAAAAGGAAAATTAAATAGTTTCTCAAGGGCATTTGCTAGGTCTTAATCCTGAATTTTGGCGAGCTTGCCTTTCAGCGAATGATGTTTCATTGGATTTTTAGTACTGAGAATCTTTCTCAAAGCTGGCATTTGATTGCCCCTTATCTTGTGTCTTTAAAGGTTATAACTTTACTACAAGCTGATCTCTTTTCTGGACCGAATTGTAAACGGGAAGTTCGTTGGAGATATAATGCTCTAGTTCTGAGATTGTAAATGGCTGGAAATGGGAGATTTAACTTAACTCCAGCTAGCAGTGACTCGGGTTTTGTTGGAAGCTACACCAATGGGCCTAAGGGGAGCTATATGGGTCCCAGTATGGACAGGTCTGGGAGCTTCAGAGAGAGTTCAGACACCCGTATATTTGGTTCTGGGAAGGGTGCATCCCGGGGAACTGGTGCAGTCGTGGGCGATTTGCCTTCCCTGTCACAATGCCTGATGCTGGAGCCAATTGTAATGAGTGACCAAAAATATCCTCGTTCAGGCGAGTTAAGGAGAATTTTGGGCTTTACTGTTGGGAGCACTTCCGAAAATTCTTTTGGTGCTGCTCATTTGAAGTCTCCACTTCATTTTGGTGATGAATTAAAGAAGTTCAGAGATAGTGTTGCAGAGTCTTGCAACAAAGCTAGGTACTTTTGTCCTCTTATAATAAACTAGTTTTCTTTGGACTAATCAGTTCTGTTGCATCCTTCTTCATGGTTTTGTATCTTTACTTGCACTGATTAGCACTCTCCTTCTCTTTCTTGTGTTTGTACTAATTAAACATCTTGATGGCATTCTTTCTTGAGTATTGGATAAACTTCGATTGAAAGTTACCCTACCTTAAAGTCAAGTTGCATTGCTGAGATGCTGTTTTTTGTTTGGTCTAGTGGTAGAGCTAAAAAGCTTGACGAACACTTGCATAAGCTGTCAAAATATTCTGAAGGCATACCTTCTAAGAAACAACAGAGGAATGAGCAGTTAACAAATGAGAGATTAGGTGGTTCAAGAACACAGATACATCGAGGCTCTTCAGATCTTGTAACACAGAAGACAGAGGAGCGGCCGAAGAATAGTATTCTTAACAAGCGTGTACGCACATCAGTGGCAGAAACTCGGGTTTGTAATTGATATCATGTTATTTAAATTTGTTGACCTTAGATCAACTACTTTTCGTGACAATTGTATGCTCTATCCAAGAAAAGGAGCTATTTATCAAGTTGATAATGCAGCATAATGTTCCCAAAATCATTATTTCCCGTTATATATGTTCTTCTGCATAACCCACATGGTATATATTTTTTTCCGATAAGTAATAACACATAGGATGATGAAAAACTGCTCATAGAGGATTTTACTAAATAACTTGTAGAACAATGGCGTAGACCATAAAAGATATATCGGAGAACAATGTATCTTTGTGTTGGCTTTCTACAATTTGGTATACCTCGTGTATGTGGTTTTTCTCCATGGCGCTCATGGAAGGAAGTACGAAAATCTATTTCACGGGGTATAGAAAATAGAGGTGTGCATTATATATACTTCAAGTTTCAAAAAAGACTGGGAATGATGCCAGGGAAGTAAGAGGAAGAGATATTGTCCCCTATCATGGAATATTATTTATTTTTGTGTAAATAATTAATATGAAGAAAAGCTCTTTATATCTCACGATTTTCAATTAATTAATTAACTGTAAGTAGGAGGGACTCACTTTGTTGCGAGTTCCATTTACAAGCATTGAGAGGCTGGCGTTTCTCAAAATCTTGATTTCTTTTAACTGAACTACCATTAGATCTTGCAAAGATGAAGGTTCTGTGCCTGGAGGATCTTCCTCTGGTTACTCTTCTAATGACAGAGAGAATTGTAGCAGGACAAGATTAAGGGCCATCTGTGGAACCTTCATTTCTTGTGGGTGGTGCATGATACCACTTGCCTTGTTTCCTCTCTGCGCCCTTAAAGGAACCTCTAGATATTTCACAAGTATGAATTATCATTTGGCTGTTTGCTTTCTTCTTTTGTGTTGCAATGGAAGAATTCTTTCTTCTTATGCCCATCATCTAGCATTGCGTGGTTAATGAAAATTTTTCTTTCTGTTGAATGAATACTGTTGGATATTACTTGCTGAGTATTGTAAGCTTCATCTACATCTTCTTGGCCTACTGATCTTTTCCTTTTCCATATAATTTAGGCGGAGTACCGGAATAGTGCTCTATCCAGGCAGCCTATGATAGTAAAAGATCGAGACATGTTAAAAGATAGCAATGCCGATTCTGATATGTCCGAAGAAAAGATTCGCAGATTGCCAGCTGGAGGTGAAGGTTGGGACAAAAAGATGAAAAGGAAACGATCAGTTGGTGCTGTCATTTCAAGGCCCTTGGAGAATGATGGAGAGCCTAAACGAATGCTGCACCATCGACTTGCCAGTGAACCTAGCTTGTCACCTTCTGATTCCCCTGGTTTCAGGTAAATGTTATTCTGGAATTATCCCTAATAACATCACTTCCATGTTGATGTCATTAAGTTTTATATAAGAGTGTTTGGTTTAACTATTTGCCATTAAGATGAAGGATAGTCTGGTTTAGGTTCTCTGGCTTTGTTGAGTTAACACATTAATTTAAGTTTGAACCAATTGATGATGCCTCTTGCTCTCAGTTGTACAAGACCGTAGATGTTTGTAGATGATGGTTTTAGTACAGGATTGCAACTTTCACTTCGAGGAAGTGTTAGGACATTTCTATTCAATATTGTCTAATTCCAGATAGGTTTAATAAAGTAAAGGAATTACTTCACCTTTTGTTGTAAGATATAGCGGGGAAGTTCCTTACTTCATTGAATTGATGTACTCTTCTAAGGCAGCAGCTTAAGCATTAAGCATCTTGTTTTAGTTGGAATGTGAAGAATTACCCGGGAGAATAACCAGTGAAGAGCAAATGTCCTACCATATCTATTAAGTTGAGTGTCCTCTTTGGTTTATTGCCTTCAAGACAGTCCTCGTCAGATCAAGTGCCAGTTCTTTGCAGGTAAGCCTATTTAAGTAAGGAGAATCGTGTTCTACCCAATGTTATAAAAGGTGCGCTTAAGCCCTGAAGTGAGGCTTAAAACGTGTTGAGTTCTTCGCCTCACTTAATGTGCGCTTTAGTGTTGTCATCAAGGTTCTAAGACATACTTTTCTTTGCCAATGAACCTCTTCTAAAGAGATGACACTAAACAATTGCTATTTCACTTAATCGTTATTATTTTTCAATTTCTTCATTATATTTGTTCTTCATGCTTTTAAATTATTAGTCTTGGACTAAACATATTTATTGTATTTTTTCTCCCCTTGCGCCTTTTTCCATTAAAGCCCACGGTTTATTTGCGCTTTGCGCTTGAAGCCCCATGGAGCTTAGGGCTTTTTTGTGATTTTTTGTTTTGATGACACTGCTTCTACCAGCCTCTAGTGTTTGATTGATATGATTCTAGTTAGAACTCGGTCAAACAGAATCATTCATTTCCTGTGCCTTCAATCTTTTATTCATTCTTTGTTTTGCTGTTTTTTCGTGTGAATAGCTGCTTTTCACGGCCCTGGTAAAAATATTTATTGTCCAAATGAGAAGATTTCAAAAGGAATCACATTTGACCTTTATTTTTTTAGGTTAAGCTAAGGAACTTAAAACTGAAATTGGATACATAGTTTGATGCTTTATCATGCATTTTTGACTACTGTGATCTTAGGACATTCTCTCTTCAGGATGCCTTTTTGTTATTTTTCATTTTTGCACCGTCTTTGTTACCTAGCACTGGCTTAAGAAGAAGAACTATTTATGTTGTAACAAACTCTTTTGCACAGGTCGGGAATATCAAACGGTGCTGGTAGCATTAATAAGTCAGATGGCTCATCACTTGCTGGTGTTAATGCTCGTACAATGCTTAAAAATGAACAGGAAAAGTCTGCTCTTTCTAGGGATCCAACTGCTGGTTTGAATAAAGAGCGGGTGCTGGCAAAAGGAAGCATTAAGTATGTCTTGGTTTGCAATACATTTGTTTTTATCTCCTAACTAATGGGTGTTGTCAGGCTGAATTCTTACTATGTGGTTTTCTTCCTCTAGATTGAATAGTCATGAGGAGAACCATGCTGTCTGTCCCAGTCCAATAGCAAAAGGGAAGGCCTCAAGGGCACCACGGAGTGGCTCCCTTGCTGCTGCTAATTCACCCTCTAACATTCCCCGTTTACCTGGAACCTTGGAAAGCTGGGAACAGCCCCCAAATGTCAACAAAAATCTTGCTGTAGGTGGGGTCAATAATCGCAAGCGTCCATTACCAACAGGATCCTCGTCTCCACCCATTACACAATGGATTGGTCAGAGGCCGCAAAAAATTTCTCGTACAAGGAGGGCTAATCTTATCTCACCAGTTTCAAACCAGGACGAGGTGGAGGTGCCATCAGAGGCATGTTCACCTTCTGATTTTGGAGCTAGGTTAACTCCTGGTGTAACAAGTGGTTCTATACTTTCAAAGGATGCCAGCAATCTTATGCAAAACCTTAAAGTTAAAGCTGATAGTGTTTTATCCCCTACCAGACTCTCTGACAGTGAAGAATCTGGTGCTGGTGAAAGCAGATTAAAAGAAAAGGGTGGTGTTACTTGCGAAGGTGAAGAAAAACCTGTAAATACTGTTCAGAGTAATGGGGTGTCTACCTCACATATGAAGAAGAACAAATTTCTTGTCAAAGGAGAAACAGGTGATGGCGTGCGAAGACAAGGCCGAAGTGGAAGAGGGTCGGCATTTTCTAGGAGTAGCATTTCTCCTACAAGGGAGAAGTTTGAAAATCAAGTCACAGCGAAACCACTTCGTAACTCGAGGCCGGCTTCAGAAAAGCACGGAAGGTTCTGGTCTTTTTACTGAAGAAGTTTCTTGCGCTTTTGCTGCCTCTCTTCTCCATTAACTTAAATCATATTTTATTGTGGCAGTAAGTCAGGCCGTCCTTTGAAAAAGCACTTGGAACGCAAAGGGTTTTCTCGTCTTGGGAATCCTCTGAGCAGTGGTTCTCCTGATTTCACTGGTAAGTCCCTCATTTACTTAAATAAATCAAGTATTTCAGTGTAAAGTTTTCCTTCACTAATGTGGAGTATGTTTCTTAAATTTGTAATGAACCAGTTTGCCCTTTCCCAAGATTTTTCCCATAGTTTCTAGCCGTCTGTATTTGTCTTTTAATGAATTCATTTGCCATTATCCATGATTTGGACTTCTAGTTTCTAGCAGTCTTTGTGTGTGCCCACCTTCTTATGTGGTGAAGAATATGAAGGTGGTATGATGTGATGCATTGGAGAAGAGAGAGAAGAGAAACTGATTTGTTTTTGTATTTCCTTCTGTTCACTGAAATGTAAAGTCAGTTTTCATTACATTATCAGTTTGTTAGAATGAGCTGGTATGGTTTGTGAACAAAGAAATGAAGGGGGTGAAGTAAAGGAATGGGAAATGGCTAATCTTGTATCTTTGTCCTTTGATACGACTCAACTTGTGCGACCAATCTCCAGTGATTGTTGAGTTCCACTGTTTGATATTTAGGTTATACTTTTGGTGCTGCCCTTAGTGCGGGCTGACAATTGGCATATTATCTAGGTGGTTCTGGTTTCCCTCCTGACTCAAACAACTAATATTGCTGTCTCATTTTCCATATTTCAGGGGAATCAGATGATGACCGCGAGGAGCTCCTAGCTGCTGCAAACTCGGCATATAATGCAAGTAGTATGTGTCTGACATCAAAATTCTCTTCACTCTTTTGTATCCATCTTTTCTTGTAGGAAAAAATATAAACAATTAGGCACTTAGTTTATTTTGATTGCTGTTGTAGTTCATGCATGTCCAAGTGCATTCTGGAAGACAGTGGATAGACTTTTTGCTTCTGTCAGTGCAGAGGAGAAATCCTACCTTCTGGAACAGGTGACAACTAATGATGATTTTGATTGTACCACACATCTATCTGCTTTTGTCTGATATTAGATGTTTATTAAGTCTTGTTCTTTGATGTTTTTATCAGCTAAAATCAGCAGAGGAATCTCATGCTAATCTGTCTCAAACGCTAAATCGTACCAATAATGTTCTGGTACCTACTGATACCTAATTATCTTTTCTTGCATCATAACTTATTTTTAGCAGTGATTTGGTTGGTAGATAGTTTATGGGAAAAGTGGGAGGATAAAACATCTCTCTGTTTTTCATTTGCTTTTGGGGATTGCGAGCTAGGGCCTTGGGTGGGTGGGTGGGTGGAGGGCTTAAATCCCTTCATTAACCTCCTATACACCTTCGTCAGATATTCTCCTTGTAGCTTTTCGTGTTTCAATTTCGTTTATATGTTAGCGTCAATCCCTGTACCACCACCTGAAATTCTTTTGCAAGTGGTTATTTTCTGTTTTTTTTTTTTTTTTGTTGGTGGTTTCCGTCATCTTTTTCATTTTGTTGCTTGCAGCCCACTACCGTGTTAGTAATTCCTGGTCATTGTCCCTTAAATCGAATCCAAATTTATGATCTTTCCTTTAAAGCTATGCATAGATAGGAATCTGAAAGTTTACCCCCCTCTAAGTCCACCATAATTTGGGTGTTTGTTAAATCTCCTATTGGACTCCACACTTTGACATTTTTTTGTTCGTACTAATTTCAAGAAAGCAACTAATAAAACAGCAGATGTTCTTGTATTTGGAGAATGCGTTCCTTTATATCCTTGCTTCTAGTTTTATTGATCTGTATCACATGACATGCTTCAGTCACTCTCTAGCTGGAGCTTCCTAACTGTTACCTCCCCGTACAAGTCTGTTTTGTCCCTTTTATGCTTACCATGAAGTGCTTGAACGGATTGCCTAGATTATTTATATTAATAAAAATATTCGACATGTTTTGCCAATTCTCATATTTTACTGCTGCCTGTTGGGAAATAAGATTTCATTTTAACAATATATCATATGTTGTTGGCAACTCTGCTTTAGCTAAATACTTCTCTTGATGCTTGCGTTCCCAGGGTGGTCATGCTCATGATGGAATTTCTGTTTCTGATTCTCCATCTGTTGAGAAGAACAGATGCATCAAGAATCAAAATGGCTCGAAAGTGTCATCTGATACAGAACTGGTCGATCAGTTTCATGATTCTATTCTAAGTGCGAAAGTTGACTCAGATAGAATATTTGACAAAGTTACTCCACTTTACCAAAGAGTACTGTCAGCTCTAATTGTAGAGGATGACATTGAAGAATGTGAAGAAAATGGGTTTGACTTATTTATGTCACCACAGAATGGATCAGAAACTTTATTGCATGGTGTCAATGATTCTCAGAGTAGAAAAATGAATAGGACTGAAGTTGAGTATGATACAGTTTTTAGTTCTCAGGTAAAGAAAAATGGGACTGGTAATGAGTTTGTTTCCTGCAATGGATATGGTGTGTATCATCGAAACCCTGATGTCCGAGGACCTCAATACAGTGATGAGATGTCACGAGGAGATAATGGATATTTGCATTCAGAGGTTGGGCTGTTTGTAGGCCTTTCTGAATTTGATACGGATGTACCACAAAGGTTGCAGATTAACAGTTTCGGTATTTCCTCATTTGAACGCCAATATGCACAGATGGCTTTTGATGATAAACTCTTGCTAGAATTGCAGAGCATTGGCCTTCATATTGAACCTGTGGTATGCTTTCTCCAATTGGTAATAAAATGAAGGATATTCTAGTCTTTCATTTGGCCTGTGATTTTGAGATTTCCCCATATCATTTTCCTTCCCTCCTAAATGCTTATAAATTTGCATATTTAACTTTGGGTGCGTAAAGAGTTGTGTTATTCTCTAGTTGGAAATATGCTTTATTTTAACATTTGTACCTAAGATTATTTGATTTTAATTTTACCTTGTCTTTTTGCATAATTGTTACAGCCTGGCTTAGATGATAAAGAAGATGAAGTTATCAACCAGGAAATTATGCAGCTGGAGAGGGGACTCTATCAAGAGGTTGTCTTCTGTCATTATTAGCGTCCTAATAATTTACTCATTTTCCGTCTTTTTCCCTGTTTGTTTGTTGCCAAATATGCCAGCAAATCTAATGTTCTCAAGAACATTGAGAACAGCTGGGTGGACAAAGACCATCTCTTTCAGGTCTATATGGACATCTTTCTTCACATGCTGTATACCACTGAAGTATATCATTTGTTCTATTTCCTGTAGATTGGTAAAAAGAAAACATATATGGAGAAAATATCTAAAGCAATTCAAGAAGGCAAGGACTTGGAAGGATGGTAAGATATTAGATGTCATCAGGTTTGCTTATTTCTCTGCATTTTGGATTCATGTGTGCCTTATAAACTCAACTGAATTTACAGGGACCCTGAGCAGATTGCAATGAATAAACTTGTTGAGCTAGCTTACAAAAAGCTCTTGGTAAGGGTCGCACTCTTTTATCTGTACGGTCATGATGTGTTTCTTGTACTGTGCTTAATGTTGTAGCGCCTGAAGAACACTGATTTTCGTTGCAAAATGTTGTGAAGGATATTTATACATAATTACTGTGTATGATCATCCTAGACTATAAGGAGTATACGTTGTTGACCAAAGCAATCATAGATTTGGGAGGAAACTAAAACTCTAGAAGCTTGCTCAAAGTAACTGACTGTGTAATATGTGATCTGAAACACAAATGTGGTATTTCTTTCTATGTTTGAATCCAGTTCTGGTTTTCAGATGGATTAAGGTTTTGATACATTGAATAAATTCTAAAGCTCAATTATAAGATGCCCATCAAAGAAAATTTGATCCTAGTATAGATTTCTTCAGGTCAATATGATTTTGTTGAAAAAAATGGCTATTGTCATCCCCAGAGTTCAAAAATAAATAATAAAGAGGAAGGGTAGAGGGGTGGGCCCAATAAAAAAGATAGAGCAGGTGATTTATCTCACTCTCGGTACAAAAGAAATTTTATAAATAAAACAAAACCAGACACCTAGATGGTGATAGGAAATCACAAGAATGGGCTCCCCCTGCACAAAATTTAAAAAGAACAAAGAAAAAAAAGGAAGGGATGGGCTCTACACTAAAGATTTATTCCTGAAGTGAGTTTTTGTGCATCTTAAATATATCCTGGAGTTTACACCAAAAGTGATTTCTTTTCCCTCAAAACACCCAGTATTCCTTTCTTTCCATAGAACCCAACTTACACATGCTGGAACAGTTTTCCGCTATTGAAGATATTAGGAGATCCACTATTGAATAAGGCGTATTATAATTAAAATGATGTAGCTTTATTTCACCAATCAAAGAATTATGAAACTTTATTCTTTTTCTTTGCTATATTTCTTAACATACCTTTATCTCCGGCAAAGGATGTTGGCAACTTACATGTATATTGCGTACTCAACTATAGTTCACTAGCTAGCATACTGACATTGCTACTCACAAATCCAAGAGAATTCATACTGACAGATGATCAAGATGAGATGTCTTAGCCTTCTGTTTTTTTTGGTGTTAGCAAGATTTAGTGGGGGAAGTAGGTAGTTTAGAGGAGTTTATAGGCCAACTGTAAATTTTTTGAATTTTTTTTGGATTCGAGAATGATGGCACCCCCTGGGGGTTTGTAAATCCCTCCTCATCAATTCCTTGATGAGCTCTTTTGTGTGAATACAAAGTCATCTATTTCGAAAAAATCCAACAGAATTCATACATAAACATGGCTGAAGTGAAAGTTACCTTTATAAAAAAAAACAAAAAAAACATGGCTGAAGTGAATTAATCATGTAATATTTTGACCCTTTATCGGTGTATGGTAACCTGATTTTTGGGAATTTGAATTTATTTTCCTTAATTCCTTATGCTGTGCAGCATAATAGTTACTGGAGATTTCATAATTAACTTACTGCAGCATATGGATGTGACCCAACTTTGTGATTCAGATTAATAACCACATATCTTTTGGATTGATTTGACAGGCGACTCGAGGAACTTTAGCTTCCAAAAATGGGATTCCTAAGGTGTCAAAACCGGTTGCATTGTCTTTTGCAAAGAGAACACTTTCCAGGTGTAGGAAGTTTGAGGATACTAGAACTAGTTGCTTTAGCGAGCCAGTGCTCCATGACATTATTTTTGCCGCACCTCCTCGTATTAATGAGGAAGATCTTTTGGCTGGTAAGCAGTTGCTAATAAAGCTTTTCGTTATTGAGTTTATCATATATATTGGAATGACACTGTGCTGACTATGCTTTGACAACTTTGAGCTAGTCACGATATTTTCTATTTCCTGCTCTGGGTCAACCAAATATGTTGGTTCTTGTTCTAACAAGAGGTTTTTTTCTTTCTATAAAATTATAATTTGATCTTCTTATGCTTTAATATCTTTCGTTTATGTCTTGCACACTTTGTTCTTCTTAGCTGGGTAGTATTACTGGCACCGTTTCTGACAAATGCTCATTTTTAAATACAAATTGTTCCTTCATCTTCACATGCTCAAGTAATCTTAGTTTTGTATGTGTTTTGCTAGTCTTGCTCTTATCAGATCTGCTGTGATAGCTGACATTTCTCTTGTTACACAGGCTCGTGCCCTGTTAGAGCTGATGGTGTTCTGGTTGATCCATATGAAAGGTTCAATCATCAATCTGATCATGCTTTTGCTAAAAATGGGCCGATATTAAATAGAGGGAGGAAAAAAGTACTGCTTGATGATGTTGGCGCTGGTGCTGCTTTCAGAGCCACTTCTACTCTTGGTGGAACTCTTCTAGGTGGTGCCAAAGGAAAGAGAAGCGAAAGAGATAGGGATTCTTTAGCGAGAAATGCAAATGCAAAAGCTGGGCGTTCACTGGGGAATTCCAAGGGTGAGCGCAAAACAAAAACAAAGCCCAAACACAAGACAGCTCAGCTTTCTACATCCGTAAGTGGATCTTTTAACAAATTCACGGGGATCGCGACACATCCAGTTTACCCTTCTGCTAATGGTTCTGGAGAATTGGTCAATGCTAGTGGTAACAGAAAAAGAGAGGGTGATGTTAATTCATCAATGGAGAGGAAAGAATCTGCTGACGGCATGAATTTGCCACTGAATGACATTGATGTGATAGAAGATCTAGGCGTAGAATCTGAGCTTGGGGCGCCTCAAGATTTCAATTCTTGGTTCAACTTTGATGTTGATGGTTTGACAGAAGAAAATGGTGACGGACTTGAAATACCAATGGACGACCTTTCTGAGTTAAATATGTTTTGACAGTGACTGCTCATTGTACATTCTTATGGACTATTTAACTGTTCAGTAGAGAATGATCTTTTGCTTGTTCAAGAAATGATAGGTTAAGAGATCTCTGGCCAAGTGGCACTTGTAATTATGGCCATTTTTGTATACTTATTTGAAGGGAATGCTAGGAAGTCCTCATTGTTTAAATTCAGGCAATGTTTCCTTGTAAACTAATTAGCAAAGATTGCAAGGGCAATTTTGTTTGATCATCTTCTGTAGCGTTTCCTGATCCTTTTCCTAATTTATTGCTGTTTTGACATTTTTACCTGGTTAATATTATGTTTTCTTAAAGCTTGTATATGAGCATAAGAATCTAACACTTGGCTATTCAGTCTTTTGGTTTTGCTAATCCTTCACTAACTGTCTGCAGCTCATGAGTCCGGGAATCTTATATATGTTTCTTTACTTCTTGATTATCGTTTTTTAGCTGCAGATAAATGCTGATAAGTACCATGAGCATATTCACCTGTCAAAACAGTCGCTTCTTCCTTAGCAGGTGCTAAGAGTATCATCACCAGCCTAGTACTGGTCAGCTGTCAGCCTGAGAAATGTTTGGTTAGGTAGCCGACAGGTAACTCATCCTTTACCTTAACCAATCTTTGATACAGTGAGTCACAACTTTAACATAAACATTTCTCAGTTGTGATTCTTTTCCCTTGCATTGTACATTTATATATACTTGTAAACATACTCCTTAATCCATCCAGTTTGTTTCTAGAACACTTCTCTGGTTTCTGGACATGCACAATTAATTAAGATTGTTTCTATAAATGAATTATTGAATTGCTCCAGTTTTTGTTGTGTAGTCCTTCTTT
This sequence comes from Solanum sitiens, assembly GCA_016801875.1. Taxonomy (NCBI): domain Eukaryota; kingdom Viridiplantae; phylum Streptophyta; class Magnoliopsida; order Solanales; family Solanaceae; genus Solanum; species Solanum sitiens. Next base: position 1,773,196 of record JABWTJ010000031.1, on the reverse strand, counting down.
GATGATTAATTACCAAACTATGCAGATAGATTGCATTTTCATCATGTGTTCCGTGTTGCTTACTTATCTTCTTAAAAGACAGATTTTTGCTTTTATGACTGTATTGCTGTACTTCTATTGTATATGCCCATTGCCCAATGACATCTTTGATGACTATGTCCCAAAGCTCTGGTAAGAATGCTTGCTTGATTGTGTTGCTATCCGGTGCACGAATTCCATTGATCTAGGAGGTACACAGTTACCATTTTCTGTAACACGTTACTTGTGTGTATATATTTTCGGAACTTAGAGGAAAAATAAAAATAAAGCCTTGCCAAGGTTGGAAATAATTGATTATGGTGCAAGGGGCAATAAGAATGAGGAACAGACCGAAGCAGAAAGGAATTCAGTCAAAAGGGAGTGGGAGGAAGCTGCAAAAGCTGAAGAGATCTCATGGAGACAAAATTCTAGGTGTCCATGGATCAAACATGATGAAAGAAATATAAAGTTTTTTTCACAAACAGGCCAATGCACGCAAGATATATAATTGTATTGACTAAATAGTAATTGATGAGGAACTGGTGGATGATGAGAAGCTCATAACGGTTCACATCCAAGGCTTTTACGACTAATTATTCAGGGAAACAGAAGAATGGAGACTGAGTTGGGAAAATGAGAACTTGAGTAGGCTCCCCGAAGATGAGAAGGAATGACTGCAGAGAAATTTTACTGTATAGGAGTTAGAAGCTGTCATTAAATCCTTCAAAGGAGACAGCTCCAGGCCCAGATAGTTTTAATCCTCATTTTTAAAAAGATGCTGGAACACAGTGAAGGATCACATCTGGAGAACAGTGGAAGCATTCTATCAGAAAAGATCTTTTGTTAAAAACTTGCTCTAGTTCCAAAAAAAGAAGGGGGTAGTTGAGGTGAAAGGTTTCAGGCCCATCAGTCTGAGGGAGTATTTATAGGATAATTGCTAAACTTTTGGCAGAAAGGATCAAGCTTGTTATTGATTAGCTATTGTCAGCTAATCAGAATGCTTTTATTAAGGTGGGCAAATAACTGATGCAGCTATAGTGGCCAATGAATGTCTTGATCATCTACTGAAGTCAAAAAAGAAAGGGATAGCTTGTAAGCTTGATCTAGAAAAGGCTTATGACCATGTCAATTGGTTGTGTCTGCAAAATTTTTTGTAACAGAACAAATTTTGGTGATTAATGGATTGGATGGATCAGGTATATTGCATATCCACCGTTAGAGTTTCCTTTATGATCAGAGGGAGCCCACTTGGTTTCTTTAAATCTTAAAGAGGATTAGACTAAGAGATTTGTTAACTCCTTATTTCTTTACTTTGGTGATGGAAGTTCTTAGCATGATGATAGGGACGGCAGAAAATTTTGGCTGGATAAAAGGAATGAGCTTTGGAAGAACTGGTGGTGATAGTGTTGTGTGATACCCTACTGTTGTGTGAAGAAGATAGAAAGCATTTCTTGTATCTCAGATTTATCTTTAGCATGGTAATGGCTTCAAAGGCCAGAAGAACCCTCCAAAAAATTTGAATGAAATGCTGTCTATCTCAGATTCTATATGCTGATGATACCCTACTGCTGGAGGTGGGCAGGAAGTTAACATTAAATTCTGGAGATGGGCATGGAGCTAACATTAAATTCTGGACAGATCTATGGGTTGGTGATGCATGCCTGAAGGACAGATTCCCTACTTTATTCAATTGCTCAACTAAAAGGAATGGCAACGTGGCAGATTTTCACTCAAATTCTGGTTGGCAGCAAGAGCTTAGAAGGAATTTGAACGATTGGGATGTAGAGGACTGCTGCCAATTCCTTCGACAAATAGAATCAGGCTAGCAGGCAAGGGCAAAAAATTTCTCAGATAGGAATTGCTACAGCATGTTAACAAAGGAGCCAGATCAAAATGGGTGGGTTGCAACATAAGGGGGGGGGGGGTATGTTTAACACAATAATCTGCAAAAAAGGGGTTTCATATTTATGTAACGGATGCTACTTGTGTCGAAACTGATTGACGAGAACCGAGGTGGAGTTAACGCCAAGCTTGAGATTTGGAGGCAAACCTTGAGTCTAAAGGGATCAGGTGGAGTAGAACCAAGATAGAATACTTGGAATGCAAGTTTAGTGACTTGACGTTTGAGGTTGGCGTCAAAGTGAAGCTTGATACACTGATCATTTAGTCGAAAAAGTTTCAAGTATTGGGTCTGTTACCGAGGAAATGGGGAGATTGACGATGATGTCACACATTGTATAGGTGCATGGTGGATGAAATAGAGGTTCGTATTTGGAATCATGTGTGATAAGAAGGTACCACAAAATCTTAGAGGCAAGTTCTTCAGAGTGGTGGTTAAACCGGCTATGCTGTATGGAGCAGAGTGTTGGCCGTCAAGAATTTCGTTCAGAAGATGAAAACTGTGTAGCTGAGGATGTTGAGATAAATGTGTGAGCATAACAGAAGAAATGACATTATGAATGAAGATATTCGGGACAAGGTAGCAGTGACCTCAATAGTGGACAAGATGCGGGAAATGAGACTAAGATGGTTTGGCATGTGCACAAGAGATGCATGGATGCCCTATTGCAGAGTTGTCAGATGTTGGCTATGGATGGATTCAAGAGAGGTAGAGTCAGATCGAAAAATATTGGGGAAAGGTGATTAGGTAGGACATAACGTTACTTCAGCTTATCCTCGGACATGATCTTAGATAGGTGGTTTTGAAGGACACAAATTAGGATAAAATAGTTAACCGCTGTCTCTCGCTTATTCTTCTGTACTACTAGCCAAACTTTTAGTTGTAGTATTACTCTTGTAGTTTCTTGTCCTCTGTGTTTGGTTACTATCTGTTGATTTTTGTATTTCCATTATCGTTTTATCTTGTTAATGAACTATTGTTTAGGAGGATTTGTTAGTTTGTCTATAATTTTCTTCTCTGACTTCTTTATTTCCCTTTACTGCTTTGGACTGTTTTTTCCTTGAGCTATGGGTCTATCAGAAACAATCTCTCTACCATAAGGTAAGAGTAAATCTACATACACTTTACCCTCCCCATACCCTTGTGGGATCACATTGGGTATGTTGTTGTTGTATGCTCTGCTTGTGTTAAGAAGATCAAGAAATAGTGGAGTACCTGTTTACCCATTGCAGAGAGTTTCTAACAATGCTGGAATTATTTCTGAGTATATGTGTTATTGCATGGGTGATGCCTCAGCATGTGAGAGGTTTAATATAAAGTTGGCAACAACAGGTAAGTTACTCACAGAGAATAAGCAGAGATACAGAGAACTATTCCACTGTGAATTTCTGGACAATATGGCTGGAAAGGTACAAGGCCTGTTTTGAAGAACACAATCTCCAATTTTTAGGGTTAAAGATAGTCGTTTGCAGAATCTGTTCTTCTGGTGTAGAAGTAGTTCAATAAGTAGTTTGAACCAATTAATGGATTTCCTAGATTTGTTAGTAGGGGAAATCTAGTAGCCTGTTTTTCTTTTTGGAGTTCTTTTTTCTTTATGTAACCTTTTATTACCTTCTTGGTACCCTTTTAGTAAAACTTTTACCTTATAAAAAAATATTCAGTAACTTGCTGGATAGTTTGTTGTAGTTGAAGGTAAAGACATCTTTAACTTATATAGATTTTGGTGTTTAACTACCATATTAGTCAAGGTCCTTTTTAACTATCCCCTATTTCATTGAAGCACACACACTTGGTTACCGTTGCTTATCTATAAGTAACTTCTTTATGTAACAGCACCAAATTTGGTTCACCAGGGAACTGTGTGTAGGTTTTGATCTTGCCTTTGAGGCTGGTCAATTTTTTTAGTTTACGTGTTCTGAATCACAATCGTTTTTCGCTTATTGTGTTTTGGATTAATTATTTATACATATTGACTAATTTTCTTAATCCAAATACAGGTTTGAGCCGAAGCTACTGGATTCTGTCAACCTATAGCTTCATGGATGAGTCCTCCCACTGTCTGCTTGTTACATTTCATTGAATCGGTCAGTCACTAATTTTCGTTTACTTTATGAATAAGGTCAACTCGGAGATTGAAACACTAGTATTACTGGATTGCTCAGACATCCATCACCTTTACGCTTTGCCTACCCTAACCATCCGTTAACTGGCAGGTACGAGCTTATCTATGTGATTTGATACGGTTGTCGATTATCAAAACTTTTCCTCTAATATAAATTGCTACGCTTTGTCACTTTTTATATGATAACATAATCACATACGCATGAGTTGCTACGCTTTTCACTTTTTGTATGATAATAGCAATGACTTCCTCTTTTTCATTTTCTTTTGTGCACATTCTAATTTGTCTATTAGAAAGTTAAATTGATTATATTAAAGATGTTATCTCCTTTAATTATATACCTCCATCTTAGTAATGTAAAACCTTATACATTATTGTTTGAAGTTGATGTATATAATTAAAGAAGATACTATATTTTATGTAATTAATAGACGATCAGTAAATGTATTTTATTTTTGAAAAGCATCTGGATACTTTATTAGAAATTAAAAATATGAATATTTTGACATTTTATGTTTTACTTTTTGAAGATGATGACTGTGTATGAAGCCTTAAATTTGTGGTTTTGAGGCCGCCCATGCTCGCCAATCAAACATGGGTGGCACAGATTAATTTCTGGGGCATTCACGTGAGACTTCAGCCTCTGTGTAACATTTACTATCTCCATTTTATAATATTTTTTCCGTAAAATTGGTGATACTTAATATGCCACTGAATTTTTTTGAATTTTCAGAAAAGGCTTATTTATACCACCAATTAAAAGTTTGGCTCATTTATGTCATTATCGTTAAAGAAAGGGCTCATTCATGTCATTATTTTTTAATGGTGGTTTTGCAAAACCATTTTTGACACGTGACCAATTATAATTTGGCCACGTCATCAAATTTTTTATTTCACTTGATAAATAAAATAATATACTTTAGGTCGTTTTAATTATTATTATTTATAAAATGATAAATCATCTCTGGATTTTGTAAACTAACTAAATAAAAATGAATATATCAACATTCAATACAGTGGACAAGTAAAAATAGACAGAAAGAAGTAGTTAAGTCCTGAAGGGTAAAATGGTCACACTATTCCCACCCCTCTATCTATATTATAGGTGTTTTCTCATTTGATAGCTTCATTCAAAGATATTAGAAAAACATTATATTGTTTGAAAAAAGGATGATCAAGATGGAGAGGAAAACTTTTGGGCTTTTGTTCCTTCTCATTGTTTTTGCCTCACGTAATTAATCTTATTCCTATGAGTTTAATATTTTTATTTTCTTTTTATTTACAAAATTTAAAATGATTAGTAGATAGTCGAGCACTGTCGTACTTAACAATAGTAGTTGCTTAGTTTCTTATTCTCTTTTATCTTGTTATTTGACTATCATATTAAAACTTTTTTCTTGAGTCAAGCTCTATCAAAAACTTCTTTACCCTATAAAGATAAGAAATAAGATCTATAAACATTGTATCTACCACAAGAATAAGATTGAATAATAATTTTAAGATTTAACTTATGCACATTGATAGATATATAAAAGACTTTAATTTTAGACTTTTCGAATTTTGGGCATGTAGAAATGAGAATCCGACAAGTGGAGGGTAGAGTGTGCATCTCACAAAGCCATCGGTACCGCGGCCCATGCGTCCTTGACCACAACTGTGCTATCATTTGCCGCAACGAAGGCTTCTCTGGCGGAGATTGCATTGGCTGGCGCCGAAGATGTTTTTGTACTAAGCTATGCTAATAGTAAAGTATCGTACTAGCTCGATTGTTTGACTACGTGTAATTTTCGTTATTCCTGTACTATCTTTAGTTTATTGTCCCTTTCTTCTTGTTTTTCGTTTTGGTATTCACTCTATTTCAATTTGTTTGTCTATTTCTTTTTATCCTAATTTGACTATATTTAATTTAAAAATCTCATATGATATTGTACAATTGTTATAGCAGAATTTAATCCACATCGGACACATGCTATAAAGTGAACAGTTTCGGTCCATATTTGAAGTTGGCTCCAGCCTATCAGATAATTTACGCAGCCATGCAATGAGCACATAGCGAACTATTCTTTCGCCTTTTACTAAAGAATACCGTGTGAGCGTTGCAAGCAGTGGCATACGCCAATTTTTGGAGGGTGTTTCTCTTTTTGAGAAATCCCATCAATTCTTAGATTGAAATTTTTATGTCACATATAATTATACTAGATTTTGAAGATTAAAAAAACATAGCATTCTAATATTACACACCAATCAGTAATTTTCTTGATCTAGTATTGTTTGAATATTATAGAAATTAGGGAAAAGAGTAGAATTTGATCCTGAATTATATGGAAGGGAATGTATCTTTCGTCTGTTAATGGTTAGGGTCAAATACGCTGTTAAAGTAATTAATAGGAGTTGAATTTGTCCTTGAACTATGCGAAAATGAAACAAATTTATCCTTATTTTATAATAAATATTTAAAGCTTAATATCTAATGTTACATGTCACATAATTGAAAAATAATTATTTTAAACTTGTGGAAACTTGAATCTTTTGCATAATTAAAAGGTAAATTTAACCCTTTCCCCTAATGTTGAGTTTTAATTATTTGTTTAGTTTGTTCCTCTTTTCTCTCTTTCCACCACTCCAGTCTCTAACACCACTCACTTTTATAATTTACATTGTTTTTAATAGTCTCTATTTATCTGAAATTTATTTTAATAAAAGATATAAAAAAAGCAATGTCTAAATCTCAGACTGAAAAATTTGACATTAGCTCATAGATATACTTAATGTCATGACATAAAGTAATAAGATTATGGGTGATGAAACACATCCATAAAGTAATAAGATTGATTTTTCACTGAAGGAGGGAACCCATAAAAATGTAAAAAGGGACATGAAGACATAAACAATAATTGGACAAAAGTTTCAAGGATTGTTCCATACCCAGCTGCTGCAACCAGGTATCTTCCTAAGACCCTTCTCACTCATTTTTTGACGCAACAGTGCAACATCTAACCACCTATTTGCCGCAGCATAGATGTCTGACAAAAGCACATAATTACCAGTATTTCGAGGCTCAAGTTCAAATAGTCTATTCGATATCTCCTCCCCTACTTCAATGTCACAGTGTAGCTTACAAGCCCCAAGTAGTGCACCCCAGGCACCGGCATGAGGTTCAACAGGCATCGACTTTATAACTTCATACGCATCTTGAAGCTTTCCTGATCTTCCAAGAAGGTCTACTACGCATGCATAATGATCCGGAGATAGCTTGACAGAGTACTTGGTTGTCATTAGATTGAAGATTCGGAAACCCTCCTTAACAAGTTCTGCACGGCTACAAGCTGTCAGAATTATCTTTAGCGAAACATCATCAGGCACAAGACCCTCATTCAGCATCCTATCAAAGAAATCTACAGCCTGAGAACCGCAACCATGAATAGACAGCCCTTGTATCATTGAACAATATGATACTAGATCACGCTTAGGCATCCCCTCAAACAACATTTTTGCCCTTTCCATATTCCCACACTTAGCATTCATATCCACGAGGGCTGCAGCTATATGTACTTGATTAAGATCAAATGAATTTTGGCTCATATAATGTTCTACCCAATTTGCTAGGTCTAGACGACCTAACTGGGAACACGCACACATCAAACTTACCATTATAAACTCATCTGGCCTAACATTCATCGACAACATTTCGTGGAAAATTTTGACAGCTTCATTGGGTTGTCCGTTCTGAGCATACCCAGACATCAAAGCAGACCACGAAATGATGTCTCTATCAGAAGACCTGTCAAACAGAAACCTCGCTGATGCCATGTCACCGGCCTTAGCATAACCATCAATCATAGTAGTAAAAGATACCACATCCTTATCAGGCATACTATCAAACAATTTCTTCGCACCAGACAAATCACCAAACTTCACGAATGCCCTAATCATTGCATTCCCCGAAGCTACATTTCTCTGTGGCATTTCATCAAATAACTTCCTTGCTTCTAATAAATCACCAACATATACATATCCAACGATCATCGCAGTCCATATAACCTCATTCTTTAGAGAAATTTCATCAAAGATTCTCCGCGCATACTCAATCTCTTTGCACTTCCCATAAAGATCAATCAAACTAGATCCTACAAACACATCACTATCAAGCCCATATCTAACTAACAACCCATGAATAATCCGACCTTCTTTCAAAGCCAACACATTAGAACAAGATTTGACCAACGACGGAAAAGTAAATTCATCAGGTATCACATTCACACTTGTTCTCATTTGTTTCAAGACTACAAAACAATCAACAAGAGATGATTTTTTGCTATACCCTTTAATCAATGTATTCCATACATAAACATTAGGCTGAACAACATGCTCAAACACACTTGTAGCATAAGAAACATCAGTCGAGAACACATTACATAGGGATATAAACTGGTTGATGATAAAATGGTCTTGCTCATAACCCTTTTGTATTATATGTGTATGAACTTGCTCAACGTGTTTTATGCATCTGCTCTCTCTCAACAGATTTAGAACCGTAATGGATGATGGTTTAGTACTTATGCATTTTCTAATCAAAGACATAACCACAAAAGCAAAGTAGATGGTGATGACAACTCCACATTGCTTCTTTATGCAAGAATTAGTAATATTGTTGACAATTATATGTATTTTTTAGCTGTTTTCAGCTTGAAAGAGTGTGCTTTATTACCATCCACTATGTGTTTGATAAAATGCCACAAAGAAATCAAGAAAAAGCTAACCCCACTTACAGAAGCTCCTGCTATTGAGATTTCTGCTAATAACTAAATTGCAGAACAAACAGATTGAAGTTCCAAAGAATTTGGAGCAAGCAGCTTACAAAGTTCTTCAAGATTTTGAGGAATTTGAATGAGCAGAGAAATAAGTTTTAGTTAGAATGTGATTTGTGAACAACCAGGCGGGGGTTACAAAATAAGTGTCATTTTTTTTAAAAAATATTATCTTATAAATGCTACTTTATATTATTTACAAATACTATAACTAGAAATCATGTAAAGATTATTTTAAATACAAGTTTTGAAAGTTTTTATTTTTTTAATTAAATATTGTGACGAGTCAAATGATGTCATATAAAATGAGACGGATAGAGTACTATTTATTGATTTTCTAATGGACGTGATTTTTGCTAGAGTGATACATATTTTGGGACGTAGCTGGTACTCCCTACGTGTAAATTTATTAGACAATCGTTTGATTTGACACAAAATTTAAGAAAAAGTATAATGAAATTTATGTCTAAAATTCTCTTTGGCTATTTTTATGACGGTAATCGATTGATCAAGAATACAGATGAAATTTCAAAGTTCTTATTATGAAAAGGTAACATTTTTTTTTAAATAGACTAAAAGAAGCAAAACTGTGTAAATTGGGACAAAAAAAAATACCAATCTACTAGATAAAATACCTAAACCAAACAAAAATATGATTTTCTAGATATCATTTAAATGTTTGAACTCATATCTTGATTCTAGAAATAATTTTCTCCCAAATTTATGAAGAAAAAAAAGAAATGTGAGAAACAAAAACAATTGATTTAGAAACATTAAGTTGAAACTGAGTACATGCTTAAAAAGACTAGCAAAAAATATCATAGTTGTGTAACTGAGAATACAACATGACACATACAAATGTACATATAGAGATAATTAAAGTACAAGATGACGTAGTAAAGTGCGCGAAGCTCTCAACTTTGGATTTGGCTCCTCTCCAGTAATACAAATATCGTGTCTGGACAAAAGCTACTGAGTTTATGTGAATTCATAACTTCTAAGCTAAGTTCGCTCCTAGCTTAGAAGTTTGACTAGCTCTCGTCTTTTAATAAGATCATGTCTTTCGAAAATCTCAAGCACTTCCTTCATGCAATAATCAAACTGGGAAAATAAAGCATTAAGGGTGTGTCTGTTACTTCTTTGAGCTCTTCTTAATCCTTCAACACAGAACAATTTATCGATGAACATGGTGGCATTCTACCTGTTTCCGTTGGAGGGGAAAAGGTCTTCTACCTTCCGAAAAATGAAGCTTGTATTTGGAAGATGAAGTCCTAAATTGTATTCCTCGTCATTGAACTGTGTCCGATTCAACGTTGTTTTGTAACTGCTAGTGGCATACATAGGATGACCCCTAGCAATTGATGCCTGCAATATTACAGAAAAGTCATTTGCATTGTCATTTAATGCAAAGGCAGATTGCAAAACTGATAATGCAATTGGAAAATGGTTTTACTGTCCAATGCAACTAAGGTAGCTGATCTGTTTGCTAACTATTTCAATTTAGCCCGCATTGGTAGACTAACGTGCAACTCAAATACTCAACAATGTAGAGGTTTAGTTCCATATCGTCAGCTAGCGTCAAAGAAGGAGATTGTGCTTTTTACCACAAGTTTGCTGACATGATAGTGACATGGAAGAAGGGAGATCACACTTTACTTTGTATGAACTCTTACAAGTTGCATTTCAATTACACGATTATATATTTTTTGGAAGATATGGTCTTTTTGGCTCAAAGCCTAACTCGTAAAATTCTGTCAAAAATTTCAGGTTATTAAAAGTTTGGTTCCAACATGAACAACAACAGCTTACCAGTATAATTCCACGAGGTGAGGTTTGGGGAAGGTAGAGTGCACGCAAAACTTACCCCTCCCTAGTAAGAGTAAGGAGACTGTTTCCGGTAGACCCTTGGCTATCATGTGACAACCATGATAGAATGGAAATAATTAACAGGCGTTCACAAGTTAAACAACTAAATCCTAGTTTATGAAAGAGGGGCTGCTAATTATATGAAAGCTTATCTAGCATTAGAGATTCAAAACGTGTACTTGTACGAGTCTTTATTTTTACTCGCCTTTTGAAACAAGCATGATAACCAGTCAAAAGGGAAACTAGACAAGAATTAGCACTACAGAAGAACTAACCACATGATCTTTACCCAATTCAAGAAGCCAAAATCTCCAATCTTTTAGTTCTTTGCCATCAACTTTGACAACTATGTTTTCCCAGTTTTTGTGATGAAACTCGATAGTGTCCAACTTGTAACCCACACCTTCACCAATGGCTTTGACAAATGCTTCCTTCACACTCCAATATCTGCACAAGTTGTTAACAAATCTCTATCATTTAGCATGAATTTTGTTTCTCAGGGTGAGAAAACCTGTCATTCAACTTGTCACAAAAAAAAGATGTTCCAAATATCTTATTCTCTACCCTCTACGTCAAATTCAACTCTACTAGTTTGTTCAGTCTCCCTAAAGTGATGTTCTGAAGGAGTTGTTGGCTAGTGAGTTGCCGTTCTTCAACCTGCTTTTCCCCGGAAAATAAGCAGGGGACGACTTGGTCACAGCAGAAGATATTATTGCATTATGTCACCTACTGTAAAATGGTAGAAACCGATTGGTCACATGCTCACAAGCAAAATGATTGTTGAGCAGTTTGAATCACCTATATATATGGTCGTTCCCGGCACTCAGCAATACAAAGGTTGATTTTCTTTCTCTAAATGAGATCTGGAGGTTCATTTAACTTACTCATTAGCCATCTAAGCTCAACTTTATCCGAGGGAACTATTTCCAACCAAAGAGACTAATAAGTTCTTGGATTAAAGAGCAGATTTTTAGAGAAGTTCTCTTTATGTAACTTGTCAATAATGTTTTAACAAAAAATATTTATCCAGCCAAGGCTTATCAAAAAATGTGACACCAAACTCTAATGAGTAATGGAAGAGAAAGCAAGTTATACACATTGCTTTTTCTTGGGGTACTTCGACATTTTTAATAGACCAAACTCTCTGTGATCTCTGACTCGAACATAGAAGAAAGCTTTGAAATGCACATAATTGTAGGAGTTTGAGGTTAAGCAGAAATAAAATACTTTTCAGTTGTGGCATTTACATTTGCATTAAAGAAGATCTATACATAGAGAGGTACCTATAAAACTCACTCAAAATCTGACGAGAAGAGCCAGCATTGATTATATTAAACCATTCGAATCTTGAGAAGTATGATGAGAAGCTCTGAATGAATTCTTCCACTGATTCTTTCTCAGGGATGGTTTGAGAAACAACATCCAATCCCACAAGGCATATTGGTTCAGAAGCAATAGCCACAAAATCACCATGATGTGATGCATTGAAGTTAAAATTTGGCAACTCCAAGTTCGGCTTGTCACATTCCTAGAAGAGGATAGGATTAACGATATTGCAAATGTGAAGATATCGACTGCAAGCAACAGCAAAGCAGGCAGCATGAAGAACATACTCAAATTAAACAGTCAATGTTACTCTGGCATCAAGAATGTAATTTCAAACATATATAATGAGAAATCTTTAGAGCTGAATCTGAATATGTGATTCTGAATCTTTACCGATGATGTAAGCATAAAAAATATGAGAAAGCACCAGTAATTGGGAGAATTTTCCGAAGACATAAATGCTGGTAAACCATGTATGATAAGTTGCAATTGTCTATTTTCATGGATTTTACGGAATCTACTTTGGATAAGTTGGTTTATTTGGATATGGGAAACGACAGCTGCATCCACTAACTCAAGGTGGAAAAGATCTATAAGAAGAAACCAGTATATATTAAATTCTTATGCCCAATATTCATCACTTGAACACTTCCTCATTGATAAATAAGTGGTGTTAAAATAGGAGAGAAGGGCAGGACTTGGCCGAGAGACAACTTTCTTCATGGCTGATGAAACAGGACCAAAATGAAGAGAAAAAACTATTCGACAGATATTACGGGAAGTATGTGTTTGACACTGGTGAGAAGCTAATTCATCAATTGACAACAGCAGGAAATTTCGTATATACCATCCGGAAAAAGGGGTTAACATCATGTTTTTCATGTCATATTTCCAAGTATTTGTCTTGTGCAAGTTGTCTAGTGGATAATAAACCTTTATAGAACACCTTTCTAGTATAAGGCTACTGCAAATAATTATAGCGAAATTCCATCCAAGGACGAGTCAATTTACACCTCTAATCTTCGACTCTACAAGAAACACTTGGTAGAATGCAAGAATCCAGATAGTTATCGATAAAAGACACACTTCTGATAAGGTACTTCAACAAGCAAACATGAAAAACATAATTTCAACAAAAAATGAGAACGAAAAGCTAGTGCATTTTCAGCATTGTACCTGACTACATTCTAAATATACAAGGTATGGTTTCCCCTCAGCAGTGCGCCTGATGACAATTTTGTCATATGGGATCCCCAAGACTTGATGTATCAGTGCATACTGCAACAATCTGCTCACGAGAGCCCGTTTTCGATCTTCCATTTTAAAGAACCTAATCAATGAGTCACAAATCCGCTCAACTCTTTACAACGGTAATCTTGATAGCCAAATTCCTCAACAAGCTTCTTTAGACACCCGTATATAATTAAGCAAGTAAGATAAAGTGCACATTCAAAATATTGCTTTGATAGAGAATTAAAGAATCCCAGAATAAATCTAAAAATGAAAATTTTACTTAGTTGCAAAGTGCATATTCACAATTCAAAATTAAGGCAAATATAACAAAGTACAAACTCACAATTTACTTCCATAGACAACTTTATGCAATCAAGAAGTAAAAAGTACAGATAAAAATTAAAAATCATTTTACTCGAAATGCATCAATTGTAGTTCGATTATAGGACTATTGTTGTAGTACTATTCTACTACCATTTATTGTTTTCGTTATTTTCTATTGTCTCGTACTTCCATTACATCTTTTTCTAAACTGTTTTTGTCTTAATCCGAGGGTCTATGAGAAACAAGTCTTCTCTACCACAGAGGTAGATGTAAGGTCCACGTACACACTACTCTACCCTCTCCAGATACCACCACTCGGTATGTTGTAGTACATCAATTTAGCGCTTCAAATAAAACATAAAAACTTTATGCAATCAAGAACCAAAAGATAAAAGCTTTACATGATATACATAAGCATTGCATACAAAACCTATAGACACTTTGTGCAATCAAGAACCAAAGGTAGTATAGAGTATAGATTAAACTTAAAGATTAAAACTTTATATGATAAACCTAAATTTCTAGCATTTTCATACAAAAACTATGGACCCTTTAAACAATCAAGAAACAAAGGTGTGTAATAAAGCTAAAGATGAAAACTTTACATAAAAAAAAAGTAAAGGACAAAAGAGGAAGAATCAAGAAACCTGGTAATGGAGGAGTGTTCATTTTGGGGAAGAAAGGACATAGCTAAAGAGAAGTAATTGGGAGATGGGTTCCATTCAGAAATGTCAACTATCCATCTATGGATACCTTTCTCCAATTCCATTTCCAAAACTTACATAGAAAAGAACAAAATGTTAGAATTTCAACTTCTCATTCTAAGAAATTGTTGCTGGCCAGTTCCAATAAGGACCTTTGTCTTTTTGTTTTTGTTTTAAGAGTGGTATCCGTATTGAAACAGGATTAAATTTAAAATTTTTTAATAAAAATAACATCTATCTTCAGAAGATTTAAATTCGAAAAGTAATTAAGAATAAAAGAATGGTTATCATTCCACAACTCTAATAAGTTATGGGCATAAATTTAATTTTACTAATGAGACAAAATTTAGGATATTCTAATAAGTGTCTTTTGAAAAATAAGTTGTATATATATAACTTTAGTTATTTTCGAATTATGATAAATGACATATACATGAATATGTCTTTAATTTAATCTTAACTGAAAGTCATAATGTATAAATTGCGTCTTACATAATATAATATAAATGAATTCAGATATATCTAATGTGAATTATTTCGAAAGAATGAACACTCTCGAGCAAAAGAATGAAATGTCCTTTCCATTATTTGATGGGCATCAACTATGAAATTCAAAATATTTTAATATTCTTAATCCTAATTTATATAATATATTTTTTTATTATTATTCTCATAAAAACAATATTTTTTTATTAAGTAAATAATAATTTATTAAGTAAATAATAATTTAACTTTATTTAAAAAAATAGGGAAGCAAAATCTTGTTAATTGACTAATTGGTTTGTGTGTGGATCACTTTCACTTAATCAACAATTAATTGCCTACCAATTCTTTGGCTTTGCAGTTTTGAATTAGGTGGCCAAAACGGTTGAGCAGAAACAACAATATTCTTGTAACAAGAAAAAGCATCTTAAAACTTAAAACGAAAAATTTAAAATAATTTAAAATCTAACTTAAAAGTTTGGATGCGGATTACAATTACATTTTGCAAGATTCAAAAATCAATAATCTCAAATTCGATCCAGTCACAATCTTATATATACAAGTACTAGTTAACTATTTGTCTTTGACTTTAAAATTTTTTAATAAATTAATTGATTGACTATTGAACTTTCATCTTGTTGGTGAAAGTTCGATTCTCTCACCTTGTTATCCCTTTTCGTTTGATTTCCCACCAAATCATCCGAACAAACCTAACATTTTTTCCATCATGGCAATATGACATCGTTTGTTTGGATCAATATATCAACCAACCACCAATAAAATCTTTGTTCTTTTCTCATTTTGCACAAAATTGTCATTTATTTTGTCTTTATATGTCCAATTTTTGAGTCTTTCACATACTATAAATAACTTCACTTTTTCATTATAAGTTCATTCAACTTTCAACAACTTTGTGGAAAACATCATGAAGTATGTGAAGTTACACAAGTTACATGGAAACCAAGAAGATGAAATGTCAAGTGGCAACACTACTCAAAAGAATCATGAGTTAGCAGATGATCATGACAAGCAAAAGATGAAAAGATTCAAAGCAGCCATGCAGAAAGTGATATTAAAATTTGAGTCCAAAAAGTCTCAAGAGGAAAATCCAGTTCGGTCAGAGAAATCTAGTTAATTTTATGTGACCATTTCATCTGAAAAAAAGTTTAAACGGTAATAAGGTATACATATATCAGTCTCATGGTTTATTACGGGGTAATGTACCTTTTATATCAAATACTAGCTTTCGATATGTGCGTTGCACGTATATTCATATTAGTTCGTATCAAAGTTTTCTATACAATTTCAATTCATATATTAAAAATAGATACTAAAGTATATCAAAAAATACAAGTTTCTAAAGATAATGAGTATTCATCTTATATTTTAATCACGTTACACTTGCACTCAAAATAGATTTAATATTTGCAGAATTGAAATATAATTTAAGGTAGTTTTTATAGTATTTATAATAGTTACTTTATATTAAACATGCATACATGTTAGTCTATGAGGTAAAAGAATACAATATTTATTTAAAATGTGCTTTTTAATAGAACATTCCATACAATTTTTATATCAGATTTGAGATATATTTGTTTACTTATAATAACTAACACATAAAATGCTTCCTTGTCCACCTGAAAAAGATAATGGAAAAGAAAAAAAAAATCCTAATCGAATTTAAATGCAACCCAGTTTAATTAGTATTATATATTGTATAAAGTGGTTATATTGAAATTTACTTCAATATTTATGGTGTGAGAATTTTATTAAGTCAATTAATGCAGTAAATATTAATAAAAATGGTGAAAAAATGTGATATTATGAATGATTGTAATGTAACTTTTCATTTAAGGTCTTTCTACATCAAATCAGCCTGTCGTTGCACCTCCCACTCCTCCCACAAACCCCAACCAATTTTCTTAAATCCATTAAAATTATTGATAAGCTTGAAGAAGCTTCAAGAATAACAAATGAGTTTTGTGTATTTATAAAATAAATTTAAAATTGTATAGAGATTGGTTAGGTTTGTGTTTATAAACCAATAGTGTAAAATTCAAGTCAAATAGGTGCTCCATTTGAGAGCAAAAATGAAGAAAATAATGTTCAAAATTTTGAGCAAACAGAAGTATGCTTTTTATTTGATTTTATGTATCTAATATTTAATTTCTTATGTCTCATTAAAAATGATGTGGATCTACGTAGATATGAGTGTACCACATGCACACGTATAGGATGAGGAAATAGTTTAGTATATTGTGTTTCAGTTAGTTTAATGGTTTAGTTGACAAAATTATAAGTAGAAAAGTCCAACTTACAAACAGAGCCAAATATAAGAGTCTTCAAGTCTGTCATTCCATCAAATTCATATAAATATACATTAAATATGCAATAAGAATTTACATACCTCAGACAATAATATAATGTGATTTCAATGGTCGTTACTGAATGTTTACAATTTCAATTCAATGGTCGTAATTGAATGTAACCTTTCTATGAATAACTGATATTTAACCAAAGGATATATGTATATATATTATTGTGATTATTATTTAATATTTGATTGATAAAATATTTTGATAGTAATATTTTTATTGAATGCAGAGTAAAATTATAATCTAATCGCACTGATCAAGGAGGTTGAGCAGAAACTCTATGTTTCTGGAGAATTAAATTAGGTCTAAGATTATAAGTTAATTTATAATAAATAAATATTTATCAAAATTACAGGGTTAAAATGGTAAATCAACTTTTGGGCAAAACTCTTTCCCGCTTATAATAATATCTGCTGATATATGATGAACTACCAGAAGTATGACTGTATGAGTTCGATTTTGATTGTGCTACTTTCACCTTTCCATGGCAAAGAAAATCTTATTCTTTACAACAGCTGATGTACATAAGATTTGGGCAAAAAACAGAAAAAATAACAAAACCTTCTGTTTCTAACTGTTAACATCGTTGATTTGTTACTACAGATCGACTATATAGTATATACTCACACTTCTAAGTGTATATATATAACGACTAACGTACATAATATGAGTATATAATAAGATATCAGCTAGATTTGCCGCGCAACTTAGCAGCTTCAGAGCTAGTTGTTGTCATGAAAGATTCTCCACAACCACATTGTCCAGTTGCATTTGGATTGACAAATATGAACTCAGATCTGTTCACGAAATCAAATATTTCAGTTTTGATGCTTATGAGACACATATAACGATAAACCAGGTTAATGAATAGCAATATATTGGAGTGCGAATGGGTGATGCAAGTTAGTGCTACTAGAATTCACAGTTCAGTATGGTGGATCAGTTTCACAAGGACAGAGATGACAAAACTATATAGTTTTTTGACTCAATCTCGCTAATCAGTATATGAAATTCATATTCCTCTCATTCTAAAAAGGGAAGACATGAATCACGGGTGAAATCTGTATAATTTGAAAGAATATTTTCTTATACTCATCCATAGGAATCACAGACAGTGAAACGAGAGAAGGTTAAGAGAGTGGAGAGACTGTACTATAGCTAGACATGACAAGCAAAAGAGAATCAGTAATGTAATTGCTATTCTGTTACACCTAATTTTTCCTTAAGGTGGAGTCCTTAGGCTAATCTAGAGAAAGTTACAACACAAGTCGCAAAGGTTATCTGGGCAAAATCCTACTTCTCAGTCAAGTTAATTTAAAAGCAACTGAAAGATTCAGCAGAATAACAAAAAAAAGCTCGTCTCTGCAGGGAAAGAAGAAAAGACTGCAGCTCACTTCAGCCTACTAAATATCAAAGTTATGTCATATTCATAGTGAGAAACTAAAAAAATTAACTTGCTTTGATATTAGTTCATAGAGATACTTGATGTCATGACATGAGGCGGTACTGGAAACACTAGAAAGTTAAACTTGGTTTAATCTTAGCCTAATAGTGGTACTGAATCTGTAATTTGAAAGCTCTAAGAATAAGATTATAAGAGTGACCATGAGAAAAAGATTAAAATGCAACAGTAGCACCATGAATAAATAACATATGGACTATAAGTCTATAATTATACTAGTACAACATAAAGCAGAAATACCATTTCATACCTGAGTTTATCATCAACAAAATCCATCTCGGTACCTATAACATGCATAAGTGCCTTTGGATCAATCAGTATCTTCACTCCCTTGTCCTCAATCAACTCGTCAAATTTTCCTTTATCGTCTGTACAAGCAAGGTAAATCAATGGCAAGTGACAGAAGAAATTTCACGTATGCTTTACTTTTTCTTTGATAAATCTCACATATGGTTTGCTTTTACTTTTAAAAAATTTCAAAGATGGTTTACTTTTCTTTAAGACATTTCACAGAGTGTACACCAGTTATTAAGCTAAAGATAGGCAAGTTCTAAAGGTAATTGATTATGATTAATCGGCAGAATAATCTGTAGGGCTTGCACAAACTTTGAACCAGCTCTATGCAGATGTTGATTGCAGGGTATTGAACTTAGAGCACAAAGTAAATGTAGACTATTATTGTGAACTCCATCATTACACCTTCGACGTGCCTGAACACACACATTTGATGAGTTCTACACACTACTGAATTCACTCGGTGTAAATAAGATTAAATCATCAGTAGACCAATTATACATTAAGAGCAGCTCAAATTATGAAAGAAACAGATGCAAAATATTTCTTTTTTGATAAGCGAGGAATCCCCTAGGGCCCATGGGTTCGAAATTCAATGGATAGTGGTCCCACTCCTCCTCCTTTCTCTGCTTTTACCTAGCCTTTGTCTACGATATGGTTCAACCCGTAACATGCACCTAACTCAGGTGTACTCTTATCACTAGACCAAAGCCCTGGGCTGCGGATAAAAGTCATTTCTTATTTAGCAGATGCAGATGATTAACAGTTAGCACAGTCAAAAAGAAAATCTGGAAAGATGGCAAAAGAGTGGAATATGGTATTCATTTTCCAAACCATTCTTTTTGGATCAATCTTCAATTTGTAAAGTCATCAGTCCATTATGTTAGGCAACATTGGTGCAGAAGTCTTAGATTAGGCAAATGAGCAAGCTGAGAGAAAATATATTTCATCATTTGTTTTGACTCTGTATTGTTTAATTTGTCAAGGTAAATACTCCCTCCTTCCCATTTGTTTTTGACATTAATTAACCAGACACGGCATTTACAATGTTAGTGTATATTTATAAATAGTAGGTATGGTTGAGTTTAACGTGGAGAATAACACATCAAAGTTAGAAAAAAAGAAATACATGGTAATATGAACTTTCTTGAAAATTAGTGTAAGTTGTGTAAATAATACGTATATAATTTATATGGTTCAAGCATTTGGACCTCACAAATGGAGAGAGCGCTATATAACTTGGGGCAGAGGGGTATATTTTATGCAATCTATATGCTACCGACATATTAATTTCTGATAGATGTTAAAGAAATCATGATTACGGCTGTTGTAAAGCAAAATATATTTGTGCTAAAATGACATTATCGTTTTTTGTATTTGTAAGCAACTTCAAATCACCTTAAAACCAAAAAAGATCAATATATAAGAAAAGTATTTCAAACTCTCTCGTAACACCACTTCTTCCCCCTCCATCTCTCATTGAACGGGATACATGTCACTTCCCACTAGCAACAAGTTTTAAAGTAAATGTATCAACCAAGACTTGAATATATGGGAAGAAATCACTATGTCATGCTATCTATAACCAATTTTCCTTTTCTGAAAAAGAAATTTCCCAAAGAGGGTTACGAAATACCGATAACACAAAGCGCAAAACCATACACCCAAAATTGGTAAGAGTATACAAAAAAAAATTCCATCATAGAAAACATTCTATAAATCATTCCTAAACAAATTCATCATTCCCAACCTCTTTCTACAGTCCCGTCCCTACCATGGCGCCGCAAGGGCGGAGCTACAATCCTTTCTACAAGTTCAGCAGAACCCAATAACTTTGCCCATATGAGTATTTCCATTTAAAAATCTACTTAACATGTATAAATCCAGTAAACTATCATTTCCAAAAGTCCACAACCCATAAACTCAAAATCCTAGCTCCGCCTCAGCATTAACTGATCATGAATCATTGAACTAATTCTATATTTACAAATTATAATCCGCGTTTAGGATCAAGTTTCGAATCTCAAATACACAAACATAATGTAAAAAAGGGGAAAACCTGCATAATTGAGTGTATAAGACAACCCGTTACAGCCGCGAGATTTGACACCAAGCTTAAGGAAAGAACGCTGACGCTGTTCCAACAGCTGCCGTACTCTGGAAGCCGCAGCTTCCGTCAACGTTAACACTTGCTTTCTCATTTCTGAAAATTTCTCAAACTTACAGTAATCAGATGAAGAAGATGAAGAAGAAGGTGACCTAATTGGCTGTATACTGTAAATGGAGTTTGGACTTGACCCGATTGGGAGTTTATGGGTTTGTGGGCCTTCATTTATGGATAATATTAACAAAATAGCCACTTTCAAAATAGTTAAATTTTTTGGGGCGGATAAATAAACATGTACTAGTTAATTATTTAACATAATTATAGTTTCAGGTTTCAATTGTATAAACATGTAGGTCGAGTTTTAGTTGCTTAAGCATGTAATTTTCGGAATTTATATATACATATACAAGTTTAAGTTTATATTTATACGTGTTCAAAATTAGAGAGTCAAGTTAAATAATATATATTTATGTGTAATATCATTAGAATATTAGATTAAATTAGTTTTTGAATATGTAATCTGGTATTATAATTTGATATGAAGAGATTCTTGTAGACATTATACATAAATTTGTCCTCTCTATATATAAGATATGATACATAAACGTGCCCTTCAACTTGACTACAATATTTATTAATGTTCTTCAGTTTTGAGTGTGCACAAGTAAATAATTAAACTTGTGTACATTTTAAACTAAAGATACATTCGTTTTTACGTGTGCTCATGGCAATTTTATGCCCTTCAACTTGGCTTCAGCTGATATCTATGTTCTCCAAGTAATGAGTTAGATTTGAATAAAACTGAGCATATAAAGACACATTCATTTTACGTGAATAATTTTATATTTCATGTGAAATTCTACCTATATTATGTCACATATTAAACCAATCTGTAAGTACTCAAAATTGTTCAGTGCTCTCATAAATCGCGATTGTCCAACGCGTTTTATGAGCAACTTTTCCGGATGAAATTTCTTTGCTGAATTTTGTCCCATTATCTTATATTTGTATCTTTTTGTCCCCCTTTGATTTATTAGTTTTTAATATATATATATATATATATATATATATATATATAAAAAAAACTAAAATGAAGTTAAATTTATTTTATTAGAGATATTACCTAAAATTAATATTATTTTTATATCAAAGTTTTGATATAATTTATCTTATACTTATTTTGTCCCTAATTACTTATCCATTTTAATTGACACACCTATTAAAAAAACAATTATTGATATAGTAAGTTTATCATTTGACTTTTACTAATTATGAAGTTGATGATTAAAAACTTAGAATTTTCAAGAAATTTTATTTTTTTTAAAGTAATTAACTGAGAATATAATAAACAAAATTTTTTTTGCCACTTATTCATGTATTAATTCAAGTAATCATATGTTATTTATTAGTTAGTTAGAAACAAATTATATATATATATATATATATATATGTGTGTGTGTATATATAAATTTAAGTTTATATTTGTACACATTTAAAACTAAAGAGTCGAGTTAAATAACATATTTATGCATAATATCATTATAATATGAGATTAAATTCGTTTTTGAACATGTAATTGGTATTATAATTTGATATGAAAAGATTCTTGTAGGCATCATAAATAAATGTGTCCTCTATATGTATATATATATATATATATATAAGATATGATTATCAACGTGCCCTTCAACTTGACTGCAGCTAACATCTATGTCCTTCAGTTTTGGGAGTGCACAAACACTTACTTAAACTTGTACTCCATCTGTCCCATTTTATGTGTCACTTTTCGTTTTTCGAGAGTCCAACAGTTTAACTTTAACTGGACATTTGCGTATGGAATCTTTAATTTTTTTGAAATGAAATTATATATTTGTAAATTACGTAAATAGTACTATAAGTCACAATAATTGATAATTCAAAATGTTAAAAGGATCTATGAAAAACTTACTGTCAAAAATACACTTGTTTAAGTCTCGAAATGCGAAAAGTGTCACATAAAATGGGACGAAGGAAGTATAAACTTTTAACTAAATATACATTAGCTTTTACCTGCGTTCATGGCAATTTTATGTTCTATGTGAAATCCTACTTGTATTATGTCATGTATTGGTATGAAGAGATTGTTGTATTATGTGGAAGTATTATATATATATATATAAGATACAATACGTCAATGTACCCTTCAATTTAGTTTCAACTGATATCTATAATTTCCGTCTTTGGCAATGTACAAGTAGTCAGTTAGACTTGTATAAAATTGAACATATAGAGATACATTCATTTTACGTGATATCTAACATAAAATTTTTATATTTTATATGAAGTCCTACATATATTATGTCACTTATTGAACCAATCTTTAAAATACTCAAAATTGTTCAGTTTACTCATAAATCAAGCCTCTCAAACTCGTTTTATGAGGAAACTTATCCGGATGAAATTTGCTAGCTGAATGGGACTTATTTACTAATAATATGTTGTCCCAATTTTTTTATGATATCTTTTTTCCCCTTAATTTTATTAGTTTTTAATTTAACTCCTTTTTTAAATATATATATATATATATATATATATATATATATATTAAATAAAACGAAGTTAAATTTATTTCATATTTTATTAGAGATATTACCTAAAATTAATATTATTCTTATACCAAAATTTTGATATAATTTATCTCATAATTTCTTTTGATCCTAATTATTTATCCACTTTTTAATTAACACACCTATTAAGAAAACAATTATTGGTATAGTGAGTTTATCATTTTACCTCTATTAATTATGAAGTTGATGAATTAAAAATTAAAAAATTTCAAGAAATTCTATCTTTTTTAAAGTAATTAATTGAGGATATAATAGGTAAAAAAAATATCATTACTTGATTTGTCAAATATAATTAATTCTCCTTAAATCTTATGATCTTAAGTATGTTAAAAATCACTAAATCAGAATAAAAGAGTTACCTAAGAAAAATACTCTTATAATAGATTAAGAAAAACAAGACAAATAATTTTATTTTATTTTATCATAATAATACTTAATTTCTTTGACTTTTTCTCCATCTCTTTACTTTTCAAAAATATTTTAATTTTCTTTAAAAAAAAATTCACCATGGATTATAAGAAAATAGGCCAACACAATATATTGTTAACATCAACTTCATAATTTCATTTTTAACTTTCAATTAAAATTTCACCATGGATTATAAGACAATAGGCCAATACAATATATTGTTAACATTAATTATTTCTTAGAAAGATATAGAAAATTCTTGATGCATTGCTTAGATGTACAAGAGAATGAAGAGTCTACAAACTACTATATAAAGTCTGCATTCAATGGTTCTGTTCTGCTTGACTCATGAATCTGCTTTCACCTTTTAAAATTATTTTATTATTAGTATATTATATTCCGGACGGAGCTAATTTTTTATTCGGAGTTTATTTAATTTTTATGTATATATAGTATGTCAAATTTCTTTCAATTAGTTCATATGTTTATTTTTTCAAATTTTAAATCTCTTATTAAAAATTTTAGCTTCGTTATTGTCAATTTGCACCAAATAATTTCTGCTCCATTATGTCTACCAATGGTATATATGTAGTTCCTCATCACAAAATAAAAAACAAAAAGTTTATAAAACTATATTAAATGTTTTTAAAAGTACTATAAATTTAGAAATTTAAAATGCTAAATTAGTTAGTAAAAAGGTTGTTTTGTAGCTAGTATACAAGTCGCTTACTCATGTATTAAGTTGAATATAAATTATACTCAATTTATAAGTTAGTTAGAAATAAATTATTTATGTATTATATATATATATATATATATATATATATATATATATATATATATGAAGAGATTTTTGTACGCATCATACATAAATGTATCCTCTTTCTGCATAAGATATGATACAACAACATGCCCTTCAACTTGACTGTAGCTAACATAAACGGTTTTGACTGTGCACAAATAGATACTTAAATTTGTATAAATTTTTAACTATAGATAAATTCGTTTTTAAGCGTATTCATGACAATTTTGTATCCTATGTGGAGTCCTACATGTATTATGTAATGTATTGATATTATTAGATTGTTGTATTATGTGAAAGTATTATATATGCATAATACATAAATATGCCCTTTAACTTGGCTTCGAATCACATTTATGCCCTTCAACTTTGGGTGTGCACAAGTAAACATTTAAACTTGTATAAAGTTGAATAAATAGACACACATATCCTACATGTCATCTTACGTGTCATTTTTTGTCATATGTGGTGTCTCACGTGTATTATGGCATGTAGGACTCATGTGTTTATTTATTTAAAAGTTGGATAGTTAAAGTGTTTGTTTGTGCATTATGAAAGTTGGAGGTCAAAGTTAAAATTTGAAGCCAAGTTTAAGGTCCAATATATGTATGTCAATGTGACATTTAACTTGGCTTCAGCTGATATCAATACCCTCGAATTTTTGCAATACGTCAATGTGTCCTTTAACTTGGTTTCAGATGATATTTATGCCCTCCAATTTGGCAATGCACCTGTAGCGAGTTAGACTTAAATAAAAATGAACATATAGAGACACATACATTTTACGTAAATAATTTTATATTTTATGTGAAATCCTTCATATATTATGTCACATATTGAACCAATCCGTAAAATAATCAAAATTGTTCAGTGCACTCATAAATCGCGCCTCTCAAACGCGTTTTATTAACAAATATTTGGGGCTGAAATTTCCCCTGAATGGGACTTCTTTTTAGTGATCTATTTCACCCCTTTGATTTATTAGTTTTTAATTTAACTCCTTTTAAAGAAAAAGTATATATGCTATAAATATTAAGTAAAATGAAGTTAAATTTATTCCATATATACACACGTCAATGCGTTATTTAACTTGACTTCAATTGATATCTATGCCCTTTAGTTTTAGCAATGCACAATAATTAGACATATAGACACATTTATTTTATGTAGATAAATTTATATTTTACGTGAAATCCTATATATATTATGTCACGTAATGAACCGATCGGGAAAATACTCAAAACTGTTCAGTGCTCTCATAAATCGCTTGTCGAACTCGTTTTATGAACAAATTTTTCCGGATGAAATTTCCTAACTGAATGGGACTTATTTTTAAATAATATATTGTCCCATTTTATTTTTATGATATCTATACCCCCTTTGATTTATTAGTTTTTAATCTAACTCCTTTTAAAGAAAATATATATATGCTATAAATATTAACTAAAATGATGTTAAATTTATTTCATATTTTATTAGAGATATTACCTAAAATTAATATTATTTTTATACCAACATTTTGATATAATTTATCTCATATTTTCTTTGTTCTTAATTACTTGTCCACTTTTAAATTGACACACCTATTAAGAAAATAATTATTGACATAGTGAGTTCATCTACTTCTATTAGTCATGAAGTTGATGAATTAAAAACTTACATTTTGCAAGAAATTCTATCTTTTTCAAAGTAAAATTAATTGAGGGCATAATATATATAAAAAAATGATCTTTTTTTATTGTCAAAATGATAAGTAATTAGGTATACAACTAAAAAAAATGAATAAGTAATTAGGAATTGGAAATATAAAAGATAAAGTCAACGGTATATTTTCATATTGAAATTAAATTTATTTCATACTTGATCAGAAATATTAATTAAAAAAAGATATTATTTGTAAACCAAAACTTTTGTAGTTTATCTCATTTAAAAATAAAGAGCAACTATCAAATTGAATCTTAATTATAATTCAAAGTATTAATTTTTTTATACTCCTAATTTGAAATTAAATTTATTCTAAATTTTATTTACAAGAGAATGAACTATGAATTGAAGAGTGTAGAAACTAATGTATCTTTCCACAACATTTTATTTCTTTGTCTGTATTCAATGAATCTTGTTACCAACTTGGCTGATTCCACCTCTTATAATTATTCTACTATTATTAGTATTTATATTCACACAATTTTATATAGTATATAGTTTTATGTCCCATCTGCACAAAATAATTTCTGCCTCATTATGTCTACTAATGGTATATATGTCATTCTCCATCACAAATAATGAATTTTTTTTTTTATAAAACTTACTTTTGAGTGCTTGTATAAGTTACTCTACATTACAAATTTTAAAGGATGAATTAGTAGTATCGTTTAGTTTAGTAAAAGGTTGTTTGGTAGCTAGTAAAGAAGTCACTTATTTATATATTAATTTAAAGAAAAAGGGTTTGAAAATATTTTAACTTCAATTGAAATTGCTGTTACGATATCAAATTTTATGGAGAACAATTTATCTCTACACTATTTAATAGTATATTTTAAAGGTATATAAGTGCCCACATGGACACAACTATTTATACCTACGCAATATTTTTTATGTCCACGTGGATATATATATACCTTTAAAATACACTATTAAATAATGCAGGGATAAACTGTCATTCCCAAGTTTAATATCATTACAACAGTTTCGGTCTACGTTAAAATATATTTCAGACCTTTTTCTCAAATAAAAATGTACATCTAGAAACTAATGTATAACATTTCATTTCTTTGTCTGCATTCAATGAATCTACTTACCAACTTGGCTGATTCCACCTCTTATAATTATTTTTTTATTATTAGTATATTTTATTCCAACAATTTTATATAGTATATATTGTTTTATGTCCCATCTGCAGCAAATAATTTCTGCCTCATTATGTCTACTAATGGTATAGATATCATTCCCCATAACAAAAGAATTAATTATTTTTTTTATAAAACTTATTATTTATTTATTTTTTATAAAACTTACTTTTAAGTGCTTGTAAAAGTTACTATACATTACAAATTTTAAAGGATGAATTAGTAGTATCGTTTAGTTAGTAAAAGGTTATTGGATAGCTAGTAAAGAAGTCTCTTATTCATATATTAATTTAAAGAAAAAAGGTTTGAAAATATTTTAATTTCGATCGAAATTGCTGTTATGATATCAAATTTTATGGAGAATCTTTTATTTCTACACTATTTAATAGTATATTTTAAAGGTATATATGTGCCCACATGGACACAACTATTTATACCTACGCAATATTTTTTATGTCCACGTGGATATATATATACCTTTAAAATACACTATTAAATAATGTATGGGTAAACTGTCATTCCCAAGTTTAATATCATTACAGCAATTTCGGTCTACGTTCAAATATATTTTAGACCTTTTTCTCAAATAAAAATGTACATCTATGTCATTCAATTTTGAGTGTGCACAAACAGATACTTAAACTTGTATAAATTTGTAACTAAATATACATTCGTTTTTACATGGCAATTTTCTGTTCTATGTGGAATCTTACTTATATTATGTCATGTATTGATATGAAGAAATTGTTATATTATGTGGAAGTATTATATATAGAAAATATAATACGTCAATGTACCCTTCAACTTGATTTCATCTGATATCTATGACCTTCAACTTTGGCAATACACAAGTAGTTAGTTAGACTTGTATAAATTGAACATATAGATATACATTCATTTTACGTGATATCTAAAATGAAATTTTTATTTTTTACGTGAATTTCTACATATATTATGCCAAGTATTGAACCAATATTTAAAATACTCAAAATTGTTCATTTTACTCATAAATTCTCTAAAACTCGTTTTATGAGGAAACTTATCCGGATGAAATTTGCTAGCTGAATGGGACTTATTTACTAATAATATATTGTCCCAATTTTTTTATGATATCTTTTTTCCCCTTGATTTTATTAGTTTTTAATTTAACTCCTTTTAAATAAAGAAAAAATATATATAATGTAGATATTAACTAAAATGAAGTTAAATTTACTTTATATTTTATTAGAGGTATTACCTAAAATTAATATTATTTTTATATAAAAAATTTGATATAATTTATTTCATATTTTCTTTGTTTCTAATTATTTGTCTACTTTCGAATTGACACACATATAAGAAATTAATTATTGATATAGTAAATTTTTCATTTTACTTCTATTAATCATGAAGTTGATGAATTAAAACTTAAAATTTTCCTTAAAAAATGTTGTTTCTTGATTTGTCAAATATAATTAATTTTCCTTAAATCTTATGATCTTAAGCATGTTAAAAATCAGAGTAAAAGAGTTACCTAAGAAAAATACTCTTATAATAGATTAAGAAAAACAAGACAAATAATTTTATTTTATTTTATCATAATAATACTTAATTTCTTTGACTTTTTCTCCATCTCTTTACTTTTTTAAAAATATTTTAATTTTCTTGAAAAAGATTCACCATGGATTATAAGAAAATAGGCCAACACAATATATTGTTAACATCAACTTCATAATTTCATTTTAAACTTTCAATTAAAATTTCACCATGGATTATAAGACAATAGGCCAATACAATATATTGTTAACATTAATCATTTCTTAGAAAGATATAGAAAATTCTTGATGCATTGCTTAGATGTACAAGAGAATGAAGAGTCTACAAACTACTACATCTCATGTTTTTGTCTACATTCAATGGTTCTGTTCTGCTTGGCTCATAGAATCTACTTCCACCTTTAAAATTATTTTTTTATTAAGCGGAGCCAGTCTTTTATTCGGAGTTTATTGGTGAAAATATAATTAAATTTAATTTTTATATACATGTAGTTAATGTCGAATTTCCTTCAATTAGTTCATATGTTTATTTCTTTGAATTTTAAATTCCTTATTAAAATTTCTAGCTTTGTCATTGCCAATCTGCACCAAATAATTTCTGCTTCATTATATCTACCAATGGTATATATGTAATTTCCCATCACAAAAGAATGAATAAAGATTTATAAAAATTAGTTCAAGTGTTTGTAAAAGTACTATAAATTAGAAATTTAAAATGCTAAATTAGTTGATAAAAGGTTGTTTACTCATGTATTAAGTTGAGTATAAATTATACTCAATTTATTAGTTAATTAGAAATAAATTATTTATGTATTATATATATATATGAAGAGATTTTTGTAGGCATCATATATAAATGTATCCTCTTTCTACATATGATATGATATAACAACATGCCCTTCAATTTGACTATAGCTAACATCTATTCCTCGTTTTTGAGTGTACACAAATAGATACTTAAATTTATATAAATTTTTAACTAAAGATGAATTCGTTTTTACGTGTGTTCATGATAATTTTATGTCTATGTGAATTCCTAATATATTATATAATGTATTGATATATCAATGTGCCATTTAACTTGACTTCAGATGATATTTTTATGATCTCTAATTTTGGCAATGCACAAATAGCGAGTTAGACTTGAATAAAATTGAACATATAAAGACACTTTCATTAACGTGAATAATTTTATTCTTTACGTAAAATCCTACATATATTATCCATAAAATACTCAAAATTGTTCAGTGCACTCATAAATCGCGCCTCTCAAACGCGTTTTATTAACAAATATTTCGGGCTGAAATTTCCCCTGAATGGGACTTCTTTTTAATGATCTATTTTCCCCCCTTGATTTATTAGTTTTTAATTTAACTCCTTTTAAAGAAAAAATATATATGCTATAAATATTAACTAAAGTAAAGTTAAATTTATTCCATATTTTATTAGAGATATTATCTAAAATTAATATTATTTTTATACCAACATTTTGATATAATTTATCTCATATTTTCAATGTTCTTAATTACTTATCGACTTTTTAATTGACACACCTATTAAGAAAATAATTATCGACATAGTGAGTTTATCTATTTCTATTAGTTATGAAGTTGATAAATTAAAAACTTACATTTTGTAAGAAATTCTATCTTTTTTCAAAGTAAAATTAATTGAGGGCATAATATATAAAAAAGATCATTTTTTTGATTTGTCAAAATTGATAAGTAATTAGGTTAAATGAATAAGTAATTAGGAATTGGAAATATAAAAGATAAAGTCAACGGTATATTTCCATATTGAAATTAAATTTATTTCATACTTGATCAGAAATATTAATTAAAAAAGATATTACTTGTAAATCAAAACTTTTGTATAGTTTATCTCATATATAAAAATAAAGAGCAACTATCAAATTTTAATCTTAATTTATAATTCAAAGTATTAGTTTTTTTATACTCCTATTTTGAAATTAAATTTATTCTACATTTTATTTACAAGAGAATGAACTATGAATTGAAGAGAAGAAACTAATGTATAACATTTCATTTCTTTGTCTGCATTCAATGAATCTACTTACCAACTTGGCTGATTCCACCTCTTATAATTATTTTTTTATTATTAGTATATTATATTCCAACAATTTTATATAGTATATAGATTTATGTCCCATCTGCACCAAAATAATTTCTGCCTCATTATGTCTACTAATGGTATATATGTCATTCCCCATCACAAAAGAATTAATTTTTTTATTTATAAAACTTACTTTTAAGTGCTTGTAAAAGTTACTATAAATTACAAATTTAAAAGGATGAATTAGTAGTATCGTTTAGTTTAGTAAAAGGTTGTTTGGTAGCTAGTAAAGAAGTTGCTTATTCATATATTAATTTTAAGAAAAAAGAGTTTGAAAATATTTTAATTTTGTTTGAAATTTTTGTTACGATATTAATCACTATTTAATAGCGTAGTATGTGTACACGTGGACACATTACTATTTATAACTATGCAATATTTTTTATGTTCACGTGGGCACACCGCACATATATACCTTTAAACTACACTATTAAATAGTGCAGGACGTAAACTGTCATTTGCCAAATTTGATATCGTTACAACAATTTCGATCAAAGTTCAAATATATTTCAAACTTTTTTCCCCAAAAAATAGTACATCTTGTGGTTATTCGAAGTATAATTTTTAAAAAATTGTAAAATAAATAAATACTAGCAATAATTATATTGATGATGATGTACTATTATCACTTTATAAAAAAAAATTGTCAAAAACTTGATTTGTCCTAATAGAAAACCTAAATATGTCCTTATAGAGGGTTGAAAGGACAATGAAATAGAGTCAAGGGCATGTATGTATCCTAATTGTTTTTCCCCTCTGCTTATTTTTTTTTCTATATAAAGCACCACATTATGACAAATATATTTTGTGAGCACACTGTGTAGCACTATTTATTTGGTATTTTATTAATTAAGTTCTGCAAATATTTTCAAGTTCAAAATTCAGATCTTCTAATTCAGTAAGTTAATTATAACCTTCTCTCTCAATATATGTAGTGTACTGTTCTCTTTTGATTAATTGTTTGGAGTTATTTGTTTCACAAAAATAAATTATTAGTTTATTGAATGTTTAGACTTTAGATTAATCAGATTAGGATTATTCTAGACAAAGGAAAACTCAATTTAGAAATTGGATAATTTATTTTTATTTGGTGTGATAGTCGATATAAACTTATTTCGAACTGAGATATAGTTACTGTTTTTTTTCCCACTTGGTGATGTACTCCGATTAAATTTAAATCGCGCTGCATTGTTCATTCGGGGGTGGGGTAGGGGGGGAGTGATGCTCCTAACAAAATATTCTGCATATCCTGAGATCGAACTCAAGACTTTTGATTAAGGGTGATTTTTTGTTTCCTACTTGTTGTTCGGAGCACATATTGGAGCTTCGACTAAATTTAAATCGCATTGCACTGTTCATTCATGGGGAGGGGGTGGTGATGCTCCAAACAGAATTTTCTCCATACCCAGAGATCGAACTCAAGACTTCTGATAGGACTTCTCTAAAGATAGAATTGATATAAAACTTCCCTTATAGTTTAAAGGGTAGTTTTGTCTTTTCCCTTCTTTGAACTTGCTTAAATGTTTTGTGATTGTTCATCCTTTCGTTACCTTATTCTTTCTTTGTTGTCCTTTGCCTGTTAATTGTCAATACACAAGTGTTTGTATTGAATTGTGGCATAAGTAAGTATTTTTTTTTTCAATGCAAAGAACATTAGTTGGTGAGTCGAGAACTTACGTTGCTCGAACTCTTATAAATATGTGTCGTATCCTCCAAAAAGTAATGCATTTTTTGAGGAATTGTTATAGCGCAACAACATTTTTAAAAAGTCTGGACTGTATTCTTTCCAATTAAAGAATCTTTCTTTTGATGAATCGCGAACAATTAGGAAGTTCTCTAGAACGAAATACAGAATTTGATTTTGCTTCTGGTAGGTAACAACATATTTGGTATGGGTGAGTCAAATCAATGCGTTCTAAGAAGAAAAGATTGAAATATCAATCTTATCCATAAACACTATTGTTAAGACTCTGTTTGCTAGGATGTATTCAACATATGTCATGTGTTTTTAGCGCGAATTAGCTTAATTGATCTCGTTATGTATCTCGCAGGTATAACATGTCGAGTATAACCCTTCCTTCGTCTTCTTTGCTCAAGGTTACACCATCAATAAAATCGTTCGTCTTTACCAAACCACTCTGTTCTTCAGTGAATTCTATTTCCAAAGCATTTGAATTGAAATCTCCGCCTTCGTTCAAAGTGATTGCAATGGCAACACACAGAGTAAAACTCATAAGTCCTGATGGCATGGAGAACGAAATTGAAGTCTCGGATGATCAGTACATCCTCGATGCAGCAGAGGAAGCTGGTTTAGAGCTGCCTTATTCGTGCAGGGCCGGCTCGTGCTGCACTTGTGCAGCACAGTTAGCTTCGGGTTCAGTTGATCAATCCGAAGGTGCATTCCTCGACGATGATCAGATTGAGAAAGGTTATTTACTGACGTGCATTTCGTATCCGAAATCAGACTGTGTAATTCACACACACAAAGAAGAAGAAGTTCATTGAGTGTTTGTTTGAATCAGTTAACTCATTTTATGTCTTTTATGGTATTTAGAAAAAAAACTTGTTCCAGGGGAAGAGGAATAGGAAAAATAAAAAAACAGAGTGTATTGCTTTCTTGGAAATGCATTTAAATTCATTGGAATAATTTGGATGATATATTGGTTTAAATTAATATTGTGGGTAAATTGTAATTGAGTTAATTATTTAAGTCGAGATGATGAGCTCTCTCTATTAGACTAAGATTTGTTGAGTATCATGTATTTCAATCAATCAATGTGATTTTGTTATTGTTTCAAGGTGATTATTTGATAATTCATCAAGTCAACCAATTAAATAAAAAAAAGTGTGTTTTCATTATAATTTTTTTGCTCGGAGAACATGAGTAAAGTTTCTTATAATTTAAGGCGACTTAGACTAAAATTTATTACCAGAAGCAAGAGCGAGCTTGTGGATCGAAGATCACTAAGTTTTATACAAATTAAAAATATTCAAGTTCTTAAATAATTAAGTTCATGTCCTTGATCAAACATCAAATTTCAAGCTCAAGAATGAAGAATAAATTAAGATTTAGGTGTTTGGTTTTAAGTTGTTAGCACTTAGCACTTCTTGGAATTTAAAATCATGTTCAATAATATAAATTCAAGATCAAGTTTCAACGCTCTTGAATATATTTTTGAAAAAAAAAATCAAACGAATTATAGATATATTTGATACTAGATATATAAATACATGATTTTGTAAATGTAAATTCAAAGAAATAGACGGACGAGGGAGGAAGAGAAGTGAGCGCTAAGAGAAACAAGATGTATTTGCTAGATATATTGTATTTTAAGGTAAATACACTATCTTTAGAGGCAAATATAATACACATTGGATACATCAATGCCCTTTCAGAATCAATAGTGAATACAATGCATAGATATACTAGATATATCAATACATTTTTATGAAACTAATATTGGATACATTGAATAAAGTTAATGTATATATCTGATACTAGATATACAAATATATGATATTGTGATATACAAATGCAAAGAATGACGGAGTAGGGAAGAAGAGAAAAAAGAACACAAGATGTGTTCGCTAGATATATTATATTTTAAGATAAATACACTATCGTTAAAGACAAATATAATATATCTAAAAACTACTCAAACAAAATATATAATTATTAAAACTATCGATGTGTTTAGTGATTAGCACCTAGTGTGCTACATGAAAGTTGCTCTTTTTTCATTATGAGTTGAAATTAGAGAAATTTTAGGCTCTATGTGGCCTACCATTTTTTTTCCATATCAAAAGCAAGCTGGAAAAAAAATGATCGGCCAAATAGAGATTTAATTTTTTAATGACTGGAAATTTTATTTTTTTTTCCTCTTCTACTAAAATTATAATGGTGTTCAGATATTTTTACGAATTTTGATTATCTTATCTGAATTAATATAAATTATGATTAGATAAATTAAAAAAATTTCACTCTTCAAATCCGAAAATGGTTAATGAGTTAGAAGCACTACTTTTATTCTTGTAGAATCATTTCTATTTTCTTAAGCTTTTCACGTTTATTTTTACAATCATTTCTATTTCCACGTTTAGTTTTACAATCATAATAACTTAATTATAGTCAAACCTAAAGTCATTATTATTTCTCATTTTCAACATTGGCTACTTTTGCACTAACAACCTATACATATATATAATATTGTTTTTTAATATTAAATGGGCAGAAAGTGGAAAGTCATTATCAAACAATTCGTATAAACAAGTGGATTATTACCCTCTATCTTAAATCAATGAGTACAAAAGTTGAATAAATAATTCACAAATTATAAGAATGAAATAAAAAAAGGTTTAAGATATAATAATAATATACTTAGTGTAATTTTATAAGTAAAAATTGAAATCGATGAAAAAATAGATATGTTATTTCAGTTGGACCTCGACTCAAATAATAAAATATATCAAAAGCAATTTGAAAAGGAAATGCAATAATGAAATTTAAAGTCATGTAATAGCAAATAATATGACAACGAAATCAAATGAAACAACATGTAACAAAAAATCAAAAAATAAGATAGACCCATGCCACCAACAATTTTCCACTATTTAAAAAATATTGGAAAATAGATAAATATATCACTGATCCTATGTCATACTTTTGAGACATTGATGCCCCGGTCATCCAAAAACTAGAGCATATATGTACTTTATTTTAACGAAAGGCTACATAGGGACACGTGACACAATCTTATCCGTTGATCCGATATTTAATAAATATCGGATCGGTGGATAAGATTATGACGTGTGTATGTCTGTTAGTATAAATGAAATATGTGCTCTAGTTTTTGAACGACATGGACATCAGTGTTCCAGAAGTATGATAAAGGATACCATTTACGATAGTTCAAATGTATGTTTGTTCTTTTTCCCAAAAATATACGGGTATATTTGAACCTTTTCACAAACCACCTATACATATATAGTATTTTTAATATTTAATTTGTAGAAAGTAGAAAAGTCATGCATCAAATCATTAGTATAAACAATTGGATTATCCTTTTTCTCAAAATAATGAGTACTAATTCAAAATGCAAAGCAACTCGAAATTGAATATATTATATATATATATATATTTCACAAAGTTTAAAGAATTGAGAAAATTTCAAAATGGTGGGACCCCTATATGTATTTATAGTCCTTGTAATGGGCCAATTGGGCCTCAAATCACGGCCTAACCAGACAAACAAGTGGGCCCATTAAGGTTACGTGTAAAGCCCAATAAGTTGCCGCTCTATGACTTTGACCGGTCAATAGTCTCCAACCGGTTCACACCAACCGAACCGGCCGGTTCAACGTTTACATTAGCCACACTTTTTGCTCTGGACCGGATCTTAAAAATAGTTCTTAACTTTTTCCAAAACCCGGTTCTTATACCTTTGTCTTTCTTTGACCTAACTCTTCCAGTACAAGAAACTTTAGGTGAACCCGGTTCACTTACATTTGTTGAACCATTTCTACCCGGTTCAGACCGGCTTCGTAATAAACGTCTCGGTTGCTTGCCTTGCCGGAGACTTAAGTCGGTCGAGCTAGTTTTATGAGACTTTGGAAGAGCAAATAGAGATGAAGATTTCGGATTTTGATGATGATGATGATGATGATTCAAAGGACGATGAGAGAATGATTTCGAATGATGATCATTTGACTTTCCAAAAAAACCTAATTTCATCGATGTCTTACGTTGTATCGTTGCATTTTCATCGAACCAATCTTGTTCCGAGTCTTTTGGGATCCAAAAAGACTCCGGAGGTAGATCTAACAACGTCTCCGGAGATTTTATAACATGTTCGTTATCTTGAACTAGGGTTTGATGATCAATATCTGCACGAACCTGATTCTCATCTAGATGAGACTGTAGAGACATAGTTTATTTCAAATTTCAATATGAGTTTGATGAATATAATGAGAGAAGAAGAAGGGAAAAAATGGGAATATGTTAAAAAGAGAAGATTCAAGGGCATATGGGTCATGTTTTCTCACATGATATATAGTGACAATAATTGAAACATATTGTTTTGTAAATGACAGACGAATCACGTTATAGGACCAAATTTAATTTTGTCACCACTTGTAAATATATTTTTCTCAAATATATTATCTTTTTTTAATACTAATATAAAATGACAGATTTGTTATCATGCATTAGTATTATATATGTACGTGAATAATATGGCTGCTTAATGTAGAAATAGACTTTATATCTCTTATATTCGTCGAATTTAGTAACTTTAGTCCGTATTTTATATATATCTTAAGAATTTATCAAATGTTTATAAATTATATTACTTTTATATAATATAATTTTTTCAAACGAAAAATATTCAATTGGTTATTTTTTAATTAGAATATGTGGCTTCACGATCCAAGATAAGTATATGAGAATTTATTATTAAATTTAGACAAATCAAAGATTAGGAATTAAAAATAAATAAATAAATATAGAAAGAACAACTTTTCTTATATTCGGCTATCGCAGTGAGCGATATGTCCTTTTCACAAAATGTAAAACATAAAAAGTTGCTAAATTCAAAGGTATGGCGGTAAATTTTAATACACGATATTTTCATCAAATCATATTAATATATTATAGTTTAAATAAAAATAGAGAGGGGTGGGGGCAGAATTAAATGATAAAAACTTATGTGCTTAATAGATATTACTTTCTCTATTTCATTTTATGTGTTAGTTGACGAGTTAAGAAAATAGTGAAGGCTTCTAAATTTTATAATTTTAAATTTAAAAATATGTATATAAATATATGAAAATGTCACTTGAAATTTTATGATTTTAAATAAATCATGTGAAATATTTGAATTATAGAGGTACTAAATGTAGAATTTAAAATTTTATAACAATATATTACGAAAAATACGATATGTAAATAGAAACAGAGCTAGTAAGTATATATAATTTATGAATTTACTGGTTAATGCAAGAGACATAGGGAATTTGCTAGCTACATGGGCTATAGACTTTTTGTTACTCTTAGTAGTCTGTGAACATCAATTGAGTTATATTTGCAGAAAATATTTGATGTTTAAATTTTAAAAAAAGATAATGCACAAGTACTTTCTCAACCTATGTCCGAAATCTCAGAGACACACTTATACTATATTAAGGTCCTATTACTCCCCTGAACTTATTTTATTAATAATTTTCTACCCCTTTTTGGCCTACGTGGCACTATTTTGTGGGTCCAACGCTGGTTGACTTTTTTTCAAGATAGTGCCACGTAAGCCGAAAAGGGGTAGAAAATTACTTATAAAATAAGTTTAGGGGGGTAATAAGACCTTAGTATAGTATAAGTGTGTTTCTGGAATTTCGGGCATAAGTTGAGAGGGTACTTATGCATTTTTCCTTAAAAAAATGATATTTAGAAGTTAAAAGTTATGTTTAGACACATAATTGACTAGAAAGAGAAACACACATGTGGTGATAGCCTTATGTAGATTGAAGAATGTGTTGTGGATTCGACAAAATTCAATTTGGGTTGTTCAAATATGTATAGACACTATAATAATTAATAAAAATGATTTTTAATAATGATAAATATATTTCTTAATAAAGAGTGTTAAAACTTTTATCGGTAATAATTTATCGTCATTGGATGTAATGTCGTATAGGCTATATGGACATTTAAAAATTACCTTCATAAACACACATTTAGCGACAATTAAGTTATAATCTTTAATTAATTACCACTAAAGATAATTTTTAGTATATTGAATTAAATATAGAAAAATTATGGCCCTAAATACTTTGTTCATAGTTTACTCAAGAAAACTCAATATACATGCATACCTATAGTATAAATTGTGTAATACTTATCAACATGGATTCTAGTGAAATAATGGAATTACTTGACTCTTAATTAGAGGTTTCGGATTCGAGCCTTGAATATGGAAAAAATCCTGTTGGAAGCATCACTTCTGAGTGGACTCTGCACGATCCAAATGGAATCTAATCAGGGCTCTAATGTGGACTCCGAACAACGAATGAAAAACCCTAGAAAAAATTGTGTATACTTTATACTAAATATACTTATTATAGCGATAATATACATTACATATTATACATACCTATTGACTATATGTTGTACATAGTGTATATGTTGTATGTTTTCACTAAGTACTAGAAACAAAGTCTTTTTCTACATTGATATATATAGTATTTTAAAAATCTAATATATATAAAAATAATGTAATTTTATAATCGAAAAAGATCTAATAAATTCCCATCAACAACTCCAACGCAAAGGAACCATTGATGTGTTCAACTTTTATTGAAAGTGATAACTTTAGATTACTTAGGTTTGGCTAAAATGAAACAAAGAAACCCAAGCTATATATATAAAAAAAAGAAGAGGAATCATAGTAATATTTGGCCCACATGACCTATTATATTAAATGGATAATAACGGATTTAAAATTTTAAATCATTCGATTACCTAATTTATAAAATAAGTATAAAATATATGTGTTGGATATAATAGGGTATATCTAAACACAAAATATATATGCATATTTCACCTTTTCATAAACTAGTTGGCCTAATGATATACATACATATTTATAAGTTCTCTAATTATTATATTATATTATTAATAAATAATTAATTAGTTTAATTTATATTAGCCTAACAGTTTATATCCTTAAACGAACAATCTTCTATCTCCTTTTTTAAAAAAAGTCTTTCAATCTTTATCTATGTTATCCTAAAGAAAATTGTATCAAATAATTACTATTAACTGATAGATCATCTGTGAAATCAAATTAATAAGAACATATATTATTCTTTTGGAACAGACTTAAATATATATATAACACATAAACTAAAATAGAAGTACAAAATAAATATGAATATCATGAGCTAAGACATAAAAATAAAACAATTCAGTACACAAATTTTTACATATTCACGAATTTTATGAATAAATTACGTTTAAAAGATATGATATAGTCTATCTTATATGATGTCTAAACTAACACGACGTATATTATTTAATTACGCGTCATCGATTTAGGCAATTTAATATTTTTAGAGACAAGAAAGCGTGTCCTAAGATTCGTATCACTTATATATATTCAGCCCCCACTTATCAATTTATCTTTACACTATAACTTGATAAGATCACATAAAGAAAGAAAATAAATTATTGTCTTTTCTAACTTTAATAAAAAAAAATTTTAAGTGAGAAAATCAAATCAAGAACAACATACAAAAGGCTATAAATACTGGGAATTATTTAGAATAAGATCAAATTAAAATTCTTTTCATGGGAGTTTTTGAATTTATTCTATAAAAATGGGAACCAAGAAAATAATACTATTATTATTTTTGGCCTTCTACTTTTCATGTGGATTTTATCAAGCCAATGGTAATTTTTATTTTTTCTTTCATTATACACTTTCTCAATTCCTCTATGTTTTTTTTAATATCTTTCAATTTAAATATGTTGCTATTCGTAATTTGATCTAATTACTTAATTGAAAGAAAAACTTTGTATTTTACCTTATTTCAATGAACTAAGATTTTCTTTTCTTTAACTTTTTACATATGAATCATAGATTAGGAAAACATGGGAAGATTTTATTTTTTTTATATATAAAAAAATTCAATTATTTCTTTGGTGCATCTCTACGCGAGCATAAAGAGAAGAGAGTTCAGTCTACGAAGGGTTCAGATTATCAGCCCTAAAGAAGATTAAGTCAACAAGCTACAAATTCATTTGAGTACAATAATTTTGACTAAAAAATTATTTGTACAAATTTTTTTGATCATTTGGAAAAATCATTGAAGTTTTACACTATTTCAGCGAGAATCTATTTCCCACCATGTATTTTTCATAGTGAGTTTTGTAAACGATTGGAAAGATAATGTTCTATCAAGTTTAAATTCTGTATCTGACTCGATTGGAAGTTATATGATTATTAATATGCATAAATCTTGTATTGTAGTATTTGAACAACTTAACAACAATCATAATATTGATGTAGATACAATTATAACAAGTAACAACAACAAATATGGCCATGGTGCAGAGTCTCATGTTGTTGGTGCCAGAGGAAGTGGAGGGGAAGTAAATGGCGATGGCTCTCGATCTCCGGGATCGTCGAATTTCATACCAATTTACGCAGCAAGTGCTCATAACAATCATCATCGCGGTGGTGCAAGCAACCACAAGAGCCACAATGTATATCTAGCCTTATTTGCTACAATGTTCTTCGCGTATCTTTGTACTTAAACAATATCAGTATCAGTGTTTTAAAAGGCAGGGGCGTGAGACGCTATGATGCCCATATTGTGCCTATGTCTTGATCTACTTAGGTTAAAATTGTGTTTTTGTTGTTGTACATGAAAAAAACTTGAAAAACATGTTGATATATATATATATATGTGTGTAGTGTTTGTTCTTGTTTTTGGTTAGATTTTGATTAATTAGGGTGGAGATGCATTATTAGGATGTGTATTATGTATTTTTTTAATTTTCCTCTTTTTTCTACTAAACTTTCTATTGTATAAGAGGTTGGTTTGATTTGATATTCATAAGTTTATTATCTTGTCTTTTATCAATTATTTTCGTTTTTGGCCCTAATCTCTTCACATACATAGACATAAATGACAAAATCATACTAACCAAAAAGGAAAAATAGAATAATCTGAGTATTTTTTTACCATAATTTTCACTAAAGTGATTCAAATTAAAAATTCCGTAATTTTCGTTAAAGAGATACCTTGTTTGGATGATTGTTACCCATTGTATTATATTGTATTGTTAGTTTAAATATAATGTTTGTTTTGATTATTGCTTAAATTCTTTTGTATCGTATGATCAATCGTTAGGTAACAATAAAAAGACTCATTTTATGTAAACGATCGATTTGATGTAATCGCATTGTTACCTACTTACCTTAGTAAGAAGAGTATTGTTTTTTGACCTATTTTGATAGTTGAAGGATATTCTTAAGCCAAAAACATAATGGTAAAGATACTTTCAAACAAAAATGTTTATCTTATTTTGAATAATTCACGAGTATATTTGGCTTATTTTCATATGTTGCAATTGACGAAACTTAAACAGATGCTTACATTTAGGTGCGATTCTTTCCCAAATCCTACATGATAACATAAAATACATTTTACACCAAATAATTTTTTATATACCAAATAATTTTTTTTAATAAATAAATAAATAAACTCTTTGCGCCCTTAGCTCCACCTCTTAACATCACCCAAGGGACTCTACAATGCACCCCCCCCCCCCCAAACAAAAAAAAAAAAGTAAAATGGAAATAAAAACTATGGATATTATGAATTTTACAACAAAGGACAAAGATATTTCAAGCACTTTATATCCTAGGAATCTTTAAATTTAAAGTCAAGTGGACAATCTCATCAAGCAATTGCTAAATTT
Organism: Solanum sitiens; assembly: GCA_016801875.1. NCBI lineage: Eukaryota > Viridiplantae > Streptophyta > Magnoliopsida > Solanales > Solanaceae > Solanum > Solanum sitiens. The sequence continues at coordinate 1,730,365 of JABWTJ010000031.1, read as the reverse complement.
TAGAATATAATGACAACACATACCATATATTAAAATCATTAAACCCTAGTTGCATGCCTTTTCACCAAATTATTACATAAACCTTATTCTTTAAGACTTCAACATATATAGTCCATTGCTTTCATAAATTGTTTATAAGAAAATACACATCATATTATACCTTTTCCAAACTTTCTTTTATCCTGTAATTCTATTATATGGCATTATCTATGTAAACTAACCTTTCCCTTTAAAGTATTAAACCTAACTCATAGTTGTTTTTTGTTTCACCCGCTGTCTCAAGCTCACATTAGAGTTTCGACTGAATTCGAATCACATTCTGTAGGGCCATTCGAGGGTGACGCTTTCGACAGGGTTTTCTCCTAAACAGGACGCGAACTCGAGACCTCTGGTTAAGAATAAAACACTCCCATCAGTGCATCAAAGTCCATGTTAGTAACTAACTCATAGTTAAGTGCATGTATTTTCATACATAGAATTGTGTGCGTGTGTGCGTGTCACCTCTAAAAAAAGTTATTGAATCCTTGATTGATTATTCATTTTCCTATAAAATATTAAAATCTAACTCATAGTCAATTATTCTTTTCCCTATAAAGTATTTAAAACCTAATTCATAGTTAAGTGCTTGTATTTTCCTACTTAGATTAATATAGAGATATATATAGATAGATAGATGTGCCACCTCTACAAAAATAAGTTATTGAATTCGTGATTAATTGTTTATATTTATTAACTATAATTTAACATAAAATATGGGGATTTATGTTAAATTTATTGGATTTTATCGAATAAGATGTAATCAACATGCTAGCTTCGCCCTTAAATGTGTTGGGTTATCCCACATCGGAAGTAGGGGTTGGTGGTCAATTTATAAGTGTGAGGGAAAGCCTCAACCTTTGAGCTAGCTTTTGGGTTGAGAAGGGCCAAGACCACCCAACAAAATGTACCATAAGGAGTTCGAATTTTAATAAAAATTACATTGTATATTCATAGTAATATATTTTATGTTAAATTTCTTTAACTTTTTATATTTTAGATCTCCATAATCAAAACATTAACGGATGCTAGTTTTTGTTCTAAATGCAACTATCACATCCCTTTTCCTTTTATTAAAAGTAATGATCTTTTAATTTATAATTTCCTTTGGGATGGAATATTATAATAGGGGGGAAAGGAATAACTAATAAATGGTATTTGAGTTTCCAACCCACAGATTTGTGTATGAAATAATGAGAAGCTTAAAGATGTTTACTTATTAATTATTCTAATTCATCAAGAAAATGCAATGTAAATATTCTTTTCTTCTAGTGGTTGGATATGATCTCTTCTTGCTAAGTAGTCAAAGGTAATGTCCTTTTTTTAAAATTAATTAAAGCTAATACTGTAATAATCGAAGTACAGTTAATTATAGCTGATGATAGATATCAAAAGTAAAAATTATAATAAACACGTATCAACAAGCTTAAAACCTTGAAAAACAAAATAACCCTTCACTGATTACTAGTCGTCTACCCTAGTGCGTGTCCTCCACATCATTTTATCTAAGATCACATCCTCGGTAATCTGAAGTTATGTCATTTCTCGTCTAATCATCTCACTAATTTTTATTCGACCTACTTAATTCTACCTCTCCTTGTACCTACTATTATCGATCTCTCGTACCTCTTCACTAGGACATCTCCTCTTCAGACATCCAAACCATCCTAATCTCGCTTTTTTCACCTTGTCTTTCACAAAGTCACTCCTACCTTATCCCGAATATTCGATAGTATTTTAAAACAAAATATAATTTATGTTAACATTGAATTGGGTACATAACTACAAAAGTAGAACAAAGTATGAGCCCCATAAATGAAAATACAATTTTCCCATCTAATAATCTCTCATACAACTAATATTAGTTGTGCCACACGTATTACGTATAATAAAAAAAAATCGCATAAAGAATGAGTTCGATAAATCAGAATATAATTATCCCTTATACAACTAATACTAATTGTGCCTCGCACATAATTAAAAAAAATTTGATTTATGGTTAACGTGACATTACCCGATCCCGGCCCATCGATTAGGAAAACTTTTAACCGTCCAGCCCCACCCCGCCCTTTGAGCCCGGGCTGGCTCAACAATAGTTTGATTTGATATGATTTGGTTTGATTTCGGGTCGATCCGACCCGTTTAACAGGTTTGGTATCATTGTTCAACAGAAACTTTGCTCGAGGCTTCAACGAAGTGATCAATCTGAGTATTGAGAGAAAAGAAACTGCGGAGAAGAGATGAATCAGAGATCAGCCGTAAGAGGGAGGCCGTCGGGAACTGATGGCTCCGATTTCTCCTACCGCATGGTCGTTGATTCAAGTACTATTTCTCCGTTTCCATTTCCCCAATTTCTCACTTCCGTTTTTCCTCCGATTGCTTTAATGTTCAGTTTTTTTGTTTTGGCAGGATACACGAAAGTTGCAAAAGCAAAGTCTCGTTTGGCCAAATTGATCATGGTTCAGGTTTGTAGATTGAATTTTTGTTTTATAAAAGTAAAATTGGGGTAGATGAAGCAAAAAATGGAGGGGATTACAAGGTGAAAGTCAATGTAGTCTACTGAATTTGTTTATTGTTACATAATCTGTGGTTTAATCAGAATTGATCATTTTAGGTCTATTTTCTAGATTTTGAAATAGGATTTAAACAAGTTATGAAGTTAATTGTTTCTCTGTCTAATTCATTGCATGAGGTTTGCCTAGTGTGGTAATTAACCTCTGTTGTGGGGTTTATCGTGTGCAAGGTAGTGTCTGCGGATTCACTTGACATAAAAAAGTCATGAAGTTAGTTGTTTTTAAATACACCATTACTCATTAGTTAATGTAGGCATCTGAACTTGAATTGTACTGCCATTAACTCATTGACATTTTTGTTTAGGATCCAATAGGATAGTATACTCTCGATTTATGATTTGTTGGTTAACTGCGTCATTTTTTTAGAACTAGAATACTGATAGTCAAAACTAGTGGAAAGATAGATGAATGAAGGCTTAACTAAACTAGTTATCTCGTTTCCAGTATTTTAAGCGACATGTTCTGGAATAACAATGTGTAAGCATATTAGTGTGAGATCTTTCTATTGATAATTTTGTATCGTGCGCTTCAGGTTGTCACTCAATTGATGATAGCAGCTAATGTATTTGTTTCATTATTAAAGAACGAGTCTCCCGACAGAGTTTCGGTTGTTTCCCTTGGGATTGGTTTCGTGTCTGTTGTGGCAGGAGAACTAGGTTTGCTACTGGATCTCATTTGTGACCTAATCTACTTAAAGTTTCATCTTTTAATTGGACATTCTCTTGTTGTAATTAGGTCGAAAGAAAAGCCGATCCAACTTTCTGAAGTTTTATGTCTTTGGGTCGTCGATGGCAATCCTGCTGTCAGTGGCATATCTTGCTATGAGCAATCTCCAATTGGAGGTATCAAAAAAAAAAAAAAAAAGAATTATTTCCTCCATTTGCTCCATGGATAATTTTGTTGCTCTAGTATGATTTTTCTGGTAGTTGCTCGTTAATTTGCAGTCCAAAGTAGATAAGTTGATATCACAAGTCCTTCCTTAACAACCCTTATCTTAGGAAGGTTAAAAAGAGAGTATAACCCAACTCAATGATGTACAGAGAGGCCGAATCTTCCAATGTCCATATATCCTGGTTGTTGACAATTTTTGTTTTTGAAGGAAGGTGGCTTGTTATAGTTAAACTTTTCTCCGTTTATGCCCTAAAAAAGGAAAGATAAAAAAGTTTCCACTTGCCTCCTCCTCTCCCTTATATCACTCTACTTGCCCCTTCTTGCTATCACCCTCACCAGTCACCACCTGGTATTCCCCCCTTTGACGAAGATCCCCTGCTTTGTGTTGACCTATCTCTTTGGTCCCTCTTTTAAGCATCAGAGTGTGACCACTTGATAGTTCTGTCTATTGTCCATGAGGTTGGAAAAATGTCTTTGACAGTTCCAAATAGGTTGCATAAGGCTTGATAGATTGATTAAGATGGAAATAAAAGAACACAACTAAGCAGTAAGTATGATACTTAATTGGAGTACACAAAGCACTATCTTTACAGTGTATCCACTTTTTCCTTCCTTCAGAACCAGTCAACCTGGGGTATTTCTTTCTCAATTGCAAGAAGTCTGTCGTTGTTTTGATTTTATGTGAATTTTCTTCTTCCTTCGAAGTCTTTGATTTCTCGTTATCATTTTGGCTTGACTAAAAATAATCTAATGTTGTTATTGCGTAGGCTTTCCAAAATTTCACGAGTTTGGAGACTCTAAAGATTGCAGCTGTCCTACTAGGTAAGCTTCCTGACGCAAAGCTGGTTCTCATCATATGTTGTATACATTTGATGTATTGACCATACTCTTGTTCTGCAGGATTTGTGGTACAATTATTTGTAATTGGTACAACCATTTCTCTCATTAAAAATATGGCACCTCCTAAGAGAGCTTCTTGATTATAGTCACTCTGGTGTAACTCCAAATGTCTTTGGACTGACTAAAGAGGATACTTATATACTTTTGGATTCAACGGATATGGCGTTTTTGATTTAAGATACGTGAGCTGAGTATCAGATCCCACTGATATACTTTGGATATCAGTGTTTCTTCTCTTCACACAAGTCGGCGTAGAGACAAGATTGTTGGATTTAGAAGGCTGGATTGAACTCACTTCCTATCTTTTACATTATGTTTCATTAGGTGCAACGGTTACTGCTCGACGTGTACTTGTATCCGACTTCGTGAGGGCACTGATGTTGCAACATTCTCTTGGGACTTAAAATACACATTTTGGCTAAATACTTAAATGAGGATTTTGAGAACATGGATTTGGTTGGGTTGATCTGATCTTGGCTCTTGTTTGTTGAATTCTTTAACTTCACTTGGAAACAAATTTTTGAAGTCTATGTTTTGAGTTTTTCACTAACAGCTTTATAAGACTTGGATGTTAAAATGAATTTTGTGGATAGCTTAATGAGGTGGTGGATGACTTAAGCCTTTGTTAGTCTTGTCGGGTACAATAGAGGGTTCAAAAATAGTTCTAATGGGCCTAATTCTTTACCCTGCTGATTATACTATTTTCGTTTAAAAAAGAATGACCTTCTTTTTTTTTAATCTGTTTAAAAAAAAATGATCTCTTTCTTTTTTTTGGTAAAATTTTAATTTCAACGTGTCATTTTTAAGATCACAACATCAAAGTATAATTTTGTACATTTGATCTAACTTTAATTTAGGGCCACAAAATTCAAAAGTCTTCTTTATATTCTTGAACTCCGTGTCACCTCAAATCAGGTCATTCTTTGTGAAGCGGAGGGAGAGTAATATTTTTAAAAATATAGCCTCTGTTTAAAAAATAATAATAATTACTTAATTTTTGCTTATAAGACAAACATTTATAATATTCAAGATTATGAACTTGTTGAATTGATCAGAAATCGTCTTATAACCAAAAGTAAAAATTAGGTGACATGTTCAAAATATTTTGTTTATTCAATAGTTAAAAATTAAAAATAAGGTTATTTAAAAATAAATAAATTATTACGGACAAATATTCAAGACCAAATTGACCCCAATTAAAAAAGAGATTTGCTCCCAAAATCACAAATTGAGGGGAAAAGATGATCGGAGAAGTGGAGAAGATGATAACAGTAGGTCTTGTTTGGGGAGCAACAAATGCTTTGATGCGAAAAGGTGCAATCAAATGGGATGAAACCATCAAATCTTTACCTCAACCAAACAAACCCCAACACCCAGTTCTCACCACTCTACAAAATTGGCTCAAACTTCTGTTGATTTGGCAATATTCATTGCCATTTCTTCTAAATCTTACAGCATCAGCTACTTTCTTTGCAATTTTAAGTGATACACCAATTTCTTTAGCTGTTCCTGTTACAAATGCCACCACTTTTGCTGCTACTGCTGTATTTGGATTGATTCTTGGTGAAGAAACTCGTGTTGCTCTTGCTCTTTTTGGTACTTCTCTTATTGTTCTTGGTGTTTACATTTGTATCATGTAATCTTTTCAAATAAATCTGGATCTGATACACAGGGAAGGAAGGATCTACAACTTTCGGTACGTGTTTTCGAGAATTCAGTAACTTTTATGTAGATTCAGTATTTTATTTAGAAATGTGTGTTGGAAATCGTAATAACAAAGCAATAGATGTTGAATCTCTTTCGATGTAAATATGAAACATATCATTTTAATGCATAACATAAAACTTAAGCAATAGTGCAGAGTTCTTCAATCAGGTGGAACTATCTCTTTGCATCTGAGCAGTTGTAAATCAGATACTAATGATTGATACACATAATTTAAGTGATTACATGTATGGATAATCCTTGAGAGATGTTAATCATATAAATCGCGTTACAAAACATTTTTTCGATCAGCTAGCAGGTATATAACTAGCTAATATAATCACCATCTTGTTCTAGTTAATGCCAGATGAATTTGGTGTTGAAGTAACATTTCACATTCTATCAGTAAATGAGAATTGTGTACTTCAGAACTGTGACAGGAGCTCGAGTTTACGAGCTTGGAAGAATTTGCAGCGGCCTTTACCATTTGATTCAATATCTTCACTTTTCCTTTTTACACCTGTGAAACCAATATTAGTTAGCTTCACTTGTCGCTTACTAGCTCTTCCGTTGGGTTCATCTTCGTCATTGGCATCAGATTCCCTATGGAAATAACATGAAAAATATCCAGATTAAACATTGATAGCAATATTTTGATGTTATGAACTTGCTTATGTTGCAGTTGGGAAAACAACGTTTTAAGTTCTCACTCATTTCCATGTTCCAACTCTCTATTGAAACACGCCACACAAAAGGATTTGAGGTGAAAGTAAAATAACGAGATTTTGAGTACAAGGATCCCAGCAGAAGTTAGTATGGAGGTTACTAATGGACTCACCATACTACTTCGACATTATCCTTGGAGTATGCATTACATGTTCCCCAGCTGAAACGGACCAAGGTTGGGAACCCAAAAACTGCGTGTTTGTGATTATCTAGCCAAGATTTTGTCTCAGGATCTACAGACAAAAATGGATGTCAAACTGCCCCGTCCATTTTGAGTAAGATGTTAGAATCTAGCAAACATATAATCCCAATTTTAACTGAATGAAAGTTAAACACTACCTCCAGGATATCCAGATCCGAAGTTCCTTTGCATGTTCTCAGCAGTTTCATCAAGCACCCAATCCCGTAAGGCTCGGTCCCTAGTAACCTGAAAGATGGTTTAAAATGACATCAACAATTATGAATTCAGAATCTAATCTTACAAAGGGAGATAAAAGTGCGAGACAAAGTGGCAGATGCTAAGTCACCTTTGCAACAATACTGGCTCCACTTACGACGGGGTAAAGACTGTCAGCTTTTTTTGCAACAACAAATTTGATTGCTGGAAAAATTTCAGATAGCTTCACTCTATACTTTTCAGGATCACCAACAGTATCCACATAAACCTGAAAAGGATTCATTAGTGCATTGCTTCTGAAAATGTCTAAAATAACTTGTGAATAAATTATATAATTGATCTGTACTCCCTTCGTCCCAATTTAAGTGTTCTACTTTCCTTTTTGTTTTGTCCTAAAAAGAGTGGCTTCTTTCTATACTTAATACGTTTTCCAATTCCAACAATCTACATGAAAAGTTTAAGTCTACAAGATTTAAAAAAACTAAACACATCTTTTATATAAGATCACAAGATTCAAAGGTCTCATTTCGTTTCTTAAACTCCATGCCAGTCAAACTAAGACACTTGAATTGAGTCAGAGGGAGTGAACATTATCAGTTTCAGTATTTGAAGCCATCAAGTCTATTCTTTTCCTATTTGCTTTTTAGCGAAGTACACAGCTATCCAGGAAAATGGGCAACTTATACCATATAGTATACTAACAAGACTAAAGGTATGAAATGTGATAACGAAAATCAAAGTAGTGGTCTGTGGCAGAGAGAACACGACAAACACATACCTATAGAGGAGAATGTTCAGTTCTGAATAGTATATTTAGAAATTGAGGTCTGACAAGTATATGTGGACAAAAGATATAGGACTCTAGGTTAAGCTTGGAGCTGCTGAGAGCTAGGTAAGCTGCAAAAACTTTGGTCTGGTCTTAAATTTGACCCAAAAGAGTTCTATTGCAGCAGTATGTTATGTACATCAGAGCCTCACCTATCAGGTACAGAAAACTGACTAAAGGTTGAATTTCAGAAGTTGGCATGTTTGTTTGTCAATTATGAAAAAGATAGCCTGTAGATATCTGGAGTTGAAGGAGGCAGATTATGTCATACATAGTCTGGTTAGAATAACTTCGCCAATGTGAGCTATGCATAGTTTAGTCGGTCTCAAATCCAGATAATGAACAACACAAAAATAGTCCAATTATGATGAATCCCCGAAATGGGCTATGCAGGATTCCCATAGCTGAACTCAACTAGTTTGGGGTTGTTCATCTAACTGTTTGATTGATCTTATGGTTAAAATAGCAAGGATAATTGAAGTATAGTTCGTGTAGCTGATTTGTATCAGTGATTCTTCTCTTAATAGTCACAGAAAGGGGTCTATCCTGTGAGACAAGAGAAAGCCCGATGTATGCCAGCTAGAGAAAAAGGAACAGGAACCAAAAAACAGATTTACTCATTCTTCTCTTCTTCCTTAATTTGTTCCCCTACTGGGTGGAGTAGGGAGTGGTGGTAGATGCATACACATTTTCGGTAAAAGGCACATATTCAACGAAAATGGATCAGATATTAAGTTTCCCTTTTGCTAAAAGAAAACATAAGCCAGTGCAACACACCCATCTTGAAGGGTAGCAAGTCTATAGAACTCAAAATAAGATAGTCTTACCTCAGTTAAAAGAACACCAAGCTCCAGTGTCTTCCTCACGAGGCCAATGGCAGAATTATGAGATATTTCATTAAGATTTATTTTGTTTCTGTCAAAAAGAAGAAAAGAGTACTCATGTGAGGAATCGATAAAATTGGAGTATGGTAAACCAAAGAGAGTTTTGTACAAACTTCTTCAACATTTTGGCTGAGAGATCTCTAGGATCTATGACATCAACAGCCCATCCGATGGATTCATTTGTCTTTAATTCCTCGAATAGTTCTTCCCTCTTCTCTTCTTTCAAAGTCTTCGAGTCTGTATTATATATCATCAAAAGAAATGAGTAAGCATGAACATGAAAAGAAATTTGCAGGTAAAATAGTTATTTGTTATATGTAGAGAAAACAACATGATAGCTTATGCCAGTTATACAATAATTTTTTCTTACATATTTTAATCAGGATATATAGCTTTTTCTTTGTTAAATTCACTCAGCTGAGGATTTTACATAAAAACTAAAAATCAACTTTACACTTCAAGGAAAGGCAGTCGCATAATTCTTCATGCAACACCTCTATGAGTCAATTTGTCACTTTCTCTAAAGTCGAGAGAAAGTTAAACAAACCCCAGAAGTCTCAAGAAGCAACGAGAAAGGTTCAAGCGCTTAGGTATAACAGGAAAAAAATATGGGAATGAAATTTAGCTTGCTGATTAATATTCTGGAATGATTTTCATTCGTCATCCAAATGAAACAATGAATCTAGTTGGCTGACTACTATGCACTTTCATTCTTTAACATTTCTTTTTTTTCCCTGCAAAAGCGAATCCCCAAGCACATCATAAGTTGACTACTTTCCATATACTCCATAGAAAAGATAAGAAAATCAGACCCTCCATCACCAAGAACGATAGTAATTAGTAGGCAACTCCAACACACCAAAAAACAAAAATAAACAACCAAAACATTGATGCATCCTTAGAAAAGATACTCGAATCCAAGTCCAACAAAATCAAAGAGTGAAGGTGGAACAAACACAACAACAACAACAATTACACCTCAATCCAAAAGTAATTGACGTAGACTATATGAAAATCTTAAATATCCATTCTGCTCTATTTGGACTTGAACCCTTTCCTATCTAACATCAAATCCCGGCACTGATGATAGAGCATGCCTAGGAGAGTAAATCTTCTTTTTTTAACTGATAAGTTTACCTAGGAGAGTACATCTTGACGTAACATATTCATTATGTGGGGATTCATCATACATAGACTAATTTTACTCTGCTTCCAATCTAGCACAATTATATATTTTCCTTTAGTTGGGTATTCGGACAGACAGTGTGAGCTAAGATAACAAAATAAAACTAAAACAATTCAAAAGAAGTACACGTCTTTAATTAGTTACCTGCAAACTGTAAAGTGGAAAGAGTCTTCTGGTATGAGCGTGCACAATACAGGCATCCATAGACCATTGGCCCTGTAAATCATATGAAAACATGCATACACAGAGTTAAAACAGATACAAAGTGAACGCAGATAAACTACTTATCTTTTCTTTTGATAACCATGGTGTCCGAACAGTTCAGGCACACCTGAACTAATAACGCAGGATATCCATTACCCTTACTAGCTACAAATACCAAGTAACTCCATCCACCAACACTAAGATATTTGAAAGAAATCACCTTGTTTTTGTCTTAGCTGGGATTTGAACATGTACCCACTACTTTCCATGCGGAACACTCCCTCTGCCCCAATTAAAATGTCTTACTTTACATTTTGGTTTGTCCCATAAAGACGGTATCATTCTATATTTAGTACGTTTTCCAATTACACCATCCAACTAATACCACAAGATTTAAAGGACTACACACATTTTCAATTATAAATCACAACAATCAAAAGTCCCCTTTCATTTCTTAAATTTCGTGTCCAGTCGGTTGAGGAACTGACTAATTTTACATTAATTCCCTGAAGCTCCATGTTACACTTCAGCCCACACAATTTGCATTAATTAAGCAGTTAGTTAATTAGAATGAGCTTACTCTAAGCTCATTAACTCTATATAATCAGTACCTTGTACAGTTTTAAGAAAAGCTTTCACAAATATTTCTCTACTTTGTAGCTTTCTTCTCCAATTAATCACATTTTAACACAGTCAAACTTAAATTGGGACGGAAAGAGTATAGAATAATGTGTAAAAAACCACTAAATTACAACAAATTGCAGATATGAACTCGTAAAAATAAGGGGGAAAAGTACCTAAAACAGGACCGCGACCAGCTTCGTCAATACCCATGATACAAGGCTTCGATGCCCAAATTGGAAGCTGCCCCAAACTACCCATCTCCGATCTCCGATCTCCGATGTAGCCGGCCGCCGCTTCTGTCTACCGACGATTTGCTCACTTCCCGCCACAAAGTTCTAAATACTGAACACTACACTATATAGTTGAGTAAACGCCCAAAATAGTCTTCTTTTTTTTATTTTCTTTTTTTTTTTTAATTAAAACTCAAAATCCATCGTGTTTGTAATATTAGTACATTTTTTGTCCTCCCTCGATTTTTTTGTCTATTTCTAAAAGTTGGTTTTATCCACAATTTGATGTATGGAATATTTAATCGTCTTTTCTTTTAATATTTAGTAGAAATAATAATCCTACATAGAGAAGATAGAAGAATAATTGTTTTGTTCAATAGAAATATCATTGCAGCTAATTAAGGACACATTAACGTATGACGTTGCAAGAAAAGAAAATTTTGTATTGTTGCACATGAAATTGAGGTGATTTAACCTCTCGATTTTAGTTGTAACAAAACAAATCTTAACGGACGTCCACGAAAAGTTTTAGCAAAAATGACGTCGTAATTCTGGATCACCAACAAAGATGGTGGACTACAACACACGAAAATCAGCAAAATTGGGGGTTTGCTTGTTTCGGGCCTCGTTTGACCTTGAAAATGGGTTATTTTGATCGTCAGGACCAATTGACTCCATACTAAGGTCTTAACGAGTGTCCATAAAATTTTTCGCAAAAATGACGTCGAAATTCTGGATCACCAAAAATTCTTAGACTATAGCACACAAAAATCAATAAAATAGATTATTTGCCTGCTTCGAAACTCATTTGACCTTGAGAAATGGCCGTATTAACCGTTTGGACCAACTAGCTGAATAGCTTAGGTCTTAAATGATGCTTAGAATTGATCTTGAGGGCCAGAAAGAAGCTAAAAAAATTATGTTAGAAGAGAAAATGCTCTCAATATAACTTAAAATCTTATAAATTATTATTAATTTTATATGTGTCTTTTTTTTTATGGCCATTGAAACTTCTAGTGAAATTACATGATACTAAGATATTATATTAGTAATCTCAAAATAAAGTATTTGTGACTCTCTAAAAGGGAATTTTTATTGTTATGCTTAAGTTTATTTAGTTCTAGTGGCTTTCTAGTGCCATCTTTAAATTTATGGATTATCATTTATATATATTTGGAAAAATGGCAAAAATTCACCTTTAAGCTCTCTTATTACCATTATCTTATATTAGTTTTACAAATTCCCAAAATTCCTCATTTTCATACATCAGATTAATGTATCTCCGCATCAGATTAGTGTATCATATATAAAATGTACATCAGATTAGAGTATCATGAATAAAATCTAATGTATCTTACTTAACGATTAATGTATCTCGCGCATCAAATTAATGTATCAGTTTGATGGATTTCTGTAATTATAAACTCATTAGGGACAAATGGTAATTTTGCCTTAAAATTATGTGATTTCTGTCCTTGATGCTGTTAAAGAATGACAAAAGTTCCACATCGGTGGTTAATGAGATGAGTGGACTCCTTATAAGGCTTGGACAATCCTCCTCCCTTTGAGCTAACTTTTGGGGTGTGAGTTAGGCCTAAGACCTAATTTTACATGGTATCAGAGCAGGGCCCGTCTCACCCGATGTTGGGTCCCCCAAAATCAAAATTGCCCACGCACCAGATGTTAAGCACTGGGCGTGAGGTGGGGTGTTAAAGAATGACAAAAGTCCTACATCGGTGGTTAACGAGATGGGTGGACTCCTTATAAGGCTTGGACAATCCTCCTCCCTTTGAGCTAGCTTTTGGGGTGTGAGTTAGGCCTAAGACTTAATTTTACAGATGTAACTTTTTATGGGTGATCATTTATATTTTCTTGAAATTACTTTATACATCAATTATATGTAAGGTTGTTGTATTGTTCTTGAAATTACTTTGTATATGTTATTAAAAAAAATATGCAAATAAAATGAAGGGAAGAAACAACAAAAATAAAGATTCAAAATAAATTTGGTCTCAAAATTCTAGAGTAGAGACAAAAAATAAAGATTTTTTATATATATATATTCGTCCAAATTTTGTTTAACAAAGTAATTCGATATCTAGCTAAGTTGGATGTTATATGTACTAATAATATATATATAGATATTAGTTATCCGAAAAATAAAACATAAATACTTATTTTATATGTACAAACTCAATTATATTCCTACCTTGAATTTCAAATTTAATTTATCAAAATATATAAAATAATAAATTTAATTTATCAAAATATATAAAATAATAGATTAAGTATGTACATATCTTGTTTACTAAATATGTTTTCATTATATATTTTTCCCATAATTATTTGTTAAATTATATTGATATCTCATGTATATCTTCTTTCTCATTCCTCTAATACCAAAAATTTAGAGAAAAATAATACTATGATTTATTTTATAAATGATCGTTCGACTCATTCCATTATCAAAATTTCAAGTTGAATTCTCATATTTTTGTTGGTGAAATTTATACTAAATCAATATACGTATATGATGTATTTGAACACGCAAAATAACTATCACTTAGCCATGACTAATTAATATATATTTTTACTTTCACAAATCACTTTATCACTAAATAGAATTAATCATGATGCATGATTAACTAAATTAATCATGATGTTATTACTTATCAAAGGAAATAATTAAAAACCTTCCTATTAGTACAAAAAAAAAAGTTAAAAAATTCAAGGCTGTATATATATATTTTTGCTTTAAGTTTTACTTGGAAGTTCCAATATACTATCAATATTATTTTATCTATAATAGAAATCATCTACCTTTTAACCAACAATAGAATATTTATTTCCATTTTTCTAATGTTTAATTTGCACCATACATTATCTACAGCAGGATATTTTGATCTACTATAGAAGATTCTTAATTTTTAGTAAAAAATATTACTTATATTAGTATATATATATTTGATTCCACTTTTTAAAAAAGTAATCCATTAATGATTGCAAGATAATTAATTGCATTTACCTTATAAGTGACACAATAAGAAATTATAAATTCTAAATCTCATTTTTTTAAATTTGCAATTTCACTTTGAGGAATATAATAATTCCCAAATAAGAATTAGAATGAAGAATACAAGTCCTAATCAAAGCCTTTTCATGGTTTTTATGATTTTCTTGCTTGTTTCATTCTCTGGTAAAGTATATATGAAATCTCTTTTCTCCTTTTTCTTATTTTGCATTTATTATTTTAGAATATTTTAAGAATTTTGATATTTCAATTAAATATTGTCATGTGTATACATGAGCGGAGTTTCATGGATTTATTTTTTTATATTTTAATATTTCAATTAAATATTGTCATGTGTATACATGAGCTGAGTTTCATGGATCTACTGTTTTATATTTTGAGTCTTCTTAGTAAAAATCTTGATTTCTCTATTAATAGAGGAGTACGGAAATTTTTTATCAGTATTATTATTTTAAAAGTGAAAAATAATAAAGAAATAAAAATGTAACACTATGTTAAAAAAAGTAAATGTAGAAATAAAACATATAAGTTCAATTACCCTACTATACCTTTTCTAAAAAAATAAGTATTTTTTTACATGATTTTTTTTTGTTTGAAATATATTTAAAATAACTTTATTAAAAATAATACTAATACAAAGTATTATTTAGGAGACTTGGTGAGATCCACTAATAATACAAAAAATAATTCATAGGAATATTGACTCAAATTACTCATTAACTAGTTTTTGGTGTAATTTCTTTAAGGTAGATCAAAACTAATTTATGGGTTTATAAACCTCCTTTAATTTTTTCTTTTTTTGTTTACTTTTTTATATTTTGAACTTTCAGATTATCACGTAGTAAGATCTTTTTTACTCCAATTATTCTTTAACAAGTGTTTTTTTGTTGTAATGACATATATATTCTACATGCAGCGATACAAACTAATCATGCATCGAGTCTAGTAAAGGAAGATGATGATATTCAAGAATTTCAAGATGATCGTGAGGCGAATCGTGTTAAACCTTCGCCTGGCCTAATGTGTACAGAAGGTAGTATACTTATAAATCAAGGTCCAGGAGGTACACTTCCAAGTGGCATTCCATTGTATGTTGTTATAATTCAAAATACGTGTGTGGCAAAAGGTTGTGGTAATATTCACATGACATGTGGTTGGTTTAGCTCTGCAAGATTAATAAACCCTAAGATTTTTAGAAGACTTCGTGAGAATGATTGTCTTGTCAACGATGGAAAGCCTCTAGGACCAGGATCAGCACTCACTTTTGCATATGCTAATACCTTTCCATATCATATTGTTGTTAAGTCTGTTACATGTAATTAGATATTTATATCGATTTTAAGATTCGATTATAGTCTTTCTTATAAAGGGAGGTGAAGAGAAGTTTAATTTATATAGTCGAATTGAAGTGTTAGTTGTTTGATTGGTTTTATATGAGTAATTAAAGGATTTTCTTGTCTACTTATGTTGATCGGCTTCTTTTTGGATACTTTTGATGTATGGTATTAAATATTCATTTATTCGCTTTTACTTATTAGTTTTTAATTTTTTAAGAGTTATTTTGATTAATTTTTGGAGTTATTATATTAAAAGAGTAAGATTAATTTAATATGTTAAAAAATCTCTAATTAAAATGTTAGGTGATTGATGATTTATTGCACTATGTATGTTATTGAGTACTCTCTTATTTCGCTTTTACTCGATACGTTTTACTTTTAAAGAGTTATTTTTAACTAATTAATTGATTAGATTAATTTGATATTTCAAAATAAATATTTAAAGAGTTAAAAAAATGAAAAGTACTTCAAAATGTGATTAAAATATAGGTATTCAATATTATTTTTAGAATGTTGATTAAAATTTAAATTATTTAACTCTCGAAAAATAAAATATGACAAATAAAAATAATGGAATATCACAGGAACGGTTAAACAGAAAGAAATTCGTCAAAGAGGCAACCTGAATGTTAACTATTGTTGTTGTGTGTTAAAGGTTGTTTAAGTTAAAATAATTTTTAAATACTTTTGAAGTGGTTGAATAAATTTAAAAAATATTTATAAGCACTAAGTTTTGAGTCAAAGTGTTAAACATAAATTAAAAATATGATTTATACATCTAAAACTAAAATTCAATTCAAATAGTCTCTTATCATTTTCTTATGTTCTATAATATCATTGTTTATTTACCGAAAAGAAAAACTTACAATAAAATTATATTTTTATCATTTTTAGACATGATTATAATAGTATGAATTCTTTTTATGATATAACGTTTACCATTATTTATTTACCCAAAGTAAAAAAATTCACTTACCTCATGAAATTTAGTAACAAAATTATATTTTTACTATTTTTCAACATATGATTATAATATGTACTCCTTTTGTTAACGTTTACCATTATTTATTTATCAAAAACAAGAATCTCACTTACCTCATGAAATTTAGTAACAAAATTATATTTTTATCATTTTTAAACATATCATTATAATATGAACTCCTTTTTGTTAACGTTTACCATTATTTATTTAGCAAAAAAAAATCTCACTTGCTTCATGAAATTTAGTAACAAAATCAAATTTTTACCTTTTTTAAACATATGATTATAATATGGACTCCTTTTTATGCTATAATATTTACCATTATTTATTTATATATATATATAAAAAAAATCTCACTTACCTCATGAAATTTAGTAACTAAATTATACTTTTACTATTTCTAAACAATATGATTATAATAGTATGGACTCTTTTTTTTATGTGGTATAATGTTTATATACCATTGTTTATTTACCAAAAAAAATCTAGCTTACCTTATGAAATTTGGTAACAAAAAATATTTTTTTTTTTCCATTTTCTACCATATGATTATAATAATGTTGACTTCCACATTTGGTAAGAACCAATTTTACTACTATTTAAAGGGGTTTCTCATCTTGTGAACAGAATCAAGCAATATAGCAAATTAAAATAAATCAATCTTTTTTATTCTAATTTTACTTCAAATTTCTACCCAATGGCTTCATCTGCTAGTGACATTAGAAAGTAAGTTTCTTTTTTATTTTTTCTTCCTCCCATTATATAATAAAGTAATAGAAATTAGTAACAAAATTCATTGATCTGTCACTAAAAAACTTGTATCTAGCAAAGATTTTTTGATAATCAATGCATTATTAAATAGAATTATCAAATTTGTTTAATTATTTTGTGACAAAAATTATATATTATTTTGTGTGTGTAATATATTAGATTGTTATTTATTCTATAATCTTATGAGACTTTTATGGTGCTTAGATCTATTAGGGAGCTCAACGAGGAATTTGAAAAAATTAAGCTTGGATTTGAAATGCTCGAAAATAAACTGTTGAAGGAAGAAATTAGCTCTTCTTGCTATTACAAGCAGTTGCATGAGCTTCAGGTCGAGTTGGAAATACATGTCAGTATTATATTATCGATGTATATTATTTAAATTTTTTAAATTATTGACTTTATGTCTTTCTTTTCCTTTTTTTTTTTGTAGGAAGGAAAATTTTTTCGCGTAAAGGTCATACTTTTGTGCAGCGTACTCAAGAATATGGCCTTGAAAAAATTAAGTATTTGAAGATCTATCTATAAGGACGATTTTACTTTGATAATTAAGTTCAATAAATTCTAGTCGTACTTTATCGCTCATTTTCTCATTTATAATGTGTTATCGTTTTATCTTATCTTAATAAAATATATTATTATTTTATTGATATTATTGTGTATCTATGATTAAAAATTATAAAAATGAAATAAAAAAAATTACGACATAAAATACATCATATCTTAGAATTTTAGAACAAAATATTGTATAAGTAATTTTTTTATATTTGTCCAAATTTTGTTATTCGATATTTATCCAAATAAAAGTTATCCTTCTACTGCTAATATTTCAAAGAGAGAAAAATAAAATAAAAAGAATTAAGAGAAAATAATGAAAAATAAGATGTTTTTATGTTCATGCTCATATTTTTATAGTTTTAGTAAGATACATTTCCAATTTAAGGGATCTTGATAGAATAAGATTCACTATAAAAAAAATATGAAATTAGCCAATAAATTTGCTAGATACAATAGATGCATGATATGTATTTGACCATGTATAACTATTAAAAAATAAATAAAATGAAACGAGTAAACACAATACAATTTTTTGATAAAAATGTTTGTATCAAAACAACAAATACATCGAATGTGTTTGAGCACATATAATTATCATTTAATTAATTAATATGATAACTAAATTAATCTAATGTTGAACACTCAATGCGTCTAAGCTTCTTACCGCAAAGTTATTTGGTTTGTGATGATAAATAAATCAATTAATCATGATATTTTATTACTTAACAAAGGAAATAATTAAACATCTTCGTCCTTTTTTGAAAAAAAATCAAGCCATCACCTTGTTTGTTAATTCAAACATTTTCGTCTTCGTCGTTACTTCTTCCGTTCAATAATAGTTAGATCATCTTACTAAAAATAGTTAATTCATATTAATTGTTCAATTTACTAAATCAAAAAATCATTAATTAAATTTTTTCTATATTATCCTTGCGATTAATTCTTTTTGGGTACTTGTGTATGGTATTTAGTACTCCCTCACTCGTTTTTACTTGACATATTTCATTTTTCTAGAATTACTTTGACTAATTTTCAGAGTTAGTTTAAATTAAATTAATTTAACATTTATATTTTAAACTTTCTAGTATAACATAGTAGGATCTTAGGAATTGACTCCAATTGCTCTTTAACAAGTTTTTTTGTTGTAGTTCTTTAACTATTATGAATATTATCGCAAGTTTTGTTCTTAATAATATATTTTTGATGGTACATATATACTACACGCAGCGATACAAACTAATCACGCATTGAGTCTAGTAACATTCACATTACATGTGGTTGGTTTAGTTTTGCAAGATTGATAAATTCAAAGATTTTTAGAAGACCTCTTGAGAATGATTGTCTTTGTCAATGATGGGAGCCTCTAGATCATCATTCATTTTATATATGCTAATACCTTCCCATATCATATTGCTGTTAAGTCTGTTACATGTAATTAGATATTTATATCGATTTAAGATTCAATTATAGTCTTTTTTAATAAGGGAAGGTGAAGAGAAGTTTAATTTATATAGTCGATTATAAATGATTTCGATTGAATTGAAGTATTAGTTGATTGATTTATTGCACTAGGTATAATCTACTTATGTTGATGGCTTCTTTTTGGGTGCTTTTAGGGTATTGTATTAAGTATTCGTTCATTCGCTCTTACTTGATATGTTTCACTTTTAAAGAGTTATTTTAACTAGTTTTAAATTTGAAGTTAGTTTGAATTAGATTAATTTAATAATTATATAATCATAAATTATACGAAAAGTATTATAAAATGTGCTTTAAAATATAACTATTTCAATATTATTTTTAGAACGTTGATAAAAAATTAAATAATTTATTTCTCGAAAAAACAAAATATGACAAATAAGCTATATAGAAAGAAGTTTGTCAAAGAGGCAACCTAAATGTTTACTATTCCTGTTGTTGCATGTTAAAGGTTGTTAATGGTTTAGGGGCGTTTAAATTGACTTATTTTAAGTATTTTAGGTTAAAATAATTTTTAAATATTTTTGAAGTGCTTGAATAAATTAAAAAATATTTATAAGCTCTAAGTTTTAAGTTAAAGTAATAAAAATAAATTAAAAAAGATGACTTATACGTTAAAAACTAAATTCAATTTAAATAGTCTCTTATCATTTTCTTGTGTTGTATAATATCATTGTTTATTTACCGAAAAGAAGAACTTACAATAAATTATATTTTTACCATTTTAGACATGATTGATAATATGAACTCTTTTTTATGCGCTATAAAATTTTCCATTATTTATTTATTAAAAGTAAAAAATCCACTTACCTCATCAAATTTGTAACAAAATTATATTTTTGCCATTTTTAAACATATGATTATAATATGGACTCCTTTTGGTGCTATAATGTTTTACCATTATTTATTTATTAAAAAAAACAGAATTTCACTTACCTCATGAAATTTAGTAACAAAATTATACTTTTACTATTTCTAAAATATAATTAAAATATGGACTCCTTTTTGAGCTATAATATTTGCCATTATTTATTTCTACAAAAAAAACTAGCTTACCTTATGAAATTTGGTAACAAATTTTTTTTCTTTCTATTTTCTAACATATGATTATAATAATGTTGACTTCTACATTTGGTAAGAACCAAGTTTACCACTATTTAAAGGGGTTTTTCATCTTGTAAATAAAATCAAGTGATATAGCAAATTAAAATAAATTAAACTTTTTTATTCTTATTTTGCTGCAAATTTTCACCCAATGGCTACTCCCGATCATGACATTGAAAAGTGAGTTTCTTTTTTATTTTCCTCCTCTTATTATAAAGTAATAGAAATTAGTAACAAAATACATCGATCTCTCTCTAATAAACTTGTATCTAGCAAGGAATATTTTATAATCAATGCATTATTAAAATAGAATTATCAAATTCATTTTATTATTTTAGCAACAAAAATTGCATACCCTTAAATATTATTTTGTGTGAATTATATTATTAGAGATAATCTTATGAATCTTTTATGGTGCTCAGATCTCTTAAGGAGGTCACAGAGGAATTCTCAAAACTTAAGCTTGAAAGTGAAAAGTTGGAAAATCATAAATTGAAGGAAGAAATTTGCTCTTCTTGCTTTAACAAGGAGATGCGTGAGCTTGATGTCCAATTGGAAATAGCGGTCAGTATTATATTATCGATATATATTATTTAAATTTTTTAAATTATTGATTTTATGACTTTTTCTTCATCTCTTTTTTTTTTGTAGAAAAAAAAGTTGTCTCACCTTTCTCTTCAAATTTGGTGGAGTGCAGTACAAAAGAGGGACTTGGAAAAATAAAGTATTTGAAGATATCTTTATAAGAACAATTTTACTTTGATAATTAAGTTGAATAAATTCTAGTGGTACTTTAGTGATCATTTCTGATTTATAATGTATTGTCATTTTATCTTTATCTCAATGAAATCTATTTATTGTTTTCTTGAAATTATTGTGTATTTTTAATTTAAAAATAAAAAATGAAAATGCAAAAAAAAAAAAAATGATGATATAAAATGCATTATATCATAGAATGTTAAGAACAAAACAATAGATGCTTGTTTGAGCACATATAACTATCAAAATAAATAAATATAAAATTAGTAAACACAATTTTTTTGATAATTTTTTTTTCCATATAAATATTTATATCAAAACAATAAATACATTAAATGTGTCCACGTATAACTGTCACTAAATTATGATTATTTAATTAATATATTTATTTATAAATTACTTAATTATAATAATTATATTAAACTAACATATGCGTCAAAAAAGCACAAAGTTATTTGGTTATTGATGAAAAATAAATCAATTAATCATGGTATTTTATTACTTAACAAAAGAAATAATTAAACATCTTCGTCCTTTTTTAAAATAAATAAATAATATTAAGCCATTACCTTGCTTGTTAATTCAAACATCTTCGTATTTTATTACTCCTTTTGTTCGATAGTAGTTGATCATTTTACTAAAAGTAGTTATCCCATATTAATATCTAATTTACTAAGTCAAAAGATCATTAATTAATTTTTTTCTATATTAATTACTCTTGCAATAATTTTTTTTAAAAGTGTTCACATTTATTTGTAAAATTCTCAACAAATTTTTTAAAAAGCGAACGAGTAAAAGTTATCTTCTTATTTATGATTTCTCAATATACGTGTAAAGACATAATCAACTAACATAAACAGATGGAGTAATAAACAAGTTAAAATTCAAGCCTTTATATATTTTGGGACAATTATATATTAAAATTGGTTTTTCTTTCTATTTATTAATAACAAAAGTCGCAATGATATGTTCATTATATTATTTCTCTGTTCTTCTTTTTTATTTAGTTTTTATGTTTCACTTGATGCCTCTTAAATTTAATTAAATTTCTTTAATATTTTTTAAAAAAATCGAATTACAGTGTTAGGTGATTGATTTATTGCATTAGGTATGTTTTACATGATTAATTAAAGGTTTTATTAATTAGGCTTCTTTTTGGGTACTCTTTGTGTATGGTATTTAGTATTTTCTCACTCGTTTTTACTTGACGTATTTTATTTTCTATTTAGAGTTAATTTAAATTAGATTAATTTTAACATTTTAAAATTAATTCTTAGATACTCAAAAAAACTATATGAAAAATACTATAAAATGTGATTAAAAAATATAATTATTCTCATAGTATTTTTAAAATATTGATCAAAATTTACATAATTTAACTCTTGAAAAATAAAATAACGAAGGAAATGCTATATAGAAAGAAGTTTGTCAAAAGAGGCAACCTAAATGTTAACTATTGTTGTGTAGGACCGGTTTGAATTGAATTATTTTAAGTGGTTTTAGTTAAAATAATTTTTAAATACTTTTGAAGTGTTTAAAAATATATATTTATTATCACATAGTTTTAAATTAAAGTGATAAAAATTAATCAAAATTATAACTTGTACGTCAAAAACTAAAATTCAATCCAAATAGTTTCTTATCCTTTTCTATGTGCTATATTTACCATTGTTTATTTACCAATAAAAAAAAATTACTTACCTCATGAAATTTAGCAACAAAAATTATACTTTTACCATTTATAGGCATGTGATTATGATAATATGGGCTCCTTTTTTCATGTGATATAATATTTACCATTGTTTATTTACCAAAATTAAAAATCTCACCTACCACATGAAATTTAGTAACAAAATTATATCTTTACCATTTTTAACATATGATTATAAAATGGACTTCTTTTTTTTCTATAATGTTAACCATTATTTTTTTATTAAAAACAAAAACAAAATCTCACTTACTTCATGAAACTTAATAACAAAATTATATCTTTACCATTTTTAAACATATGATTATAATATGGACTTTTTTTTTCCTATAATGTTTACCATTAATTTTTTTTATCATAAATAAAATCTCACTTACTTCATGAAATTTAGTAACAAAATTATATCTTTATCATTTTTAAACATATGATTATAATATGGACTTTTTTTTCCTATAATGTTTACCATTAATTTTTTATCAAAAATAAAATCTCACTTACTTCATGAAATTTAGTAACAAAATTATACTTATACCATTTCTAAACAATATATTGTAATAATATGGACTCATTTTTTATATGCTATAATATTTATCAAAAAAAAAAAATAATCTAGCTTACCTTGTCACAAAATTAATTTTTTTTACCATTTTATAACATTTGACTATAATAATATATTAACTTCTACACTTGGTAAGTTGGTAAGAACCAAGTTCACCACTATTTAAAGGGCTTTTTCATCTTGTGAATATCATAATTAAAATAAATTAAACTTTTTTAGTCTTATTTTAATTCAAATTTCTACCCAATGGCTTCAACTGATAATGACTTTGAAAAGTGAGTTTATTATTTTTGTTAGTCTTATTTATATGCCATTAAATATTATTTTGTGTGTTAGTATATTAGATAACTATTTATTCTATAATTTTATGAGATTTTTATGGTGCTTAAATTTCGTAGGGAGATTCAGGAGGAATTTCAAAAAATTACGCTTGAAATTGATACGTTGAATAATAACATGATGAAGGGAATACTTTGCTCTTCTTGCTATGTCAAGTATATGCGTGAGGAGAATGCCAAGTTGAGAATACTGGTTAGTATTATATTATTGATGTATATAGTTTAAATTCTTTAAATTATTGACTTTATGTATTTCTTTTTTTTTTTTTTTTTTGGCAGCATGAAAAATGGTGTATAGTTTTGATCGAAAAAGCGATGGATATATGAAGAGTATTTGGGCCTTAAAAGAAAAAACTTTTGAAGATCTCTCTATAAGGACAATTTTACTTTGATAATTAAGTTCAATAAATTTTAGTTGTACTTTAGTGCTCATTTTCTGATTTATAATGTGTTATCATTTTAATTTATATTAATGAAATTCATTACTTTATAATTGTCATTTTATTCTTAATAAAATGATTTGTAGTCCGATAGTTGATCAAGAGGTTTTAGACCACTAATTTCAAAAAAAAGTAAAAAAATCCTTGAAATTTTTGTCAATAGCCGAATGATATCACATAAATTAAGACATAGAGAGTAATTTTTTTTCCAGTCCCCTAAGGTTATACAATCTACGAGATGCCTGAATGAACTTAAAACTTATGGCTTATACGCCCAAAATCATAAACTAAGATATCTAACTTACGTTTTTAACTTCTTTTGTTATTTTGACTTAAAAACGAGAGCTTAAAACTCTTTTTTTTAATTGTATTAAAACACTACCAAATCGTTTAAAAGCTATTTTGCGTTAAAAAAGTACTTAAAATAAGTGAACCCGAACAAGCTCTAAATGGAAAAGATGCAACTTAACTTTGAAGTGAAGAATAACAAAGGAAAATAAAGGCAAAAAGTACAATACAAAAGAAGAAGCAATATGCTTATCCACAATACAATATTCTCTTTTTTTTTTCCTCCCAAAGCTAAAGGCATTAAAGTTAAGTAACAATTGCATGATATACAAGTAACTTTGATGAACATGGACAAAAACATAAATGACATCAAAATCTTTGTTTTTTTAACAATAAAGCAACAACATTCCACATGGACTACCTCCAAATTATTTACATCAACAAAGTAGCAAAATCAAAGCAACATCCATCAAAGCTTGTCTCTTTGATGTTTTCACTATGTACATATTGTGCTAAAGTAAAAGAAAGAAAAATATAGCAAAAACTAAAAGTGGATAGAACATAAGGCAACCTCTATCCTCCCTTTTGCTTTTGAGTATCTGCCTTGTGAAAGAAACAACAAAAAAGGTAAACAATGGTTCTTAAAGAACATAAAAGAAGAGCAAAGCAATTACAAGTGATGATAGCATCAAGTGTTCCACTTTAAGCGCGAAGCTGGACTAGACTCAACGATTAGTTTCTTGTATGAAT
Organism: Solanum sitiens; assembly: GCA_016801875.1. Taxonomy (NCBI): domain Eukaryota; kingdom Viridiplantae; phylum Streptophyta; class Magnoliopsida; order Solanales; family Solanaceae; genus Solanum; species Solanum sitiens. The sequence goes on along the minus strand of JABWTJ010000031.1, from coordinate 1,705,083 downwards.
TATACAGCCTTATCAATGATTAACCGGAGCATAGTAGACACTCGGTTTTGGTCACTGCACCTAGAAAGCATGTCCAAGTAATGCATGGCATCTGGAGGGAGGAGGCCTTCCATAAAGAAACGAAACAGATGAGAGTGTGTCCCGTGCATGACATCCAGACACTGGTCTAGGACTTTATCCTGTTGTGCTTTACTCAGTTCAGCCGCCTCCATCAGTGGTAGTAGATTCTTCTCCTCTTGTTCGAAGTGTTTCTTGCTATGCTCCTGCATTAGATAGCCACATTTCAGAAGGATTTGGTGGACTAACATCTATCGGAATCCTGACAAGTGATGTTAGAATGAATGCAGAATGTACGTTACCTTTAAGGTTTTGAGTCGAGTAGAGAGGTTGCAGAGGGCATCTTGGTAGGCAGGATGCCCTGAATCAAGAACTCCTATAGATTTGATATCTTCTTTAATACCATTCATCATAGGAAGGTCCCTTGCATGCTCCTCATTTGCAGCTTTAGACAGTCCTGAATTATAGCCCACTAAAGGTCAATATATCGCGGCAAAACAACAGATTACCAGATCAGCATGCATTCGGAGAATCAACTAACGTCAGACACACTAAGTACTAAAGCAAGAACATAGCCCCCTAAAAGTAAATTAATAAGCTAAACGTTCTTGTTGATCAGTCGCTGACTATCCTCGAAAATCTGTCTCTCTTTCAGTTCAACACCCCCCATCCTCACTTGGAGTTCTGATTCTGTTCAAACATACATTAGAGTAACAGTTCCACCATGAAGATAAATCAATCTAATAAAATGCTTTTGTTTTGTATTTAACCTTTCTGAATCCATTGAGGATCAATCGATCTTGTAAGTTAGTACCAACTAAATTTATTGCAAAAGCTGCTATATTTGACTCTGTCGTTGTAACCCCGTTTCCATTTCCAAATATCTTTCTTAAAACAGGCACATCATAGAAAGAATTAATCATAATTCATAGCACAGAGACATTTTTCAAGCATAAGGTCACAAGCTCGAATAAAGGAGAAGACTTGTGGTTGCTTTATGAGCTAAAACTAGTCTACTTAAACTAGCTAATCCTCTAAGTATTGAGCCAAAAAATTCAATAAGTCCCAAACAAGCCCCACACACAGGAATAAACACCAATACAATCCAACAACCAGCAGTACATAACTCAATATTTCTGCGCGTCCAACTACAGATAACAAACAACAACATACACAATGTAAGCGCACAAGTAGGATTTGGGGAGGGTGGAGTAGAGTGTAAGCAGACCTCACTCCTACCTTGGGAGGTAGTTTGATTGTTTCCAATAACGGAAACGAAGAAATCATGGCAAAATGCATAATAAAGCATTCTAAAGTAGCTGAAATGGAACAATAAAAACCACAAGAGAAACATTAAAACTACTAATATGGAAGGATAAGCAACACAACGCACTGCTACGTACAGGCATAGTTGATTGACTGATAAAAAGCTTTACTTGATTCACAGTTAATCAATGGAGCTAAGCTAACAAACAAATTATCTTCACAAAATGGCATATGCTCAGCAATCTGATAAAACAAAATTTACCTCTATCAGCTTTTTCCAAGATTTGAAAGACAACTCTTTCTTCCATTTGAGCATGTTCAAGCATTAGCTCCAGCAACTGTGAATAACCTCTAGCAAACTTCCTCACCTCCATTCGTGGAGTCCCCATCGCTGGATCACCTCGTGCTTTACCTCCACGCGCCGCCAAGTCCTCCGCCCACCTCCCCATTCTCTCCAAATGCCACATTATACTCCTATGCTGCAAAATAACCAACCACACAACAAACGGCGTCGTTTCATCATACCACCCACCAATACTCCCCGTCAACAGCTTCGGCTCCGGAAACTTCAAATCCAAGTAACGCAGCACGGAATCAACAGACCCAGTAACGGAATCCGATTTATACTCCACCGCCGGCGATTGGTGGGTATCAGAGGGGACAAAATTGACTGTCACCGGCTTGTAAAGCAGAGCACATCGAATATAATAGGTCGTAACACTATTCGGATTTCCGTACAGCTTCACTGCCGGATATTTCTTCAGCACATCGGCCGGCGCAATCTCCGATGCCGACTTTCTCGATACCCCTAAACAATTCCCCATTTACCCAAATCGCATAAAAATCAAAACACAACTATCTCAACACAAAAAAACAACAACTGGGTTTTCGATTCTTCTCTTGAAATGATGAAAAAAAAACATGGGTTTTTCTGGGTTTTTGGAATTAAGCAATATTATATTCCCACGTTTACACAAAACGAAGAAATACAGAGATTCCTTAACCACTTGAGAACGAAAAAGAAGAAGAAGAAGAGTTAAATGGAAGAAATTCACAAGGGACACAATGAAAACAGAGGAAGTTTACGACTATACGGTACCCATTAACCCCAAAAAAAAAAGTGAAAGGAAAAAATCTAGATCAAGCTTAAACGTGCATAGTAATGGAGGAAATACAGAGTATTATGTATTGATTATTGAATTTTCTTTGAGTTTTTAGGGTATGGGGATGTGTGCAGAGTGAGAAAATTGAGTATTATTATACTGTGTGATTCAACAATGGCAGGTTGATGAAGAAGATAAAGAGTTACAGAACGAGAAATTAGGTGCCAATTGGAGAGACGCTCCTTTGGGACCGGACGGCTCTGTTTTGTTTAGTGATTCAGCTTAACGTCTTTTATTTTGACTTAAACTGAATTTCCTTTAATTAGTAAAGGGTCGGTTAAAATGGAATTTTGATTGAGTTGAGTTAAGTTATAATATGCTATCTAAAAGATAACGAGCGGGTTCATCGGAGTTTTCTTTTGATTAGATGAGGTTTTATGAATTTACGCCTCAAGATAGTCGAAAATGAAATTTCGTTTAATTAGTAAAGGGTTGGTTAAAATGGAATTTTAGTTCAGTTGGGCTAGGTTAGTATGGTTGTCGATCGATCTAGCTAAGATTACTCAGGATGGGATAATCTTTCAAATGTTGATTAAGTGTGGAGAATATAGGTTGTTTAAGAAGAGAGAGCCGGACTTTCTTGACAAAAAAATATATATGATATATATAAAGTATTTTTAAATATTTTTTTAATATATAAAATAGATTAAATTAGTGATTAATGGAGTTATAAATTAACTAACATGGGGGGTTTAATTTGATCACGATAGACTATGTTTGATGGTTCGATATTCCCTTATTTATATTATAAATTAGTGGTTTATTTTTCTCATGCAAAAGAACAAATTTACTAATTTATCACTAGAGATTTTTATTTTTATTTTTGGAATTTTATAAATTTATTTACTCTTTTAAAAAGAACTAATTTAAAGATAAAAATTACTTATTTTTGTAAATTGACAATAATATAAAATAATTTTCTTAATAATATGGACACATAATATGAAACGGAGGAATAATATACTATTGAGTTTCCCCCCAAATAAAACCATATCAAATAATCCAACTAGTAAATACTCATTCATCCTTAATTAAGATGTATCGAATTTGAGTCCCCATAATATGTAGTCAGAGAATACGCTACTCTCAATCTGAAATTTCTCAATACGAATCGAAAACTAATTAAGCTCCTATATGATTACCAAACACAGAAGGATAAACCAAAGAAAAATCATATCAAGTGCATTCAAACAAATAGGTTGGTAAACATAAATAAATAAAGACCTAAAAAATAAATGAGCATATTAAATGCATAATTATGGAGAGTAGGAGACAGCAGCAAAAATTTACTCAACAAGCTTCTTCTTCAAAGTTTTTTTGGTGGCAATAATATCATGTATTTATGACAATAAATTTATACATGTCTTTTTATTATTAATAAAGATAAATATAAACTTAGCAAATTAAGTATTTAGGTTATTGGTATTTCTATCAATGGTTGATAATGTAAAGTGTTAAAAAATATTATAACTAGAATTATATGAGTCTAAATAGAACATAAAATGTATATATATGGATGGTAAGAATTAGTTTATACATTTTGTGGTATAATCTATATTTGGATTAAGGTGGAATTAATTGTTGTGGTTGTTGTTTTCTCTAGGCTTTTATCTATTAATCCAAATTATAATTTATAGTAATATATGATTTGTTATTGTCTTTTGAGTTTGTAATATATGATGAGACATGTGGTTAATTACTAAACATGATGTAACGTTTTAGATCTATATTCACAAGAAAGACTAATAAAATTAAGCGGGTGATTAATTTACAAATTTGAAATTAAATCATGTTTAAAAAGGTTGATAATGATATACTACAATATATTTATTATTATATAATAAGTACTTAAATGGTTTGAAATCATTGATGGGACATTGCACTTTGTCTCCATGGTTTGAATTAGTTAAATATATGATACATATATATATAAGTCAGCGTTAATACACGATAGACTGTAAGCATTAGTTATACACATCATAAAAAAAAATATATTAAATAGAATATTATTAATATACGAAGTTAATACGTGTGCTATTTTTATTAATACACTCTATCAAACGATTTTATATGTATATATATTAATGTACGTCCACATCATGGCCAAAAAGAATAAGAAAAGAAAAAGAATTATAACATAGTTTCCAAATGAATAAATAATAATGCATAAGAGTGACAATTCCTAAACTTTATTTTGTTGAGTTTGTTAAGAAATGATTATTATGTGTGATGAAAGTATGTTGATTACGCATTCCAAATAATCATGGCATTGTGGATTATGGTTTTTAATAATTGATTGCTACATAGCTCAATCATAGAGTATATATCAAATAAAAAATCAATTACACTAGTTTCTTACATTAAAATCATATCAGGTAATCATGAAAGTTAAAATATAGTGGATTATGAATTAAGATATGCTTGATATATATATCAGTTTAATATAAATTTTGAATTTGGAGTAAATATTTATCATCAATATCGTATATTTCACATCTTATTTTATTTAAAGTATATATGGCTTCATGAATATCTGAACTCCAATAATTATTTTTAAAATTCGAGTCGATAAATATTTAAACCCCATGAATCATGATTAATGGAGTTTCCACTAATGTTTTGAATGCCTATACAAAGTTTCAAACTCGAATATATATCTATTTCATTGTCACATTTCGATCGATGACTAAATATTAATCGATCCGAAATATTTTTTTTACAAATAACCGTTGTAGGAGCGCCCTCTAAGCCCATCTTCCACTATGCAATAATGGAACAACAATAATATGGTGCAAATTATCAAGATAATGGATGGAAGAAAAATGTTGGATTTAGTTATGATTTACTTTTTCAAAAAATATGAATAATAAAGAACTACTTTAAAGATTTGAAAGAAAAAAAATATTGGTGGATAATACAGATAAGATATAAATTAATATACTATTAATAAAGATTATTTTTTAAAATAAGATTTTGTATTGTCAAAGCATATGCAAAACTTAATGAAATTGAACATGCAACTAGATCTTATGAATGGATCTTAGACTTACCTAAATAATTTATATCGAAAAATCAAATACTTATCTTACATAAATTAAAAGAGATAAGAATTTAGATTAAAATAGTAAATAAGGACCAAGCAAACATACATGTATGACAAAATCAATTAATTCAAAAGAATATTAAGTCGAGCTCCACTATGAATGTCAAATATTGAGTGAAAAAAATTAATATATAAATCGAGATATCGATCAATCGAGAAATGGTAATTCACAAGGCGAGGGCCCGTTAAAAGCCCATTTCCAGTCTCGGCCCATTAAGGAATGTTGGGTAAGTTTTAAAATGTAACCTATGATTGATTTTGACAAATAGCCACTTTAAGCCTTAAGGGGGTAATGGAATACAAGTCCCTATTTTATAACACTTGCCACATTTTAAATAGTAAAAGATATTTCGTTAATACGATTATTTTTCTTTACAAAAAGAGTTTCTTCTTCTTCTCGAATTCCATAAGACTATAAAGAATTTTTTTGATAAAAATTGAATCTAATAAAATGTGTCAATATTATAACAAAATCTGCATCAATATTGATCAATTTTTTTTAAAATTTCTTACTCCGTATACGATATTCATATTAAAATTTAATTAATTTAAATTCACGCCAAAAAATCTGACATCAAAGAATAAAAAATACTATAAAAAAAAAGCAATTTCATATTAAGACGGCTCGAATCCGGAACCTCTCAATATAGTAAAAATTACCAACCTAACTCTCCGTTGGTTTTGGCCACAAATAAAAAGCGGACTGAAGTTAAACTTTTTTTCAGTCTCGACTGCGCAGCAAAAGTACAAAATTTCTCCCATTTTTCATCTTCATCTTCTCCGGCAGTGAGCAAAAGGTAAAACTCTCAAGGATGAGCAGGTCGGGTCAACCTCCGGATCTCAAAAAGTATGTTATACCTCTCATCGAGCTTAGCTTCTGAGTTTCATATTTTTTTCCCTTTTTTTTTCGATGTGTATATGAAGATTTCTTATATGTTTTCCATTTTTGGTTTTGTTTTCTACAGGTATATGGACAAGCAGCTTCAAAGTAAGTTAGCAATGCTTTATGTTTCTATGTTTTTTTTTTAATTGCTTTCTGTGGTTGGTTAATTTGTTTTTGCTGCAATTTTCTTAGGGTTTATAAGGTTTATTAGTTAGTAATACTGTATGCTTGTACGTTTTTGTGCTTTATGTGGAGGGTTGATTTGGTTTTGCTGCAATTTGTTTAGGGTTTAAGTGTCTTTTGTAAGGAATTTAGGGTTTATCAGTTAGTAATGCTTTGCGCCTCAGGGTGTGTGGCTTAGTGATTAATGAAGTGGTTGAGAGTCATGAGGTCTATGGTTTAAATTCCAGCAGAGACAAAAAACACTAGGTAATCCCTATCATTTGTTGTTACTGAGTACTTGTTGCTGATGGGAGGTGGTAGGTATGCCGTGGAATTATCACCGTCATAAAAAATAGATAAATCAGCTAGTACTGCTTAGTTTGTTTTTGCTGCAACAGTTTAGGGTTTAAGAATTTATTTTTGTGTGCTTTCTGTATTCTTCCACTGCTTACATTTTTTCGTGCAAAATTGCTTGTTATGAGAGTCTGTTAGTGATTTTTATCTAGGTTCAAAGGTAAAGGAAGTTGTGTTTGCTGGCAAGTGATAAATTCTCGTCCGCTTCCACATGATCAACAGAGAAAATTAAGTTCGCCAAGTAATGCATAACCAGCCAGAATCAAAGATTGTTAGACTGTTAAGAGCTCAAACAATTTTGACCTTATACTCTTGCTCTGACGTTATCATAGTATCATTTACCATGCTCTCTGTATTTCCCATCTGTCATCACATCCCTGTTTTATATTTCCTTTTAATGCAAAAGGCTCAAGTCTGAGCGGCTTAAACTGCAATTTTACAGTACCTCCTGGTCATCATGCAACTCAAAACCTTTTCATGAATGTTTCTTTTGTCATTGCATGCTTTTGCTGCAGCAATTTCTTTTGCAATGTGTGGGGTTAAAAAGAACTTGAGTGTGTGTTTGTGCAACTTTTTTCCAAGCATAGATGCCCCTAGACTTGAACAACTCCTTTTTGTTTTTTCGGTAAATAAGCAGTTTTACTACCAAAGTGAACATTGCATATCAAAAATCCCTAGAGCTAGACATCCCCAGCCTGGTAAAGCATCTAACACTATGGAAGCATCCTACTATCCTTCAAAATCGAGGAATGTTCAGTATAGCAGCCTAAGGATAGTAATATTTCAACTAAGCCAGTATTCTAGATAGCCTTGCTTTCGTTACTCCTCTACTGTAAATATCCTGGACTATCATTCTAGAGAGAGCTTCAGGACTCTGCTTTTTGATTGGAAGATTCACAGGTTTCCTTTCTAGCCATATGTAATATACTCCTGCTGCTAGTATCATCAGCGTAAACTTCAGCTTGTGCATCCTTACCTTTGCAGTTAGTACTTGCCATCCCTTGCCATCCCTTGCCAGCCAACTTCCTCAAAGTTTTAATAAGCTTTAATGATTTTATGGACCACCCAAGAAGCTTTATTTGGTTGCACACCCCATTATGTACCTTGCTTCCCATAATAAATATGTACACACTGTATCCATAATCTGTCTCTCTTATGGTATAAGTTCCAGAACATTTTGCAAATGGCAGCCATGTTACATGCTAGCAGATCAAGTATATTCAGCCTTCCAGCTGATTTTAGACAGTATAATTTGTCCCAGGAAATCAGTGCTTTCCTTTTATGTCTCTATCCCTCCTGTCCATAAGAGAATCTCCTACAACACCTTCAATACATAGCTAAAACAAAGGGGGAATAAATCTCTTGCATTAACCTTGCGTGCTGGACTGCATAGAATTTTTTTGAAGTGCAGTCTGAATGAAGGTGTTTTCTTTTAGAAAAAACCGCTATAGATAGCGTTTTCTTAGTCAGATAGAGCATTAATATCCACGGTCTCATTTTATAATTTTACATTCCTCTGTTAATTGCCGTTTTGAGGTTGCTATCGCACTTGAGTAATAATGCTGTTTATCTTTCGCAGTCAAGTTGAATGCAAACCGCTTAGTCACTGGAACTCTTCGTGGGTTTGATCAGTTCATGAATTTGGTCATTGACAACACAGTGGAAGTTAATGGCAATGATAAGAATGAAATTGGCATGGTGGTGAGTTTCTTATTCTATCCTCCTCTCTCCCTTTACCCTTGTTCTTTCACTCTGGTTGTTTGGATCTTACAGCTGTGAATATGATAGCTAATATCGCGGCAAAATTTCTCTTTCAGGTGATTCGCGGGAACAGCGTGGTGACAATTGAAGCATTGGAGCCTGTCGCTAGACCACAGCAGTAGCTCTAACGGATCGTTGTTTATGCCCCAGATGCTGCTGCTGCTTGTTTAAAGGAACCTTAGGGAACATAAGTTTGTACCGTCAGGATTCAGTATTCGACTTGATAACAGTTAACTTGACAATGGATTTCTGTTTTAAATTTGATCATCAATTCTCTCTATTCAATCAGTACACTATGTACTGAATGCAGTTTGAATGTGTTCCTGTTTCTTTTTCCTACTAAAAGGTGCACAGTGTGATGTTTACTTTATATACTCTTGAGGTAAAAAACACTTCCTCATTCCGTCATTTGAGTTTGTCACACTAGGCTTGCTTTACATCTCCTTGCGAGTTATTGCATATGAACGAGTTTGCTCAGTGCACACTCTATCCAAATGGAAGGTCACACTAGGCTTGCTTTACATCTCCTTGGGAGTTATTGCATATGAGCGAGTTTGCTCAGTTCAGTGCACACTCTATCCAAATGATAACGTCTGCGAGTTTCTGTGTTCAAATAAATATCATCTCTATAGAATGATGCTACTAGAGAGACGTACACAGACTGCTCATTGGGTAGAAGTTCATCTTTTTATTTTATCATTAAGACTTAATTAGATTAGGTTAGATTAGGATTAAACAACCTAAAGATAGGGTCTTGGGATGTTTTTGTGTCTTGAAATTTGATATTATTACAATTGTTTTTTTTATATCTTATTTAAATAAATTTCAGATAAATAGAAATTTATCTTAAAAACAATGTAAATTATAAGAGTGAGTGGTGTTAAGAGACAGTGCAGTGGTGGAAAGATAGAAAAGAGGAACAAATTAAACAAATAATTAAAACTCATCATTAGGGGTAAGGGTTAAATTTGCCTTTGAATTATGCAAAATGTTCAAGTATCCCAAGTTTAAAATAATTATTTTTTAATTATTTCACATTTAACATTATAAATATTAAGCTTCTATTGTTTATTCTAAAATATGGATAAATTTATTTATTTCGCATAGTTTAAGGATAAATTTGACGCTTAGTAACATTGACTGCATATTTGACCCCAACCATTAACAACAAACGAAAAATATATTCCCTTCCATATAATTAAGGAGCAAATTTAATTCTTTTTCCTAATTTCTATAATATTCAAACAATGCATGATTATTAAATTAGTTAATCCTAGTCAACGTCACTAGGTTATGGACTGGTGACTTAATTAGTCAAAGGTCATGTTAAGAAAATTACTGATTAGTGTGTAAAATTAGAATGCTATGCTTTTTTAATGTCAAAGTCTACTATAATTATATGTTATTTTTAGGAAAATTATACACTTAACAAAAATGGAATATTTTTTTTTCCCTTCTCAATATTTATATTTATAAATTCTCCTTGTTTGAATACTATAAATTGTAACATTGTCCCCACAAGTGAGAGTCAAAATTAAAGCATGAATGATCCAAAAGAGTTTACTTTTAGAGTTTTCATAGAAGAGTTGAATGCTCAAGAACAAGAGTTCCTTAAGAAACAAAGGTTTATGCAACTTGTTAATGATATTGATCCCTCTTTGCAAAATCCTCCTAGGGTTAATCGTAGGGTGAAAATGATGATCGATGAGACACCTGATAGGTAATCACTTAATTTTATTTCGAGTTTATATATCTTTATTGACATGTTTTTATAGTCATCAAAATGTAATTGTATACATATGCTTAAGATCATACGTTGCATGGATACTCTTTTTTATGTGTTCTTTGATATTGTATCTGTTAAACATCGTCATATAAAATGAAACAGAGCGCGCGTTAGTTTATTTCTTCTATAATTTAATCTATTGTTTCCAAATGTTGTTTTTCAATTGATGCAGGAAAAGGAAGGACAATCACTTTGGTATGGGAGGTTCATCAAAATTCCCAAAAATAGGAAGTTGAGGCATTGATAGGATTATATTTTAAAGTATTTAGGTCTCAAAATTTTGTTTATGACAATTTTTATTAATCTTTGTATTAATTGGATTTGTCTATGAACTACATATATGTATGCATTTACAGTTTCATTTTAAAGATTTATAAATATTTAGTCTCTTATGACCTTTGTTATTTTTAAAATTATTTATGCATCTCCGTGATCCAATTTGTCTACATTAGATTTACTCGTTAATAGTTGAACAAATTTAATAGATTCGTCGTCGAAAACAACTTACTATAATTTTGAGTTAATCTTCAAAATGATGCATGTCACTAAAAAAAAATAGGCTTGTATTGCTGCATTTTTCATAGTTGGTTAACGATAATTTGATAGTAAATTAAGTAATTATATTTATATCATTTGACATATAAAATACTTGACTTAGAGTTCAGTTTCATACTTTCATTTCTGGTGTCTCAACCTCTCGGTTATTCTACGTGACAGTTGTTTGTTTCTGAGCAAAAAATTGTCAACTCATTTGCATAGTTTATTTGGTTTGTCACTTTATTTCTAAGTATTTTTCAATGATTCTTTTTTATCATATCTTAACAATTATTTACCGATAACCAAACTGATAACAATTATTCTCTTAATGATTCTATAACAATTTAACATATTTACCCACTATTAACCGATAAATCGAACGATAAACAGGCAGCCCTAAGATTATATCTCGGGCGACATATAATATTATTTTCACTAAAAACAGGCAGCTCTAGGATTATAGCTCTTCAAGTCAAACATATATGAATTTTACTGTCAAATCAAGTATTTTTACTTCTTACTGTTTTTTGAATTAAAGTAGAATAAATATTTTTGGATTAAAAAAATCAGTTTAGAAAAAAAAAAGTGTTTTATCTAGAACATGATATATTTGCTTTATTAGGTAACAATAAGGACATATTTTGGATCAAATTATTGAAGGCGATGACATTTTACGATTTTAGAATCAAACTATCAACTGAGAACATTTTTAGTCATTTCACATAATTTAAGTTTTTTTAAATACTTTTTACGTGACATGTGATATTACCGGGTGCTAAGATCTTACGTTTAAAATAAGAACAAATTTATTTTATTTTGCATAATTTGGGGATAAATTTAACTCCGACTAATAATTATAAAAATAATATATTTGACCTCAACTATTAATGAAAGGTAAAATATGTTACATTTGTCATAGTTTAAAAACAAATATGACCCTTTACGCTAATTTCTATAATATTTAAATTAAACAACATATGAATATTAGGATTTATTAAAATTTGTTCATTAAAATAGTCAATCTAGTCATTTTTTCTATAATATTTAAACAACATATAATGAATATTATTTATTAAAATTCCTTAAAATAGTGAATCTAGTCAATACCACTAGATTATGGTGATTCTATTAGTCAAAGTCAATTAAGGTAATTACTAATTGGTGTGTAATACTTTTTTTTTTCTTCTTTTGATATTATAATTAAAAAAAAAAACGAAAATCATACTATAGAGCAAGTTGTATATTATATTATATGTTCCTTCTAATTTTCAAATGATTACTTGTCCCTAAGTAGTCAATACTTAACCAAATTATAATTTTGCTAATTTCATTTAATTTAATTTGCTTCAAAAAACCACTTTTTACTCTCTCCAAGTACAAACAAAAAAACAAAAAATTCAAATGCAAATTCCCCTTGACCCCCACCCCCCTCATTTCCCCCTATATATACACACACTACAAATTGTAAAATCATCATCAAATTATTTTATTTTCATAATTTAGGGTCAAAATTAAGCCATGGATGAACCAAAAACATTTACTTTTAGAGAGTTCATTGTTGAGTTGGATGCTCAAGAACAAGATTTCTTTAGCAAATTAAGGGCTAATCAATCTCTTAATGAAAATCCTCCTACTCCTAATGATGATCCTAAGGTGAAAAGGGTGATTGATGAGAAACCTAACAGGTAATCACTGATCTTTGTTTTATACGTTATTGTTTTCTTTTTTTTGCTATACGTAACAACCAGAATAACGCTTTTCTATGTTTGAAAATTCTGTAACATGTTTAAAATCGCAAGATGTAAGAATATTCTTGATAGATGCAAAAAAATTGTTTTCTCTCTTTTTGATTTCGTATGATCTATCAAACATCGTCATATATAATTAAATTACAAATGTTAGATTTTCTATTGATGTAGGAAAAGGAAGGTCATTAAATTTGAGGTGGAAGATTCATCAAAGGTACTTGGCAATGATAAGTGAAGTGGAAACATTGATGTGATTGAATTTGGCAAAGTGTTTAGGTTTCAAATTAAAATTTTAGTTTGTGATAATTTTTATTAATCTTGTATTAATAGGATTTGTCCATGAATTAAATGTATGTTTTTGTAATTTCCTATAATAAAGATATATAAATGGTTCAGTTTCTTATGTATCACCTTTGTTCCTTTATTGAATTATTTTTGCATTTTACTAACTAAATCGGTCTACATTAGATTTACTTGTTAATAGTTGATTGAATTCGATAGATTCGTCCTCAAAAATAATTTATAATGATTTTAAGTGAATTTTTGAGATGATGTATATTGCTGCATTTAAAAAGTAACATATATTGAAATTATTTATACCTAAATTTTTAAATTTGGGAAAATGGGAATTAAGTTGTATATTATTGTTTAATTATAATGAATTGATTTTGAAATAGGAAATTACTTTGTTTGATATTTTCTTTTTCTGTTCAAATTTAAATTAAACCATTAATACCGATCATATAATAGAAAGTCAATTATATTTATGAAACAAGTTTAATTTGATCTTTACTTAAAAGAATATTAGTTATCTGTTTAATTACCTTTTACTAATCGAATATTATTTTTGGGGAAAAAAAACAAAAATAAAATACATGTATTTCGGTAGAATATTTGACCCATGAGGTAGAAGAGTTTAGGGCTGTCATGGTACGGTTTGATCGATTATTTTAAAAATATTATATTTTTTTACTTATTTTATCAAACATATATAAACTTAACTTTTCCAAACCGTCCTAAATCATCTCGAATTTCCTTGGATAATATTTTCATAAATTTCTTTAGCTCCATCTTAGAGGCACATTATTATTCAAAACTTCGATTTATAAAAAAATAAAGTGGTCGATTTGTAATATAAAATAATATGTTTTTAATGTTTAATTACTATTTTTAACTTTAACCTGTAAAATAATATAGAAATTTGATATTTTATAAAATAAAATAGATCTACACTAATTCTTGTTAGGTTATGAATAAATATATATATTGAAACCTATATATAGTTTATTTACAAGAAAGCTAATAATCGACTTGATTATTTTAGAGAAGTTTTGATACACCTAGAAAAGTTGGCCAAGACCTAGTTATATTGGAAAAGTAAGTAGGCGTCTGGACATATGATTTTATCTCATGATTTTAAATTGCGAGATGAAATTTTAAATTTTCTAAAAAGCTTGATTTGATAATATTAATTTCACATTTTTTAAATATAAAATTGACCCACAAGTGTATTTATATTTTTTTTTAATAAAGATTAACCAATTTTTAGATAAGATTGTATAAAGAGTTGAGATAACTTTGATAATATTCACAACTTATGAGATTTTAATGTTTACGAGCAAAAAATGCAACTCAATAATTGAATTTTTCATGTCCAAACAAAACTTAAAATTTATTTCATATATTTTCATATCATAATTACTTTTTATTTAATTCAAAAAGAAGTTTGGACTATGTTAGTCAATACCACAAGATTATGGTGGTTTTAATTAGTCAAAGGGTATGTTTTAGTAAGTAATTATTTGGTGTGTAACATTAAATGCAATTCATTTGGACACTTTTTTTTTTTTTAAAAAAATTTATTTATTTTCTAGAAAAAATTTAGACGTAAAAATATGGAAGAATTCGCTCTTTTTTTTAATTTTTTTCTATATTATATTTATAAATTGTAAATATAAAAGAATGAGACGTAAAAATGATTTTTAGTTTTGTTTATTTACGTATTAATGTGTTGGATTCATAAATTTAATGTTGAAATATATTTATTATTTATGTAAAGGATCTTGAAATATTTATTTTCATATATATATTTTTTATTGAATGAAAAATATTCATGTATCTAGTTTAAAATTAGAATAGGTGCCTGCACGATCCCGTTATTTCGGTGACATTCAAAATATTCACAACCTTAGCACATTAAAATTTTGTCAACATAATCTAGTCAACTTAATTCATCAATTAATTCAATAATTAACTCACCTTATACTAAATCCTCCAAATACACATACCAAAAACAAAAAATTAATTAGTACTCATCCCACTCACCCCCCCCCCCTATATATACTCTACAAATTGTAATATCATCACCATCAAAATTGATTTATTGAGAGCCAAAATTGAAGTATGGCTGATAAAAATGTGTACACTTTTGAACAATTTGTGTCAGAGTTGAATCCCGAAGAAAAAAATGTCCTTGTTACACTATGGTATTTGCAAACTCTTATTGATGAAGGTGATTCATCTTTCCAAACTCCTCCTCCACCTCCTCCTAGCATTGATCCTAAGGGAAATGATGAGGTCAAAAAGGTGAATGATGAGAAAACTGATAGGTAATCATTTTAATTTTATGTTAAATTTATGTTTAATATTATCACGTTCTCATCGTCATAAAAATGTTATGATATATATGTTACTTTTGAGATTGCAAGTTATGAGGATACTTTTGATATGTACTAAAAGTATTCTCGTTTTCTGATTTTCAAACATTATCATATAAAATGAAACAAAGGATGCGTAACTTCATTTGTATTGATGCAGGAAAGGGAAGGGCATTGCATTTGAAAAGTGAAGTGGATGCATTGATGGAATTGAATTTCAAAAAGTGTTGTTAGGTTTCATTGTTTAGTTTATGACAATTTTTATTATTTCTTGTATTAATAGGATTTGTCCATGAACTAAATGTATGCTTTTATTGTTTTATTTTAAAGATTTATGAGGCATTTAGTCTCTTATCATGTTCCTTTTTAATAAAAAAATGTTTTTGCATTTCTCTTATGATCAAATCCACTTATATTAGCTTCATTCTTTAATGATGGATCAAATTAAATAGATTTACCTTTGGGAACAGTTTACAATTATTTTTGAGTTAATGTTTAGAAGATGTATCACCACATTTAGAAAGAAATATATATTGAAACTATATATCTAAATTTTTAAAAATCCGTTAAGTATCGTCACTCAATTATGAACTTTTCTCTTAGAAATTCACTTAATTTTAGTTTTTAACTTAAATCTCACTCAATTATCAGCTTTTCTCTTAGAAAGTCACTTAACTATAAAAGTTATACTTATAAAGTCACTCTATTTATTTACTTGATTTTTTCATTAAAATTTGTTGATATTCAATTTTTATTTAAAACTAAATTTTAAACAATAAAAATATATCTATTTAAATTATTCTAATAATTCAACCTACTATAAAGATGTCTTAAATCATTTGGCCTTAGATTTGTGGATGATTAATCAGCAGCAGTGTGTAACTTCTGAAATGTAGATACTGATTCTTAAAAAAAACATATTACAATAATTGAAACTGTTGGAGTTTATGCATTTTAATATTAAAATTAAAATATTAAGTGCATATATTAGTGATACAACTCATACAAGTTGATGAGAATGTGGTCATTATTGTGATGTAATTTTTGTAACCACCATAGCCATGATTTACCATGAATTTCATCCATTATTCTATGTCATTAAATTTGGTAATCCATGTAACCTATAGGTCATTCAGTTATTCAATTTACTATCCCATTATCGTACTATCCATTGTAAGAAAGAATTCTTAACCATAGATAGTGGTCTTTCTTTGTGTTATAAAAAATAAGAGATGTACAAGAAAGTATACGGTGAAAAAGATAAGTAATATTGTATTGTGTTTATATTGAGATTAATGTAGTGAAAGAGAAAGTTGAGAACTAGAAAAATATTTCAAGTTTCAACTATATTCACTATACAAACGAGAATATTTATATATTGAAGGAAGGTGTATTCTTTTTGGAAGCTTTGGACTCTTACACTAATCCACAGTTGTTTGAGTCATACGACGTTGTTGGGCTGTTGTATCCTGGAGGGGACAAGCCAAGAGCGATACTACTGAATCGTGTAGATTATGCCACAGTGAGCTTGAATCTCTTTAAAGAGAGTGAGATATCCGCCTATTTTTAATTGTAATATTTTGTAATTGTGATATATTATACCATCGAGAATTCATTTGAAATGATAGAAAAAAGGGTATGCTGAGGAATTTAATTTCATTAAATATATTTTTATTTTCTTAAAATTTTGGTTTTAAATAAAAATTACATATCAACAAATTTTATTGAAAAATTAATTGAATAGCTAAAGTGACTTTGTAAATAAAACTTTTATAGTTAAGTGATTTTATGAGAGAAAAAAACCATAGTCGAGTGAGTAATTTTGATTAAATATCAACATTGAGTGACTTTCTAAGAAAAAAACTCATAGCTGAATGACTTTTGAGTTAAAATCCAAAATTGAGTGACTTTCTAAGATAAAAACTCATAGTTGAGTGACCATATGTGATAATATCTCCTATATTATATTTTCCTTCTAATTTCCAAATGATTACTTGTCCCTAAGTATTAATTAACCACTTTACCAAATTATATTTTTGCTAATTTAATTTAATGTAATTTGCTTCATCAATTAATTAGTACTCATCCCTCCAAAAACCACTTTTGATACTCTCCAAAAACAAACAAAAAAACAAAAATTCAAATGCAAATTCCCTTTGACCCCCACCCCCACCCTCCTCATTTTCCCCTATATATATATATACATACACTAAAAATGGTAACATCATCATCAAATTGCTTTATTTTCCCAAGTTAGGGTCAAAATTAAGGCATGGATAAACCAAGAAAAATTAGAGAGTTCTTGGCTGAGTTAGAGGCTCAAGAACAAGAATTCTTTAGGAAATTAAGTGCTAACCATGCTACTAATGAAAACCCTCCCACCCTATATGTTTATCCTAAGGTGAATAGGGTGATTGATGAGAAACGGGTTAATAGGTAATCACTAATTTTTATTTTATACGTTATTCTTTTTTATTTGTTACACATAACAAACAGAATAACGTTTTTCTATATTTGAAAATTCTGTAACATGTTCAAATTATATATAGTTATAAAATGTCCTGGTACAATACATATTTAAGACCGCAAGATCTAAGGTTATTTTTTCTCTCTTTTTGATTTCGTATCTGTCAAACATCGTCATATATAATGAACTAGAGGATATGTGATTTTATTTCTAAAATGATTTATATTTACTATTTACAAATGTTGATTTTCTATTGATGTAGGAAAAGGAAGTTTAGTGAAATTGAGGTGGAAGTTTCATCTAAGGTATTTGGCAATGGAAAGTGAAGTGGAGGCATTGATGTGATTGAATCTCCTAAAGTGTTTAGTTTATGATAATTTTTATTAATCTTGTATTAATAGGATTGGTCCATGAACTAAATGTATGATTTTATAGTTTCATAATAAAGATATATAAATTATTCAGTTTGTCATAATTATTTTTGTATTTTTTTATTAGATCCATCTACATTCGATTTGCTTGTTAGTCATTGATCAAATTTGATATATTCATCCTCTCAAATAGTTTATAATGATTTTGAGTGAATTTTTGAGGTAATATATCTCCACCTTTAAAAAACATATATTGAAATCGTTTATACCTAAATTTCAAAATTGGGAAAAAGGAATTAAGTTGTATATTATTGTTTAATTATAATGAATTGATTATGAAAAAGGAAATTACTAAAATCCCTCAATATCATGTACTCTTTTTCTATTCAAAGTTAAATCGCCTAAATTAAAGATAGATTATTTGACTTATAAGGTAGTTGAGTTTCAGGGATGTCCATGATACAATTTGATCGATTATTTCAAATATATTATATTTTTTCTACTTATTTTACTACACATAATTAAATTTAAACTTTTTTCAAACCGTCCTACTCATCTCGAGTTTTCTTGGATAATTTTTTCATAAATTTCTTTCGCTCCTTCTTAGAGGTTTTAAAAGTTCGATTTGTAATATAAAATAATAATTTATATTTTTTAGTTTTTGCATAGTCATATCAGTGATTAGAAAAGTTTTGATACAAAAGTTCGATTTGGAATATAATTTTTAAAATAAGGCTTTTTGCATAGTCCTATAGTTTATTTAGAATAAAAAACCTAATAATCGACTTGATTAATTAAGAAAAGTTTTGATACACCTAGAAAAGGTTGTCAAGACCTAGTTATATTCGAAAAGTAAGCAAGCGTTTCGACATGCAATTTTAATTTATAAATTTTCATATCATAATAATTACACTTTATTTAATTCAAAAATAAGTTAGGGACAATGTTATTCAATACCACAAGATTATGGTGATTTAATTAGTCAAATGGTATGTTTAGTAAGTTACTATTTGGTATGTAACATTACAATGCTATGCATTTGGACACTTTTTTAAGAAAAAAGTTTATTTATTTATTTTCTAGGAAAATTTTAGACGTAAAAGAATACGAAAGATTTGCTCTTTTTTTTTAAAAATCAAATAAAATAAAATTCTTTTCGATACTATATTTGTAAATATAAAAGAATGAGACTCATACCATAAAACAAATTAAATAAAGAAAACATAAAATCACGTGTTATGGACACTACTATGTAGGGGTGTCAAATGTTTATTTAAAAAGTTAATTTAATCGATTGATCAAATCGTATCGAATCAATTTTTTAGATTCTTTTTAAGGACTAAATATGTTTATATAATTTATGATCATACTGAATAATTGGACAGGTTTGTTATTTTATAAATTATTAAAAAAAAATACTGAATAATTAATGTTATGGGATTTATAAATTTGATGATAAAATACATCTGTAATTTGTTAAAAGATCTAAAAATATTTATTTCCAGCATATTTTTAATTGAATGGTAAGGATTTATGTATCTAGTATACATAATTTGAGTGATATTCAAAATATTCACAACTTTAGCAAACTATAATTTTATTAACGTAATCTAGTCAAATAAATTTATCAATTAATTCGTATACATTCATTCAATAATTAACTCACCTTATAGTAAATTCTCCAAATTCAAACAAAAAACAAAAAAATTACCCACCCACAATGTATACAATAGATACATATATATAATATACATGAATCTGGTGTGATTCACAGGAGAGTGACTAGTGAGAGGGAGGAAGGTAAGGGCGATTTTTTTACGTCCTAGATACATGTTAATCTACTTGGATACAGTGTATTTAGAACAAATTACATCTATTTTGTGACCCCTGTATTCAGGGGCGGAGCCACCTTGATACAACGGGGTTCATCCGAACCCCTTCGACAGAAAATTATATTATTTATAAATGGTTAAAATAATATTTTATGTATATATAGTAGATGTCGAACCCCTTTCGGCTACTCCGTGTATCTATTTCTACGAATTTTGAACCCCTTACTGAAAATTCTGACTCCGCCATTACTTGTATTTAAAGATACACGTATCTGAACGCACTAAAATTTGGTAAGACGCATAATATTGTTAACTAATATGTATCATTTCGATAAATTACCTTTCTTTAGTTACTACTTACACAAAACCCAAAAAAAAAGGAAGAAAAAAGAATTGCAGTACTAAACCCAAGTCAAACTAATATTTTGCATTTTATGTCAAGTCAAAATAAAATAAAACTTTTTATCATATACATATATTTAATATTATTGATGTATTATATAGATTAATATGTAAAAGTTAAAAATCCAAATCACATTAATTTCATGTGATGAATTAAACATTATGTTATAAATCTCCTTTGATATCCACATATGCTACAAATGAAATAAATATAAAGAGGGTCAAATATGAACCCGTTAGAATCTTATATAAATCAAATATAAAGCTATGATATACTATTAAATTTTAATTGAATATAAAACATATATACACACAATTACATATGATTTTTGCGTCATTATACACTGAATTGATCCTAAACTAAGAAGTTTACTGCAAGGAAAAAAAAATAGTTGTTTACGTGATATATATAATCAGAGTCGTCTTATCTAAAAACTTTAAAATTATCAATAAACAGTGGCGGATCCAGGATTTTCGTTCAGGAGGTTCGAAAAATAAAAATATTGTTGATGAAATTCGAACCTGGGGCATGCAACATAATATTCAAGGGTCTTACCATTGAGCCAGCTATTTTTAATTGTTATTGAGGGGGTTCAAAATATATACATCTACAAAAATACAAAAAATTTACCTTATATATATCGCGTATTTTTTTGTCGAGAATGTTCGGGTGAACACTCTGGACCCAATGTGGGTCCGCCCTGTCAATAAAGAGTAAAGAGTAAAAAGTGAAAGTACGATGTAACTGATGTACTTTTTCTCTTTCAATTTTAACTTGCACATGTGAGGTTGAATTTATTTCTTGAATTCGATTCGGTGTTTGGTGAAATGAATATTTATGTATTAAAAATAGAATTAAAATTTAAAATTTATAAAATCTAACTTTATTATCAAATCAAAGCTAGTTTTTTTTTTTGTGCCAAAATTCATTATTTCACAGTGGCGGAGCCAAAATTTTTGCCAAGGGTATTCATACTTTAGGGCAAAACAGAATAATGAAAAAAATTAAAGAAATCGCCACACTTGGGCTCAAACGTGAAACAAAGAGGTATTTTTGCACAACCTTAACCGTTGAGTTGTCAACCCTTATTGTGTGAAGATTGTTCAACTATTAATACATATCTAAACAAATCGATATTTAATATATATATTTAAAAAAATATTCCGACAAAAATTATTAATCTGACCAACCTTATCATGTCATAACTCCGACCCTGTCGTTGCATGATAAAAACTATCGCAATCTCTAGTAAAGTCCAAATTAGTCTCTTTGGGGATCTTAGTGAACATTTAACTAAATAGTCAATAGTAGTCTATGAAATGTTAAGAGTTTCCTTCCACAAATTGGCCCTATAGTCTACCTTGAATTATATCATGATAACTAGTGACAATTAGCTATTTATTCTTGAGTCATATATACATTAAAAAATTATGAAACTTAACAAAATGAGCTTAATTTCAATTAGAATTTTTAGAAGTTATTTAAGCTCGTTATCGAAGTACTAGTCTCGATAACAACTAAGTTTTTTTTTTGAACCAATTCAATATCATTTTATGATCATACCATTTTTTATAACAACATTGTCATATTAGATCATACCATTTTTATAATAACATTTGTTATAATACTAAAACAATTAATGCTGTTATAAATAGATTTGACTGTACGACTCACCCAATTTACAGATACTTTGAACCAAAATAATAATACAAAACTTTATCTTATGTCTTGTTAACATCAAAGTTGCTCATTAGCGTGTCACTGTTAAACTCTTTAGGAGGTACATTTTGTATTTTTGTGTTTATTTTTCTTAAGGATAAAAATAATAATAATAATTTCAAAAAAAAGAGTTAAGCTCATTTGTCTTTTTACACAAATAATTTGAATTTCTCCACTGTGCTTTCGGTTACAAAAATATAAAAATTAATTATTGACTATCAAGGTCGTATTTGGCATTTAGCAACAAATTCTTATGTTCACACTTAATATTTTTGTGAATTTTAAAAATATATTTTATGTATTTTTATTTTAATATTTTTTCGGTCTATTTTAATTTAATTACTATATAACTTTTTTGAAATAATAGGATCCATAGCATTTTGAATGTTTAGTAAAAAATCGAAGATCAATGATGAATAATATTTTAGTTATGAACATCTCAATAAATCTCTACATGCGAAAGATGAGATGATTTAACATCACACAAATATATATTATAATTTATTTCAGGGTAAAATTATAATCATTTCATCAAGATTACTCAAAATTTAATTATATTAATAATATTTATCAAGTATTTATTTTATTAATGAGATGATTTCATATTATTTAATTGACATCATTTAAAAATAAATTTGTGAACATATATTGAGTGCACATGAGTTTTTGTAATTAGTATATATATGCGATACATAGATAAATTATTAAATTCACGTAAATTTACAAGTTACATTGTTAATCCATCTCTGTTTACTAATAAAATAAGGTTTAATTATTCCGAGTCTCTCTTAAATTAAAATGGAAATTTATAATGAAGTTTAAGAAATAGATTTAACTTATATACAATGGATTAAGTTAAAGGAATATTTATATCAATTAATGCATTTTAACATATTAGGACAAATTATGTGTCTCATTTATCCTCAAGCTAGGATATATATATACTAATTCTGATTAGACATTTACTTATAAATATCTTCTAGGTAGTTTAATTGTCTAAACATTCTTGGACAATCAATTTATAAAAGTTAAATAACTCTTTTAAGAGTTTATAAATTTAAATTTAGTCGGGCTTCAATATAAATATCGAATATCAGGTGAAAAATTAAAAAAAATAAAAAGATCTAGTTATTTTGAACTCTTTAAGAATTTATAGAGATACAATAAAGTTATACTAGCTTGTAATTTTACAAGGGAGGCACATTAAAACAAACAAATATACCCAATATAATTTTATAAGCGTAAACGTAGAGTTTGATGAAGGAAGGATGTAACAAATATTACCCTTAATTACTTTTGTGGGGTACATATCCAAGTTATTTTGATAAATTTTCAGCTTAAGGAAAAAAAAAGTTAAAAAATTTAAAAGAAATGCAAGAAAAGAAAACCTTTACTTGAAATAATTGAAAAAAGAAAAGTATCGTCAATGAAAATAGTAAAAATAATGAAAGTAAAAGAAACAACGATTATACTAACAATATTGAAGAATATAACATTATCTTTTTGGTTTTCTATCGGTGTTCCGATTAAATTCACATCGTGCACTGCAAGATCCATTCCGGGTTGACGCTTCCAACATATATTCTTCATACTTAAGGCTCAAATCCAAAACCTCGAATTAAAGATAAAAGAATTTCACCACTACACCACAACTCATATTATACTGTTATTATAAAATTCAGATTCAACACAAAGTACAATAATGTTGTCAAAATTATTGGATGAAAATTACCAAAAATGACAAATAAACACCACTTTTCAAATTATGAGAATATAATTATGATGTTCTAAATTGATATATATGCTAATAATAGAGGGTGCAGGCACCACATGCATAATGCTTCATATTTCTATTTTGTATTTTATATAATAAAGTTTTTGCCAGCTGAGACCAACTTTAATTCATAGCTCGTACACATTTGATTCCTCTCTTAATTTACATTCACAAATTAACATGCATGTTGACATGAAAAAATAATAATCATATTTTAAAGTTGAAATTAAAAAAAAACAGTACAAATATTACAGCAAATAATAAACAACCACACACAAAAAAAGAAAAAGAAAAAAAGAATCAGTTATACGAAATAGTTGTGGACCTTATCGCTAAATAGCTCGTAATTAATATAATTGTTTAACGTCGTTAACCTGTAGTAACTAAATAAAACTAGCGATAAATTTTTTTTTGTTTATGTACTGACATAAGTTGTTAGTCGTTAATTCATAATTGTTATGTAATAATTAAACACAAGATGAGCTTGTTTTTCTTCTTATGAATCATTAAAATTAACATAAACGATCCCGATCTTATTTCTTTATTCATTTATAATGTTAAATTTATAATCTTAAAAATAAAATGAGTTACTTAATCAGTTGGAAAACTAGGGTTTTTATTATAAAGTTGAATAAAAACGTGAAGAAATAATAATCATATTTTAAAGTGCAATTCAAAGGGACAGTACAATTATTACAGCAAATAATAAACAACCCCCCACACACAAAAAGAAAAACTATATTGAATTCTTCTAATTGTTAAAATAGCTCGTAGTTAACATGATTATTTAAAGTCGTTACCTTGTTGTTTAATAAGACAAGCAACAATTTTTGTTTTTATTTACTGACATAAGTTGTTCGTCGTTAATTTATACATTGGAATTGTTTTCTTTTACCATCAGTTACTATTTTTCATGTGTACTCGTTTAAAATGTGAGGTTTAAAATTTTGAAAATAAAATAAGTTATTTGTTCAGTGACGGAACTAGAACTTTCATTAAAGGGATTCAAAATATGACTAAGTAAACATACGAAGAAATCAATAGGATTCAACAGCTAAACCCCCTTTTGTTATACCCTAGCTCCGCCCCTGTATTTGCAACAACGTGGCATAAATATGATCTGATGATATAATAATTTCATACTGACGACGTGTATAACTTAAACCGTTACCTAACTAGGGATGATATCATCCATGATCACTTTAGAACTCTTGTTCTCCTCAACTAAAAAAGTAAATGAGAAAATTCCATACTCCATATATCCTATATATAGCACTACAAAATCAACTCATTTTTCTCCACAACTACACACGTCTCACATTTTTATTTTTTTTTAGTTACAAAAAAAAATAATGAAAAATCAATTTCAAGAATTAAACTTTAGGGAATTTATGGATGTGTTAACAAAACAAGAACAAAAATTTTTTCAGAAAAAAGCAGCTGAGAATAAAAATGAGAAATCATATGTTACTGAAATTTTTGGTGAGCTTTATTTTGAAGAAAATAATGGTGAGTCATCCATAGAACACATTTTCCCTCCAATGCCAAAAAAAAGTTCTAGTGAAAATAATGCTAATAAAGGTATTATTTCCTCTCTTTTTATTGATACGATTAAAGTCATTTTTTAGGAAAAATCTTTTGAATTTTCAAACTTTTTTGAAAAACTCTTTTTGATGGAAACGATCTAGCTCTACTGTATCCCGAAAAGATAGAAGTAATATATGCGTATATTCTATAGAATATCATATCTCACTTATAGGATTACATCGAATATATTGATGTTTTTTTTTTGTTTTTTCGATGGGAAGTAAAATATGCGTATATCCTACTCTCTCCAGATCTCATTTGTAAGATTATATTGAATATGTTATTGTTGTTAGTATCGTCTTTTCGATCGAAAGTACTAATTTTTCCTGAAAAATATATTTGGTAATTGGACCACTACTAAAAACACATGATATTTCTGATGGAAAGCTCATCAAAAACATTATTTCTTACAATTTTTTTCTAAATATATATGTTTTTTAAACAAATATGTACATAATGTCAATATTTTTCTTGTAAAAAGGATTTATATGTCATATCAAATATACTGTTAATTAATTACATGCATGTGTCTACAATAAAATAATGGATTTTTTTTAATCTTATTTTTATTTGCCTTTTTTATTTCTCCTCTTATAAATTGTGATGCAGGTAAAGGAGGAAAAAAATCAAATGATGCTCAGAAGGAAGATGTTAGCTATTGTTATTAGTGTGATGCATGTTTGTATCTTGTCTTCATTATTAAGTTAAATAAACATCATCGATATATCTCGTTGATAAGTCGTTTAATTATTTTTATCTGACTTAAGATATATCGTTTTGTTACTTTTATCTTATGATACATGTTTGTGACTTTGGCTTCATTAAGTTAAATAAACATCATCAATATTTTATTGATGTTTGTTGTTCAATTATTTTTGTCTGATTTAAAGATCTATGGTTCAGTTGTTTTTTGTTTGATTTTAAAGTAGAATGGGATATATTTCGAATTGCTGTCTATATCTAATTAAGTTACAATTTTACTTGCATATATAGATCATTTAAAGTTTATGAGTTCTTATAACAAATTCAAGTTAAACGAAAGTAACAAAATTTAAAATCAAACATATATAGATATTAGTTTTGAGATTATACATGACTTTATAATTTATTTATTTTCTATAAGTATGTATATACAAGATTTAAATAAAAATTAATAATTATCGTGATATATTCTAATCTCGATCCATCCGTCTATGCAATTTATTTCAAATTCATAATTTTTCAATATATATCTAAATTAATCAAACTCTAAAATAAACGTGAGATAACGAAGTTACTAACCCCAAAGATGATTTTCCTGTTGAGAAACATTATAAAGGCTGACTAGGATCAGTTAGACTGACTGAGATCCAATGTGAAGTTTCGAAATAAGACAAAGTTTGTTAATTTTTTTGTCAAGTAGTGAATCCTACGTATCAAAATTAGGGGGTGAGGTTGTGGTGGTAGAAAATTTGTACATTATCTCCGAATTATCATAAATAATATGTATATATTTTTCGTTATATTTATAGAATATTAGTACTGTTTAAATTTTGGTTTGTATATATCATTTATTATATTAACAATGGAATACGTGTCTCAATCTTAACAGTCGACTCGATATTTATTAAGATTGAGACATTTGTCCCATTGTTAATATAAAGATATATATGCTTCAAAATTTAAACGGTAAGGTTGATAGTGATGTTCTAAAAGTACAACGAAGGATATACGCATATCATTTTAGATAGCTTGAAAATATATTTGTCTTTTCTATTAAAAAACTCTTATCTACGATTAATTTAACAACAAATTAATAATGAATTTGATAGTAATTTTTTTTAAAAAAGAAATCGTGAAATGAATACACATATTTAAAGTTTTCCAACTCTTTTGCACAAATCAGGAACATCAAGAATGTCAAATACTCAATTATCAGATATATTATTATTATCTTATACTTTTAAATATTACGTATCTTAAAATTAATTAAGAGTTTCCTATCATATATTGAGAAAGATATACCTCGATACAGATAATTTTTTATAAGATACACGAAAATAGGAAAAGAGGTTAGCGAGATGGTGAGTAAAACGAGCGAAATTTGTTATGTATCTCAGATATATGTGAATTACACTAGAACATATATTTGTATGTATCTAGTTGAATTTGAATGTATCTGAAATAACAGATACATAAGAGAGTGATGAGTGAGATCCGTAAGAGGTGCAAAATTGAAAATAGTATTGAAATGTCATTTTTAATGAAAATTACTAATTACTCCTTGCATAAAGTAAAGTAATCTTCTTATTTGATCAAAAAAGCTAATGATCTAATTATTACTAAATGTAAATCTAGTCCAACTCATTATACTATAATGTAAGTAGTTTGCAATTAATTACAATCACTCAATGCACATTTCTCATTTCTAAAATATTATTTAAAGGATAATTAATATGCTTTTAAGTTATAGATACAGTCCTAGTAATTTAAAATTACATACATACCTCTTTATACAATAGAAACTTTAAATAAATATAGCTTGAATAATAATAATTGTATATTACAAGAGCATTAAGTATTTAATTTTTTTAAAAAAAACATGAATTATACCACCAAGATAAACCATTATTTAATTGGTCACAATAAACTAACGTTAAATTTCCATTAAAGAAGCTATTAAAAAGGACAAGAGAACTACAATATAATTATTTTTGTAAAATGATTAAACTCTAAATTGAAGTTTAGGAATAATTATGGAATAAAATATGATGCATCATGTGTATCTAATTTGGCTTCACAAGTTACTTAATAAACATCCCTTTATGATAATCTATTTTGTTGATTTTCTTGAATACATATTTGGAATAAGTCTCGTAGGTCATCGACGATATGAATCTAAATAAGAAGATATCGAAATTTAAAATTAAAGTAGAGAGTTAATTATTAGTAAGTAGTTGAGCATTGTCTAATTTTCTTTATCAGTAACATTATTATTCTCCTAATATCTTTTTCTTTTATATTAACATGTTGTCACCTTTGTTCCAATTTTCGTATTACTTGTTGTTGATACTGTTCTTTACTTCATTATATGGATACAACGACATTCGTTATTGCATTTTCTTTATTATTATATTTTCTTTTTAAACCTACTTTAATATATTTTACTTGAAACGATAATATATCGAAAATAACATTCTACCTTCACAAAGATGTTTAGTTTAATAAATGGCCAGATATGTTCAAGTAAAAAAATAAATAAAATAACTGATATTTAGTTTAATCACATTCAATGTGTATTATAATATATAATATGATAATAATTTAGATAGGAAAAACACAATAAATAATTGATGGGTAAAATTCACCAAAAAATAAATAAAATTTTAATGTATTTTTGACCATTAATTAAACATATATAATATGTCTTTAAAATATCTTTAATTCTTACAACAGACTTATTTGAATATACTTTGATTTGACATTTAATTAATATTTAACATACTCACCATTAAGACATTAATATCATATGGATAGTAAAAGCAGTCACACAATCTCTTTTCATAATTCAATCATATTACAAAAATCTATTTACATTTTATTTTGGCTATATATATCATCCTAAAATCATTTTTTCAATATACAAACATATCATTTTTCATTTTTTTTTTCTCCAAAGAAAATCATGAGTAGAGAATATAAGTATGTTAGCCTTAGTGACCTTTTGAAAGCAAATCCAGTCCAATTAACAAAATTCACAAATGCAGCACCAACTTTTTGTATGCCTTCTCCAGAGCATAAAATTGAAGAAACTAGTGGTGATTATTCACTTTCTATTTGAATTTAAGAATAAATAAATTTAATTTTCATTATATATTGTTTTTACCATCCAGGGTACGATCAAATGATTAAGATTTTATTTACTTTTAATCAGATGTCCGAAATATGAACCCTGAAATGAAGTGTTCCTTTATGATGAGTTTTCTAAACCCCTCCCCCCTCCCCCCACCCCCACCCCCCATAATTTTCATTATATATTGTTTTTACCATTCAAGAGTACGGTCAAATGGTAAAGATTTTTGTCACTCTTAATCAGATGTCTCGAAATTTAAACCCTAAAATGAAGTGCTCTTTTATGATGAGTGTTCTTATAAACCCTCCCCCCCCCCCCCCCCCCCTCCCCCTCCCCCTTAATTTTCATTATATATTGTTTTTACCATCCAAGGGTATGACCAAATGGTTAAGATCTTGTCATTCTTAACTAGATGTCTCGAAATTTGAACCCTAAAATGAAAGTACTCTTTTATGAAGTGATCGAAACTACCCCCCCCCCCCCCCCTTAAATCTTGTTTTTATCACTTTAAGGGTATGGTTAAGATCTTGTCACTCTTAATCATATGTCTCGAAATTTAAACCCTAAAATGAAGTGTATTTTATGATGAGTGTTCGACCTCCCCTCCCCACACCCCCACACCCCCACCTCCTTAATTTTCATTAAATATATATTATTTACCATCCCTAGGATACGGTCAAATGGTTAAGATTTTGTCACTCTTAATTAGTTGTCTCAAAATTTGAATCATGAAATGCAGTGTTCTATGAGCGTTCGAAACTCCCCCCACCCTCCCCCGCTTAATTTTCATTAAATATTGTTTATACCACTCCAAGGGTATGGTCAAATGATTAAGATTTTGTTACTCTTAATCAGATGATCTCTAAATTTGAACCTTAATGAAATATTCTTTTATATAGACAATTTAATTACTAGAACACCCTCCTCCCCTTCGTTTTTTTTTATTTATGTAAATCTAAATTAGTCAAACTAGTGGAATTCAGATTGTTTGGCTTTTCTTCTTTCTTAAAATTAAATTTATTTTTTCCTTTTTGTGATTTTTTCTCTCTAGAGAATGTGAAAGCGGACGAGGAAGAGGTGGAGCCAGAAAATGAAGTGGAAGAGGAGCCAAATAACAAGGGGAAAAGAATTATCAAAGGGGGAAGAGGAAAACTCAAGATTATGTACCTGATGAAGAAGGAAAGGAAGCAGCTCATGAAGTAGAAAAATCATGAATTAAGACTCTATGTTTTTGTCATTTTCATCAAATTATTGATGTTGTTTAATTATGTCATGTTTTTGAATTTTCAAGTTAATTTTGTTGCAAGGGGTATTGAAAATAGCCAAGAGGGGCACTTGATATGTTGCTTTTTTATATCTATGAAATTGTTATCATTTTGGTTTTGTGTTTGCTAGAATTTACTAGTTAATTTCATTGCAACACTATATGATATAAGGATTATATTCTACTAATATATGTAAATCATACCAAGAAAATAAAATAAATTGAACTATTAGTTAAATATCATATCTAGAAAATAAGAGAAATTTAAACTGATAACTTCTAGTCGATGAAATTTATTTTCTATGTTATTTCTTAGTATAGAAGGGCTTGTGGCGCTTATTTATTTATTTTCGTGTTTTGATCCCTCTTTAAAATAAATGTTTCACTAGCATAGTAGCTTATTAAAATTGTCTAATAATGAGTGAAATCTCATATGATTAATGTGAATCATGTATAAATGATGTACCTAATAAGATCAATGTTGTCAAACCAAAAAAAACACAAAAATTACCAATGGCGAGCTAGCGTTTTAAACGCAAAGTATAATTAAAAAAGTGGTCTCTAATGAAAAAACGAAGAGTAAAAAATAAGAAATATAAATGTAAACGTGTCGTGAAAGAAGAATAATTATATATATATAAACAAATGACAATTTTGTTGGTAAAGGAATTGAAAATCATAACACAACAAATTCATCCAAATTAAAATTCATTCGAATTTATAATTCTTATTCAAAGATGTTATTTTTTTAAGTTTCTGATTTAATGAATAGTTTTAAAAAATAAATTTCTCAAATGCCTCCTAAGATTGATAATAATATTTGAATTAATTATTATAATAATAACAAGAATAAGCTTGAGATCTCACTTGTGCAGTTATGCTTTAATTTGTTCAAAATTCAAGAAATCTATCATGGATTATGAAAATATGATTTATTTATTAATTAATTAATTAATTAGTTTTTTTTTGCATTTTGCATCGTGTATCCTTTTTTTTTGGGGGGGAGGTAAATTACGCTATATTTTATTTATTATTATTTTTAATAATTTGCATTCTTTTTTTTTTCTTCCTTTCAAACTAGTTCCTTCGTTCATTTTTATTTGACGTATTAAAAATGAATATTTAGTTTTACTTGTTCATTTTATACCTATTTTACCTTTATATTATTAAGACAATTTC
This sequence comes from Solanum sitiens, assembly GCA_016801875.1. Classification (NCBI taxonomy): domain Eukaryota; kingdom Viridiplantae; phylum Streptophyta; class Magnoliopsida; order Solanales; family Solanaceae; genus Solanum; species Solanum sitiens. The sequence continues at coordinate 1,673,178 of JABWTJ010000031.1, read as the reverse complement.
TTAGAGGGACTGCTCATATTGATGGATTCGCTTAGAGAATTCCTTACTGTTTGTCTTATTTCGAACATAGTTTCACTACATCAAAAATATCATTAGCGGTAATGAAGAATTATTTACCGTTAAATATGTATTTTTAACGACAATTAGAACTCTTTGGCCTTTAGCGATATTGATTCTAATAACACTTAACTAATGCAAATGCCAATAAAGATTTTATCTCTTTAACAAACATAGGATGGTTTCTGAATTTGGTTAACAAATAACAACAGTTGATTTATCGATAATAGGTTATTGATTTAATATTATCAATTATTAACGGTATTGAGGTTCTTTTTAATGAGTTAATCGAGTACTCAATAGTAAATTGATAAATTATGTTTATACCATTTGATATATAAAGTTCTCGACTTAGAATTTAGTTTCATACTTTTATTTCTAGTTCTTTTAAACTCTCGATTACTCTACAATATTTCAATATTTACTTTTTAGAAAGACACAATCTGTCAACTCATTTGCCACCCTTTTTAAAAGTGATTTTCAATAATTTTTTTGTGCTTTAAATCTTATCAGTTCAACCGATAACCAAAACTGATGTAAACCAATACCCAATGGCCAATATCTACTACATCATGTGGAGTGACACAACATATTCCTATTCTTAAAGCATCAATAGCATCAAAATCAATACAATCACTCTAATGATGTCTTTACAAATAAACATTAAGTTTTCATCTATGTTTTGTCTAATGTCACACTAGTTTTAGGAATAATGAAACATCATGCACAAATAATATTAGTACAATCAATTTGTCAGGTATGAAACATAGTCACAGTTTCTTGAACAGCATTAAGCAATAAAAGAGCTAAAAACAGATATTACAAAAATCTCCACACATATTTTCAGATTTTTAGTAGTTATTCTTCTTGTTCCTGTACGCGTTGTGGTATGTACGTAGAGCCACTCTTTACAATCGTATGATGAATTTTTACGCTAATTATACACGAATAGCTAACAACACGTACACTAATAGGTACCATACCATAGTATTAAGTCACCAAAACAAAGCATCCGCAGCATTGTCTCACATTTACAAGAAAGGTTTTGTACACTACAGAAATAAGAGATAGAAGTGTACTATTACCAAATGATTACATGTCGAAATCTCTTTTCAACATTTGAAACCTCCACAAGCGAAAAGCCAAACGATGATAATGAAAATTAAAATAGCACCACCAACCATCAGTTTCATTTGAAGGTTCTGAAACCACATCTTGCGACGAAGCTGCCTTCCTTGCCTCTGGAAGCTATCAGCCTGAACGCGTTCACAGTTGTAAATCAGCACAATCACTAAGGTTATTTTTAAGTGCAAATACTCTGTAAAATAGCACGTACCTGGAACTGAAGGTTCTCGGTTTTATCCACTAGCAGTTCAATCTTCTCACCCCGATCCAAAACCTGCAACACAAAATGTCTTTAATATGTAATTTCAACCAGAAGAAGCAAAGAACATAACTAAGAAACATACTGAAGCAAAAGCAATGATGAGTTTTCTAACAGTCGCTAATTTTCCAGTTTTACCTTTCTCAAAACTTGATTTACATAATCATATCTTGATATATTTCATTCTATAAAATGTAAACTGAAAACAAGAAGAAAAACAGCCACTTCGTATGGAGGGTCAGGAAACGAATCAAGAAAAATAGCACTTAACTGAGATCCAGCTTATTAGGATAAACTACTATCTGTTTCTCAATTTTCCCCAAAAGAGGCAACCTCTTATTTTCGTGTAAGATCTAATCACTCGCCCTCTATCATGCGACTTTAATGGTATTCCTTAGTCACTAAACGCATAAAACCCATGATTATGATCTATGATGATATCTATCTATTAATTCCATTATGATAAATGTAGTGAACCTAATAGTACCTCTTGATCTGATTTTCTGTTTGAATAAAACTTGTCCAAGAAAATAATTAAAAATTATGCAGAAAAGACTGCAGTTTGCAGCAACAGTTTTACCAAGGCAGGTCAAACTCATCAAAGCACATCCGGCTATGGAAGCGAGATGATAATAGAAAATCCCCCACCTCACCTAGGCGAGAACAATCATCACAGTTTATAATTTCTTGAACATGCATGCAATCCTCAATTCTTAAGTAAATCTCCACACCATTAATTAGATGTAGTGTTACACCTTTCGAAATGCAATACAGAAATGCTAATAAATTCTGTGATGTGAATAAAGTCGTGTCAATAATTTTCAGTTTCAGAACTAAGTACTCTAGTCGTTCTGATAATTTTACAAAATGCGACACCTGTTATTTCATCCTAGAGTTTCAAGCAATTAGAAATTTTTCGCCCAAACCAACTATAGCATTATCAGCCAAAGAAATACCAATATTAAAAATTAAGATTACTTCTTGAAAAAACTAAACTCTAATCCAGAAGCTTTAATATTCTCTGGTTGCTGCAAGTTTATGCTTTGTATTTTTCAATCAACTATGCCTCGGTCCTACACTAGTTGGGTTGGTTGTATGGAGGCCCCATTGCATTCCAATACTCAATCATGCGTGCTTAAAATGATTACATGCTCTCTAACACTGGAGGGTTCTCTTATTTTAGTCCCTATGCAGATAAATCTCTGTGTAATATGCTAATATTAGTATTGACAACAATAACTGAACCCAACAGTGATCAATTTAGGGCCTTAATTGTGCTAAATGAGGCATCACCTAGCAAAACTAGCATTTTCACAACAAAAAATCAGTACTTTCTCCTCTGTATCAGGAGCATCCGATAACCCCTTTTTTTTTATTTTGGAACAGGAGCATTCCAGTAATCTTGTCGTCAACCAATCCTTCACCACAATATACATGATAACCACCATCACCACCACCCACAAACCAAAGACAGTAGCGATCAAATGTTTTCAGTACTTGAGTAGTTAGCTGACAGAATACTTGCAAAACATATTCTACAATCCCCAGGACCAAAGTTGGGTAGCATAACTCCAGAAACATGTTAAAACATCATAATGGAGATGTCTAACAATAACAATAGAAGATAATGTGTGGTGCAGCAAGTGTTGGGTTTACTCTATCAATTCTCTCCTAGTGCCACACGTCTATAGTAATAGTATCGAAGTCGATAATACAACAACAGCATACCCAGTGTGATCTCACAAGTGGGCTCTGAGGAGGGTGGGTGTATGCACTCCTTACCCCTAACTTGTGAGAGGTAGAAAGGCTATTTCTAATAGACCATTGGATCAAGAAAAGACTTTTCAAAAGCAGGTTACACAGATACAAGAATAAAAACTAAGGTGAAAAGTATTGACGAAAAGAAGTACTGACAGCAAAAAAGCAACCCAATTAACAGCAAAAAAAAAGGTATCAATTAAGCCATGAATCTATAAATGATGGAAAGAGGGGGGCAATCACATTTGACTGAAATAGTTTTCTCGGTGACAAGTTAATACATATACAATACAGAACACCTTTTAGTTTAGAATCAAAATTTTGAGAAGGCATGGGAAACATATTATTAAGATGCACTCTGTTGTATTACACTGAGCCTATTTATACTTATATCTACACAGTACTTAATACACCTTTTCCTATGTGGGACACTAAGTCTACTATATACATTAACTATTTAATAAATGTAACATTAAAGTCGAAATGATATATAAACTGGGCAGCATTTTAAATACTTTGTACTCTTTATCAATATATGTTTAGCATCTCAAGTTATGGAGAGTTTGCAAAGTCAAAATCAATACTAGACCTCACTACTATTGTTCGTCATCATAGACATGTCGTCAATCACTCCTAGTGCGAAACAGACTTGGTGGCTACCTCTTCTATTCCTACTAGCAGAGGCTTTATCAGCATTTAAAGCGTGATTGTACAAGTCCACAAGGCTTAAAATTTCCCGCAGTTAGACAGCAATAGGCTGACAATATTACTACCCTTATATGGTATCACAATGTTCAGATACCTTAGAACTGGTATAGTTTAGTTCAGTGTTCTATTTTCTACGAAGTGTATATTCTTAGACAATACCAATGAACTTAGCTCGAACTAAATCCGCATCTACGTCTGAATCTCTTCTATAAGAGCAGACCTAGTTCCCATAATACATACGAGAATATTGACAATTTGACATAGATAGGTGAACAAACATAATCAAGAACTTATTCATAATATAGAAACATATGATATCCACAAGTTATATCTCATGTAAGAATTTCATAACTTGTATGTTACTACAATGAAGCTCATGTTTCAAAACATTACACGTTAATATATCAATGATAATTTTATTTGCCTCATGCAACAACCCACTATTGCAGGAAATATTTTTTTAAGGATATTATAGTTGAAAACGCAAGCTAAAGAAGAGCTACCGCTCACAGTAAAAACTTCCTTTACCCCAAACTTGATGCTTGTAAGCCAACCAATCGACTTCTTCAACAGTCTAGAATCAATTGAAATCAATTGAAGTGTTAATTTGAATAAGATCACAACTCTTTTCCTTAGGTCAAACTATAGTTAAATTCCCAATTGTCCAACGTTTAAGGCTAAACCCGCGAGAATTCCAATTGCAGCATTAATTTACAATATCCTATTCATTCATATCAAAACTTCATCTAGAAAAGGACATGTTTATGTATTCCCCTAACTTTATCAACCTTAGTTTCACATATTCAGTTCTAACTCATTATCGTTTTTTCTATCCATAATCCAGTTTACTATATCAATTAAATAATGAAACCACAAGTTTTTGGGATTAAAACTTACCTCGCGGTGCCAAGAACCCCAAAAACCATGTTTTTAAGAAACTGTTTTCTTACCCAAGTTTAGAGCTATTAAAAAACAAAATCTCCAGCGCACTTCACAAGTTCTGGGTTTTTTTTTCCTTCTTAGATTGAAAATAGCTCTTTTCTCTCACCGCCTCTCCTCCTTTCCCTCCCTATCTCTTTCTCAATAATCCTTGTCAATGTTTCACTCATATGAATGCATCACTCATTGTTTTGAGATTTGGATGAGACTGCCAAATTTTCATCGTGAAATGTGTTGTTATGCTAGGTAAGCCAAGTCTCACGTTGCATTGGTCAGGACCCCAAATTGGATTGTGACAACGTTGGTATAAAACCGTTGGTGTGCAGCCTTGGGTGATTGTGGGGCAAACCTAACGTTTCAATTGAGTTTTAGACAAATCTCTCACTATTAAGATAGGTGTTGGGGCAAACCGGGCAAATGCAAACCTCAACTTAGGTAAGTCGAATCCAATGCTTTTGAGATAATTGTGGGATAAACCTCTCAAAGACGTTGATTTTCTATGGGGAGTATATGTAATACCCTAGGCAAATCCTGCATCAGTACACCATGAAAAAGATGTAGGATATATAACAAAACTAACCTTAGACCCTAGTAACATTCTATATTGTGCGATCTAGGCCCAAAGAAGACGAAATCACTACTGTGTTGGACTGTAATAAAACACAAGACATATATAATTATAACATCAATAACTAACTTTACTTCTAACTAATATGTATATCCAATAAACACAAATTGGTTCATTGTTTTGTGTTATCTTTTATCGAGAAGGTAAAGATTTACTGATGATGTACCAGTACAACAATTTGTTACATAAAAAATATGGTCAAAGGCACACTTCAAGAGTGCTTAAGCCCTAAAGCAAGGTGCAAAATATGTTGGGTGCTTCATCCCGCTTAAAAGGTGCTTCAGAGTCGTCATCAAGCCTCTAAGTCATACTTCTTCTTGCTAATGAGCTTCTACTGAAAGAGGCGGCACTTAACAATTCATATTTCACTTCATCGTAAAATATATTTGTTATTTATTTTTATTATTATTACTCTTGGTCTAAACATACATATTTGTACTTTCTCTCCATTTGTGTTTTTTCTCATAAAAGCCCACATTTATTTGTACTTAACGCCCCAATAGACCTTAGAGGTATTTTACGCTTTTCGCTTTTAATAACACTGATCGAACTAACTTAATACAAAATGGTCAACTACCAGATAGAGTGTAGATATTCCTGATAATTACTTGGAGTAATAATATCCAGTCATCTTTCCTATTTGATGCAAGAGCCTGATCATCACCAACTTAATTTTGGTGTTGTATTCGCAAGCACATATTCATTGCGAGAGACTATAGCTCTTCTTACATAACTTACTCCATAGATGCACCCTTTCCATCAAAAGTAAGAAAGAACGTCAACACATTACCTTCTCAATATTGTCCATCATTATTCCTTTGACCTCTGTGATTTGAGCCTTCAATTTAGAGAGCTTGCTCATTTCATCAGGATGGTTCATACAATACTCCATGTGCTCTTTAAGTTTTGGCCTAGCAATTCCAGGATAAATAAATCCAAATTAATTGGCTGATTTTGGACTCTATGCTAAGTCTAGATGCCACAAATATATTATAAACTGTAGGTGAAAAAAATTAAATATACACACCCAAATTCTCTGTCAAGATTGTACGCAATGCTAAAGCGATCCCCAAATAGATCATCATCTTCATCATCATCAGCAAGAGGATGTGGATCGCCGTCATTTTTTATACTTGAACCATAGCGTTTCTTGAAATCATCCTTAACCCTTTCAAGAAACACAAACGGTACACTTCTTCCCGTTGGTTCATCAGCAACAACTAGGAAGACTACAAAATTGTGTTGGTAGCAAACTAGTCAGAATCCAGTAGACCAAAAATAAATTATATACAACATAAAAAATATAAGTAGAATGAATACCAAAGCCACTATCTAAAAGGAAGTTGAAGGTGTGACCATCGCAAGAGTATGTATACTTGCTACTATTTGAAGGGAGCTTCTGCAAGCACTGAACAGCAATAGTACTAAAGTTCCCTGAATAAGGTGTATGCTCAGCTAGAACAACAGTCCCTCTCGCAACAAAGCTATAAATCAAACCTTTTGGATTCATTTTCAATCACAACTCCAACTTTATGCCTGTAATTCAAAAGGACAAGTTTTAAATCCCTTACTAAGATATGCAAATATCTAACACAAACAAAAAATCAGCTTTTCCATGAGATTAGAAACTAGACTACCACATTCACCTTCACTGAATTTATAATGCTTCAAAATTAAAAATGAAATGAGTAACGCTACGAGGTGGTTCAAGTTGCTACAGATGAAGAAAGACAAACAAAATGTAGACAACATATGGAATTCATCCAAAAAGAGAAACAAGAAAAGGTGGAGTTTCGGAAAGTCATATAAAGATTCAACCAGTGCAGGTGAGAATCCAATGAACCTTCCAGTGGTGTGCTGGCGGTAGATACTAATTGGCTGAAATCTTACATTTTTTAGACCGAAAAGGAGCAGAGTAAGCACACAATTGTCATGGCTGCAGCTCTGGTGAGATTGACCAGCCAAATCAGGGTTGCATCCAAATATCCAACATAAAAATGAACACACACACCAAAAAAAAAAAAAAACTGTTTCAAGAGATTAGAGACTACAACATTCGCCTCAAACTAAATTGATTATGCTTCAAACTTAACCAAAAAAAAAGTTCTTCAAGCATCAACTTTTAGCATCTACCAGAAAGAAACCTCACTGATACTTTCACCGAAGTCCTCAATTTCTAGAGTCTAGATGTGAGGGAAAATTAGGAAAAACATAATATAATACACGCAAACTCAAATATAATAACCGAACAGAGAGTCAAATAATAAAAACGAATCTACAATTCAAATCCGGACAACGAAGATCAAATTATCTACAATTAACTACCGTAGAAACACCAATATCATAGCAACTATCAATACTTCCGATCAGATCCTCGCCGACAAAGTTCAAAATAGAGAATTGCTACAAACAATCTGTGCCGAAAAATTACATAAACAAGAGAGAGAAAGAGAGTACCTGAGATTGAAGAAATTGCGATTACTTAGTGTACACGACTGAAAATGGAGCTTTAGATTTCGCAGAACAGGGTGGGTGGGTGGGTGGGGTGGGGTGGGGTGGGGGTGAGCCGGGGGGGGGGGATTTTGTCTTTAACAGCGATGGAGTCGAGGAGTTGAGGTTAAACTGTATTATGAATTATGATTAGCAGTGTTAATTATGTGATTTGACTTTAATTAAACTGATTGAGCAGTTTACATACGTAAGGGCTAAGCATTATACGTTTTGGTAATTTCGTTTTTTTGTAAATATTATATTATTAATTTATTTTCATATTAAATTAGATCGATATAGTTTGCAAAAATTTTCATAGCTCAGTTAACAAGTTAATAAGATGCTAAACTTATACCATGGGTTCTATGGTAATTTGACTTTTGAAATAAATTTGAATAACAAAATAGAGATAACTGATGTTCATACACGCTATCCACTTGTGGAATTATATTGGATATATGATGTTACAATAGCGTTTATACCTACTATGTCAATATCCGCTTAATATAATTTGCCTCTACATCGCAAGACGTGAGTAAAATCTGCATATACTGTATCTTTGCCAATTTTCTCGTGAAATCACATTAGATATGTTGATGTTGTTGAACATTTATTCATGATGAGTACTAGAGTGTTTGAGCCAAGTTCTGCATATCTCGAGTAGTAGAGTCCGAGCAACATAGCTCAATAGTAATGTAGATAACTAAACATTAGCTCGTGAAATTACATCAGATATGTTGATGTTGTTGAACATTTATTCATGATGAGTACTAGAGTGTTTGAGCTAAGCGATGCACATCTCGAGTACTAAAGTCCGAGCAACATAACACAATAGTAATGTAAATAACTAGACACCAGCTCGTGAAATTACATCAGATATGTTGATGTTGTTAAGCATTTATTCATTATGAGTACAATAGTGTTTGAGTCAAGTTCTGCACATCTCGAGTACTAGAGTCCAAGCAACATAACTCAATAGTAATGTAAATAACTAGACACCAACTCGTGAAATCACATTAGATATGTTGATATTGTTGAGCATTTATTCATTATGAGTACTATAGTGTTTGAGCCGAGTTCTGCACATCTCGAGCACTAGAGTCCGAGCAACATAGCTCAATAGTAATGTAAATAACTAGACACCAACTCGTAAAATTACATTGGGTATGTAGATGTTATTGAAAATTTATTCATGATGAGTACTAGAGTATTTGAGTCAATTTCTTCACATCTTGAGTACTAGAGTCCAAGCAACATAGCTCAATAGTAATGTAAATAACTAAACATCAGCTCGTGAAATCACATCAGATATGTTGATATTATTGAAAAATTATTCATGATGAGTACTAGAGTGTTTGAGCCAATTTCTGCACATCTCGAGTACTAGAGTCCGAGAAACATAGCTCAATCAATAGTAATGTAACTAGACACCAGCAATAATACATTACTAGACACCAGCAATTCTCACAACAATTTGAAAATATTCAAGATTTGTATCTCAAATTCTCAAGTAGAGAACTAAAGCACATAGCCAACAGGAATAAGTTTTTAACCACAGAAAGCAGACAGTTATATTATAACAAACATAGCCACAAATGCAGCTTTTTAAGGGAACTGTTGAAGTTCAGTCTTGAAGAACAATGTAAAAATTTATGAAAACAATCACTAGACAGGGTTGGAATGTATAACAACATATTCCAACCATGAATTTTAGAATGGTTTATCTTCCACTTAACCAAAATAATCTACTGGTCTTAGGTGGAAGATTCCTCCAAACAATCCATACGTTGTTCAAGGTTTCACACCGTTAATAGCTGGATCGAGACCTCGAGTTTCCTTGACATGATCCACATATTCACTGTACTGCATAGTAAATAATGTACTCTGATATCGAGTTAGATGGATTTGCTTCCTCAATGATTCTGTTATAGGTCCATTATAACCTGCTTTGCGTATCAGTGAGTCAATTGCTTCTATAACTGTCCACCCTGGAGACAAAATTCAGTAAGTTCATCTTGCAACTCAACTAGTTCGACGAGTGCCAGAAAAACTTAAATAGACAATATGCACAACGTTCTGTGTCGTGATAGGTAAGGGAGAAGAAAATTACCTTCATGAGCAGCCACCTCAGGTAGGTACGTGGCGTTTCTTCTTGTGTTATAGTTAGGGTCAGTAAATTCAATAATTATCCCATGCTTCCCTACCTGAACAAATCGATTACATTCTTGAGAACAAAATACTACTACAGCAAACCAACAAGAGAGGAACAGTTGTGGTCGAGTGGTCAAAGTTGAGAAAAAGGGATGCAGGTAGATAAAAAATTCTCATATGATTATGTCAACAATGACGAGGATTTACGCACTGATGAATCATGAACACAGACCACCTTACCCAAGCAAAAGAACATACCGAAGGTGAATCATCTAAAAACCGATAGGAGAGTTAATGTAAAATGATGACTGACATTTGATTTCAGAATTCCGATTCTCATGAGGGAGCAAATGAAGAAAAGACGACTTTGCTCTATGCTTCACGTTACATGTCTAGGGAGTTATACAAGTCCAAAGGTATTTTTGATTGTCATGCTTGTGTAACAAACTTTTAACAGCACGCCAATCCAAACAAAACTAAGCTCTACCATCCCATCCAAGTACAGTATAACGTCTTAGAAACAAATAATCCAGGCAGTCAACACCATTCTAAGAAGTGAAATCTGACGGTCTAAATTATGGCAAAATTTGCTTCTTATTTGAATTCTTTTGGTGCTCATGAGTTTGCTCCACAAAGCCATTAACCAATCACAAAAAGATATATGTAAGCATACAAACATGTAAATTTCCTCCATGATTAAAGAATCAGAGATTCGAAGTAAGTTCAAAAGCAGTACCTCCCAATCAAGGTAGTTAGCTGCAGTCTCATAATTAGTGAGAATTGAAACTGTACACTGTAAAGTAGGTAACTCTTTAGCCTGTATCGGAGGAAAACGACGGTCCCTGAGAGCACTGCAGATGAATTCAAATATGTAAATACGTAGATATAGTGTCATAAGATAGAACGCAAGTTTTTTATTTAGGCCGGAACAATATTTAAGAAAATAAAAAGCAGCAAGCAATCACTTTCTTAAGAACCCAAGAGTGTGACAAACTTAAGGTTTCAAAGCAAGTCAGCACAAGGAAAAGGAAGTGTAAAACGTCATTTATGCTCAAACAGTGAAACCGAAGAGATTAAAGTGCAAAAAATCTCAAGATTCATTTATCTGCAAACTAACATACTTAATCATGAATATAGTACACTAACAGTATGAAATAGAATGCTTTCACACGGCCAATAAGTGTCCAATAAATTGTATATAGAAAATGTATCAATCATACAGAAGCCAAACAACTAATGTAGTCCTTCAAACAGTTTTGCCAATAATAATCAGCTTTGATTCAACAAATTCTTTGTCACATAATGAAGCTCAATTATCTTAATATCATTCCTATTTATTAGCTAACAAACATGAAATAGAATTGCAAAGAGTAATTAAAAGGTACTTCAAATAAAAGAACTTCACTTGCAATCTACCTTGTCAGAGCATAATCCTTAAAACCATTAACAATGCAACGAGCTTCCAAAGTGCCGATGCATCCGCGTAAACGAGGCTCCCCACCATTCACCACTTTCTTCCAAGTCACAAACAGCGGGCTGAAATGCAGTTTGAGCATGAGAGCAGAATCCAAATTTATTTTCATATCGGTTTGCCATTTCACGAGTTACAGATGAAAGACTAAGAATGATGTTAGCTTACAAAAAGGGACACCAAAAAATCCTTACCCCGTCCAAAATGCAGATGCATTTTCCAACTTATTAAGACTATACTAAGAACATTTTATCATGCACAAAATACATACAGTTAATAGAACAAGTTTCGTGGAACAGACCTTCACTTGACGAAAGGAAAAGATGTTACAAGGAAGACTAACGATTAGAAATTTGGTGGTGGTGATGGTGGGGTGGGGTGGGGTGGGGGAACACAAAGAAATGGAAACTTCCAATAGAAAAGGTATGCCTACATAAAAATCTTATTTGAAAAAATGTTCTGATATAAAGGAAAAGACAATTTTGAAAAGGCCATGACAAATCAACACTTACAAAGAGTAACTAGTGATGCAAAAATCACATCTTTTTTTATCAGTAAAAGTTAGAATCACATCTAGTGAGCACATCAGTTCCAGTGGGGCACTAAACAACAAAATAAACAGGTAATTTTCCAGATTCAAGAACACAAAAGGATTGAAACAGCATTGACCTTCCTATTCCCAGGCCCTCAGCACCATGCAACCAAGAAAATAAATTGTTAAGTAACTTGTACAAAAGAATCTAACTCATTCCAATCTAAAGATAGAGAAATTGCACATATCTCCTGGAGGGAATTTACACATTCCCCCACAAACTATGCCACACAAGGGTAACAAAGATATGTTCACACATAGCAACAACAATTAGGACTCAGTCCCAACCGAGTTAGGGTCAGCTATATGAATCATCCCTTCTTCATTTAAACTCGACTCATATACATGAGTAGTTAAACATATCTCACAAACATGTCACATTCACAAAAGGTAATAAAGATATGCTCACACATTGCAGCAAAAACAACAATCAGGACTCAATCCCAACTCCCAATCAAGTTAGGTTCGGCTATATAAAACGCATATATGGGTTGCTCAGATGGTAAGCACCCTCCACATCCAACTATAAAAAGAAGCTCAACTCATATACATGCATACAAAAATTCAAGATACCCCATCTACAAGAAAACAAAAAAAGACACAAACTTTGCAAGAATATCAATATGGTTGTCTCTAATTTTAAGCTAAAACAAAAAGGGGCAAAGTGAAAAATTAGCTTACTGTTCACCCTCATCAAAAGCAGGAGGAGGAGGTTGTTCCTTGTTGTAGTGAGACACCAATGTATCAAAACAGTAAACAGCCATCTCCCTATTTGCAGACACCATCTTTTTCCTCCCTGCTAAATTCAATCAAATTTCACACAAAACAAGAATGGATCAATAGATCAAATTTCAGTCAAATTAAAGATTCTGAAAAAAGGGGTTTTTCCCTTTTTTCTATGTGCCTAACAAATCCTAAGCAGAATTGGCTACAGATTACAGAATAAGAACAAAGCAAAGAGCCTTGTGAGTATTCTCTCCTCTTCCTTTTCCACTTTGGGCTCTTTGTTGAGTTTTTGTTTTTTTTTTTTTTTGCTTTAATGGTTCCCAAGAATTTTTTTTTTATTTTTTATTATTTAGAGTAGTGGAAAAGCCAGTATTTTTTTATTTTTTTATATTTTGTTTGAATAAAATAACTTAATATTTTAAATTATTTTTTGCATTGATAATTTCGTCATGGACCAACCTTCTAGAGAATGGCCAAAAAAGGCCCCTCGATTGCTGGAAACAATCATATTTACGCAAAAGACTTGAAAGCAACATGAAAATTTTTATGTTTTTAATACATGAGATAAAAATAGTAATTTTAAATAAAATTCGGAATTTAGTTTGTTTTTTTTTTGTTCTATTTGAGTTACGATTGTAGCTGAAGGTTCATCCAATCTCCCTCGATTATTCATATCTACTGTATCCCTACTTCCGAAAATATTTATCCTCAGATCGGTTATTTTTAGTAACAACGGGGATATAAATAGCCAAAAACAAAGATAACCAATAAATAACAGTTGAAGGATATATCTGACCATTTTCCATCTAAGTACAACATAATTTTGGATATTCCACTACTGGCAACAACAAAACAAACTGAATTCAACACAAATATTCAGAATGAAATTGTTAAGGTAAATGATAGCAAGCACACAATAACTACAAGGATTTATTGGAGTTTAATCTGAATCAGAATCATGTCTTCTTCTCTTCTCCTTGTCTTTCTTGTGTTTCTTCCTGTCATCTGAATCGCGGGTGTGCTTCCTCTTATCATCAGAATCACGGGAACGTTTCCTCCTGTCATCTGAATCGCGGGAATGCTTCCTCCTATCATTTGTATCATGCAAATGTCTCTTATCTCTCCTCTCATCCTTTTCCCGTCTCTTCTCTTCTCGTCTCTTCTTCTTTTGGCTCCTTTCATCCTTAGACTCTTCTTCATTCTGTAGGGGTGCAACAGGGAGACTTGCATTAATCTTTTCTACAGGCTCATCAATCGGATTAGATGGAAAAGCTGATGGTGAACTTGGTTCTTCCCAAGGTTTGGGTAATCTGCAGAATGCGTTAACAAATGATTAGGACTTAGGCACCCGTATAGAATAAAGAAGAAACAAAGTCCTCTATTATTTTCTTTAACTCGTAATTTTAGTTTACTCTACAACCTTTCCATCTTCAAAGTCAAGCCCCTATTCCCCAACTATCGACGAAATTCAGAGACGAGAGCGAGGAGAAATAGAGCACATAAAGCGCCACAGGTGAAATAAAATGACCACTAAAAACCACAGAAAATCTAAAGAGAACATTCAATGCTAGTGAAATCAGTACTTACTTTGAGAAACCAAGACCGTCCACCCGAGCAGCTTCAGAATGCCCTGCTCCCAAGTCTTCTGCAGTTGAACCTCTCTTCACAAGTTCAGACAACTCATGCTTGTCTAGCCGAGTACCTTGAGGACGTGTGGCACGCTTAGGAGCTAAGCCCAGAGCCTCCCTCATTGACTGCTCCTCCTCTTCTTTAATTCTACGTATTTCTTCTTTTGCTGCCTCCATATCCTTATCCTGGGACTTCTTATCGCGGGTGTACCAATGAAGATCTTTCCCTGCAAAAGGGGGAGAAAACACCACAGCAAGATGTAAAATATGCCACTAGTTAAGACTATGTAATGAAGAAATAAAATGTCCAGTACAACATACCCACATCTTGCCCCAGTAAAAAGCACTCGGGATCCCAGATAAAACATGGATTTAGTACCTCAGGGTTCCAACATGTTATTTATGATTTAAGACCAATATTGCCTAGCTAGTTTTGTACAAATATGCATCTCCTCACACTCAGCAATATAATTACAGTCAGTCTACAAAGCAAGGCTGCAAAATCTACTCCGAGAATACAAGATAAGCCAAAGATGCAAGTAGCACACATTAAGGACAAATGAGTGGAGCTCACTTGATATTGTTTTATATTAACGGTTCTTAAGCATGAAGCTTATGGTGAGTGAGGGTGTAAAAAGGAGACGAGGTAGACTTCAAATAACTTGGAGATGGGTAGATATATGCAAAAGATTGTATGTATCATTAGAAGTTCTCTCTTGTTTTTTTCCAGTATTACCTAAGTACTGAGGTAGTGCTGATTTTATAAACAAAATGCTACCTTTTTTATAAAAAAAAACAAACTAATTACCTAAGGGCTTGGCCTCTTTGTGCTTCTTCGGCGGAAGAAGTCGTTTCTTCAAGCTCCCCTCACCTAAGTCACTTTAATCGACGAAGCACTTGCTTTTCACAACGATGACCTAGACTTTGAATTGTTTGCATCTAGTTACCATAATCTCGACCTAACATCACTTTAACTTCATTCTTATGAGAGCTAAACTTCCTGTGCGTGTATTCTATCTAATTTCTACTCGTCTGGAAACCCTCAATCACTTGAGGCTTCTTCACAGCTTCAATTTTTCGTCTCGCTAGTCTCATCAATTGACACAATATCATCAGCAGGTACATGTGACATCAAACATCATCCTATAAGCTATTGTTTATCTCATCCAACATTAACATGATTACATTCAAGCTCACAGAAGATCCTTGGTTTAAACCTACAATTGTACTAAACTCCTTACTTACCTGTTTAAAAGAAATAGTGAACTCCTTTATATTTCCTCCTACTGTTCTCACACATCTGGTTGCTCCTTTCTACATGCTTTTCATGACATTAACATACTCGATGTGAATTCGTTTATTCTGAAGTATACTTATTTTAGCATTCTATCACATACTTGACTGAACAACTATACTTGATCAAAAAAACAATACAACATACAACCAGAACTTCCAGCAAAATCTACAACGTATGGCGTATGGTAATAGATAACATAATTTAGCTCTGAACTTGGGCCAGCAAATAAAAAAACACCATGAAGTACTTCATGTTGCAGTTTATTGGGATACTTCATGGATATACTACTTTTTTCATATCTCTTCAGAAAAAAGAAAAAAGAAAGAGAAGCCCTTATACATAGGGATCAACATACATACCATTCTTTAATTTACAATGCACAATTAGCATGTGCCTTGCAGAAAACAGAAGAAGCAATATGTTTCTCATCGACTATTGACCAAAGAAAGATTGATATGTTTCTTATCGAGTAATTTCCAGCAATTGCAATTGTGATACATAATTTGAGAACAAGAATATATACCTTTCTGCCATCTCCCAACTGCTGCTTTGATACTATGGCCAATATAATTTTCTCGATGTTTATCAACCTTCACATCATCCCAGCTAAATTCTGTTGCAGCAAAAAAATTATACATTAGGAATACCACAAAGTAGGACAAAAGTATAACAGCTTGATTCTTCAGAAAAAAAACAAGGAAAAACCTCCTATGCCATCTACAAAAAAACTTCATTAAGTGTGTCTGAACTAGAAAGCATCATAATTGAATATTCTCTTCTGAGAAAAGTAAGTATAATCATTGACTCTAGGAACAGCAAGAATGCAGACCAGATCTAGTCACATTAACAAATAGGAACTAATTTGTAGGAGCACGTGCATGATTCACCCTATACAAGCAGAAAGTACCAGAAAACTCTCGAATCTAACAAAATGAAAACATGGCCTTCTTTATCAAACAAATAGAAACATGGACTTGCAAAATAAAAACATCAAATTATCAGAAAACAAGCATGCGTTGAACATTGTCCCCAGAACCCAACCTTAACTCTCCTCCTTCACATATCCTCTGCCTTCACCCAAAACTAAAACATAAGAGAATGGTTGCAACAACTCTTCTTTGTTATTTTTATAATAGGTAAAAACAGGACCAATATTTTCCCACTTTTCCTTTTTGGTGCAGCAAACTATCTGCCTGTATCATTTCTTCTTCTTTTACTATCATTTAAAAGATCTGGTCATGTAACCCTTAACATAATGACACTCAATCACAAACCTACTACAATATCCTTCATAATATTAAAAACCTCAACCTGATGTATGACCCACCGAGCTAAGACAAGCTGAATTTACAAGCTCATAACTCCTCCAACTTTTTCCCCAATTTCCTTGGATATAAAGCATAGTAACAGTAATTGTTGTTATTTATAACTTTCCCATTCCAATCCTACTAAATAACAACAACATACCCAATATAATCCATCACACTACAAGTGAGGTCTGAGGAGGGTGGTCTGTACACAGCCTTACCCCTGAGAGACCATTTTCGATAAACCTTTGGCTCGAGAAAGCATATAAAAAATCAAGAGCAACTACAATAATGAAAAAAGTCATGAAAATAACAAGTAGCAACAACAAATAATACAAGTATAACAAGCCAACACTCGACTACCTACTAATCCTCTACCTTAATTCCTCGACCTCCATATAGGAAATCATATCTTCCTATCTAATCCTCAACGAGTGCTAGGTTAACAACAACAACTTGAATAATTTCAACTTCAATTCAATACATAATAAGCAAAACCTCGATCTCTGTTCGAGGATTAGCAATTCTCTCAAATTTTAACCATATGTAACCAAATTAGACTAACAATTGATAAAACGTAATACTATAAGAGGGAAAAAAAACAACGAAACCCTAGATTAACAGATATGAGCAGAGAAAGCTTACGATCTCGGCCGCCACGAACGCCGCCTCTAGTAGGATGATACATCGTTTGCCCCTTCTTCTCCTCTCTAAACTCAGATTTTGAATTTCACAAACGAACTCAAAATTGAGATGCTGAAAACGGAGAACATAGAATGACAGATATGGTCCTTATTACTCTTTAGGCTTGAGGCTCCAGAAAAATATTGTATAAAATTAATATTAATATTTGTAATAATGTTTAGTATATTTTAATTATAAATATTGGATATATATTATTGATAAAAACGTGGTTCATTGTATATCAAAATGATAGAAAAAAATGCGTAAATAGTGAAATTATTATATCTTCAATTATACTAATTCATGATTAGAAATTTTTTGCGTTACTAATAATCTAATATTCTTGATTATAAATAAAGTATATAACAAACTATGGTTGAAAAAGTGTATTAAACACAAACAAAATACTCCTAATAAGTAGTACTAGTATACAAAAAGTTAATGCATACCTATAACAAATAATTCATTTAATAGAATGGATTAGAAAAAAAAATATATATTCATTTATATTAATTAACTTCATGTATTATATAATTAATATATAAGAAAATCATGTTATTAATATTACAAAAGTTTTTATGTATGGTTAAAGACACAAGGTACAATATACAATATGCATTGGAGAACATTCACATCCTTTCCACCAAATTCTTTGGAGAATATTTTTTTTAAACAATATACAATTTCATAGTTATTTTTTAAAATACCAAATTAAACACTGTATATGTAACTAATAAAGATATGGGAAAATTACGCAATAAAGTAAATTAATACTATTTAGTTATTCATCTTAGCTATAGTTTGTTATAATTACAATTCCGATTAACATTATACATTAATTACGTGGGTTGACTTCAAGTTTGTATAATTATTCACGTTTGTATATGTATAATTCGTCAGAATATACAAATACATATGTATAATGTACAATTATTTAATCTATATATATATATACAATTCACCTCTCTCCCACTCTCTTCATCTCTCGCTCGCCTCTCTCCTCCCTTTCCCAATTTCACTTGCTTCTCTCCACCCTCTCCCGATCTCGCTTGTCCTATATACAAATGTATATGTATAAACACAATTATATACATATATAATTCACCTCTCATCAACTCTCTGCCCTCTCTCGCTCGCCTCTCTCCTCCCTCTCTCAACCTCGCTCACCTCTCTCTTCCTCTCCCAATCTCGCTCGCCTCTTTATTCTCTCTCGCACTCTCGCTTGCCTATATACAAAAATACATATGTATAATATTATCTAACTGATATACATATACAATTCACCTTTCTCCCATTTTTTTCTCCTCTCTCTTTCCTTCATATAATATGTAGTTACGAATTATAATTATCAAACTATAGTTATGAATAGTAATTAAGCTATTTTTAAGTGGCTACATGTAAACATTACTAATACGAAAACTATTTCGGATAACTATATAATTTTCCCTTTTAATTTATCTAAAAATTCATTAATTAGATGTGAGCCTTGTAGCCTTAGCACGTGGCAACAAAATCCGTGAGAGCGCAGAATCAGCTGGAACCTTCAACTGATTTTTTTTTTATATATATAAATTACAGTCACCGCTCTGTTAAAAAAAATCAGAAGAAAGCAGAATATGTCAATGAGATCTGTCGTTTCAAGCAGTGGATTCCGTCGTTTAATGGAAGGTGGTGGAAGATCATCGGTTTCCGGTCTTCGTTACTTTTCCGATAGCAAAGGTCGAATTCTCAGTGAAGAAGAACGTGCTAAAGAGACTGTTTACATTCAGGTAATATATATTTTTTTCATTCGATTTCATTTATATGTGTTACATCAACATCGAGTGTTTACGAGATATGGATGAATTGAAATTGAATTGAGATGTTTTAGATGTGTAATTTTAGAGTTTTGAGTACTTATTTATTGAATTGTTGTTTTTTGGGGGAAATAGAAAATGGAAAGGGAGAGGATGGAGAAAGCGAGGAAGAAAGCTGAAAAGGAGAGAGCTGAAAGAGAGAAAGCTGATAAGGTATGTATTGTTTCAGATGGAATGTTAGAATGTTTTCGGTTTGATCAGTTTTCGTGCATTTCGACTAATTTCACAGATGTAGACATAATTTTGGAACTTTCCTCAACTATCATTGTTTTTTTTTGCTTTAACAGAAGGCTGAAGAAGAGGCTCATAAGTCCTGATTTTGCTATCAGGTATTGTTGATAGAAATAATGTTTGTGTATCCTTCCTTCGACGGACTTGTGGTTTGAATAGAACAATATCGCTTTAATGGTCTTTCCATGTTGTGTTTGATGCTTGTAAACTTTGCTATTTTCGAGATCGTTTTCTTTGGTGTTAGTAATTTGTTGTTCAGTAAATCATAATCGTTTCGTGCATTGACAATGTGTGGCTTTATTAAGACGATTTGTGGTTGGTAAACAAGGTTCTTAGCAAGATATATATCGTTAAATATTCAATATAATTTCATGAGATCTGGTTTCATTCACCTAACGGATATCATCCGAAAGGATGGGAATGAATGTATATAACACCAAGAAAGCATCCTTCCCTTTCTCCTCACTTAACAGCATAGCACAGCCTTAGGAAGATATTGGTAGTCTGTTGTTTCTTAGGATTTACTTTTGAGGTAAGTCACTCAATTGAAGGTAAATTATCACTCTTAGTAATCTTAGTAAGTGAAATCTGAAAAGGATAACTTATACGTAATTTAACCCTTACCTTATGATGGTAGAGATTTATAGAAAATTATTTTCAATAGACCCTCGTGAAACATATAGAACGGAGAAGAGCTTAGAAGAATGCAATGGATGGGGAAAACATCCATGTATCATAAAATTCAAAATGTATCATAATATTCAACTTATGCTATTTCATTCCAGCAAAGAAACACGTTTTCCAAGAAGAAAAAAGGCCTCAGAAGGCAAAACTTAAACTAGTTCCCTAAAGAACTGAATAACAACAGTAAATGGCTAAGCAATTGTTGCCCTGATCTCAAATCCTTCAACAATAAGCCCTCCTTTTGGATGATAACCAGGCATCACATCTTCCATTCTCGACTCTATGCAATCATCTTCGTTTTCAGTAGAAAAATTACCCAATTCTAATTCGAACCAGCCATCATCTCTAAGTTTCGGAACTGGTTTATGATCAAGCTCCATGTTACTAGGATGATCCGGATTCAAAAAAGCGAACCGCACGTTTGCAGATTTAACACCGCAAAATCCAACTGAAACCTCGACGTTTCTAGCATCAAACCCGTAAGAATGATCCTCTAACTTGTAAACAAAGTAAGCTGTGTAGGATGTCAATGGTGATAAAATCCCAGCTCTTATTGTTCCCCAAATTTGAATCCACCATACAAGCTCCAGCCGAGCTACCTCCGGAAATCTGCTTTCACAATCAATAAGGAGAAAACATGGATAGCTTCAATTCAACTTCAAAATCTTCATTTTAAATTCAACAACAATAACAACATATTCGGGTTAATCTATCAAGTGGGATTGGGAGACGGTAGTATGTACGCAGACCTTAGTTCTACTGGTAGACAAATGGTTTCAAACCGACCCCTATGTCACATCCTGTCACTTGCTAGACAAATTTTGCATTCGAATAGGGGCGGAATAGCCTAGAGTTGTGGTCAGATTTATAGAATACTCTAGAAGCCTTTAGACATTTCAAGAAGGGTATGAAATTTCTTAGAATTCTCTAGAATGCCATAGAAGATATCTTGGAAGAACTTGAAATATCCTAGAACATGTAGAGAGTTTCATAGAGGAGCAGAGTGTAACTATTAAGGAGACAAAGTGTAACTATTAAGGAGACTTGTAAAGTAAATTTTATTTGCACTCTAACCGCTATGTTTTAGTATAAATAGATGGGGCACTCATTTGTAAATCATTTAACTTGGTTCTCTTGTTTTTTCTAAGTCTTTCTTTGCATTCTCTTGGCGATTTTAGTCTTTCTTTGCATTCTCTTGGCGATTTTATTCTTAAAGCCTTGAGCTTACAAGATCTTGATGGATTGGTGAGTAAGTTGTCAAGTGTCGCACGAGTCTTTAGTAAGACTCTAAGTACGTGACACTTAGCTCAAAAAAGAAGTAATCAACATTAACATTACTAAAGCTCTAAATCCTCGACACTTAGCTCAAAAAAGAAGCAATCGACATCAACATATATGCAGGATAATAGTAAACCTGGACTCTGGTACAGAAACCCATTCCCAATGTTCTAGCGTATCACCCCATGATATGTTAAGCGTATCATCCGGTGATATGTTAAGATCTTTTGCACCTAAGAAGTAACATTTCTTTCCCGTCCATTTATCCAATGAGAAACTCTGTTGTACAACAAAATATATACGTAAGTAAACAGATCATAGATGAAAGATAGTAAGGAACAATATAAAAACTAGACATGTTTGCTCATAATAGTAAAATAATAATAAAGATATGCACAACAAAGCAGCAGTTGATTTTGACGTTTAAATAACTCCTAATATCATATTTAATTAAAGTCTTCTTCCCAGGGGAAACTCGAAGATGGTAACGAATTATGACTAGTGTGCATGATTTTGTGGTTGCGAGTCGACAATTAAGCAAAAAATGATATATAATGTTTTTGGATTCACCATTTCAGATCAGCAAATGACGATAACTTTTCAAAAAACAAATTCAAATAATTCTCTGTTGAATTCTCCATGAATGAACACGACATTTGCAAGGAAGAGAATACAACTGTTGCTATTCAGATCTACTATCAATTTAGATAACCAGTAAGTTAATATGATTTCCATTTTGTTACCTTGCGACCTTCATCAATTAAGAGTGGATGATCGACGAGATAAACATAAACATTCTTGAGTGATTGGAAATGGGGGATTGGAGTCTCTGATTTGGCGATGATGGACAGATAATCGGACGGCAGGAACTTTGCCCAAAGGTAATCAGAATCGGCGGCGAAATGGAGAAACTTAGAGATTAAGGAAAAGCGGCAAACGTCCGGCGGGCTCGTAAAGGTGAAGATCTTGGTGATACATCCCTCCGGTAGCATGGTAAGACGGTCACTACTTTCATTTTCCTCGATTTGCTCTTTCTCCATTGAGTGTGTATTGCTGTCACACATCATGCTATTTATAGTATATATTTGTTTTTCCTTATCGATTAAGTATTATAGCTGGATAAGAAATAAGTTATTTATATATTATTTTTTTTATAATTTTTTTCCTTCGTGGTTAAGTTTAGTAACGGGATAAAGTTTGGTAACGGGATAAGAAATAAGTTGTGTATATATTAATTTTTCTATAATTATTTTCCTTCCTGGTTAAGTTTAGTAATGGGATAAGAAATAAGTTATGCATGCATATATTAATTTCTCAATAATTTATATTCCCTCCCTTTAGAAATAGTTGTTTATTATACTTCAAAAATATTTGTTCTATAATACTTGTCCAATTTGAAAAATCAAAAAGTAATTTACTTTGTGTTATTTTATTCTTATTATTAAAAACAGTTGTCATATAACATATTTTTCAAATCATTAAATTTAGTGTAGTCAAATGGTAATACACTAGGATATGTTACTATTATTATTTATTGTTTTTTATGGGTGTGTCAAGTCAATAATGAAAAGGGAGTATTATGTTTGCTTTGCTTCATGGTTAACGTAGACATTGGAATTTGTGGACTCCGACATTAGTAGACCTTGAAAATTTGTGGAATTTTGTAAGCTGTAAGACGTGTTTAATTTTAATTAGGATTCTAAGGGGTATTTCTAGTTAAGAATTTTTGGAGATTACTCAACTCTATACTTTAGTTTATGTCTATAAAAAAGCTATTGTATTACTCAAAGAGGCATTTTAAATATCCAGTGAATTCTTAAAATATTCATAAAGACATAAAAATTAGTCATTCCTGTTCGAGAAACAATCCCCTAACAAATCGGCTCTCAAATCATGAATCTTATGAGAAAGTTATCAAGGGCGGCCTCTCGAATCATGAATCTTATGAGAAAGTTATCTAGGGTTGTAGAAATCTCACATCTAACATTAGAGAAATCAAGGATTGTATTGATAGTATTGATGTATTGATAGTAATGATCAATATTGATAATATTGATATGTTGATCAATATTGGTGGTATTGATGAACAATAATGTTAAGTACATACTCGTTATACAAGAGAGAATTGTAGAGTCCTATTACAATATCTATTGCCACTATAATACTAATATTGCAATTATAAATAATATAAATCATAACTGTACGGTAATTTTAATAGTAGTCGTAATATAATTCTAATCATACTATAATTATAGACGAAATATGATCTTAATGAATATAATTAGTTTAATCCTAATTTTATTAAAAGTCCACATTAGTGATGTAACCTCGTCGGTCAATTTCGTTGGACCTATTTCTTTGACATGTTTCAATCGTCAGCTTTCTTCCTCATCAACACTTGCTGCAGATAGGTCAGTCAACTGCGATGGACCTGTTCTTTGACATGTTTCAATCGTCAGTTTTTTTCTTCTTCAATAGGGATCAACTCGTATGTACTCACAGTCTTGATGAATAAAATAATGTTTCTCCATATTCTATTTGTGATAGTAATTACTTTTTCTGTCACATACAAATCTTGTTGCAACAACTAACTTTTGGTAGTAGGTAAAAAATAAGCTATGCATATATTAATTATATATAATTAGTAGGATATGTTGAGGTTTTGCCCTGATTTTTTCATCTTGTTTGATTTATTCTTTCTTAGCGGTCGTTTAGAGAGCTTTGTTTATTGAGAGATATTCTCTTTACAGTTTATGTGCTTTTAATTAGTGTTAACTTATGTAGGCCAGTTGGTCAAATATAAAACAATAATATTATGATATTTAATATAGTTTTTATGTGTCGTCTAATTTATCTGCATATGATTTGCAATCGTGAACTTTCGCATGCCGTTTTAATCACTTTTAAACCCAACAAGTGGTATCAGAGCACATGATTCAATGATCCAATGGAACAAAGTTAAAGACATGTTTAAATTGGTTTCAGATCAATTTGCAATTAACGTGATGATAATGAAGATTTTTATGCCAATACACGTGGAGAGAATTTTCAAGTGTATTTTCAAACAATTATGTTGTTTCATCCTTTAAAAAAATTTAATTTCCAACCCATGATTACTTTTAACACATGAGCTTCAACTTTCGACGTCTACAAACTTTTAATGCTCGAATTTCTTTTAACTCATGCATCTTATTTTAATGCATGAGTTTTACTTTCAACTCATGCATCTTATTTGTATTGCATGCACGAGCTTCACTTTCAACTCACGCATATAATTTTTAATCATGAGCTTCACTTTCAACTCTGCTCATAATTTTTTATGTATGACTTCAATTTTTAACTCTTATAAATTCTTAAATAATGATAAGCGATAATGATACATGAAGATTGTGATACATGAAGATGTGAGAAGGAAGGTGATCAAGATAATTTTGCTAGAAAATTCAAGTCAAAAAGGGAGATTTGCTAGGATTTTTGTCCAGATTTTTTTTACTTTATTTGAAATTTGTTTTTTTCTAAAAGGAGAGTCAAAGTATTATCATAAATGTTTTAACTTTTCGTAAAAAAAAATATATTTTTCTTTCATATTTGGTTTAATCTTTTTTGAGAAGAAAAGTCTGGAATTCTATAAATTACTTGCTACAAAAAAACACAATATAATCCACACTATAATCGTGTAGAAAGTTCTACTTAAAAGGAGATATTCTCTCTATAGTTTTGTGCTTTTAATTTGTTTGTAATTATATAGGTCAATTGGTTATATCAAATAATAATATTATGATTTTTTGTATAATTTTATGTGTCGTATAATTTATTGGGATAATTTGCAATTATAATCTTCTGCATGACGTCCTAATCATTTTCGACCCCTTTGCAACTATAATCTTCTGCATGACGCCCTAATTACTTTCAAACCCAACAGGATATTGAATTGACAAATTAGAAACTTTATATACTATATTATGTGCAAAATAATTAATATATGTATAACTAACACATACGTAGGATAATATATGAATTTACTAATAATAAGTTTATATATTAATTATAACAACCTCCTTTAACTTTCCTGTTCAATATATTTCTCTTTAAAATAGATTTTTGACCATAAGGGTTCCTTCACAAAATTCATGCACCAAAGTTAAACCAGGCAAAAAAAAAGTGTCTTATCAATGGAAAACATGTGAATATTCCTATACTACTACTTGTTGGTTCAAAACACCAGAAATAAATCAAATAATTGTTTCTTAGCCAAGTATATAATATATCGCTATATACTCAATATAATTTCACAAGATTTAGTTTTATTCAAGTAACAGATTCTAGCTCGAGGAAAAGGATGGAAATGTACAACACCAAGAATGCATCCTCCTCTTTCTCCCCTCTCAACAACGTATCACAGCCATGGCAAAATGTTGCGTATACATAACTTTACCTCTACCTTGTGGAGATAGAAAATTAGTTTCAATAGACCCTCGTGATGGGAATCCGGTAACACCATGTATCATAAAATTCAAAACTTATACTCCATTCATTACAACTAGAAAAAACCCAAGTAGTTTCACTAAATGAATTAAACAACAAGAGTAGAATGTTTAAGCAATTGTTGGCTTTATCTCAATTCCTTCAACAATAAGCCCTTGTTTTGTACAACCAGTTTTCACATCTTTCATTCTTAACGCGATACAATCATCTTCATTTTTAGTAAAAGAATTACCTAATTCTAACTCAAACCATCCATCATCTCTAAGTTTAGGAACTAGTTTATCAAGCTTCAAGTTACTAGGATGATGATCCCAATCAACATCTTCGGGAGGATCATAATCGATTCCAGGCCAACCAGGCCCTACCCTATAGTACCCTACATAAGGGGAAGGCGGAGTATAAGGTGTACATATCGACATGTATAAATTGAGGATTCGGATGCAAAAAAGCAATCCGAACATTAGCAGATTCAACACCAGAAATTCCAACTGAAACCTCCATGTGTCTAGTATCAAACCCATAAGAATCATCTTCCAACTTGTAAACAAAGTAAGATGTATAGGATGTCAGTGGTGATAGAATCCCACCTCTTATTGTGCCCCAAATTTGAAGTCACCATACAATTTTCAGCTGAGCCACCTCTGGAAATCTGTCTTCAATATATCAACATACATAGCTTCAATTTAACATCAAAATTTTCATTTTAAATTCAACAACAACAACAATAGCATATCTGGTGTAATCTCTCAAATAAGATAGTGAAAGAGTTGGTGTTGGTTCTTGTGGAATCAAACTAAATGGAAGATGAATTAATATGAATATTTGGTAGGAAGATAATTAGTACAAAATACAAGTCAAAGATTGTATCTTGGTAGGTGAAAGTTAGGCAAACCATAAAATGGTTTCTATCTTAACCTTGACAATTTTGACACATAGTGATGTCATGGATGACATCAATAGGATGAATTTATTCCTATAAATAGGTAGCTCTTAATATTCCAGAAGTGGAAGATGCTAGGTTCAAGGCGAGATTGGTTGCAAAGGGTTTCAGTCAGAAGGAGGGAATTGACTACAATGAGATCTTTTCTCCAGTCGTGAAACATAGCTCAATTCGCGTGCTACTAGCATTGGTTGCACAATTTGATTTAGAGCTTCAACAGCTTGATGTCAAAACCGCTTTCTTACATGGTGATCTGGAAGAAACAATCTATATGGATCAGCCTGAAGGTTTTCTAGCTGAAGGAAAAGAAGACCATGTATGTCAACTGAAGAAGTCTTTGTATGGCTTGAAGCAATCCCCTAGACAGTGGTACAAGAGGTTTGATGCATTCATGACTACACATGGATTTTCGAGGAGAACATTTGATAGTTGTGTGTATCACAAGAAGATGTCTGGTAACTCTATGATTTATCTATTGTTGTATGTTGATGATATGCTTATTGCTGCTAACAACATCACAGAGATAAATATTTTGAAGAAACTGTTGAGCAAGGAATTTGACATGAAGGATCTAGGAGTTGCAAAGAAAATCCTTGGAATGGAAATTTCAAGAGAAAATGGTGTTGTACATCTTTCTCAAAAGAGGTACATCGGAAAAGTTCTTGAAAGATTCAATATGCATATGAGCAAGCCTGTAAGTACACCGTTAGCTTCTCATTTCAAGCTTTCAGAGTTACAAATGCCTCAATCTATGGATGAGGTGGAGCATATGTCAAAGGTTCCTTATGCGAGTGCAGTTGGTAGCATTATGTATGCTATGGTATGCACACGTCCAGATATTGCCCAATCTGTAAGTGTGGTAAGCAAGTACATGGCAAATCCAGGAAAAAGGCACTGGGAAGCTGTCAAGTGGATATTGAGATATCTCAAAGGAGCTCCTGATGTTGGCCTAACCTTCCGGAAAAGTGAAGGTATTTCAATTCTCGGTTATGTAGATTCTGACTATGCAGGGGATCTTGATCGAAGGAGGTCCACAACTGGATACATCTTTACTCTCGTTGGCAGTGCCGTTAGTTGGAAATCGACTTTACAGTCGATTGTCGCTTTGTCTACAACAGAGGCAGAATATATGGCAGCAACGGAGGCAGTGAAAGAAGCTATCTGGTTGAAAGGTTTTGTGGCAGAATTGAGTTCGGTTCAGCTAGAATCAATTCTAAAATGTGATAGTCAAAGTGCTATTCATTTGATTAAAAACCAAAGATTTCATGAGCGCACCAAACACATTGATGTCAGATTTCATTTTATTCGAGATGTCGTAGAAAAGGGAGCTATCAAGGTTGAGAAGGTTATCACAGACGATAACGCTGCAGACATGTTGACCAAAATAGTCCCGCTTGCCAAGTTTGCACACTGCAAGGACTTGGCGGGAGTATGCATCAATTGATGCAACTCTAAAAGAACAACTGCTAGGTGGAGCTGGTATGTTCAACAAAGGTTTGATTCTTCTTGTTTCTTACAATGGGATTGCCCAGTAAGCTTAGAAGTTTTGGCCGAAATTGTTTATACGCATGCTTGGAACACAAACCAAGGTGGAGATTGAAAGAGTTGGTTTTGGTTCTTGTGGAATCAAACTAAATGGAAGATGAATTAATATGAATATTTGGTAGGAAGATAATTCGTACAAAATACAAGTCAAAGATTGTATCTTGGTAGGTGAAAGTTAGGCAAATCATAAAATGGTTTCTATCTTAACCTTGACAATTTGACACATAGTGATGTCATGGATGACATCAATAGGATGAATTTATTCCTATAAATAGGTAGCTCTTAATTCATTTTCAAATCATCCTCTCACTTGCCTTCTCACCTTCTAAGGCATTTGTGTTCTCTATCTTGAAGTATTTCACTTGTATTCTTTGTAGAGTGAAATAAATATCAGTGCAGTTGTTCTTTGGTGGACATAGGATCATTTTGATCCAAACCACGTTAAATATTGTTGTTCTTCTTTGTTCTTTAGTTTCACGTTTCCGCTAACAGATAGTATGTACGCAGACTCTACTTTAGTTAGGTAGACAGATTGTTTCAGAAAGACCCTTAGCTCAAAACAGAAGTAATCGAAGAAGGATTGCTATGATACCGAAATAGTTAAATATATATATGCAGTAAAATGACAAACCTGGACTCTGGTACAGAAGCCCCATTCCCAATATTCTGGCGTATCAGCCCATGCTATATTAAGATCTCTTGCACCTAAGAAGTAGCATTTCTTTCCAGTCCATTTATCTAGTGAAAAACTATGTTGTACAACAGCATATATCCAGTAGGTAGACAGATGAGAGAGAACAAGATGAAAACAAGACATGTTTGCTTATTGTAACATCTTACATAAAGAGGTAGGACGTAAATCGCTTAATACTTCTTATTTCAAGTTTAATTATATCCTTTTTCCAAGGAAAACTAGAAGATGATAACAAATTACGACTAATGAGCTTGTTTTTGTGGTTGCGAGTCGACAATTAACGCAAAAATAACAAGGATGTATAATATTTTTGGATTCACTATACAATTCTCCATTGAATTCTCCATGAATGAACACGACATTTGCAAGGAAGAGACAAATGTTGATATTCAGATCTACCGTCAATTTAGATAAATTGCAGGAAGTTAATATGATTTCCATTTTCTTTTTACCTTGCAACCTTCATCAATTAAGATTGGATGATCGGCAAGACAAACATAGGCATCCTTGAGTGATCGGAAATCGGGGATTGAAGTGTGTGATTCGGCAATGATTGACGGATAATCAGACGGCAGGAATTTTGCCCAAACGGAAGCAGAATCAGCGGCGGAACGGAGAGATGTAGAAATTAAAGAAAAGCGGCCAACGTCCGTTGGGCTCGTAAATGCGAAGATCTCGGCGATACATCCCTCCGGAAGCATGGACAGATAAGTATTACTTCTCTCATTTTCCTCGCTTTGCTCTTTCTCCATTGAATGCGTTTTGATATTTACTGGTTAAATTTTGCAGCATGATTAGAAATAAGTTATTCATATATTAATTTTCTATATTTTAGTGGTTAAGTTAATAACTGGATAAGAAATAAGTTATTTATTTATTTTTATTTCTATAATTCTTTTTCTTTTCAATAATTTATATTTCCTCCTTTTTAAAATAGTTATTTATTATACTAACAATAAAAATATTTGATTTATAATACTTTGTTCAGTTTAGAAAGTAAATAATTTACTCTTGTGTCTGTTTTATCTTTACTATTAAATTTGCTCAATCTAAGCATAGATTCATAATATGGCTAGCTATATATGCAAGATAGATTACTAACGAAAGAGAGACTCAAGAGGAAGACTACGCATGTTGTTTGTGTGATAAATCAGTAGAGGAGACACATATACACCTGTTTTCTATTTGTAAACGGACTATGAGAGTCGAAACTGAATTGCAACAATGATTTGGGACACTTACTCCGCAGTTGGAACTGTCTTACATATTCTAAATATACTTAGAAATAAGAACTGACAACAAGGAACTTATTGTTGCATTGTGCGGAGCAATGTATCATAAAATTCAAAACTTATACAATTGAAAAGAAAAACCTCAGAAGGCAAAACAAAGTAGAATGGTTAAGCTTTTGTTGGCCTTATCTCAATTCCTTCAACAATAAGACCTTGTTTTGTACAACCAGTTTTCACATCTTCCATTCTTAACTCTATGCAATCATCTTCATTTTCAGTATAAAAATTACCCAATTCTAACTCAAACCAGCCATCGTCTCTAAGTTTAGGAACTGGATTATCAAACTTCGGGTTACTAAGATGATCATCCCAATCAACATCTTCGGGATCATCATAATCAATTCCAGAATAACTGCACCACTCCCAAATAAACCATTCATAAGGAGAGGGCGCATTATAAGACGTGTAAAAATCCACAGGTACAAATTGAGGATTCAGATGCAAAAAAGCAATCCGCACATTAGCAGGTTCAACACCAGAAATTCCAACTGAAACCTCCATGTGTCTAGTATCAAACCCATAAGAATCATCTTCCAACTTGTAAACAAAGTAAGTTGTGTAGGATGTCAGTGGTGATAGAATTCCAGCTCTTATTGTGCCCCAAATTTGAAGCCACAGAACAAATTTTAGCTGAGCCACCTCCGGAAACCTGTTTTCACAAACGATACGAAGAAAAGATAGATAACTTCAATTCAACTACAATTTCTTCATTTTACATTCAACAACTCTTAAACGGTGTCTGGAGAGGAGGGTGGTATCTACACAGACCTTACTCTTACTTTAGATGGGTAAAGAGATTGTTTCAAGAAGACCCTCAGCTCAAAAGGGAAGTAATCGAAGCAGGATTGCAAGAAAATATGATACTAAAATAGTTAAATATCAACACAGGCTTTAATTATATATAATAAGGTAATGGCGAACCTGGACTCTGGTACAGAAATCCATTCCCATACGTCTGGTGTATCACCCTGTACTATATTTAGATCTCTTGCACCTAAGAAGTAACATTTCTTTCCAGTCCATTTATCCAGTGAGAAAGTCTGTTGTACAACAGCATATATACAGTAAGTAGACGTATATGAAAAATAACAAGGTTTAACAAGATAAAAACTAGACATGTTTGTTCATAGTGACATCTTACAGAAAAAAGATATGAGCAGCAAAGTAGCAGTGACTTTAGAGGTACGAGCGTAAATTATGACGTGCTTAATTAGTCTTAATTATAACGTGATTCCCAGGAAAATTCGAAGATGGTAATGAATTATGACTGTTTTTGTGGTTGCGAGTCGACAATTGACGCAAAAATGACAAGCGTATATACAATGCTTTTGGATTCACCATTTCAGCTGACTACAAATTGAATATACAACTTTTCGAGAAAAAATACAATTCAAACGATTCTCCGTTCAATTCTCCATGAATGAATATGACATTTGCAAGGAAGAGGATAGAAATGTTGATATTCAGATCTACTCAGTTTAGATAACCAGTAAATAGGTAAATAGCAGTAAAGTTAGAATGATTTTCATTTTCTTTTACCTTGCGACCTTCATCAATTAAGAGTGGATGATCGGCGAGATAAACATAGGCATCCTTGAGTGATTGAAAATCGGGGATTGGAGTCTGTGATTTGGCGATGATGGACAGATAATCGGACGGTAGGAACTTTTCCCAAACGGAATCAGAATTGGCGGCGGAATGGAGAAATGTGGAGACTAAGGAAAAGCGGCAAACGTCCGGTGGGCTAGTAAAGGTAAAGATCTCGGCGATACATCCCTCCGATAACATAGACAGACAAGTATTACTACTCTCATTTTCCTCGCTTTGCTCTTTCTCCATTGGGTGTGTTTTGCCGTTACACTTCATGCTACTGATATTTATAGTTGATATTTGTTTTTTCTTAATGGTTAAGTTTTGTAGCAAGATAAGAAATAAGTTATGTATATACTATTTTTTCAATAATGTATACTCCCTCCTGATGAAAATAGCTAGTCTAATTTAGAAAATAAAGAAATAATAAATTCAAAGGATAATATAGTAATATTACTCTTATTATTTATTATTTTGTAAGGGATGTGTCAGGTCAATAGTGGACAACTATTATTTGATAGATGGAGTACTATGTTTGCTCTTCTGTCGTGGTTTATGTAGACATTGAAAATTTGTGACTCTGGCAATATTTGACTTCGAAAATTTGTAGAAGTTTGTAAGCTGCAAGACGTGTTCAACAAGGTACATACTCCACCATTGGACTCAAGTTGGTACTGAGAGAAGGTTAATGCTAGGAATGTTTTTGTTAAACATAAGGGCAAGTGTGGTTCAATAGTTTAGATCGTAGGGCATTTTTGAGTCAAAATATAATTTAAGGGTATATTTAAACTATTTTGAATAGCTTAAGGGTAGTTTTGACCCTTTTCCGTAATCGTTTATGTGGAGGTGGGGTCTGTTTGGTGTTCACAATTGGTATGTGAAAGAGTTGATTTTGGTTCTTGTGGAATCAAACTAAATGGAAGATGAATTAATATGAATATTTGGTAGGAAGATAATTAGTACAAAATACAAGTCAAAGATTGTATCTTGGTAGGTGAAAGTTAGGCAAACCATAAAATGGTTTGCTATCTTAACCTTGACAATTTTGACACATAGTGATGTCATGGATGACATCAATAGGATGAATTTATTCCTATAAATAGGTAGCTCTTAATTCATTTTCAAATCATCCTCTCACTTGCCTTCTCACCTTCTAAGGCATTTGTGTTCTCTCTCTTGTAGTATTTCACTTGTATTCTTTGTAGAGTGAAATAAATATCAGTGCAGTTGTTCTTTGGTGGACATAGGATCATTTTGATCCGAACCACGTTAAATATTGTTGTTCTTCCTTGTTCTTTAGTTTCACGTTTTCGCTAACAATTGGTATCAGAGCCAAGGTTCTGTCTGAGTATGCTCTGTGGTTGCAGCACAGTCTGAACTTCCACATCAGAAAAGGATTACTTTGGTTTTCTGTAGTTCCAAATACATTATAGTAGAAAAGGAAGAACAAGTAAAAGAATGAGTTCCATGAAGTTTGAAATTGATAGATTTAGTGGGCGCAACAACTTCAATATCTGGAAAATCCAGATGATAGCGTTACTGCGGAGGGAAGGTTCAATCCATGCTATTGACGGAAAGTACCCCGATAAGATATCGGATTCCGACAAGGAAAAGATTGAAGGAGATGCATTGAGTGCAATCCAACTGTCCCTTGCACCTAACGTACTTTGTGAAGTGAGTACAAGTACCGAAGAGACGGCCAAAGAGTTATGGGAAAAGCTGGAAGGGCTTTACCAGGACCAGTCAGTGACAACAAGGATGTTGTTACAACGGCGTCTTCATACATTTAAGATGGATTCAGGTACTTTGTTGCAAGACCATCTAGATGCGTTCAATAAACTTGTGATGGACTTACAAACTGCTGGAATTAAAAAGGACGAGGAGACGCTTGCATGTTCTTTGCTATTTTCATTGACTTCAAAATATCGTGATATTGAGAATTCAATGATGTATAGCAAACAACCTATTAAACTTGAGCAAGTGCGGCAAGCACTAAACTCTTGTGATGTGCGGATGCATTTTGAAGGAGACAAAAGTGACGAAGCTAGTGGACTCTTTGTAAGAGGTCGTACTAGCCAACAGGGAAGGAGCAAATCAAAGTACAGATCAAAGTCTCGTGTGAACAAAAAGAATTCGGAATGTTGGGGCTGTCACAAGAAGGGGCACTTTGAACGAGATTGCCCTATGTCGAAGTCCAAAGAAAAGGCGAGCGCATCCATTGTTGAGCAAGTACATGATAATGATAATGATTATGTACTAACAACATCATGCAATAGTGGAGTCTATGACAACAAATGGGTCTTAGACTCTGGTTGTACTCTGCATATGACATTCCGAAAAGATTGGTTCAGCAGCTATGAAACAAGTAGAGGAACTGTATTAATGGGCAATAATGCAACTTGTAAAATAGTTGGCATTGGTTCAGTTCATGTTCGCTGCCATGATGGAATCGTGAGGACTATTACAGAAGTCCGTCATGTTCCTGATCTAAAGAAGAATTTGATCTCCCTAGGTACTTTAGATAAACAAGGCTATAAGTACATGAGTGAAGGAGGAACTATGAAAGTGACTAAAGGGTCTTTAGTCATGTTGAAGGCCAAGCTGGAGGATGGCCTCTACACACTTGCGGGAAGCACCATTATTGGCTCTGTAAATGCATCTACAGTGCAGTTATCTAATGATGACAAGGCAAAATTATGGCACATGAGACTAGGCCATATGAGCGCACGAGGATTGGAGATGTTGAGCAACCGCAACCTTTTGAATGGTGAGAAGATCAGCACACTTGAATTTTGTGAACACTGCGTCTTAGGGAAGCAGAAAAAGGTCAGCTTCAGCACTGGCAAGCACAAGACGGGAGGGGTGCTAGACTACATCCATTCAGATTTATGGGGTCCCTCTAAGCTTCCATCGAAGGGAGGAAAGAGGTATCTTCTCACATTCATTGATGATTTTTCACGAAAGGTTTGGGTGCGTTTCCTGAAGACAAAAGGTGATGCTTTTGAAGCATTTAAAGAGTGGAAGATTTTGGTTGAAAATCAAATGGAGAGGAAAATCAAGTATCTTCGCACGGACAATGGCTTGGAGTTTTGCAGTGAAGAGTTCAATGATTTCTGCAAGGTTCATGGGATCGCAAGGCATAAGACGGTCAGGCACACACCACAGCAGAATGGAGTTGCCGAGAGAATGAACAGAACTCTTCTTGAGAAGGCTCGTTGTATGCTCTTACAAGCTAAGATGTCCAAAGTATTTTGGGCTGAAGCAGTTCATACTGCTTCTCATATTGTCAATCGGTCTCCAGCATCAGCGATTGACTTTAAGACTCCGAATGAGGTCTGGTCAGGTGAACCCTCTAACTATTCATACTTGCGAATATTTGGGTGTCCAGCTTATTATCATGTTAATGAAGGTAAGCTTGAACCAAGGGCTAAAAAGGCCATATTCGTAGGGTATGTAGATGGAGTAAAAGGGTACAAACTATGGTGTTTGTCTTTACTCAAATTTGTAGTTAGTAGAGATGTTACCTTTGATGAATCCTCTATACTTGATCCTCGTAAAGTTTCTGTGGAGTTATCTAGAAACGAGAATAACGAGCAGGTGGAGCTACCGGTGGAGCTTACCAAGGAACGGGTTCAAGAGACTCAAATTGATGAGTCAAAAGATGCAGATCTTAAAGAACTTGCTTCCAATGAACCATACACAATTGCGAAGGGAAGGGACAAAAGGCAGATACAGAAACCGGAACGTCTTATAGAGCAAGAAAATCTGATTGCACATGCGTTCGTAGCTGCAGAAGAAGAGATTAAGAATCTCGAGCCCTCTTCGTATGTTGAAGCAACTTCTTGCAAAGATGCTGCACAATGGCAGTTAGCCATGATGGAAGAGATGGAGTCTCTTCACAAAAATGAGACATGGGTCTTAGTTAAAAGGCCAAAGGGGATGAGGACAGTTGGATGCAAATGGGTCTACAGAAAGAAAGAAGGTATTCCAGAAGTGAAAGATGCTAGGTTCAAGGCGAGATTGGTTGCAAAGGGTTTCAGTCAGAAGGAGGGAATTGACTACAATGAGATCTTTTCTCCAGTCGTGAAACATAGCTCAATTCGCGTGCTACTAGCATTGGTTGCACAATTTGATTTAGAGCTTCAACAGCTTGATTTCAAAACCGCTTTCTTACATGGTGATCTAGAAAAAACAATCTATATGGATCAGCCTGAAGGTTTTCTAGCTGAAGGAAAAGAAGACCATGTATGTCAACTGAAGAAGTCTTTGTATGGCTTGAAGCAATCCCCTAGACAGTGGTACAAGAGGTTTGATGCATTCATGACTACACATGGATTTTCGAGGAGTGCATTTGATAGTTGTGTGTATCACAAGAAGATGTCTGGTAACTCTATAATATCTATTGTTGTATGTTGATGATATGCTTATTGCGGCTAACAACATCACAGAGATAAATATTTTGAAGAAACTGTTAAGCAAGGAATTTGACATGAAGGATCTAGGAGTTGCAAAGAAAATTCTTGGAATGGAAATTTCAAGAGAAAATGGTGTTGTACATCTTTCTCAGAAGAGGTACATCCGAAAAGTTCTTGAAAGATTCAATATGCATATGAGCAAGCCTGTAAGTACACCTTTAGCTTCTCATTTCAAGCTTTCAGAGTTACAAATGCCTCAATCTATGGATGAGGTGGAGCATATGTCAAAGGTTCCTTATGCGAGTGCAGTTGGTAGCATTATGTATGCTATGGTATGCACACGTCCAGATATTGCCCAATCTGTAAGTGTGGTAAGCAAGTACATGGCAAATCCAGGAAAAAGGCACTGGGAAGCTTTCAAATGGATATTGAGATATCTCAAAGGAGCTCTTGATGTTGGCCTAACCTTCCGGAAAAGTGAAGGTATTTCAATTCTCGGTTATGTTGATTCTGACTATGCAGGGGATCTTGATCGAAGGAGGTCCACAACTGGATACATCTTTACTCTCGTTGGCAGTGCCGTTAGTTGGAAATTGACTTTACAGTCGATTGTCGCTTTGTCTACAACAGAGGCAGAATATATGGCAGCAACGGAGGCAGTGAAAGAAGCTATCTGGTTGAAAGGTTTGGTGGCAGAATTGAGTTCAGTTCAGCTTAAATCAATTCTAAAATGTGATAGTCAAAGTGCTATTCATTTGATTAAAAATCAAAGATTTCATGAGCGCACCAAACACATTGATGTCAGATTTCATTTTATTCGAGATGTCGTAGAAAAGGGAGCTATCAAGGTTGAGAAGGTTATCACAGACGATAACGCTGCAGACATGTTGACCAAAATAGTCCCGCTTGCCAAGTTTGCACACTGCAAGGACTTGGCGGGAGTATGCATCAATTGATGCAACTCTAAGAGAACAACTGCTAGGTGGAGCTGGTATGTTCAACAAAGGTTTGATTCTTCTTGTTTCTTACAATGGGATTGCCCAGTAAGCTTAGAAGTTTTGGCCGGAGTTGTTTATACGCATGCTTGGAACACAAACCAAGGTGGAGATTGAAAGAGTTGGTTTTGGTTCTTGTGGAATCAAACTAAATGGAAGATGAATTAATATGAATATTTGGTAGGAAGATAATTAGTACAAAATACAAGTCAAAGATTGTATCTTGGTAGGTGAAAGTTAGGCAAACCATAAAATGGTTTGCTATCTTAACCTTGACAATTTTGACACATAGTGATGTCATGGATGACATCAATAGGATGAATTTATTCCTATAAATAGGTAGCTCTTAATTCATTTTCAAATCATCCTCTCACTTGCCTTCTCACCTTCTAAGGCATTTGTGTTCTCTCTCTTGTAGTATTTCACTTGTATTCTTTGTAGAGTGAAATAAATATCAGTGCAGTTGTTCTTTGGTGGACATAGGATCATTTTGATCCGAACCACGTTAAATATTGTTGTTCTTCCTTGTTCTTTAGTTTCACGTTTCCGCTAACAGCATCCATGTGACATTTAACACACATATGGATACTTATGTTAACTAGAAGGGTAGGTGTGGACCTATAGTTTTGTATTTTTGAGCTGAAATATAATTTAAAGATATATTTAAGTTATTTCGGATAGTTTAAATGATAGTTTTGACTCTTTTCCGTTACATTTTTTTATGTATTGGTCATATATTACATAATATCAAATAGAGTTAAATAACTAATAACAAACTCCTTAACTTTCATGTTAAATATATTCTCTTAGAAATGGATTTTAGACATAAGGGTTCCTTCACAAAATTCATTCACATAAATTAATTAGGAAAAAGTCGTTTTCGATGAACAACATGTGAATATTCCTATACTACCTCTTGTTGGTTCCGAGCAACAAAGGAGGATCATAAACAAATCAAATATTTGTTTCTTAGCAAGGTATATAATATACCGTTAAATATTCAATATGATTTCACGAGATTTAGTTTCATTCAAGTAACAGATTTTAGCGACCTTTCCAGCAGTGTCACCACACTTGGGGCTGTTGCCAGTCTGTGTTTGAAAAAATAGAATTACTGGTTCTGATAAAACTTTACAGAAACACGAAGTAACTTAAAGTTTTCAAAATCAGTACAAAAGATGAACATAAATCAATTAAGTAAAAATTAAAATCTGTAAAAATACGTACCAGAATCACAGTGTCCCCTTAAGAAAATTATTTCCCTCTAGTATCCGAGGTTTGATTTGGAATATGACCTCTCAGGGTAAAATGATCTCAATCACCAGAGTATAGATACCAAAAACTCTGGTGTCAGCGAACCAATCAACAGAAGTAAAATACACGAATTAATTTGTTGTTCATAAGAAGAAGTAGAAGAGATCAGAAATTTCATAGGGAAAAATTTTGAAGAATGAATGGTATTTATAAGCAAGAGGAACAAGTTCCGAAAGATTGCAACCTTTTTAGAATCCTCACAACCATTAATGAAAGTTTGTAACCTTTCAAATGGTAATGACTGTTCCTGAAATTTGCAACCTTTCAGAACAGTCATGGGGGAAAAAATAAAACGAAAAAGTTGTTAAATTCAAACGGGTCACGCGCGGATCCGAGTTGAGTCGGGTTAGTCAACTAAAAAATTGAAATATTTTGGTTAATTTCAACTAAATAACTGAAAACGTTTTCAACTAATTAATTGAAAATATATTGGCCATTTAATTTCATTAATTAATTAATTAAATAATTAATTATATAATTAAAACAAACTTTGTCCAGAAATAATCTCTCGATCGATTGCCGAAGCCGAGTCGAGCGAAGAGACGGCGCGAGGGGGGTTCCTCTTTCCAACCCTTTTAACAAATAATAGGAGTGTTTCTATATTCAAACTCTCCTATTTTTCTTTCCACCACCGATGAGGGAGTAATGTCTTTTCATTAAAGCATAAGAGGACTTTTCAAGTTCCCAACTTTTCAACTTTTCAAATTCCTTTCTTTTCCTCTATTTCCCATCAATTCTTTTTACATACCCAACAATTCCCACATTTATGGGGAATTGTTATAACATAGGAATGCATAAACAAGTGTGTACTTTACAGGCAAAATTAATTGCATCTGGATAAGTAGGTTTCCCCTTGGACTTTTCGTAGTGAACATACGTTGGATATGTTGACACCCAATTTTGACCCTCCCCTTTAGGAATTAATTCATGAGCTTCTTAAATTCTCAAACAATTTAAAATAATTAGTTTTTATAAATTTGAGAAGTTTATGATTAAATTAATTATTTTATTTTTTTGTTAAGATTAAGAAGCTCGCAAAATTAATTTATGTGAATTCATCCTATTACTTTAAACCATTCAAATAGACAAATTTTGGACTTTGCATTTGTCCCACATCGCTTTCCACATCTATTTTGAACTAAATTTTGTCCTATATAAATCCCTCTTCACTACACCAAAGGGGAGGAAAAAAAAAAGAAGAAGAAAAGAGAGGAGACCAAAGATTACCCAAAAATTTTCGGGAATTCTTGGTTCCATAGTTTAATATTTATAAAATATTTTTTGCGGCTGTTTGAGTTTGGAGAGGTGGTGGAATCGTCTCCGTCAAACTCGTAGTCTCTGTTCGCTGCCCAGAATCAGTGCATGTAAAATTCGTCCGAGTTTCAACATGAACTCTCACTCTCTCCTTTGCATTCCATGAGAAGAGCCGTAAAGGCTCAAAGTTCCTCTTTTCCAGTCAACCTATTAAGCCGATGGACGGGTCCCAAGATTTAAAGAATTGAAGAAAGTCGGAAAAGATGAATTAGAAGACCCGTTTTATATTTTGCATTTCGTATTGTATATATTTTAAGGCATTAGCCCTTGTCGTCTTTTACTTTACTGTATTTATTTAGTATTAATTATTTGCTTAGTCTAGGACAGGTACGAAAGGAAATGGGTCAAAAACCCAAAACAGGTGGGTCTAAAAACCGGTCAAGGCGGACAGAGAATCCGATTTTGGACCCAATTCTCTTTCCCTCTCTCTCTCTTTTACTTTATTTGCTTATTTGTTTGCATACTTGTCGTTAATTTTAAAGTTAGAAAGTCTGAATTCCCGCAAATGCCGTAAATGTTTTTATCGACTCAAAATTAAAATAATTTTGCAAAAAATGAAAATGACTAAAAAATAAGTTAGTATTTCAACTCTCTACTTCTAAATATTTTATTCAAGTCAAGTTAAAAGCAAAGTTTTAGCCAAATTTGTTAGTTGCTGGAAAACCGTTTTAGACGGATGTTTTAGGTGCCTAACACCTTCCTAAAACATTAATTTGAATCCCCGAACCCTTTAAATGTTTTCAAGCAATTTTCTCTGTTAAGTTATTTGAAAATAATAGTTTTCTTGATTTTTCTTCAAAAATTAAGTGGCGACTCTAAAAAGCCGAAAACCCTTATAAAAGGTTAAATTTTCGATAAAACAGAAATGGCGACTCTGCTGGGGAATTAGAGGATTCTAACCTTAAAACTAACGTATTTTGGCTATGTGAGTTAACTGTTTATCTGTTTATTTATTGCTTTATTGAACTGTTGCATTCATGGCATATCATAATTCCGTCAAACGACGTTTGTTTTATTTCCACTAAAGGACGATTATGCGGGTTCGCAGTCGTTCGTTAACCAAAATTTTCTCGGGGCACCCTGACGAGTGTAGTTGGCTACTTGATAGTCAACGATCGTTAACTGTCCCAGCCCAAGTAGTCCGCTTGGGTAACCCTTTCCACTCTAAACATAACCCACTCTTAGTTAAACTAAGATAGAACGTAACCTAATCCCGAAAATAGCGCATTGGCCTAAGACGACCCAAACCCAAGGAGTGTTGGGCTCATTAGATAGACCACCTTGAGTCCAAAAGGGTCTACGGCCTGAACGGGCGATCATATTTATTTTTTTAAATTTGAAGGATATATACATCATCTGAAAAAATCATTGTCCTCGGGATTGGGAGTAGATTGTAGCTTATTCTAGTAAAAAAAAAAAAGAAGCTCACAAGTTACTAGTCTAAGATGCGGGAACCCGGAGAAGAGAAGAAATGAA
The DNA here is from genome assembly GCA_016801875.1 of Solanum sitiens. Classification (NCBI taxonomy): domain Eukaryota; kingdom Viridiplantae; phylum Streptophyta; class Magnoliopsida; order Solanales; family Solanaceae; genus Solanum; species Solanum sitiens. The sequence continues at coordinate 1,631,249 of JABWTJ010000031.1, read as the reverse complement.
GAGGGAAGGACCTTCTATGGAAGCATAGTTCAGAATTGTACCCCTGCGTGGGACTGATTATGTTGTATCCCATTTCTCCCAATTATGTATCCCCATTTAAGTTTTATTCATAAATTTGTATAAATTTGGGTTTTGGGACAATGGGATGTTTCAAATGACATATACATCCTTCAAATCGTTAGGCCTACCCTTGGCATAAAAGGGTCACATATCTATTTAGAACGCGCAATAACTGTTTACGTGTTATAATTGTTTGTATGATTATGTTGCTTCATTTGGAGATATTCTAGCCTACTCATTCTCGAAAAATATTTTCTAGAACTCCTTAAGCATAAATATCAAATCACTATCGAAAGTACGTCCAAATACTCTTCGAGTCTTTAGTCTCCCAATAAATTCGAACTTTATTTTTCAAAACGTACACTCTCATATCAAAAAAATATATAAAAGATTCAAGAAATGGGTCGAACTACGTAGGACCTGAATTCTCTTTTGTGAGATACGTAGGCAGCCTTTCAAGGTTCGGTCCCTATTCTGAGAAATTTTATCTTTTCAACTCTTACAAAGAATTAGAGTTACATTTCAATCAAAAATCAGAAGAATCAATCGACTTTGTCCTGACTCAGGTCGATATTTTTGACTCACAAAGCTAAAAATCAGAGAGACAAATTTCTGTCTATCTAATCATTTTTTTTATGTGGGTTAGTCTTTATTCAAATGAAGCGACTTTTGTGTGCTTACAGCTTTGTGTGATATCTTGTATTACCTACTACCTACACAAACTAACACATTTGTTGTTTGAGTTATTTTTCTTTGTCAGGTACTCGAAACTGATTTGTGTTGATTAGTGGTTGAACATTCAAAGTTTTCAAAGATTACTTTCCCAATCAAAATTTATTGAAAGAAAGAAGAAAAATGACTGAGAATAATGAGAATACCAGCTTGTTTTCGGTTAACCTTTGAGGGGGAGAACTACGTTTGACCTGATTCCTGCTTCAATGGGATACATAGGCGCCACAATGGCTCGGTCATATTCCCAGCAAGATTTCCATTTCTCTTTATAATGGAAACTGGGACAGAATTTTTGAGAGGATCTCAAAAATTCATTTAAAAATGGACTTCTTCAACAAGTCAACACTGAAATACCAAAATGCAACTGGTAGATTTTTGGGTGAATCTCAAAATTCCAAGATAATATTTTATGGAGAATCATGTTGAAATGTGCAACTAGGACAAATTTTTGAGATGATCTCAAAAATTCCACACAACAATGTCCGTTGTTAAAAGTCTTATACTATCGAGGCAAATTGGGACAGAGTTTTGAGGAGGGGCCTCAAAATTCTAGAATGAGCAACCTCAGAATTAATAAAGCAAGTTACTAGAGTTAAATATATTTCAGACCGAGACAGATCAAGACTGTCTTACAAAGGACGGGCGACCGTGTAAGCCAACCGCATGAAGGAGCGTGGAGACAAGATCAACACAAATCAATTTGTTTTTCAAACTAAGAATTTTTCTTTGAATGCAGGAACAACGAAGTCACAAAACGACAATGTCGAAACTCTGAAGCATGGAAAATGACATCATTTATGCCTCTCGTGGCCTCATCAACATCACTAGAAAACTTTTCATCTCGAGTTTTCTTCATTTTATTACGTTACCTCAAATGATTTATACACCATTTCTTTTGTGTTGCAGGAATATTGAGGCCAAACACTAATAGATTCTTTCAAAGTTGTAAGAAACAAAGTGTTGGGTGATGACTAGCCACGAGTCATGATCGAAGTTATAATTAGACTCATCAAAGCCTAATGTCGATAAGTCAAATAACTTAATCTAGTTCTTTATCTTTACTTTTATTCTTTACTTCATCGTCAATACTGACGTTTGGTGTCGAGCTTTGCAGGTGATAGTACGAGTAAAGCCAGTATCGTATGTGAAATCGACAGATGATCAAAAGTGACACTAACTTAGAAGTGTTGCAAGGGAAAATCATCGAGTTCATCACATCACAAAGATGTTGGTGACCCGCAATATTTCCTTGATAGTCAAAGTTATCGAATTGTTACAAGTCTTTGTTAACAATTGGAAACGTCAACAACAAACTTAAATTTGTTGAGTTTGTCATGGAAGGCAAAAGTGTCTTTAATCTTCATGTGAATGAATTAAGTTATTCACCTCGATGATTCTGTCTTTAAAGAGAGAATCATAATCGCGACGTGCATATACGTCAATTTAGTTTTTAGTACGTTTGTCGTGTAGCAATTTAGGCATACATGTTTCTTAACGATGTCACAGTCAAAATTCCTACTTTGTTGGGTATCCACCCCATAAGTGGATTATGTGTTTTGATTGGCCAATCAAAGACTTTAACATATAGTTTTGTTGGGCGATCCACCCCATAAGTGGTTCATATATTTGTTTTTCCATTTTAGGTTCTTATTCTTGAATTATATTGAAATATTATCGAGCATCCACCTCGTTACAGTTGGAATATTATCGAGCATCCACCTCGTTACAGTTGGAATATTATCGAGCATCCACCTCGTTACAGTTGGAATATTATCGAGCATCCACCTCGTTACAGTTGGAATATTATCGAGCATCCACCTCGTTACAGTTGGGATATTATCGAGACATCCACCTCGTTACAGTTGGATAATTATTAAGCTAGCTAGCTCGTTGCAAAGATCACCAGAGTCTGCCTGGCAAAAGACAAGCAATGACATCTCCGAATCCTCAATAAGTCAAGACTGAAGATATTTTGATATTTGCAACTGGATAGAATTTTTGAGAGGATCTCTAAAGTTCCACGATTTGCTTAGCGACAGTTGAAACATAAGCCGATACTGTTAACTGGGACAGAAATTTTGAGGATTGCCTCAAAATTTCAAACATGGATTTATCGACAAGTCTAGATTGGCTTTGAATACTCCCCATCGCATAATGAGATATACCTCAAAGCATCAGGCTCAGAGAAGTTAGCTAAGCCTGACGTGACATGACACTTGGCAGTGATCTTTTTTACATTTCAAAAATTTTCTTAAAATTTTTCCTTTTATGTTTCCTTTGTTTTGGCATAAAGAATTTTGTCTTATCTATCAGTAGTTGGGAGATCAGGGAGATCAAGCGGAGATAGCATGACAAGGAGCAGACAACTGAAGAAATCGGCACAGATCAGTTCGTTTTAAAACTAACAATTTTTCTGTGGATGCAGGTTTATAGCTTTGCTTTGATATCAGCAAATTATTCCGATCGACGAATACGGAGAAGTAAAGGGAGGAGAAAGTTCTCCCAAAATTTAACGTAATTTTTTGTGGATGCAGGAATTATTTTATATTGCTTATATCGAAGATTTGAGAATGTGATTGGTTTATTTCATTCAATTCTCAAAAACATGAAGTCTATAATAAGCGACCATCTAATCTCAAAGATGAACCAAATAAAAACTCCGAAAAGGATAATTTACGGTTTTCGTCGTTGACGGCATCTGCATCACATTATCAGACATAATAGTGTCGCTACTCGGAGGGGTCATTTGTTTTGTTGTCGATCAAGACAATACACTACCCGGAGGGGTCATTTATTTTATTGTCGATCAAGACAATACACTACCCGGAGGGGTCATTTATTTTATTGTCGATCAAGACAATACACTACCCGGAGGGGTCACTTATTTTGTCGATAAGACAATACACTACCCGGATGGGTCATTTATTTTATTGTCGATCAAGACAATACACTACCCGGAGGGGGTCATTTATTTTATTGTCGATCAAGATAATACACTACCCGGAGGGGTCATTTATTTTATTGTCGATCAGGACAATACACTATCTGAAGAATTATTTTCAATTGAGACGATATGATTATCCAGAAAATCAATATGTTGCTCAACTTAAGCACTATTTTCAGTTGTCACCAATGATGACATCAAGAGCGATATTCATGTATCGATGAAGATCATTCATCGCGAGTTAATATTCATACATCGCAAGAAGATTTTATACCTTGCGGAATTTATGCATTGCGGGAAGATATTCATGTCCCGCAGAAGATCATGCATCGCGAGTCAATATTCATGCATTGCGGAAGATCATGCATCGCGAGTCAATATTCATGCATTGCGGAATATCATGCATCGCGAGTCAATATTCATGCATTGCGAAAGATCATGCATCGCGAGTCAATATTCATGCGTTGCGGAAGATCATGCATCGCGAGTCAATATTCATGCATCGCGGAAGATCATGCATCGCGAGTTAATATTTATGCATCACATATTAATCGCGAGAAGATATTCATGCCTCGCAGAAAATTATACATCGCGAGAAGATTTCATACCTCGCTGATATTTATGAATCGCAAGAAAATGTCATACCCCGCAGAAGATCATGCATCGCGAGTCAATATTCATGCATTGCGGAAGATCATGCATCGCGAGTCAATATTCATGCATTGCGGAAGATCATGCATCGCGAGTCAATATTCATGCATCGCGGAAGATCATGCATCGCGAGTTAATATTTATGCATCACATATTAATCGCGAGAAGATATTCATGCCTCGCAGAAAATTATACATCGCGAAAAGATTTCATACCTCGCTGATATTTATGAATCGCAAGAAAATATCATACCTTGCGGAATTTATGCATTGCTGAAGATATTCATGTCCCGCAGAAGATCATGCATCGCGAGTCAATATTCATGCATTGCGGAAGATCATGCATCGCGAGTCAATATTCATGCATTGCGGAAGATCATGCATCGCGAGTCAATATTCATGCATCGCGGAAGATCATGCATCGCGAGTTAATATTTATGCATCACATATTAATCGCGAGAAGATATTCATGCCTCGCAGAAAATTATACATCACGAGAAGATTTCATACCTCGCTGATATTTATGAATCGCAAGAAAATGTCATACCTTGCGGAATTTATGCATTGCTGAAGATATTCATGCCCCGCAGAAGATCATGCATCGAGAGTCAAATTCATGTATCGCGGAAGATCATGCATCGCGAGTCAATATTCATGCATCGCGAGTTAATATTTATGCATCACAAGTTAATCGCGAGAAGATTTCATACCTCGCTGAAATTTATGCATCGCAAGAAGATTTCATACCTTGCAGAATTTATGCACTGCGGGAATATATTCATTCCCCGCAGAAGATCATGCATCGCGAGTTAATATTCATACATCGCGAGAATATACCCATGCCCCGAAAGGAATCATGCACTGCCAGAAAGGGAATCATGCATCTGAAGAAAATATTTACTCATCATCATTTTATTAAACATCAAGAAGAACATCAAAGACGACATCAAGATAAATATCAGCACTGCATCTGTTTTTATTTATTTCAACATCAAATGAAGAATACATTGAAGATTGCATTACATACATAAGACATAAGCTTTATTTGCTTTACGTCAAACCGATTGAGTTGACGTCAAATGTCGAGGAAAACAATTAAGTGTCGACATGGTAAAAGACACTGTCTCCCTTTTTAATTGAGTTTTTACGCTGACGAGTTTTATCTCAGTCTTTGTCGAGAGCATCCGAAAGGATGAATTCTCCAAAAACAAACCACAGGTGCGGACGACATCAAAAAGGATGCAGCACAACGTGGAACTTTTTCTTAGCAGCGAACTGGGACATAGTCCAAAGAGGAGTGTCAAACTCTTAGGACGCGAGCAGAGGGACGACTTCCACCACAATCAAACCACACCCCTATCAGAAGGCATGTGGGTTTTTCTTTAGGTTTTGTCAATTTCGATCTCGCATACGGGAATTTTGGTCTACCAGAAGCAAGTTTATAATCTGAGTGACAATGCACCGAGAGCTTTGGAAATTATGTCCATGTGAGTTCTTAATTATGGGTGTGAAGTGCACCACATTCATGACTAAGAGGTTACAAGCCTCCTTTTCATACTCGTTTAATTTTGTCACTCGTCCAGAACCCAAAGGTTATCTAACATAATAGATTTCTTTTTCAATCGATTGAGTCGAACTACAAACAGCCTGATTCCTATGGTTTAAGGATATGTAGGCGAGCTCAATGTTGAAAACTCGGCTATATTCCAACATTCGCTCTCGAATTATATTCTCGAGCATTTTGATACCTTCATAACTCGGTATCGAGATGACTTTTGATTATTTCTAAGTCGTGCGTTAAATCTAGCATATCGAACTACGAGTGGCCTGAATTCTCATATAGCCTGAGTTATGTAGGAAACCCATTTTAGGGCTCGGTCATAATTTCCAAAGTCAGTACCAGATCCTTTTTTTTTTAAAAGATGAATATGTGGTCGGTCAAAATTGGCTTAGTCAATTTCATTTTCCTCGAATTTCTTGCATCAATCCAAGTAAAATGAGGGACAGCTGTTGACACCCAATTTTGACCCTCCCCTTTAGGAATTAATTCATGAGCTTCTTAAATTCTCAAACAATTTAAAATAATTAGTTTTTATAAATTTGAGAAGTTTATGATTAAATTAATTATTTTATTTTTTTGTTAACATTAAGAAGCTCGCAAAATTAATTTATGTGAATTCATCCTATTACTTTAAACCATTCAAATAGACAAATTTTGGACTTTGCATTTGTCCCACATCGCTTCCCACATCTATTTTGAACTAAATTTTGTCCTATATAAATCCCTCTTCACTACACCAAAGGGGAGGAAAAAAAAAGAAGAAGAAAAGATAGGAGACCAAAGAGTACCCAAAAATTTTCGGGAATTCTTGGTTCCATAGTTTAATATTTATAAAATATTTTTTGCGGCTGTTTGAGTTTGGAGAGGTGGTGGAATCGTCTCCGTCAAACTCGTAGTCTCTGTTCGCTGCCCAGAATCAGTGCATGTAAAATTCGTCCGAGTTTCAACATGAACTCTCACTCTCTCCTTTGCATTCCATGAGAAGAGCCGTAAAGGCTCAAAGTTCCTCTTTTCCAGTCAACCTATTAAGCCGATGGACGGGTCCCAAGATTTAAAGAATTGAAGAAAGTCGGAAAAGATGAATTAGAAGACCCGTTTTATATTTTGCATTTCGTATTGTATCTATTTTAAGGCATTAGCCCTTGTCGTCTTTTACTTTACTGTATTTATTTAGTATTAATTATTTGCTTAGTCTAGGACAGGTACGAAAGGAAATGGGTCAAAAATCCAAAACAGGTGGGTCCAAAAACCGGTCAAGGCGGACAGAGAACCCGATTTTGGACCCAATTCTTTTTCCCTCTCTCTCTCTTTTACTTTATTTGCTTATTTGTTTGCATACTTGTCGTTAATTTTAAAGTTAGAAAGTCTGAATCCCCGCAAATGCCGTAAATGTTTTTATCGACTCAAAATTAAAATAATTTTGCAAAAAATGAAAATGACTAAAAAATAAGTTAGTATTTCAACTCTCCACTTCTAAATATTTTATTCAAGTCAAGTTAAAAGCAAAGTTTTAGCCAAATTTGCTAGTTGCTGGAAAACCGTTTTAGACGGATGTTTTAGGTGCCTAACACCTTCCTAAAACATTAATTTGAATCCCCGAACCCTTTAAATATTTTCAAGCAATTTTCTCTGTTAAGTTATTTGAAAACAATAGTTTTCTTGATTTTTCTTCAAAAATTAAGTGGCGACTCTAAAAAGCCGAAAACCCTTATAAAAGGATAAATTTTTGATAAAACAGGATATACTAGGCCAATCGGTAGATGTGATATCTTTGAACCATCGAGCTTTAATGTATACCTAGACAATCATATGTCACACAATTAACCATTTACTATTTATGGTTCTTACGGTTATGTTCGTTTCAGCCATGAACACCTTCTGGTTTCATGAGTGTATAGAGAATAGGCTTTTGACATAAAATTCTCTTTGAAGCGGCTTCCACTTCACACTCATATAGGTAATTTCTAACCGTGACATCTCGTAGATACACTATTTGATCAAATCTATCAAACTTAGCAAATCATTAAAAACTTTAAGCTTTTATTACCTTATTAACAAGCCTTAAAGTCTTAAACTTGTTCCTGAACATTGTCTTCATCATGAGAATGGATTGAGTTAATTGATAATGTCGAACCGTGAGCTACAACTTTGTTTTTCTCCTTGAATCTAGCTCTTGCATCTCCAGTCTGCTAGATAGAGTTATCGTCATACTGACTAGTCCTAAGCCGTAAACCCATTCCCTTAGATGATCTTTCAACTGCCTCTCTTACACTAGGCCTTTCGTTAGTGGATCTGACACATTTTCGCTTGACTTTACATAGTCAATTATGATAATTTCACTAGAGAGCAGTTATTTTACGGTGTTATGTCTCCGTCGTATATGACAAGACTTTCCATTGTACATGACACTCCCTGCTTACCTATTGCTGCTTGACTATCGTAATGTATGCAAATAGGTCCAACAGGTTTGGGCCAGAATGAAATATCCTCTAAGAAATTCCGGAGCTATTCAGCTTCTTCACCAGCCTTATTCAAAGCAATGAATTAAGATTCCTTTGTGGAGCGAGCAATACATGTCTTGTTTGGACGATTTTCAAGAGACTGCTCCTCCACCAAGTATAGACACATAACCACTTGTGGATTTTACTTCATTTGCCCGGTGATCCAATTTGCATCACTATATCCTTCAATCGCAGCAGGATATTTATTATAATGCAAAGCATAGTGTTATGTATATTTTAGATATCCCAACACAAGTTTCATTGTCATCCAATGAGTTTAATTCGGATTACTAGTGAACCGACTCAGTTTGCTAATAGCACATGTTATATCTGGTCCAGTACAATTCATAATATACATCAAACTGCCCAATACTCTGTTGTTTGTTATGGTTTACAACAACAAAACCTACTTTAAAGTTAAGAGTCTTTTGGAAACAACCTCTGTGAAAGTAAGATTCAAACGCTCTATACTCCTGAAGTTACACTGAATATGTTGCTGTAAAACCTGCTTTGGTTCTAAATTGTTAAATGTGATATAGTTTACCGTCTACATATATTTATTAGCAAGATGTTGACAAGGTCATATGTTGACTTCCATAGCAAAGAGATAAGAGGGGGAAGAGGGATCAAGAGAAGAAAAGTAAAGAATTGATGGGTTGACTTCCCTAGGAGTCAGATATGCGTATACAGACCCCACTTATAGGATTACACCGAGTTCAACTAGTAATAACTACCAATCACTATAACAATTGACGGGTCGGTCTTTCTACCCTTCTTCACTTAAACACCAAGCTTCTATTTGTGACAAGCGTTAACCAGTGACATGCCTCTACCCACACATCACGTGTTGCACTCTTACCGCTAGATTTTTTTAAAAAAAAGTCAATATTACCATGCAAACAGAGACATCAGAATTGCTAGCTTTGAATTTAGTGGGCAACACCAAGACAAATTAATGAATACATACTTCCATCTCAAGAAATAAAACTGACAGATACATGCACTACACTGAACTATTTTACATAGATGTGTGTCTAAAACATCCATTGTGCCAGCTAGAGGCGGATTCAGGATTTAAATCTGATAGGTTCAATTATTTAAGATGCATTGTATTCATTGTACTGTTAAAACCGTAGATTTGGACCTAATACCACTTAATTGTATCTATACTTTGTGTTGAAAATTATGAATTCAGATGAACATGCTGCCGAAGGGCTATATATCTGTCCCATGTTTTAACAGTAGAACTCTGTACCTACAAAATGGAGAAAAAAAACAAAACAATTTCTACTTCCTTACCCCTTCCAAGGCTGAAAGGGTCTCTATTGAATCATTCAATTAATATCTATAATAATTAATATAAACAACACCTAAAAAGGAATCACAACAAAAGGCATTACACAAAAACGTGTCATTTCACATAGGATGTGTGTGTCTACCTGATCAACTTTATAACGTGTGTGTCTACCTAATCAACTTTATACTTCTTTAAGTGTCTCCTGTATATACATCCAAAGTTGGAGGACATATATATCAGTTGAGGCCACGATCCAAAGTTGGAGGACATATTATATCAGTTGAGGCCACGATAAAGGGTACATTTATGTATTATGCCAAAACAAATACGTGCCAAATATGGGAAAGAACCTAATTTTCCTTTTTGTTTCAATTTTCTAAATAACCAAAAAGATCCTCAAGGCCTATAAAACACAGTTATAAACTCGACTGATGGATCGTTTTTTCTACTTTTTCCACTTAAATATCAAGCTTTTGTATGTGGCTGCACTTAAACCCATGACCTGCACTTACATATCACGTGTTGCACTCTTACCACTAGATCATACTTTCGCGGTTCCTTCTTTAATAGATAACTTTAAAAAAAACAATATTAGCATGCAAATAGTAACATCAGAATTGCTAGCTTTGAATCCATTGTGCCAGTCAAAGTTTATCCATTTTTTTAGCAGTGTTTCAGGTTTGACAAAGTAATTTTAACAAAAAGAAAGCATAGCAGACTGACTTTCACTAGCAGCAGCAGCAATTGCTGACCATCTATTGTCCGCTAAAACGTGGCACAAATCCAGATTAATCGAGACTCTAATGCGAGAATCAAACACCCGGTGGGAAATCAGAAAAAAAAAATATGGATGCAGTTGAGAAGTTTAGTGAGGTCATAGTTTAGTTTGGCTACAAAGACGTGTTTCTGATAACGCATTTCGCAATAAAGGGATCCGAAAAGACTACTTCTCTTTATTCATTTTGTAAATTCCATGCGAAGGGTTTCGAAGAGAGTAGGATGTACGTAGACCTCACACATACACCTTTATGGGATAGAGAGATTGTTTTCTATAGACCATTAATTTAATTGTTCGATAACAAATGTTGAATAAAATCTCACAAGTGGAGTCTTAGGAGATCGTAAGATGTACGCAGATCTTACATCTACCTTTCTTGCACTTTCTGGAAGAATTGATGAACAAAAAAATATCTCTCCTATTCCTATCTTGCACTTTCTGGAAGAATTGATGAACAAAAAAATGTCTCCTATTCCTATCTTTCACAATCTAGTCTAAATGTCAAGAAGTAGAGACATTTATACTTTAGAATATATGTTGCAGCTTCTACTTTTTTGCTGTCAGTACTTTGAAAACCGTTTTCTTGATCTGAGGGTCATCGAAAACAACCTCCATCCGCTAAAGGTAAGATAAGGTCTGCGTACACGCAATATGTGTATGTTGTTCAAAGCATTTGTTGTTCCTTCTTTCTCCTAGATAACCCAATGGTGTCTTTTGTACTTCAAACAGACAGGTTAACTATCAGTAGTTCTTTCCTCTGCCGACTTAAACTGTGAAAACATACCATCAAGGTAAGGATCGCTGGAACGACGCAGGATTCCATAAGTAGAAACACATGAATTTCAGATCATCTTTGCGTCCAGATCATTAGCCTACGAAGGCACTATTATCAACTTGATGAAATGAAAGAACAATCACCAACCACTACAAATACACCGGTTCAGTATACTGATGATCAAACGAGATGTTCAAAACGTCAAACATAGAACAGGTATGGTACTTCGAAATGATTACTAATTTACATGAATCTACAAAGCAAATACAGGACTATCTATTGATAGTGTCAGTAAAATGGAGCAAGGTAACTTACTCTTCTGTCTGGGGGCGATGATAGCAGCCTTTTGATCATCCAGTCCAACGCTTGGCTAGTAGCATCCTCCAGAACAACAAGGGCACACCAAACACAAGTGAAAGAAGAGTAAACTCAAATGTCAAAAACAAAGATTAGAAGAAAAAAGAACTAGCAAAACGGGGACGAAAGGCACCAATACTTAAACTTCCAGAAATAAAGCACAAACTTAACATAAACTAGTTCTGGAACCAAAACGCCAATGATTTCCCTTAAAACTCTGTTTAATTACATGTAAACCTCCACGAGTTGTGCGACTTATGCCATCCATAAGTACAATGAGTTCAGCACGAGCAGTAACTAAAACTATCAACTAAGCTTCTATTCACTAGGTAATCGTCTAAATCAACTGTAAGCTAGAAACAATAAACTATACAAGTTGGAACACATCGATTCCATAGGACCATAATATTTACAGATATTCCTAGTCTTCATTTATCTCTACATGGGAAAGTTGAAATTCTGATACCCTCCTTGATTCTGAAGACTGTTTTGAGGTGGCACCATCTTCGTATCCACTGCAGTGGTAATGTCATGTATGCTCGACCTTTTCCGTTCTTTCTTCATCGATTGCTGTCTAAGGTAGTATTTTTGAGCATGACTGGCCACCTGTGTCGGTGTCCTCGTCACCACTACATTTCTTGAAATGCTTCTCCAATCACCCTTCCCATATTTATCCAGTCCAATAAGGAATAACCTATGACCAAAAAACCATTGTTTTCTAAGTCAGCATCAAATCCAAACAAATAACAATTCCAACTATCTTATGAAGTCAACTATATCTCGAGACTCGAATAATATAATTAGATCTATTAGTACTATATCTTTTTTATGTGTGACAAATACCACCTAACACAATGAAGAAGAATTCAACAAAGTTTTTCATAGAACTTCACTTTCTACACCTATATTAGCCGTACCACGGATAGTCAAAAACCTTTTAACTTCATTCAAAGAAGTTAGTAATAAACAATAAGAACTTGTCAATGTTTATCATAAACACTCACTTAACTTATTCATTAGGATGCTATATGTCTCCATCTGTAAAAAAAAAAATGTCCATACCCGGACCAAACTCGCCTATATTTGGCACTTAATCGGATCGTCTTTTATCTCTACGAGATAGGGATAAGGTCTGTTGCATACACTCTATCCTCTCCCAATCCCACTCGTAGAATTTCACTAGATATGTTATTGTCGTCCTAAATTGTTCACACAACAATCATTAACTCCGCCTTAATTTCAAGCAAGTCGGATCGAAAATCGAAATACTCACAATCCATTTCATTCTATTTGGATCAGTTCAACAAAGATATATTACACAACTACTACTACTAATACTTATACAGTACTCACTATCCACTCTACCATTTGAACAATTTGCAAAGTGTTACACAACTTAAAAGATTACCTTTTTGAGCAACTGCTTAATCTCACATTTCGCGCTCGGTATATTTAAGACCATAAGATTAAAGAACATTTTCAAAAATTTGACATATTGCAAAGTGTTACACAACTGAAAAAGATAAACTTTTTGAGCAATAGCTTAATCTCACTTTCGGCAATACCATAACATTAAAGAACATTTTTTAAAATTTGACATATATTAATTTATCACCAAAAAGATTCAAAAGTGTATCTTTTTCTTAAATTCCGTACAAAATCAAAATAATTCAAACAAATTTTACAACCAACAAATAAATTCCCAAAAATTCAAATCCCTAGAACCCCTGTTTCCAAAATCTCAACAAAATTCACATCAAAACCTATAAACAAAACTTCAAAAAAACAAACCTGTGTTCTTCTTCAGTCCATGGAGTTCCCTTTTTCCTCTCAACTTCATGTTTCTTGTTCGTCCCAAACGAGATCTGGTTAGTTTTACAATCCGATTCCCAATCAAACAAATCATCAGGATAACTCGGCGGCTCTACTCTCCCTGAATCAATCTCAAAAACATCATGAACAAGTGCATCATAGTGAGCCATAACATCTTCAGGCGTCCTTCCCGGAACATGATTAGCGATTTTCTGCCACCGTTCAATATCGTTTTCAGAGTACATAACAAGAGCTTGTTCAAATAACTTGTCTTCAAATCTCGTCCATGTTGAATTTGGATGAATCATCGCCGGTGATTCGCCGATTAGCCACCGATTGTTCGCCGGATACATCATCCTTCTTATTAGGAATTCAATTTAAAAATAAGTTTGAAAAAAAACAAAGGGCTTTTAGTGAGGAATTTAAAGAGGTTTTTTTATTTGGTTAAAATGACCCAATCCACCCTAGTATATATATAGGAAAAAAGATCTTTTTTTTATATATTTCTTCCGTCATTTACTTGTTCATTATATTAAAAAAATATTCTTTATTACAAACGTATCTGTATTTCAGTGTGTATCAATTACGTGAATTTATTTGGCGAAAAGTTAGAAATAACAAGTTTCTCTTTTTTCTATACTACTATTTTTTTTCCATGTTTTATATAGTTTCGAAACATTTTTCACTTTTTCCTTATTTTTAACATACGAAAGAAAGGAAAAATTATTTTTACATCTTATATCAGTTAAAATGAATATTATAATAAAATATTTTAATTATTCATTAGTTTAAATATCTTAAACATGATATATTTACTTATACTTGATCAATTTAAAATATTTAGATGTAATTTATCTCTTTATCTTTGATTTTACTTCAATGATTAACTATAGTTATTTAAAGTATTGAGAAAAATTGATATATACCTAGTTAAATTGTCATTTTATAATCTTAAGAAATATGTCAAATGAAAAATAATTACATAAAAGTAGATTGAGAATTTCTTTCATCTTACATTCATATTTGAACCATCATAACATTATTTATATTTCAGATATTTATAATCTTGAATTATAATAATTACTAAGAGCAAAATAAAAAAATAAAAATTATAATTAATAAATTCATATAATTATTTTTAAAAATTATGATAAATAATTTAAAATCGATAGAATAAGATTCTAAATTTTAAAAGTGTTGGCAAATAGGAATTGGTTTGTTATTGGTGGAGGCAAATAAATTTTACTAACTTTATTTGGTGGGGTAGGGGGGGAAATTAAAGTTTATTGAGATTTGAGTGTACAATTTTGTCACGTTTTTTACTATATTTGGGGTGGCCACAAATAGAAGTGACACCAAATATTCTAATTGGGAAATTTTAAAAAAAAATGAATATAATTTATAAGTTTATCAATACTATATTAGGGGAGGTCAAAAATATTTTTAATCTATTAAATATAGTTTTTAAGATATTTTCTAATTTTATGTTTAATTAGTCGAATATTTGGATAAATAGTTTTTAAATAGGTTTGAATATTAATATTTTATTTTAATTGTTAAGATAAATATTATCATTTACTTGATAAACATTTAAAACGAAAGAAGTAAAAACATACACATATTTTTCTTTAAAATATTTTCCGCTCATCTAAAAATTGTCAATATAGAAGTATATTAATTTTGTTTAAAGGAAGACTAGTATAAGTACTCCTTCAATCCAAAAATAAATAAATGTTTAACTCTAGAAGTTAAGATTTTTTCCAAAAGAAATTATCTAAAAGTCACCATATATGATTTTACTTTTCTTTCAAAATTATAAATAAAAACTAATTATTCATTTCAAATAGACTTATACTCTTAATTTGAAATTCATTAAACATTGGACAAACGTGATTTACCCTTTCTAAATTGTACTCTTTCAATGTTTTTTACAAAGGCAAAATGTGATTTACAGAAGTAAAGTAGTTATATTTCAACTCAAACGTGAATTGTCATATTACGGATCGAGTTCATTTTAACGATAACACTGCTAACCTATTTTTTTTTATGCTCAAAAAGTTTAAACATAAAACCTTTGATTAAATTTATAAGAATTTTAAATCATCCATCACAATTCACTTGAAATTTAATTAGTAGATAGTCACCTTTTTCTATTTCAATTTTATTCAATTTTTTGAGATAATAACTAGTAATACACATTAAAGACAATCTTGCACATCCTAAACCTAATATTAAATAGAAGCTAATTAGATACATTTAATTGATACCAATAATATATATTGACCTATAAATCATTACTAATTATTGTTGTTGCAATAGTTGACTTCTATTGGTTTATCATTATACTTATAGTTGTTAATTTCAAAGTGAACAAGAATATTTATCAAGGGTTTGATGTGACAAAATTATGAATTTTTTAACATCTTGACTTGGTGATTAATAAATTAATTCTTTGAATCGAAAATCATGAAACATTCAATTTTTAAAGAGAAATTGAAGGAATGATAAAAGGGTTTGAATTTAAATTTTAATAAAATAAAAATGATAGTTATTTCAGTTTACTTGGACACCAAAATTATTTGAAAGAAATCTAATAATATTAGTGCATAATATTTTGGTATAGATATAACTTTATTTCTAATTGGTGTGTATAAGAAATTTTTTAGGATTATTTTCTACTTAAAACATGAAGGTGCTCTTTGGAAAAAATAAATTGTATTCGGTTAAATATAGGGTAAATTTTGTTGTGAAAATAAAAAAATAGATTATAGGGATGAATTTCACGTATAGTCATATAATTATTACCTATTTTAAAAAAAGTTATTTGACTATTCTCTTTTAAAAAACATATACATCACTAAAGTTTACGACACTAATTACAAAATCATATATTCAAAAAATACTAATTTTTTAAGAAATTCAGTGATCCGTCATAACTTTCGTCAAGCAAACAAGATAGCGGACATTTTTTTAAAAATAGAATACAAGCTAACAACGACCTCCCAGCCGCATATATCCTAATATCTCCTCCTAAAGCTCTTAAAGAATTTCTCAAGGCAAATAGAGAAAGAAGTGTTGTCTAGTAAACTAATGTTTGAATCTACATATAATAAGTTAGCTCGTATGATAACCTATCTATAATCACTAATATTAACGGTGAAAATGTAATATTAAACATTTAACTATACATATAATATATCCTTTCAAACAAAAGAAAAAGAACTCTTCTTTTTTCTTAAATCTATAATATAAAAAATTCAATTAAAAAACTCCATCCAATTCAATACTCAAACTCATATGAAAAAAGTAAAATATTGAAAAAAAAGGAACTCCAAATAATATTCCAAAACCTAGGCAAAATTATGTGATAAAATTAGAATAAACATTAGGTAGATTCGTAAAAGTAAGTTGTGAATTGATGGGAAATCTATTTTATTCCTTTGTTCCTCATATATTATTTATGGTATAAAATATCTTGATAGATTTTATGAGATATATCAAATATTGCCTTTATCCCAAATCTAGCACTTTGTTTTTGGTTTTTAAAATTATAATGTTTAATTCTTTTCCAAAAAAGGAAAGTTTGAATCAATGTGTCCTCTAACTTATCTACGATAATTCACATTTTATTTATTTTTGCTATTTCCATATTTTAGTTATTTCCTTTATTTATTGTTGATAATTAATTTTATAAATTAATAAGTATTTTTAAAATAAATAATTAAATTAATATAAGAAATACATAATGAATGTGAATAATTTTACTTTTTCCAAAACATATTTCATTAATAATTATTTACTACCAATTGGGTTGGCTTTTCAAAAAAGCAAATGGATAAAACTTTTTATAGGATTCTTCAGAATTAATAATACCAAAGTCGGCAGAAGAAATAAAAATAAAAATAAAAATAAAAGTGAAACTTTTTTCCACCAAACTCTTATCCATTTTACATATATATACAATAATTAATATATGAAGTCTTTTTCCTATTGGAGGAATTTAAATTTTAAATATATAAAAAGAAAAAGAAGTTTGAAATTATATTTTGAATAGTAAAAAAAAAAGAGGTTCGAAATTAAATTTTGAATATAATAAGAGATGGTGAGGAGCATTGCTCTTAAATGAGCGTGCAATATATGATTTCGAGGTTAATTTAATGGGCAATTCTCACATATAGCAAATATAAAATTTATATTTGTATGTTATAGTAAAATTTGTATAATTGTGCTCCATAGCAAACTTATATATGTATTATTCGCTATACATATACAATTGACGCGAATTGTATAAAACGAGAAAGAGAGAAATTATATACAATTTGAATTTGTATAAAACGAGAAGGAGAGTAAGGCAAAATGAGACTTGTGCAGGGAATATACAATTGAATCGAATTGTATAAAACGAGAAAGAGAGAAATTATATACATTTGAATTTGTATAAAACGAGAAAAGCAAAAGAGATTTGGGCAGGAAAATATTTATATGTATAATTATAAGTGTATAGGACGAAGATATATGTATTTGCATGTGTTTATACAATTTTCTTTCGCTTTATATAATTAGAAACACAATTTATACAATTCTATTGTATAAAGTGAGAGAGGCGAGCGACAGGCGAGAGTATGAGGGAGAAAAGGATTGGCGAACAGTTTGCTATGGAACACAAATAAATTATAGGATAGCTATTATATTTATTTTATATTATTAATTTGCGATTCTATACGATTATCCCTAATTTTCTTGTAGATATTAAAGATCAAGTGAAAATATTAAAAATTATTATTTTATTGAGATATTTTTACTTGACAGAAAATTATAATAAAATACTAGATATTCTTTTATTATTAATCAAAAATATATTTCTATTTCAATCTTTTTGAAATAAAGTCTTGTTTTGATAGGGAAAAATTTATTCTATGAAATAAGCGCGATTTAAATTAATTAAAGCTCAAAATAGATATTAAAAGTAACATTTGGCGGGTAGAATCAAATTAAAACTTATAGATACCTATAATTAGTTGAACTTCAAAACGATTATGTGTCAAACATTTGGTGCAGACCTTTCAAATATATTTTTGTATGAATATTTTTGTTCTTTTTATTTAATAATATGGTCACAAATCACGATTAGATAACACATATCTTTTCTATTTTTCGGTTTTTTAAAAATTTTGAATTTAGATTCATGAAATAAAATCACTTTTATAAGGAATAATTTATCCCAAATTAAAATAATATAATATAAATTTAAATTAATCGATTTATTGAACAAACTTTTAAAAAAACAGTACATTAGATTTGGATATCTATGAAATGAACTTCAACTATGTTGATGAAGAACGCACATGAACAAAATATAATTATATTTATTTTGCAATTCTAAGAGTTAAAAAATAATATTATAATCTTATGATGATACTCAAAATATCTTGTCAAAATGATTATATTTATTACACAATTCAAAAAGTAAAAAATAATTTAAGAAACAATAAAAAAATAATCTAATCTTATGATGATATCACTCAAATCTCTAGTCACTTCCATTTTATGACGCGTTATTATATTCACTAAATCCAAATATATATATATGATCTCAAACGAAGGGTCAATATGAGAAAAAATTATAATAATTGTCGGTTATTTGAATTTTTATTGTTTCGTCTTATAATTCTATTTCTCTGTTTTTTTAGTTTTTTTCTTTTTTTTCCTAAAAGAAAAGGAACGATTATCAAAAAATATGTGACTGATGAGATTAGGCTAACGTAAAGTCAATGTTTTTCTCTCTCAAGAACACAATGTATTTTCTAATTTTTCAAAATAAGAAGAGATAGAAAAAATATCTCGAGCCAATATTTAAATACAAAACATTATTTAATTTAAAATATCTAAAATTGAAATTGGAAAATATTTGAAGTTCATATTCAAATAAACATTCTTTTACCAAAAAACAAAAAAACTATGGAAAGTCGAATTTGCAAACTCAACACTCCAAACACCACCTTCAATATTATAAATATTGTACTATTAATTAATTGTTATTGATAATTCTGAGATAATTTTTTTCTAATCAAACGATTCATAATATAAATCTTTGATTGTATATACTTATATGTAATAAATTTTTAACATAAATACACAATATGAAATGAAAAACTTTTAAAAAAATAAAAAATTGTACTATATTGTACATCAATTATTTCCAAAGTACTCTCATTAATTATTATAATATACTTAGTTGTCTTTTTCTTAAAAAAAGTTCAAGTTGCTACCTACATTTTATTAGTAACATTTGTCCACATTGAGTTTGAGGATATTGACTAGGTACCACGAATGCCGTGTGACGGTTGAACACACGCTTTTAGTGACACCACATGTCACCAAGTGGTTTTCGATCGCGATAAGTATTTTTTCATTTTTAACTTTCTAAAAGTGAAAATAACGTATTTTTTTATGATAAAAAAATTTGCAGTCGCTATTCTTTAGATGCGCACAGAGTAAAATTCCTATTCAAATGCAATAGCTCGTAAATCAAATCAGAGAGATAACTCGCACTAGGCAAATTTAGTGCGACGAGCTCAACCCAGAAAGCAAATCTCTTGCTTTCGCTGGCAAGAAATTTCGAACTTGAGACCTCCAACATAGAAGTCCCAAGCTCAAATCACTGGACCATCCCCGAAGCGTAAAACACATTTTAAGCGTTGAGTCAAGTGAGATCTCTTTTTTAATTACCTTTCGGGCTATTTCAAGAACATTCGTTCTTGAATAAAACTCTATCCGAATCGAATTAGAACTTTTTTTAGACTTGGCCTCTCCAGGTGAGCTAAGCGGCCATGACATATTTAGTAGTATTAGATATCGGATGAGAAATTAAAAAAAAATCCACCACCTGTCATTTAAAAATAATTGCCACAACCAATCTCCTTCTTTCTTTCGAGAAAAAACTGGAAAAAATCTCTGTTTTTTCTAAAAAAAAATAATTAAAAGTCGTACACGTGGATGAGATATATTATTGACACGTGTTAGCCACTTGGCTTCAACAGCCTCAAACAAGAGATTTGGATAAGAAGATCTGCCACGTCATTTATTTATTAAATTTTTAAACAAAAAAATTGTGGTGGTGGTTAATTTAGATGGTAATAAAAAGGAACATGCTTAATCCGTGTGGACCATAAAACAAAATCATAATTTTTAATAATTGGAATAATATTTAAATATTTAATGTGGATAAGACTTTGACTAAGTTTACATATTTTATTTATTTAAAGGGTTGTACTAATTGGAATTATAAAATAATTGATAAACGTGAGGTTTTTTTTAAGTTGTAGTAAAGTAAAGTCGGAATTATTATATGAACCTCTACAATTTGTAAATGTTATACATATATATTGGTATATTTGATGAGCGAGATCGGGAAAGGGAGGAGAGAGATAAGATATGAACTGTATATGTATATTTGTGATATAATTATATATATGTAATTGGTATACATATGTATTTGGATATATGGCAGCGAGATTGGGAGAGAGGTCAGAGAGTAGAAAGAGATTGATTGTATTTGTATATCTTTCATATAATTGTATATTTATATGTATAATTTGTATTTGTATAAATGAAGAGAGAGACTAGAGAGAGGAGGAGAGGAGAAAATCGACGTAATTATATCTAAAAATAAGATGTGAGCCGTAATTTATTCAAATTATAGCTATGTTAAAGACAATGTCTTTGAGTAAAACAAGTTAAAATAAAAATTAATCCATATATATTTACTTATACGCATGATTTTTCTATAATTTTTAAGTTTCAATAATATTTTGAATGGGAAGTTAAAATATTGGGAAAAAATTATCACTTCATAATTCGAATACAACTCTAGTTTAAGCAAACCTTAAAATCAAATTTATTCTTCAATTAAAAGCATTAAAATAAACCTACTACTTCACATGATCGTAAAAAAAATAATGGCACGAATGAACCCTTCTTATAATAGTAGTGACATGATTGATTTCAAATGACATAAATGATCTTTGTCTCAAAATTCGACGACATATTTTTTATTTTTTTTGAAAATTAGGATGAATTGAATCCTGGGTAACAAAGCAGCCCATTAACTAACTGGACTATAAAACTATAAAAAGCCCAATAAGATCCATAGGTCTGAAACTTGGGCTCAGTATTAAAGTGGGCCTCTCAAATCTCAATCAACATTGTAGGGTAAACATTTAAATTTGTTATTGAATTGTGTAAAACAAAATCGATTTGTTTTTCGTTAATAATCGGGATCAAATATACTCTAACTTTTAATCGATAAATCTCCAAGGATCCATGCCTCATGATTCGTAATTCAAAAGATAATGATCGTCTTTTTACCTTTCTCTATTAAAATATTAAATTTTTTTATTTGTAAGAAGGGTCGAACATATATCTAACGCACACATAACGCGTTCAGAAAATTAGAATTTCATTTCTATTTTTTTAATTATAGGTGGAATGCATTTATAAAATTCCTGTCTTTTGCCAAGTTGCAAAAATTATAGTATGTATATGATTCACTTTATATTTGATTATAACATAAAATCTTCAATTATTATAATTAAATTTAATAGTACAAAAAAGGGTTTAAACTACAACATATTCTCTAATGGCAAAGAGACTAGAGGATGACTCTAGACCACAATAAAGTTTCCACAATCTTTTAAAAAAAAAAAAGTGACAAAAATGTTTAACTTAAATATCTTAAATATAAAATCGTATAATTAGTTGTTGTTTTTTGTTAAATTTATGTCAAATTAAAATAAAATAAATAAATTAAAATGGAATAATATATATTTCAGATTTTCCAGACAACTTTCCGCCTTTGAGCTGGAAGTTGACAAAAAAAAACCATTAAATTTTTAATGGATTATTTTGTATTATAAAAAGTTATAAAATGCTTTTTCTTCACTTTTTGAAAAGTCTATTACCTTTTCGTATGGTTGATAAATGATAAGTACAATTTTATTGAGGGCCGAGTTTTACTAATTTAATTAAATATATTATTGTGTGCAAGCTAGTCAAATATTTTCTTTTTAGAAAAATTATTATTCGAAATTGAGAGGATGTGATATGAGAATTTTATTTATTTAATTTTAGATTACGTATCTTACAAATTATTAATATGTACACACATCTATATACTTTGATAATCAGGCATCATCGAAGATTATGAAGAGGTGTGTTTCCTTAAATGAAAATTACGGTAAAATAAAATGATTTTTCGCACACACAAACCAATATTTATTGAGAGTCAAGATCATGTTAGATGGTTAAAGGAAAAGATACAATAGTCAAACACAATTTTCTAAACAAAGTACACTTAGAATAATCTTAATTAATTAAGTTAATATTAATTAATCACACTTATAGCTCCCCTTCATTTTTGTTGTGTAGTTTGACTAGGTGACATATATCTGTATAAAACACATAATTAAATTGTTTTTAATGCCTAATTCTATGTGATTAATTAACAACTGTCAAATCCAGGAAAAAAAAAAGAAGTAAATTAATTGGTTTGGCAAATGCATAATAATCTACTCTTGGTAAGTTAAATATCTTTTTAATTAATTCTTAATGATATATACAGCCCCCATGTGACATCCATTATAAATTATTTGAATTTATTGGCAGACAATGTTACCTTCCAATCTTTTTCTTGAGATGTTATTTAATTAAAATTGGGATCCAGTTAATTTGGATTAAGTTTGAGTAAATAAAGAAAAAAACAATGAAACATTACATATCTTAATTAATTACTCATTAATATCTATACTGATGGTGGAAAACTAATTAGGTTTTAATGACATTTGAATAACTTTATTTGTAAAGGTTAGATTGAGTTGATATATCTGTCAATCATTATAGAAAAGTAGAGATTTTTTTTTTTTAAAAATAGCTAGTGAAGTTATTAGAGAGAATATATTTATCGGAGTACATAATTCTTAAAGTTATTCGAATTAAAATAGAACAAACACTTCTGACTAACGGTAAAGAAATATTAATATAGGATGAGAAAAAATTATAATACGAGAACTAATGACTAATTAAATTATTAAATTTAGTTATTTTAATCAACATAACTACCTACAAGTGGACAATTTTGTAATGTTGTGAATAAGTTTATTCATTAATTACCCTTTAAAATATCTAGTTAGAAATTTAAATTTTCTTAAATTCAAACTAATTTGGTAATCCCCACTTTCCTAAACCATCTTTTATACCTATCTAATATATTGCTCAAAGATATTTTAAAAGATTAATACGAGATAAGATTAGAAATAAGAAAATTAAGAATTAAGGTGGGATCGGGGGGGTTGACATTCAGATACGTTCAAAGGAGATATTTTGATGTCGAATAACGAAGTGTGAGAATGTGTATGTGGTGGCTTTGAGTTGAGGAAGCAGTATGCCAAAAAAATCTTGGGAATAAATAACTACGCAAAACATGACTCAACAGTAGTTTATAAATGATATGACATTGATAAAAAATGTGAAGGTTGAGTATCAGAGTAGAGTCGATTATCGAGCGTATTACGGAATATATTTCATTAGTTTATTTTGTAAAATAACATTAGTATTGTTTCTTTTACATATATTCATGTGTGTTGAGTCAACTAGAATCGTATACTAATTGTCTTTTCCTGCTACATCCATTATATATATTATATTATATGGTCCATTATCAAAATAAGTCAAATGGTCAAAGTAAATCGTATCAAAATCAAACCAACAATTCAAAAGAATTAATCGAACCTAACATTGTATTAGTAAAAATATACTAAGCAAACGTGACAAGCATAGGAATATAATCAATTCTCGAATTAGTCAATGCTAGCCAAACATTATACCAAAATTATATTGTTAGATATTTGCATCGGAGCAAATAAACCTCACACTATACTTAGACTTAATCAGTACCTTCGAGATAGAGATGTTGTTTTTGAAAAAACATCAATTCAAGCTAAAGCAATTAGCAATCTCTAGAAAG
Source organism: Solanum sitiens (assembly GCA_016801875.1). Lineage (NCBI taxonomy): Eukaryota > Viridiplantae > Streptophyta > Magnoliopsida > Solanales > Solanaceae > Solanum > Solanum sitiens. The sequence goes on along the minus strand of JABWTJ010000031.1, from coordinate 1,606,762 downwards.
ATTATTTTTCATAGATCAAAACAAATATATTTGGCAATTATTAAAAACGTTATGAGGAAGTAAGTGGTGATCATGGATACAAGTTACAACACACAATATCAAGCAATTTTTGCAACCCCTTAACTATTGTACCAAATCTTCAATTTGTACAACACTACTTATATATAAAATCAAATTTCGATCAATATATACAATATAATTTTTTGATGAAGCAATATCTCTTGACATCTCCGCGCCTTAGTGCAGTCAAAAATGATGTATGACGAAGGTAGGATGACGCAAACCTTTGGTCGTTTCTATCTTGGCGGATACAGATGATTCTTTTCAATAAATCATCGAAAAAATATATATTAATTGTGTAACTATAAATCATATTATAAGAGTTTAAATTTAAATTATTACGCAATATAATTCTTTTTACTTTCAGTAAAATAATTTATGACCATACAAATATTTATCATTTATTTTAAACCACAAACCTTGAAAATCTTCATTTTATTCTTAAACTCCATATCAAATCAAATTAATTGAGATAACATGACACATAGAGAGTTAATACTTACGTTTGGGACTAACAATATATAAACCAAACTCATACAAGTGGAACAACCATAAGCAATAGAGAATTGGCCATTGGGAGCCTTAAAAGTCCAATGACACCACCACCTCTTTGTTTGATTTTTTTCTCTAGTTTACAACAACAAAGATCATATAGCTATTAAAAGTCCAACTCAAACAGTAGAAAAGTAAAGAAATTTAAATGCCAAAAAAAAGATACTTTCTCCATTTAGAATTATTTGGCAGATATACTAAAAATAGATGTTCAAGATTAATTGTCAATTTAAATAATCAAGAAATAATTAGTCACTTTTTTCTAAATTTGCCCTTAATGATAGTGTAGTTTAATTGGAAAGTTAGGGAGACTTTGATATTCTTGATAGAGTTATTATTAATCAAATTATACATTGTATTAAATTTTCCTTAAATAATGTGCATAATCTTAACATAACAAACAATTATGGACGGATGGAGTAAAAATTGATTGGTTATTGTACTGCCAAAAAAGAAAATAATAAAAATGATGATCTTACTGCCCCATACTTGCCAACTAACCAACCACTAGGTAGCTAAATGGTTTCTCTTAGCCTTCATTTGTGCAGTAGTAGCTGTAGAGCAGAGAGTACAGAGGAGACAGAGGCTCTGCAAATTTTGCAGAATAGGAAAAAGAGTTAAGTAGTACATACTTATCCACTTACCATTTAAAAGGAATGGCCTTTCTCTTTTCTCTGTTGACATGGACTATATATACAACCCCATCTCTTTGGATAAATTTTATCTATCATCTCATTGCGTTTGGACCCTTTGAATATCTTTCATTGGTGTTTAGCTAAGTTGTGGTGAATCGGTGGAATTGTTTCATGTTTAATTAGTGATTTTAAGCTTGAATTTTGAATATGAAAATACATCATGTTAGTTAGTGTGTTGATTTGAATGTATTTGGGACTTTAATGTAAATATACAAGACATCGGATGGAAATAATGAAATACCCTTTACTTTATCTGAGAGAATTTTTAATCGATAACTATTCGTATGAGATTCATGATGATATAATGTCTCGTTCACGCTGTTGTGGGGTTTAGAACATACTCAACTCATGGATCCATCTAATACGCCTTCTCATAAGTTGTGAGGAATCACTTAAACCACTAAGAAAAATCTTATACATGTAGAAATTCATGAAGAAATCTCACGTATATGTGGAGAAATCAATAATTATATTGATCTATTGATAGATTGATCAATATTTATATAATGATATGTTGATCAATATTGATAGTGTTGATAATATTGATGGTTTATAGGAAAATCTTCTTCTATAAATCACTAGATGGTTTCAAGAAACTACACCGCTCAATAATTTTTCATTAAAAGAAATTAGATACACTATTCAAGAAATCATTTATATCCACTTTAATACTCTACTCATTGTCTCTTAAATCTTTTGATCTTTCATTGTTGTTTATTCTTCAATTTTTCTTCCTTTTCAACATTCTACTATTTTCGAACATAAATTTCTATCTCATGAATAAGTATGTCTATATTGTTTTTGAGGGAACTAAAATGGATATATTCATTAAATTTCAAAAATATTCTTCAAATTAATTCTTATTAATTTATTAATTAACTAATACCTCCACAAATTAAGATATCCTTGAAACTATCTAGTGGTTTTTAAGTCTTTTTTTATTGATTTAACTTTAAAGGACATTTTGAATGAAAAATGAATTTATAGCAATATCTTTGCTCACGCTCTTTAATTACGAACTTACCCTAAAAAGTAACGCCATGTCATTTCGTGCTAAATATATTTGTCGATCGTTAATTCATTCTAAAGCTTTTTTGTCCAATTAGGTCACTTCATGCTTTCTTCTATCTTATCTATTAAAAATATGATTTGATTATAATTTGATTTAATTGGGGGTATAGTTGATAAGTTGGTGAAAGATTGTTTTCATGTCATTTTTAGGTTATGGGTTCGAATTGTGGAGTGAGTTATTTACATATGTTTTTGAATGAGTTGTTTGTGTTGTACTTTATTAAAATATGGTCCTTTTCTGTATTTGACGTGAACATGTTATATTTCGTATATTGAATTGATTTTTTTCGTTGCAATAGGGTTGGCTAAATAAATTTTCAGTTAATTGTCTAATTTGCAATGAGGTTGTGTTTGATTGTAATTTGGTTAAAATGTGGTATAGTTATAAATTTTAATTTACGGATTTGATGCACGTGCAGTACTATTTTTAAAAATAACATTATTATTAAAATAAAAAGGTTAAATAAACAATTATAAATGGAATGATGAAGTATAAATTTTTATGAATAGTGGATGTAAACTTTCTTTTGATTACTACTGAAAGTTATCAAATCAACATCTAAAAAATATATATAACTATTTATAATATAAAGCTAGATATAGATAAAGTGATATGAAACATTCTATAGCCTCTAATTAAATTTACCTTTTGCCCCCCCCCCCCCCCTTTTTTTTTTATAAATATTTCTCATTTTAAATTTAATTGTAATATGTAATAATAAAAAGGTCACCTTATAAATTTTAGTTACACCTCTTAAATAAACCTTCTTTCTCCCTCCATACAGTACATTACTTATTAATTATTGTATTTTTTGAGTTCTTACTTTTAATATAATATAATATATGTTATAGATTCAAATTATGAAATTAGATATAAATATTTATGTTAAAGTAGATTGCACGTATGATAATCCATTAGGTATATAATGTATACCTAACGTAAACGCATGATACTTTGTACATTGAACCAACTTTTTTAGTTAAATAGGGTTGGGTAGACACATTTCCAATTCGTTGGCTAATTTGTAATTTCATCAAAAGCAATTGGTTGCATGTAAGTGTAATTTAGTCTAAACGGAGTAAGTTATAAGTCCGAAAATAATTATCTTTGTATAATTTATAAATAATGAGTGTAAATCGCAAAATCAACTGCAAATATTTGTATCAGATAGGATGAATGCATTACACTCACTAAAATGTCATACTTCTTCTACCTAATGTAAACGTGAAACACTCCATGCACTGAATTAACAGTTTTAGTTAAAATAAGGTTGGCTAGACACATTTTAAAGTTAATTGCCTAATTTGCAAGTAGTAATTACATTATAGGCAATTGGTTGCAATTGATTGTTGTTTGATTAAAATGGTTAAGACACATTTTAAGGATAATTGCCTAATTTGTAATTTCATTATAAGCTATAGGTTGCATTTGATTGTTCTTTGGTTAAAATAGTTTTTTTTAAAAATAAAATAAAAAAACAAAACAAAATATTGAGGATTAGGAAAAAGAAAAATGGGATTGAAGATTACCTGATGAAAAATTAAATTCTTAAATAAAATAAAAATCAAAATAACTAATTAACTTTGCTATTCATAAATATTTTAATAAAAAGTTGGGATATATTGCCATTATGTGCCACTAGTTTTTATTTGATCCACCGTCCATGACAATTGAGTATATTTGCCTACAACTTGCTAAAGTATAATAGTTAATATTATCGGTAACGAATTCAGAATTTCGATTAAAATATAATTTTTGCTTAACAGATTATCGATCAATACTTCTCAAGTATATGCATAACTTTACTATTGAATTTTAAGACGAATCTATAATTTGAATTACGAGAATTCAATAAAAAATACGATAATTCGTACCAAAAAGGGATCCACCATTTATTCCAAATAAAAATTTATAAACTTAAAATTCTAACTAATCTGACTTTATATTTAACGTGCATTGTAAAATAAATATAATTACAAGACAATCGAATAAAAACAAATAATATCATGATCTTTGCTTTTCTCTTGGCGGTGCCTTTGCAAATATATATTTTTTTAAAAATACTTAATAGTCCTAGCTGACCTTTGTATTATCACATAATAATTAAAAAACCTTGATTAATTAATTAATTAGCCGTTGATGTATACTAAAAGGTGTTTGATTATATTAATTAAGATTATAAATGCAGAAATCAAGTAAATTGTTTGCAAAGTGATATGTAACGTATATGACTTTAAGAAGATAGCAACAAAATGTATTACACTTTTTCTTGCTTTATATTTATTTTTGTAGATTTATGGACATTACTTTTAAATATGTTCTTTTTTGTTTCACTATTATTATTATTAAAAATAAATTTCCATGTAAGCATGTTTTTGTCTTTTTGTTCATGTCTTAATCTTATATAAAGCTTTTAATTTGTCTTTAATGATTTAATTACCTCTTCATGTTGTTAAACATCAACCAAAATAAAAATAAAAATTATAAGTGTCTTGAACACTCCTTTCCATTATCTCCAAAGGTTTTTTTTTTCTCTTGTATTTATTTAGATAATAATAATAATGAAATATATTAAGAAAAAGCCAATGTGCATACTTCACTAGTGAAGATCTATTTGTTTTCTTATGTATAAAAGAATATATGCATATAATTATGATTTTGACAACATGAGAATTGTTGGATTGTAAAAGTAGCTTAAAATAAATATATAATGTGGTAGTATTAAAATATAATATCAATTTAAAAGAGATTGAATAAGGCACAAAGAAGATTTATTTGTCTCATTGTCCACACTTTATAGTAAAGGGGAAATATCAAATTTTATATTTTACCCTCAATTTTGTGTAAAGTGGTTCAAATTGTATTCAATTAATAATTAGGATCAAATATATTTTTATTGTTATATACTAAGAAATCAAATATATTTTTATTCACGTACAATAAAGTTTTTTCATAAAAATAGTTGATTTTTTTTAATTATATAATATACCGCTATTGCAAATTCATCTGTGTATTTTAAAAGGAATATATAAGTTTTTATGTATAATCATCGCACTAAATGATCAATTCATTATAACAATTGATTCTCTCAACTCTAAAAAAAATAAGTTGAAGATGACAACTATTACACAACCATTTCGCCCCCAAGGCCTAGCTCGAGTGGCTAAGGTGGAGGATTTGTGTCTTAGGTAAAAAATTCAAGTGACACATCATAGCGAAACCTGATATTTAAGTGAAGAAAGGTAAAGGGATAGACCCATTATCTATCGAGTTTAGAACGTTGCAATTGACCCAAAGAACCGGTCACAAACAAATTTTCACACCTTCATCTTTATAATATCTTTTGTTTATTTTACCTCGTTGTGAGATCACAAGTCCTCAACTACTATAATCCCTAATCGACTACCAGGATTTTGATGAAAATAATTCAAAAGCTAAATATTATGTACCAGGTTCATTTGTTAAGATTGAATATCTAAGAATAATTTTTATCAAAATTTGCTCTCGTAACGATATATATATATATATATATATATGACTCTAACTAATAAGAGGATAATTTTGAAATATTTCACAATATTTAAAAATATTGGACATTTTTTTATGTAAAAAAAGCAACATAGTACACAAAATATTTCATATATATATATATAGAATTGCACCTCAAAGTATGACGTAAACATGGTCAATTGATTTTTAAAAAGTAATTTTGAGTTTGAAGCTAGCTTGAATATAAAGTGCTTTCTTTTATCTTTGTCCTTACCTGAAAAAAATAAATAATATTTGAATCGTAGTAGCCTTTTACTATATACTAGGGGCTGATGCAGCCTGATTTAATAATAATTTATGGAAATGGTTATCAGTTTTATTCAATAGGTCAAGGTGGTATTTATTTTTTCAATCCATAAAAAGTTGTTAGATAGCTGGTTAAAATTATATAAAAATTAATTTGATAAGTTCTAATTATTTATATATTAGTTATTTCATTTATCATTTTACATTAATAGTACATACGGTTGTTAAAAAGTTATACATAATACATAAATTATACAAGATTCACTACAATAAAAATAATTTTTAATGGCAATAAGTCACATATCAATAAGGAATGTTAAAATCTTTATTAATATTAGCTAGTACCATTAGATTCAGTGTCGCTAAATATTTTAGAAACATATATAAAGAGTGTTAATTGCCGCTAAAAATACATATTTAGCGACAATTAAGCTATTGCCATTAATTAATCGTTGCTAAAATTCATTTTTGATATTTAATACATAGATACCAAACGGACCTTTAATATACTTTTCTCCGTTTTACATAACTTAATATCATTTAACCTGATTCACTCCTTAAGAAACTTTATTTCAAAATATATTTTATTAAACTAATTTATATTTGATAATATTTTAAATTTTTAAATAATTTTTACGAATATATAACTAGATATACAATATGAAAGAATATAAAAAAAAAGTTCCAAGTCCACCGAGCTAATAACTTTTTCTGGCTTTTTGTCGTCCGAAATTCAGTGGAATTTTCTGCCTTTTTTTCTGTTGTCATTCAATTGTTTTTGCAGTTGTTGGTTGTTTCATTAAGGTAGCGTAACGTCTTTTAGTATCCTAAATTTACGTTCCATATTTATATTAAAGCTCAATTAAATATAAATTTATATATTGTATAATTATTTTTTAAGATTACATTTCCGATATGACTCTTTTTTTGTTTCAAGGAGTGATCAATATCTAGATCTTTAATTAAGAGTGAAGAAATCTCGATCAATATTTATTCAAATTATACGTATTATTCATTTACACTATAAAAATAGTGTAAATTTTATTGGGATTTTCATAGGAATTAGTATGAAAATTAGCAAGAAATTTATTTTTCTGTGAATTTTCATATTAATTTCCAAAAAAATCCTCGTGTAATTCACGGTTTTTTTGGTGTGTGAGTTATTTTATAAGGGTGGTAAATGTTTACTCCCTTTGTCCCATTTATTAGATGTTAAATAAATAAATCATTAACAGATTAATGAATTTTACCATGTTGTCCTTCCTTTTTACTGATTATCTTTTTGAAAAAAGAAATTTTGAATTTTCAAAGTTTGTTTAAACTTTCAATGGTTATATTAATTTTTTCAATGGTTATATTAATTAAAGGAATAAAATGAGGAAAAATTTAATATTTCTATTCTGACTATTAAAATTGGAACACATAAAAATAAAATGAGAAAATTTCCCACCTATATAATTTTATGTAATTTAAGATTATAGGTGATGTTTCTACATTTTAGTTTATATTATAAGAGTGTCAAGTATAATTTACCTTATTTTCTATTCTTTTTAGTATTTTTGTTATATGGTGATGCTTATTTTTACGACCTTATTTGAACATGATGTGTTTTATAGGTTTGTGTCACTGTATTCTTGAATTCTAAGGAGACGGAAATCAAGTTTGGTAGATGTCTCGTGAAGTCTTTAGTTTAAACTTAATTTTGATGAAGTAGGTTATAGCATAGCGAAAAGTCTCTTTATAAATCCTGAATTATTTCGATTCCGATATTTTGATAATTTATATTTAGCTTAGTGGGTAATTCAAATGTAATTCCCTTCTAAATCCATCCTTTTTTACCATCATACTAGTTTATATATATATATATATATATATATATATATATATATATATATATATATAAAGAAAGAAGGAAAGAAAATCCAATTAATATCTATGATCGCGTATGTTCAAGATTTTTATAAATAATAAGATGTTTATTTAGATTTCGATAGATTAGTTTTATAATATTCTAAAGTTTTATAATCAATGAAAAGTCAGAAATTTTGATGAGAATATTTAAAATTAATGCGTCTATAAATAATTAGACATCAATCTATGCTTATCTCTAGATTAAATGCATTTGCCAATTTGTTTAGCCAAAATTACAAGGGAGTTGAATGTGAACATGTGATATAATATTTAGTAGGATTCTATATATCTTTTGCTTTTGGCAAATTGACCATTAAACATTTTAATTGTCTAATTGTAAACTTTTATAACTTCACTTTCTAACATCTTAATCATATGAGTATAAACTTTTCATATATAAAAGTTCATTTTCAAATATCTTACCAAAGTCTATAGGCATTATTTTCAATTTATTTGATCAATCCAAAGAACATATTAGGTAAAAAATTCCTTTAGATGGCTCAAATTGCACTAGTAAATATTATTTCCTCCGTTCAATAATAGTTATTCACTATATCATTTTGAGATGTCTAATAATATTTGTCCAATTTATATAATCAGTAATAATTTTACACTTTGTTCCTAATTCATACATAATTATCGTCATTTTCCTGTTACATTTTTCAAGATATTATATTTATTATATTCAAAAGATGATATAATAAAACTATTTTTTTATTTATATTTTCTAAAAAGTATGCAGAGTCAATAGTGAACAAATATTGTTGGATTGAAGGAATATTAACTTGTATAAGCTTGGTCAATTTGTATATTGATAAGGGTAATCGATCGAATATATATATATATATATATATATATATATATATATATATATTAAATTTATGATAAATGTATTAAAAGTCTTGTTATAAAGAAATCAAAGTAGTCCATAGAAATTGTTAGTGATTCGATAGAAAAACTTATAGGAAAATCTTCAAAATTATTATTCTTCAAACTTTAGGGGCCATAGTGAAAGAAAAGGTGCGTATCACATTTCGAAATTGCTAAATAGTTAAATAGACCTTTCCATAGAAAGTTTAATCTAACTTGTTTATGTCATATTGTTTCTTTTTTTTTATATATAAAACATTTTTTTTTCTACGAACTTTCCTATTGTGAGGTAGTGTTTAACTTTTTTCTTTAATTTTTAGGTGAAATGATTTTAAACTATATATGATCTAAATTTTTTGTTCACAGCTAATTTTACAGACAAATTATAATTGTTTTGAGTATATAATTTATGTTATTTATCTTGAACTATAATATCTAAGTGATCCAAATATTGTATGCTTCAAGGATGCAATGAGGCATGTGTTTGTGCAATAAATCATTGAGAGTGGAACTATGGCTCAGCTGCTTCGAATATCACATCGTATTTTTCAAAGGGGCATGTTGTAAGAGCGTAGGTGAGTGATATGAATAGGAGACATACTTGAAGAACAACGACAATAGTGTTGTTTCCGTCGCTAGATTGAGATCTGTAGGGTTGTATCAAGTGAAGAGAAGGGGGTGGTAGGATGTAGAAGAACATTATTCAGTGGCGAGATTATAAAACCTCCAAGATAGAATTAAGAGAATTTATCCTAAAAGCAAATGAGACTGAGGTTTCTTTTTAAATAAAGGGCAAATAATTGTCTCGCCCTAATTGGAATGGCTCTCTCAGTTAAGCTGTCCCCCAACTCGAGTCCCACGTTTATTTTTCTGTCTAGAATCCAATAAATTGGCCAAGCCGACACAATATTAGGATCGTCCGCTTCATTCTATTTAGACCCTAACCCAGACTGGCTTCTTGTAGAAAGTCTGTTCCCACCACGCTCATAGCCCCATTGGTGAAAGACTCGATTTGATGCGGGAGACTGAGGTTTCTTTATAAGGAAAGGACAAATAATTGTCTCGCCCTAAATGAAATGACTCTCTCAGTTACGTTGTCCCCCAACTCGATTCCCATGTTCGCATTTCTCTGTCTGGAATCCAAAAAATTGCAAAGTCAACACACTACTAGGATCGTACGCTTCATTCTATTCTGCCTCTGACCCAGGCTGGCTTCTTGGAAAGTCTGTTCCCACCACGCTCATAGCCCCATTGGTGAAAGACTCGATTTGATGCGGGAGACTGAGGTTTCTTTATAAAGAAAGGGCAAATAATTGTCTCGCCCTAAATGGAATGGCTCTCTCATTTACGCTGTCCCCCAGCTCGAGTCCCACATCCACTTTTCTCAGTCTGGAATCCAATAAATTGAAAAATACAACACAATACTAGAATCGTCCGCTTCATTCTATTCTGACCTCGTCCCAGGCTGGCTTCTTGGAAAGTCCGTTCCCACCACGCTCACAGTCCCATTGGTCAAAGACTCGATTGGACGCGGGAGACTTAGGTTTCTTTTCAAGGAAAGGGCAAAACGCCACACGAAGCAAATATGAAATGTAATGAAAGACATAACAATGTTTACTCCAAATAAAGAAATAAACAAAATTTAACCAAAACACCACCAAGCAAAAAACTGAAAATTGTGGTATAAAGTGCATGTAAGGCCACTTTACACAACTAACCACATAATGGTTATTTTGACGATCTTTAGTAAGACATAAATGTAAAACTCACTTTTACCATTGTTTATCTTTTTTGGACTATCACTTGTATATCAAAATAACGATAGTAATTAAAGATGTACAAACAAAATATAGGTTTATGTTGTTTTCCCATTGAAAAATCTTCATAATGCATTAAATAAACTTACAAGTTTAAAATTGAGTTTAGAGAGAAAAATATCTTTAAACTAAATGAGGAAATATAGGAGATGTATCGGCTATCTGTTTTTTTTTCCAAGCTCAAATTCACGGATTTTATTTATCTCCCACATTTTCCCCCTAATTTGTTATATTACGTGAAATAAAATAAAATTTATAGATACTTTTATTAATTATACAACTAAAAACTTAAACCGTTTAATTTTCAAAATATAAAAATATCATATAAAATGAGATAGAGGAAGTATTATTTTTGGTAAAAAAGATAAATATATCTTCAAACTATTCTAAATGTTATAAAATTATCCTCCGTCACATTTCAGGGACATTGGTGCCTCTACCGTTCAAAAATTAAAGCATATATATACCCTTTATATTACTAGAAATATACGTGTCATAACTTTATCACTGACCCGACATCGGGATCAACAGATAAGATTGTGCTACATGTCCTTATTTAGTTTTCCATTAGTGTGAATACATATACGCTCTAGTTTTGAACGACAGAAACATTAATATCTATTATCATTTTCGATTGTTCGAAGATATATTTATCGTTTTTTCCTATTATTAAGAATAGTTAGTGGATCTAATAGATATCAGTATCAGCCATTTTCTAGTGTTTTAACTCTTTAAATACCCATTCATTCTTTCTTCATTTCCTTCAAATCAATATTTACTGATAAAAAGAGAGAGACTTGGTGGTCCAAAAATGGAGACCTACGGCTCCTCTTTCACTAATGTCAAATCCTACCTCCGAGCACTTTCCGATACACCACACCGGTTAGCTCGCCGGGCTTGTTCTGTCTCGACTACTTTCGAAGAAACAAGTCGAGTCAGAGCGAGGTCTGGTGGAGATATGAAACGGAGTCTCCGGTGGTACGACCTCGTCGGATTTGGCGTCGGCGGTATGGTTGGTGCCGGAGTATTTGTTACTTCCGGTCGTGCTAGTAGTATGTGTGCTGGACCTGCTGTTGTTCTCTCTTACGCCATTGCTGGATTTTGTGCTCTGTTATCTGCTTTTTGCTACACTGAGTTCGCCGTCGATATGCCGGTTGCTGGCGGTGCTTTTAGCTATATCCGTATCACTTTCGGTCCGTTTTTCCGTAACTGAATTTGTTAAAAAATCAACACGTAATAAACGCAATGTCCTCTGCTTTGTTGTTTTGCGATTAAATTGATCAACGACGTTTCGTAGTGCAGGTGAATTTCTAGCGTTTTTGACCGGTGCGAATCTGATCATCGATTACGTATTATCAAATGCGGCGGTAGCGAGGAGTTTCACTGGTTATTTATGTACAGCTCTCGGTATATCCACTGAAAACAGATTGAGAATCACCCTTAATGGATTACCGAAAGGATTCAACGAAATCGATATTGTTGCTGTTTTAGTAGTTTTAGCTCTCACCGTAATCATCTGCTACAGGTTCGTACGATAAAATTCATGAAAAAAAAATCTGTAATCGATTCGATTTAATTTTTTAAATTGTTACGATTTCTTTGCAGTACAAGAGAGAGTTCGATGTTGAATATGGTGTTAACAGTGCTACATCTAGTGTTCATAGTATTCGTGATAGTAATTGGATTTACCAGAGGAGAAACGAAGAATCTCAGAGAAGCAGGGTATGAGAATCATGCGAGTGGATTCTTCCCATTCGGTGCTTCAGGAGTGTTCAATGGAGCAGCAATGGTTTATCTGAGTTACATCGGTTACGACGCCGTTTCAACCATGGCTGAAGAGGTCAGAAATCCCGTTAAGGATATACCTGCCGGTGTCTCGGGTTCCGTTATACTCGTGACAGTTCTTTACTGCCTCATGGCTGCTTCAATGTCCATGCTCCTTCCTTATGATATGGTAAAATAAAATTGAATAAAATTATATTTCTATCCTTTATCACTGTTCATTTATTTCATTATATCGATTGATCAAATTTTGATCAACGAGTCTCATTTATGAATGTAAATGTGTATTAATATCTGGTATATGAAAAGGTTAATAATAAATTGTTGTATTTGATGAACAGATTAATCCAGATGCGCCATTTTCGGGGGCATTTATGGGATCAGACGGGTGGAGATGGGTATCAAATGTGATAGGAGTTGGGGCTAGTTTCGGTATTTTAACATCTTTATTAGTGGCTATGTTGGGCCAAGCTCGATACATGTGCGTGATCGGACGGTCAAGCGTTGTCCCCGCTTGGTTTGCTAAGGTCCATCCTAAAACATCAACGCCTGTAAATGCTTCCGTTTTTCTCGGTATGTTATTTATTATCAATATCTACTCGTACTTTGTGTTTATATCAAATTTCATATGAATGTGTAGTATTTTTTAATAGAATCTCGATTGATATAAAATATATTGAAAAAAAATCGATTGGGTATAGTATTTTATTGTGTTACGTATTTTTATGTGGATCAATTAGTGGAAATGCGTGTGTGATTTATTTATTTTTCCTGTTATTGCGTGGATGTTGCCTTTTCTATTATTATTATTAGCTTTGCCGTTGGAGAATAGGGGGTCCACCAAAAGAACCGTTTCGGTTAAAGGCGATAGCTTTACATTTTAGGGAAAATTGATCATAAGTTTATCATGGGACTCTTCTTATTCAGTTAACTATTTTCTGGGTTTTGTGGGACCCTAGTAGGGCGGAACTAGTAAAGATCGAGTTCATCTAAATTTATTTTGGAGTAAAATTAATTTGTTTGTATCGGATTAAAATTATTTTGTATTATAATAATGAATTTCATTTATTTTTTTTATATACTTTTCTATTTTTGTAATTATTTTAATTAAAATTTAAAGTCCGTTATTGACCTGGCCTATAGTTTCATATCAAGATGGATTAGTCACTCACAATCACACAAAGATTTGAGAAATTTTTATTGATAGGTCCTTTGACTGATTTTTTATGTGGGATCCACCTCTTTAGGATAAAACCTTGGCTCATATCTCAATGTTTGTCATGAATTTGGCCTTATTATTTTTTTCTATTCATTTATAGCTCTCCAATATTGATGTGTGTGACTATTTCAAACGCAGTATTTATATTTGTGTTTTGAATATTTTTTTTATGGATAAAAAATATGATCTTTTTAATGTGCATAGGGAATTTCAGGAGATTGAAGTGTGTGACTATTTCAAACGCAGTATTTATATTTGTGTTTGAATATTTTTTTCATGGATAAAAAACGTGATCTTTTTAATGTGTATAGAGAATTTCAGAAGTGTACGCATTTCGTCTAAAAGTAATGACACATTTTTTAATTTCTATACCAACTAAATGTTTCAAATATGTAATTCAAGGAGAAAAAAGTCTACATAGTTTTTAAAAGTTCTCTTTTTTTTTTTTTAACTTGTCTTTAGTATATGAATTAATTCGTGATAATATTGCATTGTATAGACCTTAATATTTATAAAATCTAAGTAGGAAGGTTCCTTGTTAAAGATTTAAGTGCAATTATTGGTCCAAACAATATATAACTAATAAGGTTCCTTCCCATCATTATCTAAGCGAATGTTCTCCACATACTTTGATACACTATTGAGACAGGTATTTGAGCTCAGCAAAGTATAAAACTTTTTAATCCTGCTGACCATTTTTAAAAATCTTATATTCTTTATAAAGATTATATGTGTGACTTACAGTCCTGGAATAAGAATTTATGTAAACTGGGGAATGATAGATATAGACTTTTGAAAAACAGAGTTGAAAATGCTATATATAGAATCCTTTGTAGAGTACTAGGGGCGGAGCCAAGGGGTTCATCTGAACTTCGAAAATTATTTTTTAAATATAGATAGTAAATGTTGAATTTTGTTAACGAAAATGACCCTTTTAAAGATCTTGTCATGTGATTCCCTGAGACTCAAAATTTTGCCAGAAGTGTTTACAAGGCCGAAACTTTTGACTGAAATGACACATTATTTACCTATTTCAGAATAAAGTCTTGCTAGGAATTTCTTCCTATTTGTGCTAATACAAAGATTTGTTTGGTCTTTTTCAGGGATTTGTACAGCAGCAATTGCACTTTTCACTGATTTACAAATACTACTCAACCTTGTATCAATCGGTACACTGTTTGTATTTTACATGGTAGCAAATGCTGTTATTTACAAGCGTTACGTTTCGATTGGCGTAACAAATCCATGGCCTACACTATCATTCCTTTTTTGCTTCTCATTAACATCCATTTTATTCACCCTGTTATGGCAATTTGCACCACCAGGCAAGCCAAAAGCCTTCATGCTTGGTGCTTGTACTGCTATCACCATTGCTGTATTACAACTCTTCCATTACATGGTACCCCAAGCTCAAAAACCCGAGTTTTGGGGTGTCCCTTTAATGCCATGGATTCCTTCCATGTCCATCTTCCTCAATATATTCTTGTTAGGTTCACTTGATAGACCATCTTACATTCGATTCGGATTCTTCTCAGCTCTCGCTGTTCTAGTTTATGTTCTCTACAGTGTTCATGCTAGTTTTGATGCTGAGGAAGATGGGACACTTAGTCAAAAGAGCATTGAACTAGTGAAGGAATCTATTGAAGTCCAGGACCATACTCTTAAAGTGTAAAAAAATGTTCTCTTTTTTAAGCTGACTTTTTCTTTTAGTATAACTTCTTTTTGGGGGGTGGAGGAGTAATTTATGGATATTTAACATAGAAATGGGAGAGGAAATATAGGCTGCAATTTTTTTTTGCAGCGATCAAGTTGTATAGTTTACTATGATATGAGCTTAAAATTCATGTAGCTGATTGAGACGTAGTTATTATTGTTATTATGGTAGCAAGGTGTGTAGTTTATTGTGATTTGTGATTCTCTTGTATGGTTAAGTCAACTATTGATGCCTCACAAAAGCTCAAAGTGCTACGAAGACAAAGAAATCTATAAAGATGAACATGGAAAATTAGGAATAATCTGTTCATTAACCCAATTTGGGTGATGTAAGAGAGTTGTCAACCATTTGAAGCTAAAATTCTCTTTATTGCACTTGATTACATATTCACAATTGACCATCATTTTTTAGTTTAAATATTTGTGAAGTTATCTATCATGTTTTTAGTTCAATTGTGACATCATGTATTCAAAATGAAAGGTCCCACTACACTTGTGACTATTGAAGAAAACTTTAAGTCCATGAAAGTCTATTTTTATTTTGGAATCTATCCTTCTTGAATATGAAAAGAAAAAAATGAAATATAAATCTAGTTAAGGGTTCTCTCTTTTAGAGTATAAGAAGGGGAAAAAAGGGTGGGAAAGGTTTGAAGATGAGGATAGAACAAAAAGAAAGTTGGATAGGGACTACTAATAAACCTTTTTTAATGGGAAGTTACAAGTTCAAAGTTTTAAGATATGAATTTTACATTTTAGAGTCATTTAATTTCAAAGTTTACTATTATTTCATAAAATTGTCAATATATATGAATCTGAATTAATCGAGTGATTAAATTTAAATATGTTACCTTGATGAAAACAGATAAACATGAGAGGATAGGGGGGTTGGGGTATTGTTACTATATACCATCCAATGCGGGAGTATTCAATTGTTCCCTTTTTGGTCGATTTTTCAAGTCTCTATTGGACCCTCAATCCAATATTTCATTTGGGTCCTTAACATTTTTGCTATATTTTGAGTTGGTTTTTATTTTTTTTTTCTGTCCAAGGCAAATATTTTTTACTTTTTCGTTTGCATAAGTTTATATTTTTACATTATTAATATTTTTTATAAATTATCTCTTTTATATATATATGTTATACATCATTACAACTTGTTATGATTAAATGGATGAAGAAGATTCTTTTAATTGACCGATTAAAAATGTTTAAACTTCATTAATATCTCTAAGTTGATTGAAGGTATTGAATTTTGATTATTCATTTCTACATATGATTTTGTGTTTGTATACAATTTATTTCTCCTACAATTTCCAATATGTACATGAAGTATTCTTGTTAAAGAAAAGAAACACTTCCTGTTAAAAAAAAGTATATTTTATACTAACAACTTAATTTGAGATTCCTATCAAAAAGCATATATGCCAATAAGGAACTATATTTTAATTGATTTTTGTGTATCCAATTGGTTAGATTCCACTGCTAGGAAAGTCAGAAATGATAAGAAAGTAAACTTTCCAATTGATTTTGACATGAAATTAAAGTTGGTTCATGATACGATGCTAATAGTCTACTTTTTATCCACATGAATATTTGGTTACACAAATGAACTAAGGGAATTTTTCCCAAGTTATTATACCCTTGACTCATGTAATAATGTGGTGAATATATATATATATATATATAAATCGTGGAGAGCAGTGGCGTACTCAGGATTTTCACAAAGTGGGTTCAAGATATAATAAATAAAACCAAAATGTGGTAATGGGGATTTAAACTTGGGCAGGCTAGGAAAATTAAACCGTTTTCACCACTGGATCAAGGGTTACATTTGTGTTAATGCGGTCAAAAATTAATATATATATATAAAATTTTAAAAAATGATCAAATATATATATATATACGATGTTATTTTTCAACGAAGTGGGTTCATGTGAACCCACTTGACCCTCTGTGGGTCCGCCCCTGGTGGAGAGTATGGTGGACATAATCAATATGAAGTGTCATTTGTAATCAATAGAACTTAGTTTTTCTATTTTTAGTATAAAAGGTAATCACAAATCTGATTGTATTAAGTACAAACATTAAATTAATAATCGAAAAAACAAGATTAGCGAAAATCTATAAAAATATAGCACTACATAGGTTAATTTAAATAACAATCCTTTACTAAAATATGAAAATTACGAAAAGCTTCGAGGGATAATTATGACTTTGAATTAATATTCAGTCATTTAATATATAAAATATGTATAAAGTGTATAGATAAACATATTTTATACCAAATATACATTTGGATGGATCTAGGATGTGAGGGTGTTCGTCTGAACCCTTTCAGCAAAAGTTACACTAGATATATAAGGTAATTTTTTTTATGCATTTTGATTCCCTAAACATACCAGTAAAGGTTGACTTAATAGTTTAGGGCTTTAAGCTTTAGGGGGTTCAAAATTCCTCTTGAGGTTTTCAGTTCAAATCTCAAGTACTATATTTTTATTTTTCAAACTCTCTTTAAAAAAAATTTAGATCAACCACAAACTCTAGCTCTCTCTATATAGTGTATGTATTATGTATATTTCGATCATATTAATAAATTAGTTAACCAAAAGGTATGTATCAATTAACTATCTAGGGCTGGCAAGGGGACGGGGACGGGGACGGGGACTGGGGGACGGGACGAAGGGGGACGGGACGGGACAGGGGACGGGTAGAGGGGATTTGGAGGGGGACCGGGATTGGGGGGACATAAATAGGTCCCATCCCGTCCCACTATATATACGGGATGGGATGGAATTTTGGGGGACTTGACGTGACGGGAGATTTTTTTATTTTTAAATACTTATATATTTGTATTGAAATTATACTTCTTTAGCTAATAAATTTTAAATTTAATTTTTAATTTTCAAATATCAAAATAAATTTTTAAATTTAAAGTTTCAATTTTCAAATTTCAAGATTGATGTTTCAAATTTCAAGTTTCAACTTTAAAGTTTTAAATTTCAAATATGAAAAGTTCAAATTTGTAATTTAAATATTTTAAAGTAATGTAAATTGTAAACTTTAAATTAAGTATTTTAAAGTTAGTTCAGTACTTTAGTTAGTTAATTAGTTTAGTACTTTAGTATATATTTTTGAATTAAAAAAAAAAAAAGAAATTGGGGGATCCCATAAACCGGCCGGTTCAACCAGGCCGGGTCGATCGGACCACAGGGGTGAATTGGCCCCTGACCGATCCCCTCATCCCCCACCCCTTAAACCCCTAAAAGAAGGGAGACGGGCCGGGTGGGACAGGGGTCGGGGCGGGACGCGGGGCGGGGCGGCGCGGGACAGCCCGGTCCCCCTGCCACCCCTATAACTATCCCAAAAGTTTTAATGCATCATTAGTGATGGTTCAATTGGGTCAGAATAGAAAGTAGAAAATGCTTGATAGCAACTTGCAAATTAGCAATTACAAAAGTAGCCACAAAATATTTGCATGCACTTGGCCACTAGTATATATCTATATATTATGTGGGTGGTGTAAAATACTCCACAAATTTTTATCTTTAATGATGTTCTCATTATGTTTATGATTTTTAGTTAATTGTGTAGAACTTACTTATATAGCCATCATGATCTTAATTAATTAATACCACTAACCTTACTTTATTTCTCCTTCTTTCTTTTTGCTAATCCAATAAAGGATTAAAACCACAATGAATGAAGTTGCTAGAATATGAGCACATGGATACCATATCATTATTAACACATGTGCTTGAAAATTAGTAGAAATTAAAAGGAGGGTTAAATAAAATTACTGGCCTAAAATCAATTTTTTGTATAACAGATATTGTATTATAAGATTTATATATATTTGTGTAATGTGTTAGTCTCAAAGAAAAACGTAAGAAAGAATAAAAAGAAAGGATATAATTCAAATGATGAAACATAAGTACTTGAGGTTGATATTGTGTTTGAGCATAAATTTCACTTGAAATTAAATATTTTTCAAAAGTTTTAGTACGTTAAAGTATTTGTTTCATATCGAAGTTGAAACAATTAAAAACAACTCAATATAGTTTGACGATGTAAATTTTATTACATTATTAATAATTTTCTTTCTAATAAGCCATCAAACGATCCTTAAGGAATTGAGTAAATAACTATTACATTATCATTCTTGTTTATTAATCCTTCCTTTTTGATTCCATACATAAAATATCTCTCAATCAAATGAGCCCTTATAAATTGTTTTCTACTTACCTTTAACAATATATATATATATATATATTGTTAAAAAGTTTTTGGACCTTAGCTTAAAAAAAATATTTTTCTTGTCCAATTTTTTTGTTTTTTCTTTTTCAAAATCTTAGGGTGTCAACATTTAGAACTTATCTAACTGGAGCCCAAAATGCACAAACCATGGTGAGACAATGTGGGGGGTAACACAAATAGTCACTTTTCACTTTTTGTAATTGGAAAAACAACAATTTTTATATAAGTTTTAAATTTCATATATGCATGAAACTTTATGATATTATCCTAAAATTTTCACTTATGAAATTTAAAACTCTATTTCATTAACTAAAGAGTAATTGATGGATCGTTAAAATGTAAGGGAATTGAGTGTTATAAAGTTTCATCTATAAAATTCGAAATGCTATAAATTTATCTGTCTTTTAAGAATATAATAATAAAACAATTGATTGATAAACGTTATTTTCATAATAGATTATGTAGGGTAACTTGTGATTTTTTACATTTATTTGTTTTTGTATAGGTTAATGAAGGATGTGGAAGACAATGACCAACTTTAGTGGTGTCATGACTCTCCATCCATCCATTTATTAAATCAAAAATCACATGTAATTTGTCTCTATAAAAACAACTTTATATGTATACTCTGACTTATGGATTGATATGGCTGCTTATATATACACCAAGAAATTAAAAAATTGTGCTGTTTGAGTAATATTTTAATGAGTGGAAAATCATAGTTTTTCTATCACTTTTTTTTACTTATAATCCTAGTCAAAGATATGCTATAATGATATATATATTTATTGTATCTTCTATGTGTATATTTGTGTGTGTAATGATTTTTGTGATTGAATTTGGGACTATTTGTGATAAAAATTGGATGTTAATAGATACAATGGAGGGGCCAATTTTATCTATAATTGTCTCATAAACTTTTTTATGGCCCCATAGCTTCTTTTTGTTTTATCATTTTGAGCTAATGGAATTCTTTTTTTTCTCATTATTAATTCCTTCAAAGTCAATTGGTTACTATTGGAAATAGAATCATGGTGGTTTTATTTATTTATTTATTTATTTAATAGAGAAAACAATGTAACACAAGGAGATAGATGGTTTATTGGTTCCTTTTTAGTTTGAACTACTTGTTGAAATGTAACTTTCATATATTAAGAGTTGCAAGTAGGGTAGATATGGTTTAGTCCTCAATAAATCATGGGCAAATCTAGGTGGACCGGATCGGAGGGGTTCATCAGAACCCTATTCATTGAAAAAACGCATTTATGAGTAGGGTTAATTAGAAGTTCATTTTTATATATACAAAAAAAACCATCATTATTTTTCTTATTTTTTAGATTTTTATATATTTAAAATTACGTAAAATAATAGATATTTGATAAAATAATTAAAATACACTAACCACCATCATTTTGATGAAAGAGAAAGGTATCATATGTGGTAATAGAAAATGTAGCTCATAAAGATTTCCATTTTCATGTGGATTGCTTTTGCTTATGAAAGCAACACTTGTGATGGATATTAAATGGAACACCTCATATATTATATGGTGATATATATTTGGATAAAAATGAAGTGAAGTTCACCACATGTCACTATTAAATCAATTTGTAGGATTATATTGATATGTTATTGATATTCATTTATACTAATCAAAATTATAATGAAATGAATAAAAAAATTTTATTTTTAGTTAAATTATTCATGTTTGCACTCTGAAAGTAGAATGTATCATGATAATAAGGAGGAGATATTCACCTTTAATGGGCCTTATAGGATAACGAATTCAAATTAGTCAAAATTTTAAAAGAAATATTGGTTGGTATCGGGTGGGGGCACAAATAATATCTTAGTAAAAAATATAGATATATAATAATAATATATTCATTGTAATTTCATAAGTAATTTCATAAGTAGTGAGGTTTGAAAGAACAATGTGTAACCAAATCTTACCTCTATCTTAAGAAGATATATAGTTGTTCTTAAAAGGCCCTAGCTCAACTGCTCAAATAAAATTCTGAATTTTTATACAATTAGAAACCGACTAAATTTTTTTACAAATCTATAGCAACGAATTATAAAATATTTCAACTATAGCTATATTACATGATATTTTCTAGGATAAATGACAGAAACCCCACCTTTGAGTTCTCTTATTACCATTATCTCCTACTAGTTTTACAAATTCCCAAAATCCATCATTTTCACACATCATATTAATCAGCGCATCAAGTTAATGTATCTCGCGCATCAGATTAGTATATCATGTATAAAATATACATCAGATTAGTGTATCATGTATAAAATGTAATGTATCTTACTTAACGATTGATGTATCTGGCGCATCAGATTAATGTATCAGCGGTTATATTATCGTATCAGTTTGATGGATTTTTGTAATTATAAACATATAAGGGACAAATGGTAATTTTGCCTTAATATATGTGATTTATGTCCTTTGCCCTATTTTCTAAAGATTTTCCATTCCGCCTATGTTTTCCAATTAAAGGTAATTTTTACATGTAGTAATAAAATTAGAAATGATTTGAACAATCTATGTGGGCCGTTATCGGGCCAATTGTTAGTGCTTCATTTAAAATTGGCCCAATAAACAAATCCAAAAGGGCCATGAAAAATGCTAATACTGATGGGCTAAAGCCTTCTTTAATGGCCCAATTTATTTTGTATTTTTGGCATCCAAGAACTTGATTTATCAAAAATATGTATATTTTGGCTTACGAGCAAGTTAAATGACATATATGTCCTTGAAATCGAGGTCGAAATAAGCTTCCGGAAAAAGTTATGGTTCTAGTCAATAGAGAACTTGTGACGACGATAAGATATTATTTGTGATTAATCTAACAAGGTAGCTAGATTGACCGTACTATGAAATTATTTCAATTTGTCATGAGTCACATGATATTGTTTTTTGTAGCTTTAAATAAAAGAGATGTATCATGATTGAAATAAGGGGAAGAGTTATCATGGAATGATATAAATAAATGAGAGGTACAAAAAGTAATAAGTTTATAAGAAGAATCACGAACGAAAGATAAATCACAACGATATAATTAGTGACTAATTCAATAAGACATATATTTCAATATTACATGAAGTCATATGTTATGCCTCACGTACTAATGTTTTGGAATATTTGTTTTTGTGTAGCTTTGAAATTGTAAAAAAAACGTATCACACGTGAAACGATATAACTTAATGAAGAATGTATCATGAGCTAAATAAAATAAATAAAGAGACGTACATAAAAGAAAAAAGTGACATAAATTAAGATGAGGGATCATATTAGAGGTCACGATGATCTAGTATTTTTGCAAGTAATTTATCGGTATATTGAATATAACACATAGATATATCAGTTCATCATGACTTGTATATCAGGATAGTTTATAGTCAGACACAAATCTTTAGTTTCATTATCGATATAGAGATATGCCATAAAGTAACATGTTGATTTGAAATTTCACTATACATCACTTAACCTAAAATAACCAATCCTTATTGACCTACAATTACCATTAATAGTTCCTCTTGTGGTCATTTTTGTCACTCAACCTAATGATATTTAGCTACATTAAACTCAAAATGATAACTTTTCGCAAACTATTGAAACCAAATACGATAGATAAGTAGTAAAGTTTTTGAATTATATTATTCACAAATCATATCGAATCAAATCGAATCTTTAGTGTTACAACCAAATATAGAAAATAGCTTCCCCCTATAAGTATTGATGAGTTTAAACACTTGGAACTGAAAGCCATGAAATGAAAGCCTTACAAAGATACAATTTTTTCAATCTCTGTAATGCTCGCCGGAGATATTTATCCTCCGTAGCCGATGCTACACTTCATAAATCCGACGATGAAGAACACAGCGTTAACGGGGAATCCAAAAATTCAATTATTCTACCATATTTGCACCGGGCAGTACAAGAATGTGCGAAACAGAGGACTGCGATAAATGGAAAATCGGTGCATACCCAGATTATAAAATATGGATATGAAGCTGATATCTTAACAACAAACATGCTTATCAATATGTATGCAAAATGCGGCATTGTTGATTTTGCTCACAAGGTGTTCGACGAAATGTCTCAGAGAAGCCTTGTTTCGTGGAACACTTTAATGGGTTCGTATATACCGAGCAGAGATGAAGATGAAGCTCTGCGTCTTTTCGTTCGAATGCAAAGGGAAGGGAGTCAGGTTAGTGGGTTTACTGTTTCAGGTGTTCTTTGTGCTTGTGCTGCTAAGTTTGCTGTTTTAGAAAGTAAACAATTGCATGGTTTTGCTATTAAGGTATCAGTGGAATCTAATGTTTTTGTGTCAACTGCTTTGCTTGATGTTTATGCTAAATGTGGGTTGATGAAAGATGCTTTTCGTGTTTTCGATTCTATGAATGAGAGGAATGAGGTTACTTGGAGTTCAATGGTTGCTGGATATGTTCAAAATGAGTTATATGAGGAGGCTATAATGTTTTTTCATAGGCTACAAAAGTCCGGGATAGAGCATAATCAGTTTACTCTTTCTTCGGTTATATCTGCTTGTGCTGTGATGGCTGCGTTGTTAGAAGGGAACGAAACGCATGCTATAGTATGGAAAACTGGTTTTGGTGCCAATGTTTATGTGGCTTCATCTCTTGTGGACTTATATGCAAGATGTGGAAGTGTTGACGAAGCGTATATTGTTTTTTCAAATGCTGAGGTGAAGAATGATGTAATATGGAATTCAATGATTTCTGGCTTCGCTAGAAATGCGCGGTCTTTAGAGGCTATGACGTTGTTTGAGAAAATGCAGTTAGCGGGATTTTACCCGAATGAAAGGACTTACGTCTCTGTGTTATCTGCTTGTAGTCATATGGGTCTTGTTGACAAGGGGCGGATATATTTTGACAAGATGAAGAAAGAGCATAACTTGTCTCCCAATGTATATCATTATTCATGTATGGTTGACATTCTTGGTAGAAAAGGTTTGGTTGAAGAAGCTATGAGTCTAATAGAAAATATGCCGTTTGCTGCAACTGCTTCCATGTGGGGTTCTGTCTTGGCCTCTTGCAGGGTGTATAGAAATGTTGAGGTGGCTGAAATTGCTGCTAAGTATTTGTTTGAGCTTGAGCCTAATAATGCTGGGAACCACGTCTTGCTTTCAAACATATATGCTTCCAAGAAAAGGTGGGGTGACGTTGCATCAACAAGAAAGCTTCTTAAAGACAGTGAAGTGAAGAAAGAAAGAGGCAAGAGTTGGATACAGATAAAAGACAAGGTTCACACGTTCATGGTCGGGGAAAGAAATCATCCAAGCATTATAGAGGTTTATTCAAGATTGGATGAATTGTTGGTAGATATGGAGAAGTTCGGTTACAAAGATGAAACCGAACACGATCTGCATGATGTGGAAGTGAGCAGAAAACATGAGTTTCTGAGACATCATAGTGAGAAACTTGCTTTTACATATGGATTGATGTGTTTGCCCTCAAATGCTCCTATAAGAATTATGAAGAACCTCAGGATCTGTGGGGACTGTCATGCTTTCATGAAGTTTGCTTCAAAAGTAACACGGAGGGAAATCATCGTCAGAGATGTTAATCGTTTTCATCACTTTACTAATGGATCATGTTCATGTGGAGAATTTTGGTAAAGAATGTAACTGCTTGGATTTTAGATCCTTTCTCTGAACCAAGTTTTTTGGTTCAGAAACGTGGAAAATGTAATTAAAATCTGGTTCTTGTCGACATGTATAAGAAATCAGAGGCATTTTATCACGGAGTACCTGTTATCTCAACATGATGGTGTTACAACAACAAGCTGGTCAAAAACCACTTTCCTCTAAGATCTGATGTGATCACAAACTTTGTAAACAAGCTGAACCTGGACTCCAGGCAGTGCCTTTCCCATAATATGATGAGCAAAGGCCATCAACTACATCTTCTAACACCGCCAGGTTAGATTCTTATGACATCCAGACGGGGCTAGAATGTGCTTGCTCGGTCATTTCTCTTGCCAACAATCACGTTAGAATCTCCACACTCCAAATTTAGCAACCTGTTTTACAGGGTCCGTAGTGGCAAGTCAGCGTCACCAAAGGAAAGTTATCCAGGAGTATAATCAAGAGACGAATCACCAGGTCATCTAGAATCTTATGGTCCTTGTGAAAAAAACAAGGAAGAGTGTGTACTTTGTGACTTTGCTGCGCAGCTGCTGATCCGTGAGTAGTATCAGGTGGAAAGTTAGAGACTGAGAAAGGTGAATCATAACAATACTACCTCTCAACCTAATGGTCTCCTCACCGAGCAGAAGGGGACTGTTGTTACTTTTCGATCAAACAAGAACTGATAGCTTGACACGACTGAGTGTGGAGGTAACCTTCTTGGTGAACGTAAAGAGATACTATTTGCTCGTGAAGCTGCACAGCTCATTTACCTCCTGAAAGTTTGGACATTTCATTTGCAATGGGCCTTCTAGCTGATATTTTAGCTCAGAGAAGCTGTATTCACTACATTGCTCCTCAAGTGTGAATAGAGGCTGTATTAATGTAGTTCATTTTCTGATGAGTAATGTGGAGGAACTTACCTCCAAGTCAGTAACATACCGTAAAGTTGTCTCCATGGGACCTAAAGGTCACGGGTTTCATATTGATTGTGTCCTCCTCACTCTCCAACACACCTCATCTTCACTGCTTTTAGGATAATACTTTTTTGCTTATGTACCGAACACAAGAAAATAAGTCAAAAATTCACTTATTTTCCATCAACGCATTTTCCTTCGTAGCTTAAAGTCAAAATTAATAAAATATTATAAATTATTTCATAATATTAGTGTATTTTTTTTTTCAAAATTCACATTTTTAATATGCAAGCCTATAAAATTACTCTTTTGAATAATTAATTAATTCAAATATTTATTTTTAGTAATAAGTAAAATCAATCGATTGAAAAATTCAGTTTAAAAAAATTATCTTACACAGAAAAAAGAAGAACAAATGTAGAGGGAAAAAGAAGAGCCGCGATAGAAATACATACAAATCAATTAGATAAAAACTTATTATAATTAGCTCACTTGTTTAAACAACCCAAATTAATTAAAGTCTAAGAGAAATGATTTCTCTTAGACTTTACTGTAATCATGTTAATGTCGTACACATATTACATTTTAGTACCAAAGGAAAAAAAAAGTACTTATAATCATAAATTTATGAGAAAATGCCACCGGTGTTTACCTCTTTTACATGCACATTTTTTTAAAATTTTTTTACTTAACACACACAGTCACTAAACTATTTTTCTTCTTGGGAAATTTTTATATAATACATTATTAATTCAAATTAAATAGTATAGCCATAGTTTGATTTAATTATATTCCGTAGCAAATTTTTGTTATTTCGCCTTTCACCTAGTGAATCTCGCTTGCCATTTTCGGCAGTCTCTCCCTCGCCTCTCTTGCTTTTATACAAACACAAATGCATAACTCCCTCTCCCGTATCTCGCATGCCACTCTTACTGTGTTCTCTCACTTTATACAAACACAAATATATACATTGTGTTTATGTTTGTATAAAGCGAGAGAAAATTGAATATACAAAAACAAATATATATATTTTCGTCCTATACACTTATGCTTATACAAATACAGATTTTTCCCTACCAAATTTCCTTTTGTCTTTCTCTCCTTTCTCGCTTTATACAAATACAAATTATACAATTGATTGTTTTGTATATGTATATCGAAACAGATTATACAATTGCTTCTTTTGTATATATGTATAGCGAAATATACATATTAATAGTCAATGGACATACCAAACATAAGAGTTGCTATAGAGCACAATTATGCAAATAATAGCTATAACATAGAAATATGATTTTTGTGTTTGATATATGTAAATATTGCTTTTTTTTGCCTTCACTATAGTGTGTGATTTTTCCCCAAAGTTAGACATACAAGCGGCCCAAAACAATTGGGCCAAAAAAAGGAAGTTTTATAAGCCCATATTTTCCTGGGTGATACTAAAACCCTAATCTCCTTCACTTATATTTTTTCCATTGAAAGCATACATTTTCTCAGTTGCCGCAGTCGAGTCCTCCGCCGCTCCAATTCTTCAAGTAAGTTTTTTTGCTTTCTGCAAATTTCACTTCTTTCTGTATCGATAGATCATAACCTTGAGTGTTTTTTTGTGTTTTGAATATAATTTGTCTGTTAGTTTATCGATCTAATCGAATACATTTAGAAGTTTGGTACATATGTGATTTTTTACGAGTTGATTTCTCTCATACGGTCGTAGTTATTATCTCATAAATTTATGTTTTTTGTTGAAAAAAAACTGGAATTAGGATAGTAAGTTATAGTTGAGTGACTAGCTGTTTTAATTTGGTAGTGTTTGATGTTTTGTTAATTAGTTTGATAATTCATGATTGTTGTATTAACTGATACAGAAGTTTAGAACAGTGAAACATATGGTTTGTGTTATATCTTTTGTAAGAAGATGAGATAAACTATGTAGTTTGGAGTTGATTCACTCGGTATTGTTTATTATCGAAGTGATTTGTTTGAACTTAAAAATGTAAGTGAGATCTGTTAGGTAGGATTGTAGTGTTTCATGTTATTAGGCTGAGGAAGTAAAATGATGTGTGCTGTAATTGAAATTGGTAAGTTTACGGTAGGTCTTTTATCGTTTGGATTGGTTTATTTGAGTGATTGATTGGCCTTGATTGTTACATGATGATAGTTTTTGCTATGTATGCTTCACATGATAGAGATTTGATTAGTTGATACGCTTTAATTTATGAAGCCGAGTGTGGGATTGCATTGCTAGAGTGATAAATTACATATGTAATGTGAGAGCATCACCTGGAATGAGGATGTAATATACAGGGTTTTGATTTTGACTTGTATAAGTATCTTGTGTACGCTGTACGCTTTTGTTATTTCTGGATTGCTAGCTGTGTGTGGATATGCTACGATTTTTTTCAGATTACTGGTGACCGATAGTTGGTAGGAGTATTAAAAAAGTCGATAATTTTCAATTAATATTTGGAGGGTGTGGTGGAGTGAGTCCTTGCACCATCTTTATCAATACAGTAGTATTTGGAGTGATTCACGCCCTAATGGAGTGCATTGTTATAGTAGCTAATCTTGACTTTGTTTGTGATTGAGTCATTGATTAGTTCTTGATTGACAAAAATCCAGTACAACAGTAAGGGATTACTTCGTAGGACTGTTTCAGTGATTCTTATTTTGCTTATTTAACAGGTTTCATACTAAGAAGCGTCAGCGAAGATGGGTCGTGTACGTACCAAGACCGTGAAGAAGTCATCCAGACAGGTAATTGAGAGGTACTACTCCAAGATGACCTTGGATTTCCACACCAACAAGAAGATATTGGAGGAAGTTGCCATTATTCCTTCAAAGCGTCTCCGCAACAAGATTGCTGGGTTCTCCACCCACCTTATGAAGCGTATTCAGAAGGGACCTGTTAGAGGCATCTCCCTGAAATTGCAAGAGGAGGAACGTGAGAGACGTATGGACTTTGTTCCTGATGAGTCTGCTATTAAGACCGATCTGATTGAGGTCGACAAGGAGACCCTTGACATGCTTTCAGCTCTTGGCATGTCTGACCTTCCCGGTGTTGTCAAGCAGGCTGCAGAACCACAAGCAGTAGCAGCTCTCCCAACCTTTGGTCGTGGTGCTGGTGGTTTTGGCAGGAAATACTAAAACTACAATATAAGATGTGAACAAATTTAAATCGAGTTTTTGGTTGACTACATGTTTTAGATATATCTTAATTTTGTTCAAGGATTGCTATGCCAAAGTTCATGTTTATTTAGTTTTGAGAGATGATGGTTAACTGTTGAATCTTTGGTTCTAAATGCACTCTTATCTATTTCCAATTACATTTTGCTTCTGGAGAGTGTTAACATGGTGCATTTTCGCTCTTTCGTAGCAGATATACTATAGTATGACTAGCATTTAGGGTTATTAATTACACTTTTTATGTGGAAAATTTAAATAATTTTAAATGTAGTTAAATTCAAATTCTTATTTTTTCTGAACATAACGTCCAATTCATTTTGAAATTTGGTTAATTTGCATTGGTGTTCGAAACTTCAATTTTAGGGGCAAAGTCTTTCATATTAAAGGTGGTGACACAATTTCTTAAGTTAACTCAAGACTTTTAATTAAGAATAATATACTTTTAATTAAGAATAATATATTAATATTATCATTTTATCACACAAATAAAAGCTAGGTCTCTACTCCTTGATGAAGAAAGTGTTTGATCGTTGCAGCTAAACTAACCAAGGAAGGAGCACGGGCTAGGTGAATGGAAGTGGTTCAGTTCCTCTTTGATGTTAAACTATGAGTCCAAAGCGACCTACAAACAATAATACTTCTTTCCCCATATGAAGTTTGGAATACAAAGACAAACCTCGAGTGAAATATATTATTTTTGTGTTAGTTGGCCTAAGCCATAACAATCCATTTTACTTAACTCTTTGTGGTTTAAATTTTGAATTGATTAAGATGAAATATATTAAATTTGATTATTACTTATCATATCAAATGTCGTAGTTGAACGATAATTCTTTTACTCTTAATTAGAGGTTGTGAATTTTCGCTTTGTATCCCTTAAAGGGTCTAATAAGAAATGTTTGATTGGTCATACACCGGCCATTTAACGAGTATTACACAATATAATCCTAACGTGGATATTGAATATCGAGTGAAGTGTATTTTTATTAATTACCAAAATTGCCCTTGAAGTGCCACAAAGCATGTTAACATTATGAACTCTCAATACACTGTTGAGCTCTCTCTCAGTGGAGTTGATGATAATGGACAGCATTATCTTCTCCCTCTCTTCCACCGCACACTACTCTCCATCTCCGCCACCCTTCACCACCTCCATTCTCGCCGGAAAACACCATCCCTCTACCACCTGCATCCTCTCCCTCAAATCATCCTCTGACTCCCCTGATGAAAAACCCACCACCTCCACCAGCCTCCGCCGCCCCACCACCAATAAGCCCCCTGATATCACCACTCATTCTCAGAATCTCGAATTTTCCAAAAACCCCTTAAAGCTTCTCCTTAATTCCCCTTCTAACACTTCACCACCACCAATCCTCAGTAACAAACTTTGGTTATCTAACAAACTCTCACCACCCCCACCTCCACCCCCACCACCGAGTTCCCCCACTGAAGTAGATGAGAGTGATTTGGACAGTTCAGATGTTGAAGAAATGCAAAAAAATAGTAACTTTAGGGAAAAAGGGAAAGTCTTTATTGGGAATTTACCAATTTGGGTTAAGAAGAAGGAGCTTACTGAGTTCTTTAGACAATTTGGGCCTATCAAGAATGTGATTTTGATAAAGGGTCATCATGAAACAGAAATGAATAAGGGATTTGGGTTTGTGATATATGGAGGCTCAACTGCAGTGAAGGCAGCAATGAAGGCTGTTGAGTTTGATGGGGTTGAGTTTCATGGGAGGGTGTTGACTGTTAAATTGGATGATGGGAGGAGAATGAAGGCGAAAACCGAGGAAAGGAGGAGGTGGGTGGAAGGGGAAGATGATGTGGAGTATAGGTCCAAGTGGCATGAGGAAAGGGAAGGCTCAAGAAATGATTTCAGAAAGGTTTTAGATACAGAGCCAGAGAATTGGCAGGCCGTTGTGCAAGCTTTCGAGAGAATCAAGAAGGTATCATGTTTATCGAGTTTCCCGCAATTTACTTTTCTTGCATTGCTTGTAGGAAAACAATGAATGAAGATGAGGAATTGGAATTCTAAGTATGTAGTATGGGATTTGTTTTTATAACAATCGTTTTGGTGCTTACTTTGTGCATGCTAATGTGTTTTTACTTTTTACTAATGAGTAATTGATAGTCTTGACCGTATTAGCAAAGCTTAAACTAGATCCCTCAAAAGTGATATAGGCTGTGAACATGTTTCATACTTTCATATGCAGTGCATGGTTATCTACTTGGTTATTTGAATTAATTGACTCTTTCTTTATACCCGAGAGACTTGGAATTTAGGCCAAATTATCCTTTTGAGTCCTGACATGCTAATAATGCTACCATTATTAGGCTGCAAAATGAAGGGAATCAATGTTCTTTCATAAGCTGTAGCTTGTCCATCAAAATGATGTTCCTCTGGCCTATTTCATGTAAATGAATTTATGTTCTTGAAACATTTGAATGTTGTACAGAACAATATTGTTAGTAAAATGGTGGCTAATATTCTGGACTCCCCATTATAGAAAGAGCATTGTATATGACTTATGAGGATGCAAGTTTTAATATTGCCAAAAATATGATTTCTCATTAGTGCAAGTTGTGATTATCCACTTGCTCTTTTTATTGCTTATCCACAACGGCAATGTGATTATCAAATGAAAGGTCATGTATATTCTTGCTATATTCTATATCTGTTAGAGTCTCATAAGCTTCTTCTCTATGAAACAATGCATTTTACTTCGGTTGACAGGTAATTAGCTAATTTATACTCGAAGTGGGTAAAGTACAACATGCTTCTGCAGAGCTCTTGATCATATTCTTTCAGAGGAAGTGATACCTTCTTTTTGTAGCCATCCAGGAAAGAGTTTGGTTTAATGGTGAACTATTATGGACGGCGCGGTGACATGCATCGTGCACGTGAAACCTTTGAAAAGATGCGTGCTCGAGGGATAGAGCCAACAGTTCATGTGTATACCAAGTAAGTTCCGCTGCCAAACTGTTGTTTCAGTTTTAAATAGTCCTTTTTTAAGCAAAATACTGTCGGAAATTACTCCCAACACTAGTGAGTAGATATGTTGAAAGCCAATGTATTTTTCTCCATCCATTTTTGACATTCTTTCCCTTTCCCTTTTCCTGAAGCCAGTGCTCATTGCCCGCTTCCTCTTCTTATCTATTGCTTAGGACAATTGACCATGATCCTGGTGGAATTCGGTGGATTAGTAACTGTCTAGGCTTCTTCTACTTTCTTCTATTTTTAGTTTTTCTGGATTACAGTACTTTTTCCCCTCATTTTGCATATCCTATTTGGAATCTCGCCTAGAATAGAAGTCTTACCTCAATTAAGAGTCTTGCCTAGGCCCTAGATTAGGAATTTAGGTGTAGGAGTTGCAAACAATTGTTCAAACATTATTTTACTTTATTAATCTTTATGATCATCGCTTATTCTCATTGTTTTCTTAACATAATTCTTGCTAAAATTTTCTCTTTTCCTAAGGTTTGAACATGAGTTCCTTTATTAATTGCATAGTTTGTGCTCCTTCATTTTTATTTTTATTTTTGAAAACTGGGAACATGTATTCCTCAACATACCTTAATGCTGGCCACCTCCAAATATGAGCTTACAAGGAGAATATTAATTACAGAACTCCTAAGAAGTCCATTATCTGAACTTCATCTTCTATCTTTACACTACTATTTATACCAAAAACATACAATTGTGATACAATTCCATTTGATCTTTTGTATGGAACTAGATCTACCTTAAAAAATCTTCCAGTTTTCTCCTTCCATATATTCCACCAAATACTGGCTGGTATGTTCTCCACCATCATTTTTTACTCTTATTCCCACCTCTTCTTATCTAGCAGCTTAGTATATCTGCAGTGTGCTCTGGCGTTGTCCATTCCTCCCTAGCCAAAAGATAAAGAGTGCCCAAACTTGTGTAGTTACCTTACAATGAAGGAACAAGTGACTTAGTTTCTGCAGCTTCCACACATAAAGGGAATCTAGAGGCTATCTTAAGTTTCCTTTTCTGAAGTGCCTCATTGGGTGAGGCATTCTTTCATCACCACTAGCCATGTAAAACATTTCTACTTTGTTAGTCCATGCTTTTCCAAGTAGCTTTCCATGGACCCTTGGGATTTCCTTCCATCTCAAATAGACTCCACTTGTAAACTTTATTCACTTAGAACTGCCTATTTTCACTGTCTCTCCATCTAATTTTTTCTGGTCCAGTGGTTTTCCCATGAAGTTTCCCACTCTTCCTCCTTCATTTCTCTTTACTCTCTCGTACTCGAAAAGAAAATTTTCCTTCAATGTTGGTTGTAAATATTTATTCACTGTTAAATACTCAAAATGGTTCTGTTCATTCTCTTAGTATGGCTAAAGCATTTAGGAAACTATTACAACTTCACTCGTTGAGATTCAAGTTCATTGCTCGAAAAGCTTTAATTTTACCATATTCTCTGCATTGTTATTGCAGCCTCATCCATGCTTATGCTGTGGCTAGAGACATGGAAGAAGCACTATCTTGTGTGAGGAGAATGAAAGATGAAGGAATTGAAATGAGTCTCGTGACTCGCAGCATCCTTGTTGATGGATTTGCAAAACTGGGCAATATAGAGTGAGGAATCGACCTGCCTTTAATTGTTATTCACACAGCTTCGTCTCTGGTTACCTCTTCTTTTAAAGCTTTTGTCTGTGTTGATATTTTGGTTGTGTTTCCATTGGATTTTATAAGGTTGTGTAGTTTGAAAGTGTATTCCTCTTATTTTAATCTTGGTTTAGTAAATGATCTAGGAAGTGTAAAACTAAATAATGAAGTTTGAAGTTGAAATTTCAACCGTAAGTCAACAACAATTAAATTGACTGTATTGTAAGTGTGGATATATTAACTGTGCATAATTGTATTACTGAGTTATTTGTTGGAATATAGAAATATATAACCTATTTCTAGGTTTATGAATGTGTATATAATTATGATAGCTATATGGATTATGGACTAATCCAACACAACCCCCTGCGGGAATAAAATGTCCTGTCTCAAACTGTCAGAGTGCTTGCTAGATTATTTTGTGGCTTGACAGCTCTTGAAGTAATTGAAACTGATTGTAAGCAATGATATCTTCCCACAATGTAGTCGTGATTTTATGCTGGAATAATATGTCTGCTTTGAGGTCAATACATGATACCTGAAACAATGTCTTCGCACTAAAGCTACTTTTGTGCTATCAAGTTCTTTTCTTTTTTAGTAGAGAAACCAGTTATCTCAACTTTTGTTTGGGTTGCATGGTGAGAACCTTGTTCCTAATCTTTCATTTGTTGTTCATTTTTGTGGAAGAGCTGCAGAGCGATGGTTTAAGGAGGCTAAAGAGAGGCATCTGACTTTAAATGCTATTATATATGGCAGCATCATCTATGCTAACTGGTGTGTTTTCTTTGATATTTAGCCTTTCGACTTTCCAATTTTTAGTTCGAGTTCATTATGGTCTAGTATTATGCATGCAACTTCAAAGAGCAAACCATTTTTCTACTTCCCACTATTCACTGAAATTCACTTTCTTCACACTCCCTGATAACTCATTCATGTTTCATGGATATCATTGCAAGCTAATGTTATCTGTTTGGTTTTTTAATGTACTAACAGCCAAACATGCAATATGGACCGAGCTGAAGAGTTGGTTAGGGAGATGGAAGAAGAGGGTATTGATGCTCCAATTGATATCTATCATATCATGATGGATGGTTATACCTCGATAGGAAATGAGGACAAATGTCTCATTGTATTTGATAGACTTAAGGTAAGTATTATTTAGTCTAATTGCATAGTTTAATGAAATTTACTTATGCTTGGTCAAATTTTTTTCTGTACTACATACAGTTTAGATTAGTATAAAAATTGTCAACCTACAAACTGATTGCATGATATCTTGGGCACTTTTTAAGGAAGGGGGGTGGGTGTAAGAATTATTTCGAACTTCAGTAACAGAAGAAAACTCTTCACAGAAGGATAATGTAAGTGCATTGCGACTTTTAAAAAAATAATTGGAACACCTTTCTGAACAATGTTTTGAAAGGAGAAAATACAAAACCTTTCTGACAGTGTTTTGAATATGAAATAGGACTTCTGAGTAGACCTTGCAATGGTCATGGACAGCTTTGTGTGCGTTGAATCTTTATTTGCATTGCTGAGTTGTCTAATGTGGTATTGTAATTTCTCTTGCAGGAGTGTGGTTTTACACCTTCAGTTGTCAGCTACGGATGTTTAATAAATCTCTATATCAAGGTGCTTTTTTGTCATTGCTGTCAGTGTATTTGTAACTTCCATTCATCGCATGTTTTTTGCGTCTTTTGTAAGACATTCTGATTCGATACCTGTAACAGAGTCCATGTAAATAGTAACAAACTGGGAAAAGGATAATTTAGTTCTAGTGTGAGTCATGACCATGGTCTCCTACTTGAGACCCCGGAGTCTTCCTCCTCAAGACCAAAAGTTTCAACAATATGGTTGACTTAGCTTGTGGAATTGTTGCACCAATAAATTCTAGCAATTTTTTAACCATCAAGATCCCATAAGGTGCCGGAGACTAGAGTCATGTGCATCAAGTCAAGAGTTATTTTACTAAATTGATTGCTTGGTCATATTATCTGTGTTCATCCCTTTCCCTTTTTACAGCAAATTTTAAAAGTGTCTTGTCTTTCGACATTGTTCATGTCTTAGAATAACTTGTGTCATATACTATCTTGATAGTCTCAATTTTGAGGATATTGCTTTCTCTCTGACTTTTACAGCTTTCCTGATTTAAACTTGATGGGTTCGGCTTTAAGGTTCTAGCCCTGAACTCATTATATGAAAAAAATTGGGTTCAGATCTAGTGTATGTTGAAATTTCAGTTAATTTTCACATATATATCTATGGTCCACATCAAAAGTATTGGGTTTGGATGAAACCCGTACCAAAAGGTTGCTTCTGCCCCTGCTAATTACAATATAATGAATTGCTGATGAGTTACACAACATCTTAATTCATTTGAAATTTGTAAATCAATTTTATATCCATGCAGGTTGGTAAAGTCTCCAAAGCTTTTGAGGTCAGTGAAATGATGAAGTTGGCTGGCATAAAGCATAACATGAAGACATATTCCATGTTGATCAACGGATTCATTAATCTGAAAGATTGGGCAAATGCTTTTGCAATTTTTGAGGATGTGATAAGAGACGGCTTGAAGCCAGATGTGGTCCTTTATAATAACATTATCAGAGCATTTTGTGGCATGGGTAACATAGACCGTGCTGTACGTATAGTTGAGGAAATGAAAAAGGGGAGGCATAGACCTACTTCACGGACTTTTATGCCAATTATCCACTCCTTTGCTAAAACTGGAGAAATAAGAAAAGCACTTGATGTTTTTGATATGATGAGACGAAGTGGCTGCATCCCTACTGTTCAAACTTTCAATGCGTTAATTCTTGGCCTTGTTGAGAACCGTCAGGTAAATCTAAGTTCCAGAACCTTGTTTTCATTTAAACAAGCTTAAAAAGGATATATTTGTGTTACCTGTCCATTTCTATAAAGGGTACTGGACATGGCATGGGTACTGACTGACAGGTTCCAGTGATTTATGTACATAATTGATTTTTTTCAGTAACCGTCTAAAAGATCAATTATGAACCACCAAGAATTCACATGAAAATATATTCTTGTGGTGAACTTGCGGACTTCTGCCTCACTCATCTGCACTTCCTGTAGAAGGTTAAAAGAGAAGAACAACTTTCTCTCATTAGCCATTCTGGTTGGGTTGACCGAGAAGTAATCGGAAGGAGTGGAATTAATCAAATGGAAATATGTTGCTTTATGGCTTCGTTATGCATAGCAAACCAGCATAGTCAGTGTGATAAATATTGGAGAAAATATTATTGAATTGCGTATCTAAATTGTTACATTGAGACCCTATTTATAGACACTACATTGGAATCCTTTTTAGAATAGAATTCCTGTTCCTATTCTTATTCCTACTCCTATTCTAAGTAAGAAATACTTATTCCTATTCTAATACTCCCCCTCAAGCTGGTGCATACAAATCATATGCACCTAGCTTGTTACAAATGTAATTAATACGAGGACATGTGAGAGACTTGGTGAACATATCTGCAAGCTGATCATTTGACTTCACAAATTTTGTAACAATATCTCCGGAGAGTATCTTTTCTCTGACAAAGTGACAGTCAATCTCAATGTGCTTAGTCCTTTCATGAAACACTGGATTTGATGCGATATGAAGAGCCGCTTGATTATCACACACAAGTTCCATCTGATCAATTTTGCCAAATTTTAGTTCTCCCAGTAACTGTTTGAGCCAAACTAACTCACAAGTTGCTGTTGCCATTGCTCGATATTCTGATTCTGCACTAGATCGAGCAACCACATTTTGTTTCTTACTATTCCACGACACCAAATTACCTCCAACTAAAACACAATATCCGGATGTCGAACGTCTGCAGAGGGTGATCCTGCCCAATCAGCGTCTGTATATCCAATGATATGCTCATAACCTTGATCCTCAAAGAGTAGTCCTTTACCGGGGGCTGACTTTATATATCGAAGAATACGAACAACTGCTTCCCAATGACTATCACAAGGGAAAGTCATAAACTGACTTACAACACTCACGGGAAAAGAGATGTCTGGTCTAGTCACTGTGAGATAATTCAACTTTCCAACAAGTCGTCTATACCTTTCAGGATTACTAAGTGGCTCCCCCTGTCCCGGAAGAAGTTTATCATTCGGATCCATCGGAGTGTCAATAGGTCTACATCCCATCATTCCTGTCTCCTCAAGAATGTCTAAGGCATACTTGCGTTGAGAGATAACAATGCCTGATCTAGACTGAGCAACCTCAATACCTAGAAAATACTTCAATCTGCCAAGGTCTTTAGTTTGAAAGTGCTTAAAAAGATGTTGCTTTAAATCGGTGATACCATCTTGATCATTACCGGTGATAACAATATCATCAACGTAAACAACCAAATAGATACATCGACCTGGTGCAGAATGTCGATAAAACACAGAGTGATCAGCTCCACTCTGAGTCATGCCAAACTCCTGAATTACTGTGCTGAACTTCCTAAACCAAGCTCGAGGAGACTGTTTCAGACCATAGAGTGACCTACGCAATCGACATACAAGGCTACTAGACTCCCCCTGAGC
Organism: Solanum sitiens; assembly: GCA_016801875.1. NCBI lineage: Eukaryota > Viridiplantae > Streptophyta > Magnoliopsida > Solanales > Solanaceae > Solanum > Solanum sitiens. Next base: position 1,568,069 of record JABWTJ010000031.1, on the reverse strand, counting down.
AACAAAACCAGGTGGTTGCTCCATATAGACTTCTTCCTCAAGATCACCATGCAGAAAAGCATTCTTTATGTCCAACTGATAAAGAGGCCAATGACGAACGGCAGCCATAGATAGAAAAAGACGAACAGATGCTATTTTAGCCACAGGAGCGAAAATGTCACTATAATCTAGCCCAAATATCTGAGTATACCCTTTGGCGACAAGGCGAGCCTTAAGTCGATCAACCTGACCGTCTGGACCAATTTTGACTGCATAAACCCAACGACAACCAACAGTAGATTTACCTGCAGGAAGAGAGACAAGCTCCCAAGTACCACTCTTATGTAAAGCAGACATCTCATCAACCATAGCCTGCCTCCATCAGAATGAGAAAGTGCTTCACCTGTACTCTTAGGAATGGAAACAGAGGACAAAGACGACACAAAGGCATAATGGGGTGATGATAGACGATGATAACTTAAGAAGGTATAATGCGGGTTAGTATTTCGAGTAGATCGTATACCTTTTTGAAGTGCAAGCGGTGGGCTAGGTAGAGGCAAGTCCGTAGTAGGAGCAGGGTCTGGCGCATGACATGAATCATCTGGGACTAGGGTTGGACGTGGACGGCGATGATAAGTTAGTAGTGGTGGCACTGCAACTGGAGATGTAGACGTAACTGTAGATTCCTCAAAGGTTGGCACAGGTAAAACTTGAGGTATGGGTAAGACCATAGATACATCAGTATGATCAGAAGATGTATAGTAAGGCTGAGACTAAAAAAATGTTAACATCAGCGGACATAAGGTATCGATGAAGATCATGTGAATAACAACGATACCCTTTTTGAACTCTAGAGTAACCAAGAAAGACACATTTGAGGGCACGATGAGCTAATTTATCTTTCCCTGGGGCTAAATTATGAACAAAGCATGTACTCCCAAAGACACGAGGGGGAATAGGATAGAGATGTGACTGAGGAAACAGTATGGAATGTGGAACCTGATTCTGAATAGACGAAGAGGGCATTCTGTTAATTAAATAACAAGCTGAAAGGACTGCATCGCCCCAAAAATGCAACGGAACATGGGATTCAATGAGGAGAGTGCGAGCAGTCTCTATGAGATGCCTATTCTTTTTTTCTGCGACACCATTTTGTTGAGGAGTGTATGGACAAGATGTTTGGTGAATGATTCCGTGATGAGACATAAATTGCTGAAATTGGGATGATAAGTATTCTAAGGCATTATCACTACGGAAAGTACGAATAGAAACACCAAACTGATTTTGTATTTCAGCAAAGAAACTTTTGAAAATAGAAAATAACTCAAAACGATCTTTCATTAAAAAAAACCAAGTACATCTTGAATAATCATCAATAAAGCTAACAAAATAACGAAATCCTAAGGTGGAACGGACTCTACTAGGACCCCAAATATCAGAATGAACTAATGAAAAAATAGACTCTGAACGACCCTCAGTACTACGAGAAAACGTAGCACGAGTGTGTTTCCCAAGTTGACACGACTCACAATCTAATGTAGATAAACTAGACAAACTAGACACCATCTTTTGCAGTTTGGATAGACTCGGATGTCCCAAACGTTTGTGAATTAGATCTGGGGAATCTGTAACGGAGCATGCTGTCAAGGATTTTGAAGAGGTAAGATAGTAAAGGCCTTGTGATTCCTGTCCTGTTCCAATCATCTGTCCCGTACTGCGGTCCTGTATGAGAAAAAAATCATCGAAAAAAGTTATGCTACAATGTAGGGATTTCGTCAAACGACTAACAGATGCTAGATTAAAAGGAGAACCAGGAACATAAAGAACAGAGTTTAGGGTGACAGAAGATAGGGGTTTGGCTTTTCCAACCCCTTTTGGTTTTGTCTGGATCCCATTGGCTAAAGTAATAGATGGAAGAGATTGCGAATAAACAATATCGGATAAAAGTGATTTATTACCCGAAATATGATCAGAAGCCCCAGAGTCCACGACCCATGTTCCAACAGTACTAGATTGCGACACACAAGCAAAAGAATTACCCGCAACAGACACATCAGGTTGTACAACCGAAACTACTTGTGGAGACGTTTGCTTATTTGCACGATACTGAAGGAACTCATCATATTCTATCTGAGCAATATGAGCATTATTGGATGGTTGATTAGGTTGAGCACCATATGCTACTGGTGGAGATGACTGTTTACTTGCGCGATTTCGAAGGAACTCATTATATTCCTTTAGAACAAGAGGATCATAACTGGGTGGTGGACCCTGCAAAATATGACATATTTCACGAGTGTGTCCAGACTTATGACAATGACTACACTTGGATCGAGGTTTCCCAAAACGTCCTCCCCCTCGCCGATTCTCCGTAGACTGAGATGTACGCTTTTCAAAGGTTTGAGATACGAGAATAGAGGAGTCAACAGTGGGTGATGAAACGACTTTGTGACTAAGAGGTGTCGCAAGACGAAGGAGACGAGAGAATAATTCATCGATTGTAGGAACTGTAGGGCTAGCTAAAATCTGATCATGCACAGAATCATTATCAGGAGGAAGTCCAGCAAGAGTAAGAACTAGAAACAATGTTTGTCTGTGTTCTTGTTGTTTTTCGACATCCGTAGTTACTGGCATCAACGTGTCGAATTCCTCCATGACTGCCTGTACCTGTCCCAAGTAAGTAGACATATCGGATTCTTGTTTTTTTAAGTTGGTCAATCGAGATATCACATCATAGAATCGAGAGATGTCATTAGTGTATAAAGCACGCGCCTTTTCCCAAACTGCATAACACGTTTGGAATGGGCGAAACAAGGGCATCAATTTGGAATCAATCGAACGCCATAGGAGACTACATAATTGAGCATCTACTTTCTCCCAATGTGCTTTGACTTTTGCATCTTCCTCACTAGTCTTTGCCTTTACATCTACCACATAAGTCTTGTTCTTTAAGTGATCGTGCACACCTTGACCCTTGCACCACAATTCAACTGACGAAGCCCAAGATAAATAGTTTGAACTTCCTAATAGAAGTTCTGAAGTGATTATAGGGCTAGAACTTCCAATCCCTATATTTTTAGAACCAAAAACATCACATCCAAAAGACATTATGCTAAATTTGTCTCGGGAACAACAAAAAAATCTTGATTATTGAGATCTGATCGTCGGAAAATTCAAATCTCGAAAAACAAATTTGCCGAAAACAGCCTAAAAATCGCCGGAACCCTAATTCCGGTGATCGAATCTGGTCGGAATCAGGAAAAAATTACATAGACAGCCTCGGAATGAAGAGGCGACCCAGATAGAAAAACAAATTGTCGAAAAAACTGGTCGGAAAAGGTCCCACGCGCCGGCGCGTGGGTCTGACAGTTTGCCGGCGAAAGAACTTCCGGCGGCGCGTGTGGCACAGATTTCGATGGGGATGACTGGGCTTTGCTCGCCGGGAAGTTCCGCAGCTAGTAGTGGTGTCGATTTTATGAAAATAGTGACGGAAAATATTAATTATCCGGACAGCAACTAGGTTACCGGATTTTATTTTTTTTTCTCTCACAATTGCTCTGATACCATGTGAGAAATATTGGAGAAAATATTATTGAATTGCGTATCTAAATTGTTACATTGAGACCCTATTTATAGACACTACATTGGAATCCTTTTTAGAATAGAATTCCTATTCCTATTCTTATTCCTACTCCTATTCTAAGTAAGAAATACTTATTCCTATTCTAACAGTTAGACTAAGATCTAAATTACCTATCCTAACAAATGAATTTACGTGCCAAATTACTGATTCTACATGAAGATGGACTCTCATTTACAACTTGAGAGTGCATTCTTGCTGCTTCTGCATATTAGAATGAATTTTCGCTGTACAGCCCTTACGACAAAAATTGGGCGACCTTTCAAAGAAGAGAAACCTTCATGGACCATTCAGACTGAATAAACTGATCTATAGCTGGAGTCGACGCAGCAAACTATGGACATTATTATTAGAATAAAATGCCATATGGATAATAAGAATCAGCTACTTCTGTGTTAGGTAATCTTGTAGAATTGAACTTGAATTTCGCTAACCAAATATGCAAATGTTGATGTTGTGTTAATAATAAATAGATTGTGAACTTCCATATGTCTTCCAATGTTAGACATAATTCTTGATGAATTTATAGGATCACAATTTTCTTCACATACTTCCTCTTTGTTTCCTCTTTGTTTGCGGGGCCAGGAAGGGCTTAGAACTGGTATTGCATTTGGCGTTACAATATATTTTGCATGGTCTTTCTCTGTGATTGAACTTCTTTATTATGGGTTCAACTCTCATAGTTCCAGCCTGTAATTCCGTTTGAAATTGTCAGGCCTATCTGACTTCTTTTTTTCTTATACCTTTTTCATTTGTTTGCTTTATCTTTTACTCAATGCAGATGGAGAAAGCTGTGGAAGTTTTAGATGAGATGTTGCTTGCAGGAATTAGGCCAAATGAGCGTACATATACGACAATTATGGATGGTTATGCATCTCTTGGCGATACAGGAAAAGCTTTTGAGTATTTTTCAAGAATTAAAGATGAGGGTCTGGAGCTTGACATATATACATATGAGGCATTACTCAAGGCATGCTGTAAAGCAGGCAGGATGCAAAGTGCTTTGGCAGTGACAAAAGAAATGAGTGCCAAAAACATCCCGAGGAACACCTATGTGTACAACATATTAATTGACGGGTATGGAGTCTACATATTTGGTTGTATCTGCTTGCAAACTATTTTATAGCATCATAACTTTCATCTGACTTTGGACCTTTGGGGGATGGGAGGAAGGAAGTAAATGTTGGTTAGCACATTGTTTAACAGCTATATAAACCTTATATTCGATGGTATTTTGCCTCCGGCTATATTCGTATACTGTATCCTGTCATATTTGCTATGTTCTCTGTGCAGATGGGCTCGAAGAGGTGATGTCTGGGAAGCTGCTGACCTGATGCAACAAATGAGGCAAGAAGGGGTTCAACCTGACATCCATACCTATACTTCTTTCGTAAATGCTTGTTGTAAAGCTGGAGACATGCAGGTATTTTTTGATGATATTATAAGTTTAGATGCTTTCATATTTGCTAATTCAGCTTCGTCAAAATGCCTCCAAATGGATATATTGATCTCATTTGTTGCTTTGTGTACTGTTCTGTATGTTTAACTTTCAGTTATGATGGGCTTTATACTTTTTGGGTTTTTCAAGCACTTCCTATGAACATTTTGGAATCTTTTGAATACTATGTAGTGTTTTAAGTAACCAACTTTGTGGCTCTACTAATGCTTGTGCTAGTCGGAATTTGAGTGTAGTTGCTTTGAGTCTATTCATGTGCTCTGCTTAATCGTAGCTTTTCTTGGCAAAAGATTGTATGTTCTTTCTTTTCCCAAATATCCAAATGACTACAATCAATATCTGTTTCGTTTCAGAAAGCAACGAACACAATTCTAGAGATGAAGAGGGTTGGTGTTAAACCTAATGTTAAAACGTACACTACTCTCATACACGGTTGGGCACGGGCTTCACTTCCTGAAAAGGCTCTAAAATGCTTTGAAGAGATGAAGCGATCTGGTTTGAAGCCAGACAAAGCCGTCTATCATTGTTTAATGACGTCGCTGTTGTCAAGGGCCACAGTTGCTGAGTATTACATTATAGAGGGGATCCACCGTGTTTGTGAAGAGATGGTGGAGTCCGGATTGACTGTCGATATGGGAACTGCAGTGCATTGGTCCAGATGCTTGCGGAAGATTGAGAGGACCGGAGGTGATTTAACCGAAACACTTCAGAAGACCTTCCCACCTGATTGGAATTCCCACAGAAATCTAAATGCAGCTTCAAATGACACTGGGAATACTGAAGGGTCAGACAGCGATGATTACGATGATGGTCCTTTCTACGAGTCTGACAGTGACGATGATACAAATGCCCCTGCGTAGCTTGATGAAATTCGGTTGCCACGCTCTCCATCTGTTTAGATGTACTAGGTTGAGCTATTTTTGTGTAGAAACTACAGAAAAGAGGTGTTAGATTTAGATGAAATTTTGACACTAGTTGTGTCTTCATGTTGTCTGATCAAGATTTCAAAATTCAATCTATTCTTGTTGTAAATGTCTCTACTTTTTCCAGATATCTTTGAGAAATTATAGCCAACAGAAAATCATGTGTCTTCAACCTGAAATGTATATTATGTTTGTTTTTTTTCCCCTTAGTTGAGCTTTTTATTATTTTTTTTATTTTTTTTAACGGTGGTGTCCAGACTAGAGACGATTACTTCCATTACGAACAAGAAAGACACTAAATTCTCCTTATGGAAATATTATTCTCTTTATAATGTTTGAAATGGTGAATCGCGGTAGAAAGTCATCTTGCCCTTGCCCTTTGAATTCTTGCTTCTTAATGAAAAAAACGTTTGAACTTCAATTTAACTTTTATCTCTGATTGGTGTCGAATTTAGCACTTAACTTTTTTGCCTTTGCTAAGATTTTAACTCTAATCTCGCGTGATAAGTTACGCCCTTAGGTGCACGATACTTAATTATCTTCACACAAATCTCTTATTTTAGATTATAAATTTTAAAAGTCTTTTCTATCTTTTAAATTTTATGTTCAATCAAATAATGCTATATAAATTGAGATGAATGAAATTTCAAGGAGTAATAGAAAACCACAAACATATGGTGCTAAAAATTGCTTTGTTTGAGGCATGTTTGTACCATCAAAATATGGTGTACTTGACACTAAGTAGCATAGGATTTGTTACAAGAAATTTGGAAATTCCTTGTTGGATTTTATTATATTCTAAAAAAGATGATGTAATAATTTATGTTCCCTAAATTTTAAGGAAAATAAAGGAATTGTACTATATTCCATTTAACTATGCAAACAATACTATATAAATGTAAAAAGTTAAAAAAGATGAAAAAGGAAGAGGATAAGAATCTTGGTGAAACAAAAAGATGCTTATACAAAAGAAATGAGACCAAAAAATAAAATGGAAATAGTAAAAGTTTAGTTCAAGTGGTAATTGTTGAGGTTTGAATCGATGAAACGAGATCTCTTGGCCTTTTACGATTTAAATTGAAGAAAATGATTTTTTGTCATCTTTCATGTGAAAAAAAATAAAGATATCTTATATGTAAAAATAAAATTTCTTATGAAAAAGATATAAAACTATTTTCTAATTATATATATAGAAATGCTTGGGATCATATTTAAGGGCAAGATAAAGACAGTCAGGTGCATAAAGTATTTCGTATTTATATTATGTCATTATAAATAAAAAATTACACCTTTGTTAGCGATTACTTCCATTTAAAAGGAAATCATATGAGTATTCTTTTTTGTTAGATACAAATATAATGTATTTCATTATGTTTTGAAAATCTAAATGTTGTTACATTTCCTAATTAAATAAATAAAGCTATTTAAGAACTTTCCTCTAAATTGAATGCACATAAATTTTATAAAACATGAAATATTTTCGAAAAAAAATATATTTGGATAATAGCAGCATGATATTGACCTGAATATGTCAGACTTTTAATTAGTAATTAGGAATAAAAAGTTGTTCCATAATTATCACTATCCTAAAACATGCTAAGTAATGCAAGAATTGTTAATTAATTAGTTATAACTCCATTAATTGACTTCTATTATTAAATAAAAAAAACATATATCTCAAAACCTCCAATTATTATCTGAATTTGGTCATCCATGTATTTCAAAAGGGTAATGCTAAATGGCCAGAAAATTTTGGCCAGAATTTGGCCAGAAATGTAAAAAGACTAAAATAACCTTATTTTAAGTTTTACATTTATTTCCTCAATACTTTTCCCTCCAAACAAAATTAATTTTTGTCTATTTTCCAAACTCCTTGGACTACTAAATATTAACTATTTGGCTGCCAATGAAAATAAAAAATGTTTTTTTTTTTTTGTGTAGTTTATCTTTAAAAATAAGTATTGTTTAATTAATTAAAAAATGTACACTTTAATTAAAAAAATATTTTTGTAATTTTATTTTTATACATTTATATTTTTTTCATTATATTGCAAATTATGTTCTACATGTACCCCTCCTCCAAACTCAATTATGATCCTAAGGTTTCAACTTTGAAAAATTATTTTTTCGCTTAAAATAAATCTCTTTATTGAAAAAAGACAATTAAGTTTCTCATTAATAATAACTACAAATGACTATCTTATCTACTAAAGATTATACTTAATTATTTTGTAATAAAAAAATTATAAAATATAGTAATTAAGCATAGATTAAAAAAATTAATTAAATTCTTCTTTAAATATAATCAACTAAATAGATAAGTCTATATAATGGACATATTTTGAGAGAAAAATTATATTGAAATTTCGATATTTTTAAAAATAATTGATGATAAGATATTCAAAACTATGTCATAAATAACACATTATTTTTTTTATATTATAATCATTCCGTACAAGAATTAACAAATATAGAAAATGGTGAAATTATTTCACTAATTTTAACAATGAATAAATAATCCAGTTATTCGAATAGTATTAATTAAGTGGATATTTCAAAACAAATGAATAAAAGATCACTCAATACCTACTTATCAATTATAATACTTTAAAATAGATGTATTTTATGTATATATTAATTTACAATATGTTTAACATGTATAAGTAAATTATAACATAACTAGGATATATATGTTTTAAAAATTATTTTCATTTATCTAAAATTTTTATATTTCAATAACGACAATCAAATCTCAAAATACTTTCGAGTTGATAGACATCGACACATTATAAAATCCATAATTTAATTTTCTTAAAACATAGTAATCAAATATGTAATTTAAATTTTTTAAATATGTAGTTTAATTTTTAAACATGTTGTTGTAAATATGTAGTTTAATTTTTTTAAAACATAATAACCAAACATAAACTTTAAATATGTAATTTTTCAACATTAATGTGTAGTTATCTTGGGTTGTTGTTAAATAGGATCGACACTTATAACCCATATGATTTTTAGTATTTCTTTAATGTGTTGATGTTTATCAATTCTAAAGTATTTTGATTTTTGATTGTTATTATTGAATTATTTTAAATTATATATATATAAAAAGTATTTAAAATTTAATTTAAATAATTATTTAAATAGGTAATTTAAATTTATTTATATAATAAATGCAATAAAATTACTTAATTTTAAAAAATATTAATCCGTTCAAAATAAATATTAATTTGAAAGAAAAAAATAATATTGTGACTACAACTATGTATACTTAATATTTTTGCAGATCATTTAATAGCAAATATTTTTAATAAAATAACAAATAATACTACTAAAGAAAAATATATATGTGATGAAACTTAAATATAGTTCATGTTAAATTTGTATTGTCATTGTCATCGGAGAACTATAAAGATGTTTTTCTTTCAAATTTTTTTATAAAGTTTATTTTGAAATCATAAAAAACTCTCTATATCCTTTTTATGTTATTAAAATTTTTTAATGAAGCACCATCAAAAATTTTATAATTTTTTTTTGTATATGTCTCTAGTAGTGAAATAATAAATAAAAATTAACTTTAATGAGTCTTTTTTGTGTATGACATGATTCATATGTTATCGAAAATATGAAGATAATCACATAATACAGGAAACATGATGATAATTTTAGTTTTCTTCTTATTTCGCTCACATAATTTTGAGTATAATTGGATAAAATATATTTTTATCATTAATTTTTTTTCTAGAAAATCGGTGTATAACAATAACTCCTTTGAATAAATAAGAGTAACTCTTTAGCCAACTCGGCTAATTTCATATTTTTATATTTTTATATTTTAATTTAGATATAAATTATCTTTTCGATTAAAAATTATATAAAATAGATAATTTAACCTTAGTTCTGTTTTATACTTTTAAAATTTTTCTTATCATTAAGGAATAAGAAATGAAAAAAATAAACTAAAAAGAATAAGTAAAAAGGGGGGAAATTGAATTATGTTTTTTTTTGGTGAATTTTTTGGTTCTTTTCCCATGTTTAATTAAGAAATGATCAATAATTAATCTTACTAATCATTTTTAATGTATTGAAAACATAATTAAATAATACATTTAATATTTAAGTTAAAGGGCAAAAATGTCTAAAAGTAAACTAGATTATAATGTGAACATATCATTTTACCATTCTGGCCAAATTCTGGTCAAATTTTTCTGGCCAAAAGGACTTTTCCATTTCAAAAATCTTTTTATTAATTAATTAAAAGTTAGGATAATGGCACTTTTAATCCCCTAGTTATTAGTAAATTCTTATTTTGGTCCTTCTGAATTGTGATATATTAAAGGGAAGTCTTTGAGTAATAGTAAAATTATCTCTGTGTGATTTACGGGATCAAACATTCAAGCCACAAAAACAGTCGATGCTTGAATCAGGATAGATGACCTACATCACACCCCTCACAGGTGCAACCCTTATTGAAATTTGTGATTATTCACGAATAAATCAAATGGATCAAAAGTACACACCACATCTCAAATTAATTGAAGGCTAAATATATTTATTCAGGTCTACAAAGACTATAATCAAAATTTATCATTTTAATTAATTGGAAGTAATTATAGAACAATTAGAGCAAATTAAAGGTATATATAATTGAACTCTAATCATAGAATTAAGGTCAATATATCATTATGTACCCCACCCTACTAGTCATGAGGAGTGGTAGAGAGGGGACAAAACAGTTCATATACATACATTTTTGCCACTTTGAGAAAATATTTTTTTTATAAAAATAAAATTAATTAACATTATGAAGATAAGAATCTCAATATTCCTAAACAAAATTTTCTAATTAATCACACGAGGGAAGTATCAGAAGAAATTTCTTGATAATTTAAAAGTAATTGAGACTAGATTAATAAAATAGCCTAATATTGTTGGAACTTTGTACTTAGATAGTTATTGGATATATATAATTCTTAAACTTGTACTTTCAAAAAGATTTATCATGATAACAAGAGGATTTGGCATGTGTATTAATTATGTGTTATATCTTATGGAGTTATTTTTCATTTGTTTAGCATGATGATATCCCCCCCCCCCACAAGCACACCCCACACCCATAGGTACAACAAGAGCAATAAAAAAGGTATTAAATATCTTCGATTCAAGAATTTATTGGATACAATCTTCCTATCTTCTAATGTAGAGATACGATTTTGAGTTTACTTTGCCTTTTCCAAACTTTATTTGTGGTATTATATCAGATATGTTATTGTTGGATTGAAAATTACTCTCAATCCCAATTAATTATATGACCGACATACTTTTATTTTTAATCAGTCTAAAAACAAATGCTAGCTAGAAGGCGATCGATTGGCTTGGAGAGGAAAGGAAACCCAAAATTGAAAATAAAAGGATATGAATGATTTGAATAAAGAAAGAATGTATAGAACCTTTGAGCATTTTCTCTTCTCGATAATGGTTGTGTGTAAAAAAAAGGTATCCGCATAGAAGAATTGCTATGTTTATCTTTTCGACTTCAGTGAAAATGTTCAAAGCATCACCTTCGTCAATTATCTTGATGTCGAAAAGGAAGAGGACAAGGTTTTACTTAATAATAAAAAAAAGGTGAGTATCCTGTCTTAGTTTCACTTCCTTAAAATTGTTACTATCGCGTTTTTATTTGATAAATATTAATAACACTATAAACATTTTATCTATGTCAAATCTCACTTATTTGATTAAAAAATTACAAAAATATTTTTTAAAGAATAATTTTGAAACATTATAAATCAATCTTCCTCTTGAGAAATTATATAGAGGTGGAGATAGAACACATGTGTTTTATCCACAAGTTAAAAGAAAAAACCTCTATGTTTTAGGTAGCAACAAATATTGTTGATTCACTATTATTAGGCTATAGTCCAATTTTTTAATTATACATATATATATATATATGACAACCTTTTATCAGAATTTAATCATCATCATATTGCATGCATGCATGCATGATATATAGCTCATAATGATGACCCCTTCTTGTCTTTCATTAAGCTACACTTCAAATATTTTTTGGTTTAATAGATAGACAATTTTTTATGTTTTTCGATAAATTTTATTTAAACACTCGAATGGTATGTTACATATTTGAACTAAGAACATGATTAAGCATTTCTATTAGAAACCTTGAATTCAATATTTGACCAAAAAAGTGTCTTCTCAAGAGTTTGTTAAGTAGTTAAGATAATCACGATAAACATGTCATTTTCTTAGTTATACGCATCGACTTCAACTGAAATAAGCCTAATGTATATAATTAAAAAAAATAACATATTTTAAATACTTTGCTTATTTACATAATATACAAATTTATTTTTCAAAATTTAAATTGAAAGTATATAATAGAAACACTTTATCACGTGTTTAGATGCTCAATTAGAATAAATTGTAATCCAAATTATGTTTAAATAAAATTTACTCACAAATTATTGACTAATGTATTAAGCCAAGTTTTTAACAGAAAAATGAAAATATTTAATATGTGAGTTTTTGTGTGTGCAATTATTTGTTCATCTCTTTATTTGCTACAGTATATATATATATATATATATATATATATATATATATATATATATATATATATATATATATATATATATATATATATATATACTCTTGTCTTTATTCATTTATATGCATTTGTTTATATGAGTAGTATAGTCAAGTGCCTTTTCTAATGATAGTACACAATAAATAGGAAGATGATAATTATTTGTCCAGTTTTAATTTGATACGAAATTTAAAAAATAATATTTTTAATGAATTTTATGATTATAAACTAAAGATATGTAAAATAAAAATATTTTTTTCATTCATCATCTTAAATATATCATTACAAAAATTAAATTGAAAAATTATAAGAAAAAGATAGAATATTCTTTTGAAACTAATATATTGTGAGTATTTTTAGTATTCATGTACCCTCAAAATATAGTGTATGATGGGGACAAATTTGATAGTATTTTTTCCTAAAACATGCACACTTTGTTAAATTATTGCTCTATATATTGTTTGCTTTTTCATTTGAGTTCATAATTCGAGGTGCAGGTTATATATTTGATCGATTGAATTGATCAAAATAATTATATTCACAAGTTAAATATGTAAATATATTTACAGAAGTATATATCTTAATTATGTACAGTATATATTAATACAAATTATGAGTGCTTTGGAGATTATGATCTTTTAATAAATTCAAAAATATTCTTTATGTCTTATTTTAAATATTATTTTAACGAATAGATAAATTTATCTGAAATATTTGGCGTTTAAAGAAAGAACAAGAAGTTATTTATCACTTATTGTTTAGATATGTGGAATGTCTATTAAGTAGGTGTTTGGACTTTAATCTTGAAGTTTTGATTTGAAAATTATATTTATTTATGATATTTTGAACAAAACTTCAATTCAAGTTCTTTTTTTTTAAATCCAAAATTCACCTAGAAGCTAGAATTTCAATTCTAATTTTTTTTTAAAACTTTGTCCAGAATTAAATACACAAAATAAAAACTCATATTTATTATGAAAGTAGCTCCTTCTCTAAATGGACACATAACTAACGAAAATTATCGTGAAGTGATAAGTACTTCTTTAATCATAACCAGAAGTTTCGAGTTTAAATCCTCTGAGGTACAAACTTGCTTTTATTAGAGAGCGTTTTACCCTCTAATGTGGAATATAGTTTGAAATAAAAATGATTTGATGGTGATATAGTTTTTCTAAATTAAGACATTTGGAATATAAAAAGTCAAATAATTTTTTTTATTGATTAAAATTACTTTATATGCCTTTTAATCATTTCTAAATTGTTGACTATCACATTTTATGATATTTTTTATATTCTTTTTAAATATATAATTTTTTATTTTTTTTATAGCTTCTATATCTAAATAAATAAATTTAAACTTTGAAGTGTCACTTCAATATTTGAAGTATCGTAGTTATTTAATGGTTGTACTACAAGTTGTCTACTTTATATATATTTTAAAAAGAGAAAAAAATGCAAAATAAATTAGTAGCGGCGGTGAATTATGGCATTGCAGAGAAATAAAAGTAGGAAAAAAAAAACAGTGAGTATATGAGGAGCCTTATAAATGATAATAATAATAATAATTCATTGCAAATAAATGGAAAGGTGAAAAGTAGAAGCAAATTATACTATTATAACTTTACTATATAATTTTACTATATCAAACATTTGATGTCCTTTTCTCTGAATTTCTGATTTCTATAATTATGTTATGTGTATTAGAATTTGTATCGTAACGTTATTAGCTGATAAGTAAATACTTTAATTTCGAAAATGTACATTGATCTAAACATTTGAATTCATTCTCATCATATTTCGTGAATATACAGTGTTATTATACCACATACATTTTGGAGGTCATGATAATCAGTGTATAAGTTAATGTGTTCAATTGATTCATCAATATAAATAAATTGTAATGTCTGAATGTATATACTTCAAAATTAAAATATTTAGTTATCAATAAAAGTTTAAATTTTATATATATATATATATATGTGTGTGTGTGCGTGTGTGTTTGTGTGTAGTTTGTGAGATAATATGAGAGTGATCATACAATGCACACTAAAAAAATAGTGATAGTAAATTTTCTTAGATTTCAAAAGATAAAATAAAATTGATGGCTTTTATGCATAAAAAACAAAAAATTGTATAGAGAAACAAATCTAGATTATGCATGACAAAAGTAAAATGACCCTATATGTTTGATAACAACAAATGAATTATGCAAATAATGTTGGTTCTTAGAAAGCACAAACGACCAAAATTAAATTAGAAAAAAGATATTAAAAATCTATTTGTATTATTATTCTATTACATATATAATGTAGCTTGAAGGAACATATCTTATCATGAAATTCTGTAGCTAACATTATTATAAGAACTTATCAATGATTAGATTAAGACATTAAATTATTATGAGGCTGCATTTTGTTGGCTAAGCATACTTGATGATTTAAAAAAAATAATTGTAACATTTCTCTTATGCACACCTCTTAAAAGGAATATAAGTTATAACAATAATAATAATAATATATCCACTTAATTTAATAAATAAAATCTGAAAAATTAAGATATATTCTACTCTCAACTTACTCTCTTTCCTCTTCTAAAACATCTTTTTCAAGGTTTTGCATATAAAAGCGCTTTAATTTCTCGTAACTTTTAGAGAGTATATCTAAACTAAAAACATCACTTATTTAGAAACGAAAAAAATATTGTTTTGACTTTTTTTGGTTATATAATTTTCAGTTCCAATCAATTGCATTATTACTATCTTCATTTTTTCGTGATAGTGCATTTATTAAAACCATTAAATTCTTATTTTTTTTTATAAAAATACAATTAAATAACACACATGAAATAGACCTACTCACCACCCTCCCATTTCCTCTCCACCTTCCTCTCACCTCTCTCTCTTTATATCTCTCCCTATTCCTTTTTATTATCACCATTAATACCAACCAAAAAAAAAAATCACAAACTTTTTGAAATTCCAAAAATCACTAGAATTTACAAACTACCCCCAAAAAAATCTTTGTATCCCAATAACCATTAGAAACTACCCAAAAAGTTGGAATTTTTGAAGAAAAAAAAAATCACAACTTTTTTGTATATCCCAAATACCATTACAAACAACCCCAAAAACTTGAAATTCTTGGGAAAAAAAAATATTACAACTTTTTTGTATATCCCAAATACCATTACAAACAACCCCCAAAACTTGGAATTCTTGAAAAAAAAAATTACCAACTTTTTTTTTGCATATCCCAAATACCATTACAAACAACCCCCAAAACTTGGAATTCTTGAGAAAAAAAAATCACAACTTTCTTTTATATCCCAAATACCATTACAAAACAACCCCAAAAAGTTGGAATTCTTGGGGGGGAAAAAAAAGTTACAACTTTTTTGTATCCCAAAAAGTTGTATTTTTGAGGGGAAAAAATACCATTTTTTATGGGCAAGAAAATGAATCTTGGTTCATGGCAATGGCCTTCTTGTACTCATTCCAAGACTCAATCTTTTAGAGCAAACAACAACAACATTTTCAAGACTATAAATTCAATCTTTTTAGACCCTTCAAACACTGATCATCATCATGGAGTTGTTGAAATTGAAACCACACCAGAATCTTGGTTCACAAATTCCTCAGAATCAGCAAGTTTTTCAACAGAGTCTGAAGAAACAGGGGAACCATTAATCGAATTAATCATTAAAGGAGTTCGCTCCGAAAGACTGTTCTTTGAGCCAAATTGTACTAGCTCATTAATCTTAAAAGATCGTAATCAGGATCAGAATCAGAATCAGAATCAGAATCAGAGTCAGGAGAAATTAAAAGAAGTTCAAGAAGATGATGATGAAGAATTGCCATTTAAGGAAAGTGTGGCATTGGCATTGGAATCAGAAGATCCATATTTGGATTTTAAGAAATCAATGGAAGAAATGGTGGATACGCATGAGATTAAAGATTGGGAATCTTTACAAGAATTATTACAATGGTATTTGAAGATGAATGGAAAAATTAATCATGGTTTTATTATTGGTGCTTTTGTTGATTTACTTATTGGATTTACACCTTCTAATTGTGATTCAATTACTTGTTATTCTTCAGCTGCTTCTTCTTTTTCTGCTCCTTCTTCTCCTCTATCTTCAATTGAGGAAAAGGGGGAATAGTGATAACTAGCAAAAAAATTGTAATATTTATGTATATTATTATGGTAAAAAGTAGTAGTGATCACAATGGATTATGGTAGGTTGATGATAATAACAATGTTGATAATGGAATTAGAAAACGCTCGACTATCTTCTAATATTTTGCGCTATTCTTCGATTTTTTTTATCTTTCTATCTTGGCTCATGTGCTCAGCAAATTACAGTTGTGTCGTGTCTTGTGTTATCGTCTCTCTCCTCGAGACTTCTTGTGTCCTACTTCTATCTCTCCTTATACCTCTTTACTATTCTCTGCGTCCACTATTATTTGTCATGGTTATTATTTTTAGAGTTAAGCTATAAAAAGTTTGACTAATATTTTAAGATTTTTTTTTATCATATTGATATGCAAAAAATTGCAATTTATAGTATTTTTCATATAGTTTTTGAATATCTAAATTTTTTTGTTTAAAATATCGAATTAATGTAATTTAATTTAACTTTGAAAATTAGTCAAATTGGCTTTCGAAAAGCGCAACATGACAAATAAAAATAGACGAAGAAAGTAAAACATATATGTATTTGTCTTTATATGTTTGAACCATCTCAGACTCGTTTTTCGTATCTTCTTCACTATGGAGGTCACTCACATGTTGTCTTGAGTAACTTTTTTCTTTGAATCATGATCTCATATCTCTCTTACTATGTTCACGCATTAATCTTTTCGTTACCCTCATCTTCTGAATATGCGAGTTCTTGACTAATCGATCAATACTTCAACGTAACATAGTTGATCTAATCATTCTTTTATATAATTTTCTATTAAAGCATGATAAACACATTTTTATTACACTAGACATCGAATACGAATTTTCATTTTATCCACTCCATTTGAATATATAATATGTAATATGATCATTAATCTCCTTAATTATTCCAAGTGGCTCTCCATTTCAAAGAGAAGAGCGGTGCAACAAAACAAAAAATAATGCCTCTAACAATTTCATTAAAGTGATGCCCATTGCATAATATAGCGGTTATAAATATATATATTAATAAAAAGTGTTAAATATTTATCGTTATTTATTAATTGTCAATGAATTGAATGTTGTTACAGACCAAAAAAATATTTATAGGCAATTAACTTATATTATTAATTAATTATCGTTAAAAATTATTTTTGTACCTTACCATGATTAAAAGTACCTTCCTTTTGAGTTTGACATACCAACAAACACTGTCATTCTGCCTTTTTCATGGGTTTTAAGACAATGTTTGGCAACATTAAATGAAGCACAATAGATAGACAATGTAGATACTCCCTCTATTTAAAATTATCTGTCACTTTTTCTGGAAAAAAAAAAGGAGTTATTTTAATGAAATTATTTTATCGATTTTGAAGTTTAAGATAAAATTAATTAACTTTTCCTTATGTTGCTTTTGGTATAATTTTTCTTGAAAACTACAAAGTCCTTGATATGAAGCACTATTTACTTCTTGAAGTTGTTAATTTAATTTATCGGCATAATAAATAAATATGTACTTTAATTTGATCTCAACTGATAATTATGTCTTCTAACTGTATACACAAGTAGATAGTTAAATATGCATCCTACTTGACGTCCTACATGATAATTTTGTGTCCTAATTGTATCATATCACTAATTGTTCAATTTTATACAAATCTAAGCGTTTATTTGTGCACGCCTAAAATTAAAGCGTACAGATATCAACTAAAATCAAATTAAAAATTACATTTATGTATTATATGTACTTTATTTTTAGGTGTCTATTCATGTTTCTACATTTCTTGGCAAGGTGACTTTAGCAGTTGCATACTCATTAATGAAAATAACACACATAAATTGAGTAAATATTTAATGAAGAGAAATTATAATTTAGATACAAAGTTGATTAAAATAATAATGATAAAAAATCTTTAGAATAAATATTCTTAAGTAGTGTATAAAGGAAAAAAAGATAAATAATTTGAAACAGAATATATTATTACATATATAGAAAGAAGCATGTGTTCATTGATAGGAATTTGTGCCAAAAACATCTTTATGATTTAAAAAAGGGTAGTTAGAAGATCATGTGGTGTGAATAAGAATAATGTCTCTATAAACATTAGTTAAAAGTAGTTTTCTATATGTATATATATACAGCCTGGATAACAAGGATTATAATTTATAGGTGTTAATATTAATTTGGACCATAGTAGCTCAAACAATATAATGTCATGTCTTTCAACTATGTGCCCACTATTTTATTTTATTTTTGGACCATATTCTTTGACTTTAATTAAGAGTTAGGCATGAATCTTGCATGAGATTCAAAGGGAGATAATGAAATTTGTGTACAAGTAACATGATTCAAGGGTGTGATCCAGGAGCGGAGCTACATTGCATTAAGGGGGTTCATCCGAATTCTCTTTAACGAAAAATTATATTATTTATACATGATTAAAATAAGTTTATATGTATATATAGTAGATGTCGTACCCCCCTCGACTATCTATTTCTACAGATTATGAATCCCCTTATTGAAAATTCTGGCTCCGCCCCTGATGTAACCTACCTAGTGATCAACGAGGTGGATTGAGAATTACAAGATTTCAGATTCGTCTTTTTGTATGGACAATTTTCTTAAATAATTTCTTTTATATATTTAAGTTCTGATAAATATAGCTATTTTGTATTTTTGTTGATAAGAAATAGTAAGTATGTTGTAGAATTAAGTAAGGCGAATGTAAATTAAGCATTATGAAAGCATAGACTATGAAGTTTATCATATATTTACTTGTCATAACACGTGTTCCATTTTATTTTCAAGATTAATTACTAATTTAACTTCTCACTGAAAGCTACTCTCTCCGTTTGGAATCGTTTGTCATGTTGCGCTTATCGAAAATCAATTTGACTAATTTTCAAAGGTAAATTGGATCACAATAATTTGATATTTTAAACAAAAAAATTAGATACTCTAAAACTATATAAAAAGTACTATAAATTACAATTTTTTGCATATTAATATGATGAAAAAATACATATTAAAATGTTGGTCAAAATTTTCATAGTTTAACTCTAAAAATAGAAACCATGACAAACAATACCTAACGGAGAGAATATCTATTTACGTTCAATTTGACCTTTCACAACGTGAATTAATCATTAAATTTCTTCAATTTCAAACCATTAAAGATAATGGTCTTTAAAAAATGATTGAAGTCATTTGAAGTGATTTTGTTATTTTTCAAAAAAAAAATTGTATTTCTATATTTCTATAAATATCTTTTACATATTTCGATAGTATATAAACTTCATTTAATAATTAAGTAGAAATTTTAGTTTGAAATATAAATATCTAGCTTCTCTTCCCTGTCAAAACATGAATTAATAAAAGTCAAAAGTTTCTTTCCCAACAAAAGACATATGGATCACCAATCAATTGTCTTGCATGTATTTTGTGCCGTACTAATTTAGGTTTACTATTCCTTGTCACCTCGGATCTCGTGGAGATAGAGATATTATTTCCGAAAGATTTTGACTCAAGTGTAACAATCAAAATAATTATTATTCTTTCTGTGCTTAATTGCTTGTCCAATTTTCTTTTTTTTATTTATCCATTAGATAAATCAATAAATGATGATTTTTTAATCTATTATGTCCTCAGTTAATTAATTTTTAAAAAGATAAAATTTCTTGAAAATCTTAAATTTTAATTCATTCACTTCATAACTAATAGGAATAAAATGATAAATTTACTATGTCAATAATTATTTTCTTAATAGGCGTGTCAATTTAAAAATAGACAAGTAATTAGAAATCGATGGAATATGACAGTATTAAAGAAAACATGATAGTAATACATACTTAACATACTATGAACAATAATAAAAGTGAAGTAGCAAAATAGTGTGATATTCAAAACGCAATAAACAACCGAAGATAACAAATAACAAAAGCAACAACATACATGAATAAAGCTAGTAACACAAAAATCTCCCAACTACCACACAACTATCTACTACCTTTCAATATTAATTCGTAATTTTCATACATTCTTATCTAAAATCATGACCTCGAAGGACATCAATGTATGATCTACTAATACTAGTGAAAAGTGCTAAACACTTTGAAGTCCAAAAATTATTACCCCACTACAATTCTATGTCGAAACAGTTTTCCATAAATAAAATTCCAAAAACGAAAAAAAGGTAAAACTTATCTATGGTCAAACGAGCACTTAATTCGTAGACTCCTATTATATGACTTTTACGAAGTGTTACCTACAAATCTACCAGGTATTTCACCTGATCGTGATATTTACCCCATATGTTTATAAAAGGATAAACAGTAAAAAATATTAGCAAAAAAGAACAAGATGCAAGAATTCATCAGAACAGTGTTGTTTATTGTAAAGGAAACAAATATAAAAAGTTATTTGACCATTTCATGATGAAAAAATGGAATTATGACAACATTGCTTTTATGATGATGAATAGTTTGTCTTAGGCCTTAGCACATGGATGTAAGAGAATAGTGAAATATATACAGAAAATGAGGTCACTATTATAAACTGACAAATAACAAATGATCAAAGTATTTTTTTTTTCATTCAATTGTTTTTGTTGTTACATCAACATCACTCATCATATATTTGTTCAAAAACAAGTGCAAACCGACCACCTGCTTTCTACTGTAGTCTGTCAATATTGCATTTAAAAAGAGTAACAATGATATACTCACTATAATTTCACGAGCGAAGTTTAAAATGAATAGAGTGTATGTAACTTTACTCCTTTATCTTGTGAAGATAGAGAGGTTTCCGATAGTTCCTCGGTTCAAGTGAAATAAACTTATTAAACTCAAGTATTGCATTTAAAAGAATAACGACATATCCGGTGTAATCTCCTAACAAGTGAGGTATGAGAAGGAAGTTATGTGTACGCGGTCTTACCCCTTTATTGTGAAGATAGATCCTTAGTTCAAGCAAAACATATCAGATCGAGTATTGCATGCATTTAAAAAAGTAGAGAAACAGGTTGTTGTCGATGAATATAGAGGCGGAGGCGCGGAGCTAGGTTGGTTTCATGGGTTCGGACGAACCCATTAGTTTTTCCGTAGATCCTATATTTGTACTAGAAAATTAGTTAAACATTTATATATATTAATTTGTGAATCCCTAACGAAGTTAATTGACGATCATTAACGAAATTTAGAACCTCCAAACTCTTAATCTTGACTTTGCCTCTTGCAGGGGGAGAGGTGGGGTCAAATGGCGAAGCTAGGGTAGTTTGGCTAAACGCAGTAGTTTTGGTCCAAATCATGTACGTGTCGTAAATAAATCAATTGAATGTATACAAATTATTGATGTAGAACTCAATAACTTAAAAGGACTAAAATCTCAAACTCATAAACTTCAAATTTTGACCTCGTCTCTAACAAAGTACTCTTGTGAACAAAGTTTTTTTGAAATCCTTTTGCCTATGAAAGAATTAGGAACATGCAATGTACAACTACATGATTAGCCTGATAAGGGTAAACACAAGGGGTGACAGTTGGACATGTTTGCGTCAAAATCCAACCCAACCAATATTTGCTTGGATCAAAACGGGTTAGGTAATGAATTATATAACGGGTTAAGACCCCACCCAACTAAATTTTTACTAAACTTAATTGTTTTATTTGTGCTACTTGCCAAACAGATTTCTATTCACAAACAATGGCCAATCTAGAGTGGACACATCAGATTTTGGCCGAATCCGTTGTGTCTTAAGTCGGAATAGATTGATTCTAAATCCTGAATCCGCCAATCATGATCAATCTGGAAACTTATCCTTCCACATACCCATGCAAGAAAAATATCAAAAAAAAATGTTGGGCTAAATCAGCCTAAAGATACTCGTAACAAACCTCACACCATTAGGAGATCCTACACCTTATATGTAGCTTCCAAATCTACTTTGTTCGCGCAACAGGCGTTACACTAGAATCAAGCAAGGCATAAGTATCAGTTTAACAAACGCATTAGTTCTAAAATCAAACTGCACTAACAAGGTTTCCAACAGATAGAATCAATAACGTAACCATGTTATAGGAGGAAATGAAATAGCAAGATGGGTCGCGATTCTGACTAGCAATTTAAATCCCATTACAAACAAGACATAGTTCATAACAGCAGTAGCAAACTCACAAGGTAAGGTAGATAGGCTCATAAACAACAAGAAGTCCTATTTCCAATTGAAGATAGTCCCGAAAAGGAACCTGTTTCACAAGTAAAAGAAAAGCAAACAATTTTTAACAACATTAAAGACTCGGTGATTGATACTAAGGATGATAGCAGGAAACTCATTGCTAAGATAACCTCAAAACTTTCAACAAATTGCATCTCTTTATCCGTCATCTGGGCTAAGGAGACGGAAATAAGCTTAATCAGAATCCTCAAAGTATTCCCCTTCATCAGATGGCTCATCAAACGAACGCATGTCAAGCTGGTAACGAAGGATGCCCCCAATGCCACCAAACCCTCGGCAGAACTGTGACCCCTCTTGAGACCTGTTAGTGACAAACTCAAGTGAACAACCAAAGGTTTTGTACTCATTGGCGAACCACTCCAATAGCGGCATTTTGTCCTGGACCTCCAATTCAGCTGAATTTTCAGGATCCTTGAAGTTGCTTTGATCAGCCTCTTGGTCCTTGTTTAGGTGCTTAATGACGATCTCATTGGTAACACTATTTTTCAGCACATAACGGTTTATATCAAGATTTTCCCAAACAATAAGAGTTTCAACAGCTCCCATCTCCAGAGCTTTTATTGTGTCATCTACACCAAATACATACTTTCCAGTATCTTGACTGATTTCCTCAAAGAATTTCCCTATCAAACGCTTCTCTTGTATGAACTTCACATTCGAGAGAATCTCAGCAGATAGTTCAATGGCCTGACTGAATCCATTTTCCCCACCATAGGACACATCAACCACATTAAGTATCTTTGCCTGAAGACGTGGATCAAACATATCAGACTGACTCAGCTCCGTCTTGAAATCAGCTGACCCAGCAAGTATTAGTCCAGATACATTTGGCTGACTAGTGGCTGGATTAATGAAGAACTGAGTAGCAAGCTCTGCTGTCTTCCTCACATAGTTATGGCGTTTCTCCATTCGAAGACGAGCAAATCGCAGAGCTGATTGACCTCCTCTTCCATGCTTCTTAGGAAGGTCAACAGTAAATTTGTGAAGGATTTCCCTAGTGTTGCCACTTAAGGTCCCAAAAAGAGTACCGTTACCATCCATGACGATGAAACCAAACTTCTCATCCGATTCCAAAAGCTCACCCAGAGGTCCCGTGTGAAACTTGTTGTCACATAGGTATAGAGACGCATTAATGGGCTTAAAAGGTGTAAGGTCAAAGGTTACCTTCTTTTCCTTCCCATCTTCAGTCATTATAGTTCCAGTATAAAGGACCAAACCATTCGGAGGTACCTTATTATACAGTTTAAGCCTCTGCTGGGCAGACGTAATTGCACCAAGGACAGACTGACGATTCACTCTGCTCTTAATATTTGATGCAGTACCATATTCTTCCGCCAACATCTTGGTAATCCTAGATATCTGATCACCAGGAGGTATAATAAGAGAGATCATACTGGTACCATTTCCTCTTGCAGATTCAAGGGCTTTGATTAACTTTTTCATTTTCCATATTTCGATATTCTTGTCATTTTCTTGGCCATCTGCCATTGCAAATAGATACTACCACAAGCTGAGCTATAAATTAACCTGACCGAGGAAGCAAATTGAAGACAAATTAGAGTCCACATCATCGGGAATATAAAATTCAGAAGATAAGCCAGAAGGATAATGTAAGAATAGAAATTTCAGGTGCATGCTCAAGTACGTACTACTAAGCATTCAATCACAGGGCTTCATCAATGAACAAAAAATTGACAATCTCTCTAAAACAATCAAAAATAAATAAAACAGAGTATGCACATTTTTCAGCACCCTATAGCCTTTTTAGCTATCATTTCAGCACCCTATAGCTTTTTTAGCTATCAACATGGTTTAGACGAGAGATATCATTTAGTCATCGAACGCCTTTTTTCGGTCATACAAACTGTGGACATAATAATCAGATATGTTGTCCGTTTTATCTAGCATTATCATGCTACACACGTAATAGTCTGAGTGTAAGATATGAATACTATGATTTTCCACAATTGAACTACGTCACACACCCCTGACTACCAAAAAGAAATGGCATCCATCGAAATATAGAAGAGGAGTATACATTTTAAGAATTAGCAGCAACCAAGGCTTTATCAAATCACAATTATCCTCTATCATCCTCTCATGATAAAATACCTTTAATACTAGTAGAATCAATGGCAAACAGATGAGGTGACATTCATAAAAAAACTAAACAAGTTTCATATTAACTAACAAACTAAAGCCACTACTCTTTCGAGATGCTGCGATTGAGTCTTTGACATATTCATTGGGCAGTCATTTCATACATTTCAAATCTTACGATAACAATAACAACATCATACCCAGGGTATTCCATAGGTGGAATCTAGGAAGGATAAAGTCTACCAGACCTTACCTAACCTTATAAAGGTAATGATTGTTTCAGAAAGACCATCAACTCTGCATTAAAGCAGTTTGAAATAGAAACATACAGAAGTAAAGAGGACATAGCAAATAAAAGGGATAACAAGGAACAATAACAATAGCTAAATAATGCGATAGCCAAAGCACATGAAACAACAACGATCCACAAAAATCATTGGACAAGAAAATATGAGAAAACTACTACTACTACTACTGGTATGAACGGAGAAACAAGTATGCTGCACCAAACTATCACCAAGCCTATCCACAAGATAGCAACTCAATATCAATTACCTACACACCTTCTTCCATAATCCGCAACCTCTTATCTAAGGTCATATCCTCGGTAAGCTGAAGATGTGACATGTCTTGTCTAAACCTCTTCCCGAATCCTGATACTTCCTTGGCGTACCTCTACCTCTCCCTAAACCCACCATAGCCACCCTCTCACACCTCCTCACTAGGGCACCTACACCATCACCTCTTGTTATAAGTTGAAAATATGACATGTCTCGTCTCATTACCTCTTCCCAATACTTCCTTGGCCTCCTACCTCTACCTCTCCTTAAACCCACCATAGTCAACCTCTCACACCTCCTCACTAGGGCACCTACACCATATCCTCTTATGCTGAACCATTTCAGTCTCGCTTCCCTCGTCTTATCCAACACAAAGAGCACCCTCACCTTATCACATATATCTTCAGTGCTAATCTAATCTCTCCACTGAGTACACATTTTGAATCTTATTTTAGTATATCTACAATAATTTCTCTAGTTATCAGCACAACATAGCTCTAGTATTAAAATTTCTCACACATATACAACTATCATAGAGATTGATACAACCAGTAAATCCTCATGTCAACCCACACATAAGACAATCAATTTGAAGATACTGAAGCAACGCAAAAAAAAAAAAAAAAAAAAAAAACGAATCCAAGCAAATCACTTCCAATAGCTTCTTTTAGATTGAATTCAAACAATTTCAAATCAAAATTTGAAGCTAAACAATAAAAATCTATGATAATTTTCAGAGAAATGAAGGTTATACTTTACCTGTTGAAAGCAGCAGAGGGCAGTAGCTCCAAGCAAAGTTGGGGCTTGTTGAAAAATGTGGAAACCCTTTTGAGTAAACTTGAAAATAATAAAAAAACTGAAAACTTTACTAACAATTTTTAAGTTTTGCTTTAATTGTTATATCACAAAAAGAGTTACTTTCATGTATTTATTTTTGATATAGAGTAATTGAGAAAGTAGATTATTTTATTTTATTTTTTGTATCTTTCTTTGAAAAAATATTACTGTTCACAAAAATATTTCATTTTTCTCTTATTTTATTGGAGTATTTATTGGACACCATCAAATTGTAAATGTTTTTTTTTTTTTGGGTAAAATAGACTAGGATTTTTATTTATACTATTAGAGTATTTTCAGGAAAAACTATCTAATGCAAATATTTCTATCATAAATATTAATTAACTCTATAATTTGAAATAATTATATATTGTCTTACTAATTACTCCATCCGTTTAAAAAAGAATGACCTCCTTTCCTTTTTAGTATGTTTAAAAAAGAATGACCTCTTTCCTTTTTTGGTAACAACTTTCCACGTGGCATATTTAAGACCACAAGATCAAAGGGCAATTTGTACATTTGACCTAACTTTAATTTAGGACCACAAGATTCAAAAGTCTTCTTTATTCTCTTAAACTCCGTGCCAAGTCAAACTAGGTCATTCTTTGAGAAACGGAGGGAGTAATAAATTAGTACAAGATTTCAAGTCAGATGTAGCACTTCTTCATATTTCAAGTCAGATATATGTGTCAAACATACTTGAGATACACGTATTTTTTAATACTAGATATAGAGAGAAAGGTTAGCAAGAGACGGGGAGAGGTGAGCGAGAGACGGGGAAAGGCGAGCAAGAGAGGAGAGAGGCGGAGTGAGAGAGTCAATATATATCTTTTGATATTAGACATATATATCTTTGATACAAGTTACATTCTAAAATACAAAAATATATAGGGAGAGAGGCAAGCAAAAGAGTGTATTTTATATACATGTAAATTATTCTTGGATAAGGTATATTTGAAATGAATTATATTTAATTTGACTGTGTGTATTTGTGATACATGTATTTTACCAACTTTTGGTATATATAGAATAAGGAAAAATTTGAATTATTTTCTCATACGTTAAAGACATATTTGATTTAATAGGTGGAATGAGGTGCAAATTTGATCAATTACATAGAAGGAGGAGAAAACTTTTAAACTATATCGAATAGGTTAAGGTCATTTTTTATCCAATAGATGAAAGAAAGGACAAATTTGATCCAATAGGTAGAAGGTGAAAAAATTTGAACAATTTCTAATACTTTGAAAACATTTTCAAACCTTTTTCGAAAAAAAAAGGAATATATTTTCAATCTTATATGCCTGAAGTGGTTCCAAAATGAATATATTTACAAACCAAAATAAATTTCAATTTCAACAACTTAAATAGCAACCCAAAGTTGGGTATTTGTATGTTTCACCCCATTTTTATTTATTTACTTTGATTTGTTAACTTCGAGCTAAAAGTTTTTCAAAAATAACATCTTTATATTATATGGTTGTGTACAATTTGCATAGATTCTACTTTTCATAAACTTTATTTGTAGAATTTTACTAGGTATATTGTTACATAACACTTACTCAAATCCACTAGCTTAGGAGTTAATTACTTAGATACACTCTAATTTATAATATTATGAATCTTATCATATTTTGATGCGTCCACATGCATGTATCTCGGGATATATAAGGTCAAAATTTGGTGTAATCATATCTAAGTGGATTCATACGTTTCTGAGATACATAACAAATGTCCCTCGTCTCTCTCCTCTCCCGTTCACCACTCTTCTATATATCTGGTATTCCAAATACATGTGAATCCCGCCAGAAACATACATATAATATATTTACTGCATATCTAGTGTGATTCGCATCACCTTCCTCCCCATCTCGTTTGTCTCTCTCCCTATTTTAGTGTATCTAATAGCAAAATACATGTATCTAGGTACATTTTTCCTAATATATGGTAGAAAATTATTAATTAGTGATATAATGCATAACATTTTTAAAGTATATGTAATAATAGTATATATGATAGTGGAGTATGTCTAATTGCGTGGTTTCTCCTATTCTTATTGTTGTTGGCCCATTTTCAGTTTCCTCCACTTAACCAAGCCCAAAATGTACTGGGCCCGTCAGAGTGTGATGGGCTAGAAGCACCCACTTATTTTTTGTTTTGTATAGTTTTATCATTTGATTATGAAATATATGGTTGTTTCTTTCTTTCTTTAGTTATATAAATTATCATTCTATTTTTATTTTATTTTTTTAAAAAAATAAAATCTTACCACAGCAAGATTGATATAAAGAGTTATATACATATAGTAAATCGATTTTATTTAATTATGTAATTTCTTTTTTATATGATTAGTACAAAAAACATAAGCTCATATAATTTATATATATAGTGCAAGACAATATATTTCAATGATTCATGAATTATTAGTGGTTGAAATATATGATTAGTACACAAAACATGAATATGATCAAAAGATTAGATGGATATCTTTTTAAGAACAAAAAATTTATGTGGGTCGTTATTATAACTTTATTGTGAAAACACAAAAGTTAAAAGAAAAAGATAAAAGAGAGAAAAAAAGCAAGAAGTATATTTTACATAAATTTTATAGTGCTAAGAGCTAATTACATTATATTCATACTTTTTTTTTCTAACTTACAAAAATCTCTTAAAGTTTAAAGATTTCGAATACATCCTAGAATGTCTGGATGCATAGCGACTGATACATAAGTCTTCTGTATGTTACACTAAAATAAAGAAAAATCATTTCACCATTCATATAACACACAATCACATTTTAGTCACTGCTAGTTAATCCCTCGCAATGTGTAACAACTTCAATAATTAAAATTCCAAATTGTTTAAGCAGATCGTCCAACATCCGTTCAACTTTGTTTCAAAAAAATTACAAATTTGGAGAAGATACATCATGAATATACTGAATTTGAATTTGCTGAGACATTCAAAAGTCAAAGATATAAAGTATGGTATGAATGATACAAAAGCGATGAAATCATTATAGGAGAACACATTTTCGTTTGTGAATATGAAATCAATAATTGCAATTGGATTAGAAATTGATGAAAAACTAAGATATCGGATGGTAAAAGGTTGATACATGACTAAACACATTTAAAGACACTTAATTCAAAACAAATACATTAATTTACGGAATATTTAAGATTTTGATCTCTCTAATGGAATTTTCGAGATACCTTTAAAGAGAATTTAGTATCCTTTATATATACATAAACTAGGGTCTAGGGTTGAGTAGCCTCTAAAAATTCTAATTGAAACTGAATATACCTTCTAGAACCCCAATTTGAATTGAACAGTAGAGGCCCACAAAATTTTAGTGTGTACAACATCATAGAAGATAATTATGATACATGATTGAACTCACCTAAACACACCTAGTACAAATCTGATACATAATCATATGTATTGCGTCAGCTCTGTATTAGGTGTTTTTAGTTATGCATTCGATATATAACAGTGGGCACTGTATGTGTCGGGTACTAAAATATAATGATAGCTGACATAGTTATGTATCAAATACACAACTAAAAACAAGATTCATACCAATTTAGATTTAAAATAATTGGGATTATGTATCAATATTAATATTTGTATAAGATACATTGTATACTAACAAATTTGTAATGTATCTGAGAGTTGAAACATAAACATGATACATAAGTAAACACACAAATATCAATTAGATACATTAGAAATTTGAACCTTGGGAAGATAAGACTGTATATTAAAACCATCGACCCCCCCCCCCCTCCTCCATTTATCAAAATCTGATCTGCTGAAAGAAAAAAGTGATAAAAAAATCTTTTTTAAGAACTTGAAATTAATGAAGAAAACTGGAATAATATACATGTTATAATTCAAAAATGGCGAGTTGGAGGAAACCGCTGATACATGTTGTGATTTTAGGTGTAAAATTGGGGAAATTGCGCATGAAGACTGATGATGATGATGAAGAAGAAGAAGAAGAAGAAGAAGAAGAAAAGTGATAGATCCGAAAATAAGAGAGAGAGAGAGGAAAATAAGAATTTATGTTATTTTTTAAAAATATGATTAAAAAAAAAACAGTTGTGTAGTTAAGTAATTTTATCAAAATAATTTTATTGAGAATTATGAAATTTTGAGCGAAGCGAAAATATTATTTCCTTGTCTCAATATATTTGACATTTTTTTTACCTTTTCCATCCATTAGAAAAAAGTAAAATATTCTTATATTTACTAATGATTTAACTTTAATTTGAATTTATTTTTAGTAAGATTATTCACCGTCATACATAAAGTATAATTTGTTTTAGATCATAAATTTAGAAGTTTTTCTTTCATTTTTTACTGTGTGCCCAGTCGAACACCATCAAATCAAGACAGAGAGTATATAGTTTTCTATTTATTCATGTTTTGATGAATATCTGATACTTGTGTCAGTGTGATATAGCAAGTACCTCAAAATATTAGCCAAAATATCCGCACACTGACCTAGATACCATAGTTATAAAAGAAACACACAAAAAAAATTGAAAAAAATATATCATATACTACTAGAGAAGAAAAGTCGTTATATCTGAGATGCTATGTTGCTTAAACTTTTCAAAAATAAACAAACAATGACATTATTTATTGACATAATACATATACATGTGCCTTAAATTGGTTTTAGCTGACACTACTAGAAAAGAGTGAATTACATGTGGATTAGTATGAAAATTTGTAAGAAAATAAGTTTTTCGTGGGTTTTTATATACTAATCCCTAAGGAAAATCTCCATGTAATTCACATTTTTCTAGTAGTGTGACAACTATGGTCTTTAACTTTAGGTGTGCACAAGTATGTACTTAAACTTGTATAAAATTGCACAAATGAACACATTCGTCCTACACAGTACCCTACATGACAATTTTGTAGCCTACATGGCATCCTACGTGTATTATGCCATGTAGAACACGTGTGCCTACTTGTTCAAATTTATACAAGTTTAAGTGTCTATTTATACACACTCAAAATCGGAGAGCATAGTAATTACCAGCTAAAATTAATTTAAGGGTCATATATTTATGTATTATACCTATTTTTGAAGAGTCCAATAAATCAAATAATGATCTTTTAACAAGAAAGAAAATGATGATCTAATCAAAATTTGATATTATAAATGGTAGAATAAAATCCCAATCATCATCTTTTTAAAGAATACTTTTTAGGTAGTAATGATCCAAAGAAAGCTTTATTCCTTACTCTTTTTGAGTGTTAAAGAGAAAGAAGATTATTGAAGCTTCAACCACAAAAAACACACACTTCCCAATTCTTTCAAACCGACAGTCAGTCCTCATTATCACCTTTTATCTTTTTTACCAAACTTCTCATTCATTTCATAAAATTAAAAAAACTACTACTCATATCATACTCATCACTCTATTTTCTATAATCATAACAACTTGTGTTTATTTTTTTAATAATATTATCTGGATTAGTTTTTACGCACTTCAATTATTTATGTGAGTAATACTTTTAGTTTAGGTATAAAAAAATATAGACGTAATACATAAATATGCTTGTAATTTAGTTTTAGCTGACATTTTATGCGTTTCAATTTTGGATATGCATAGTAAAATTGAGCAGGTAGACACATGTATCCTACGTGACATAATATACATAATACGCGCCACGTAGGATACAAAATTGTCACGCAGGACGCCATGTAGGACGAATGTGTCTATTTATTTAAGTTTATATAAAAAATCTAAATGACTACTTATGCACACTCAAACTTAAAGATCATAGTTGTCAATTGAAGCCAAGTTATGAAGCATGTTTATATATATGCCAAAATTATACGTAGAGCTTGAGTTGATAACAAGAAATCAATTAGTAATTTTTGTTTTTCTGCTAGGATTTGTATCACAATTTGTCGTGATTTTTAACTCATTTCATCGATGAAGAGATTACATCAGACAATACACCTCAAAAAACTATATTAGACTCTAAAAATAGACTAACAATAGTTAAAAACTACATAAAAATAAAATAAAATTCAAATGTGAGTTCATATCAAACCCTATTTATTTTTCACAATTATCGTTAAATTAAGAACAAAATGCTTACTTTTGCCAAACTTAAACTACTCAAAATATACTTAAAGGACTACTTTGAACTTACTTCCAAGCATAAGGGACACTTCACTATTTTTCTACCCTCAAATATGTTGATTTTGTAACCAAGCAAAAGCAACTCTTCTAGTCTAAATAAAAATTACCCTTTATACAAATCTGTGAAAGATAAAGCCCACATATAAAATAAAATAAAATAAAAACTTAGTATAGCCTAAATTGATTTGAATCATTCTTAGTTAATTGTTTCTAGAAAAAGTTAACTAGCTTAGTCCAACTTCTAAATATCCATCTTTCCTTTATCCCTTTATATGAGAGCCAAAAAGAAAAATAAAGAGAGAGACAATTTTAGCTTTATCTCACATGCTTTCCACTTTCTCATACTAAACCAACAACTACAAGAAAAGAACAAACTCCCCCTCAACTCCTATTAATTCCCTTCACTACATAACCAAAAAACACAACTTGTTAAATTACACTATATATCCACTAAATGAAAATTTAGTTTCCTTCCAACTTATAACACCTTATAACAAGGTTTTTTCTGTATCGTGAGGATTCATCATAAATTAATCGACGTTCTAACATGAGGACGGGCGGTTATACTTTTCAACAATCATTAACTTCTGAATCTTCAAGCATAGTTAAACAAGCTGTGAATTTAGCTAGAAGAAGAGGACATGCACAAGTTACTCCTCTTCATGTAGCAAGTGCTATGCTTTCATCTTCTAGTGGTCTTCTTAAAAGAGCTTGTCTTCAATCCCATACACATCCACTTCAATGTAAAGCACTTGAACTTTGTTTCAATGTTGCACTTAATAGACTTCCCACCTCAGTTTCAAGTCCAATTTTAGGTCCTCATTCTCATCTCCCTTCACTTTCTAATGCCTTAGTTGCTGCATTCAAAAGGGCTCAAGCTCATCAACGTCGTGGATCGATAGAAAATCAACAACAACCTATCTTAGCTCTTAAAGTTGAGATAGAACAACTAGTGATCTCAATTCTTGATGATCCTAGTATTAGTAGAGTCATGAGGGAGGCTGGTTTTTCTAGTACACAAGTGAAAAACAATGTAGAACAAGTTGTTTCTAGTATGGAGATTATTACTAGCACAAAGCCATTAGTACTAGGAAACACAAACACACAAATAACATCATCAACTACTCATCATCATCATCATGTTCTAAATTTGTCACTTAGTAAAACAGCACAACATCAAGTTGTAAAGAATGATGATGTTATGAGTGTTGTGGAAAGTATGATGAATTTCAAGAAAAGGAGAAACATTGTTGTTATGGGTGAGTGTTTAGCCACAAGTGAAGGGGTTGTTAGAGGAGTTATAGATAAGTTTGATAAAGGTGAAGTACAAGGAGACATGAAACATGTACAATTCATAAGTGTACCACTTTTCACACTTAGAAATGTTTCAAGAGATGAGTTTGAGGTCAAACTTAGAGAGCTTAGGACTTTAGTGAAGAACTATATGAATAGAGGGGTTGTTTTGTATTTAGGTGATCTTAGGTGGGTGTCTGAGTTTTGGACAAAATATGGTGAACAACAAAGGAATATTAGTTACTATTCTCCTGTTGAACACATGATAATGGAGCTTAGTAGATTGTTGAATAGTGCAATGGGTGAAAATGGTAGGCTATGGCTTCTTGGAATTGCAAGTTTTCAAACTTACACAAAGTGTAAAACTGGACATCCTTCTTTACAAACACTTTGGGATCTTTATCCACTTACCATTCCTGTTGGAAGTTTAGGTCTCAGTCTCAATCTTACAAGGTAAATAAAGATCCTATTTTTGTTTTCTTCACTTTCGTTATTTCTTTTTTCTTGAGTCGAAGGTAAATCAGAAACAAACTCTCTACCTAACAAGGTAGGGGTAAGGTCTGCGTCAACTCTATTCTCTCCAGACTCCACTAATAGTATTACATTGTATATGTTATTGTTGTAACTTCTCTTGTTTTTTTGTTTTTGTAGTGATTTGCATAGTCACTTTAGGAACAAGGCAGCAATGGATGGTTCAAGTTGGTCAATTGGTAGAGGTGGAGTTGAGAAGAATCTAACTTGTTGTGCTGATTGTGTAGCCAATTTCAATAAAGAAGCTAAAACAGTTACAAGCATACAAGTTAAAACTGAGTCAACATATTCCACCTCAAGTTTGCCTTTATGGCTCCAAAAGTACAAAGAAGAGCACAAACAAGAAAACAATCAACAGGTCCTTATTTTATACCATTAATCCAAAATCTTGAATTTGCATGCATGAAAAAGTAGTATGTCACTCAATTAACAGTTATTATCTTAGAAAGTCATTTTTTCTTTCTCGATTCCACTAAGGTGACTTTTCGAGACAGTAACTATTAGTTGAGTGACCAATTAGAGAGATTAAGTACTACTGTAGTTCCTTTTTATAACATGTTGTAGCAGGTAACATGTCTTATGAATTTTCGACTTGCTAATCCTACTTTATTTTTTTTATTTTTTTTAGGAATCTGAAGTGATGTTAGAACTATGCAAGAAGTGGAATTCAATTTGTAGTTCTGTTCATAAACAACCACCACCTCATTTTCTTGAAAAAGGTTTAATTAGTCCACTATCTTCATCACCATCTCCTTGTTCCTCTAATTCAATATCATCTTCAAATGATCACATGATAAAAAGTTCCACCAAGTTACATAAAAGCCTTTTGAATTGGCCTGTCATCTTTGAACCAAATCAATCACCAAAAGAACATCAATTCTTCCTATCCGATCAAAATGAAGTCGTTAGTAGTAGTACAAAGCCAGAGCTTTTGTCAAATCCCAATTCAAGTCCTAACTCTGCTTCATCAAGTGAAGCAAGTGGATACATTGACAACAT
This sequence comes from Solanum sitiens, assembly GCA_016801875.1. Classification (NCBI taxonomy): domain Eukaryota; kingdom Viridiplantae; phylum Streptophyta; class Magnoliopsida; order Solanales; family Solanaceae; genus Solanum; species Solanum sitiens. The sequence continues at coordinate 1,532,578 of JABWTJ010000031.1, read as the reverse complement.
TGATAGATTCAAAGATTTCAATCCAGACAACATGAAAGTCCTTTGTAAGGCATTGGAGAAAAAAGTACCATGGCAAAAAGACATCATTCATGATATAATAAATACAATTCTTGAATGTAAGTCCAAAAACAAAGAATCTTGGTTGTTTTTTTTAGGTAGTGACTCTGAAGGAAAGGAGAAAATTTCAAGAGAGTTAGCGAAAATCGCGTTTGGTGAAGATCATAACATTGTTACCATTGGAATCAGTAGCTTTTCATCATCATTGAAATCTGATCTTAACAATCAAGAAGTGATTAGTAACAAGAAAAGATCAAGAAATGAACATGGTAGGACTTATCTTGAGAGATTTGTTGATGCAATTCAAGAAAATCCAAACAGAGTTTTCGTCATGGAAGATATTGATCAAGTGGATACCTTTTCACTAAAGGGTATCAAGAAATCAATAGAAACAGGAAGATTAACACTTGCTGATGGTGATTTAGTGTCTTTTAAAGATGCAATAATCATTTTCAACTCTGAGAGGTTATGTTCAAAGAAATGTGATGATGATAATCAAGATTCTAAGGAGAAAAATCAAGAAAATATTGGAGATGATGAAAGTATATTGGATTTGAATGTTGCAAGTCATGAGGAATTAGCAAATGGAGATGAAAATTTAGTTGGAATTTGGGAAGTAGTGGACAAACAAGTCATGTTCAAGATTCAAGTCTTGTAGTTTTTTTGTTTTTTTGTTTTTTTGTTTTTTTGTTTGTTGTTGTTAATTACCTAAGTTGTTTAGTTTTAGTGTAAGTTTTTTAATTTTTCAATATGATGTTAAAATACTGGGGAGGGGTAAACATGAGTTTTAACTGAAGAAGAAATAGGTCCCTTAGATTATAATTAGATTAAATGGAGAGTTTGATAATGTAGGATTTCATGTAAATGTAACACCTCTTTGATCTTTTGTAATACTATTATATATTAATGCTCAACTTTAGCTTTCCATATATATATTTTTCTCTTTTTCTTTTTCCTCTTCCTTCATTTCAATTGTGAACAAATCAAAAATCTATGTATGGGTTCTTTCTCTTTTAAGATCGAGTCCTGGCGTGAACATCCATACTGATCTGATCTGACTCTAGTAGATTCTCAAGAAGTTAATTCTCTCTTGATGTGAATTTACTTTATCGATAAAAGTTCTTTATAATAATCAAGAGTTTTATTCTAAATATGAAAATCAGTGGAAATAGAATATTATATATGTAGACTATAGCTATATAGGGCTAAGCTCTGGTCTCAAGGACTTGGTCTCAAGGACTCGGAAGTGATCCGAGTCCTTGAGAGCTTAGAAGTTAACGGGCTCCTCATGTCTTTCCCTCTTGATGGTATTCAATTAGAATGGTTGTTGGTTTGCTCCTAGTTCAAGCTCTAAAAAAGTCGAGGATTCACTCACATTACAAAAAATAACTACGGATAACTATTCGTAAGAAGTGAAACTAGATGAAAAATAAATCATACAACATGCTATATAGTAGTAATATGTAAGCTATATTGATAATGAAAAATATTATTTATACTTTCAATGTATATTAAATCCAACTAAAAATGGAAGTGAGTTATCACATATAAATAGTAATATTTAAAAACATTTCTTAATATATAAATAGGCAATATTACAAAAGAAGATGATTATTCGATCCATATAAGATGGAATTGTAAAGGTTAAGCGAAAATTTGAAATTTATGAAATCTAGATTTAATTAATATTACGACTCCAAGAGTTCATCAAATATTAGTTACTGAGTCATAAAATGGAGTATTAAAGTTTTAAGGATGCCATGCAAAAGAGACAAAAATGAAAACCTAATTAAGGACCAGCAATTCCATGCACGTCCAAGGAATATATATATATATATATATATATATATATATATATATATATATATATATATATTCTTCTATATGATTTCATCTTCCCAATTTTCTCACTTTCGCGTGTGTTTGGTACGAAGGAATTTTTTTTTTAATATTCGATCAGTTGAAAATTTTGATTGTTTTTTTCTAAAATGAGAAAAATAATTTTCTTAGTGTATACAACTAGCTAAGTTTCACATCGGACATATCGACCGTGTCCGTCCTTCTCACCCTTTGACACACTTCATCCTCATCCTATTTCTGCTATCCACAATTCACCTCCCGTAGTATTTATCTAATTTACAAATGCAAAAAAAATAAATAATAAATTCTTGAAACCGCAAAAAAAATATTTTTCTTCGTATCGAACACGTACACGCTCATCATTTCAAGCCTTTTTTTTCTTGCAAGCATAGGAGTTATCTACTCTACCCTTAAGCATATTAATTAACCATTTCCTTTAAGCCTTGTAATATAATTCAAAAGATAGTGTTTTTTTTTCCTTTTTTCTATTAGATATCTTTATCTATAGGTATATAGATCATTATTGAATGATGGGAATTAAAGCATATGAATTTAAAATAGATCTATGTGTGTGATTCATAACGTAAGAGCGCGGCTATGCCAAATTAAAGTGACTATTTTTTATGGAGTAAAAGAACTTAAAAAATATACTAAGAAAAAGAGGGCATATATATAAATACTTTTGACTATTTTTAAAAGTTTATCAATTATTCGTTGATCGATGTATTTGCTTTGTATCTTGCTATTTAACTGACATCTTTTCTTGTCATTCTGGTTCAATAACTTTTCTTTTGAGTCGAGGGTGTATCAGAAATATTTAATCTCTCTGTCCTTGCACAAAGGTATCCTCCCAAACCCTACTACAGGATTTACGTACACTGAATTAGTTATTGTTGTATATATATCGATAATGGAGAACTATTACCTTCCCTTACATTGCGTAGCCACGTTAGTAGATACTATCTCACATGTAAACAATTTGTGTAGTTCAACGATTGCACCAAACTATTCTCATTCAGCGATTCAGCTTATCGAGTTATTATGTTGAATTGCCTTACTTAACGATTATGGAGTACAATCAAATTTTATTCCCTATATTATCATGTAATTAATTAATTAGTATATATACATCAAAACCTTGATATATCAATGGAAAAATCCAAAAATTGAACAATATAACCACTAATCTTAATTATGTGGTAATTAATTTGTTTCTTCATGAAGAAGGTGTAGAATAATATAATCTTCTTTTTCTTAAAAACATAAAATTAATACACTTGCTTACCCCAATGTCTCTTTTTTTTTTTTTTTACCTACTAGAAACTCCTTTTGTGTTTTAGTGTTGGAATAAAATCCCCTTTTTTCTTTTTTCCCTTTTTCTTTTTTATAAAATAAATAAATAAATCAAGTTTCAAGTGAGATTTTTCTTTTTCATTTTTCTCATCTTTATTTTACTTTTTTCTTAGCATTATCCCTTACCAGTTGAACTGGTCAAGAAGTGATAAAAGTACACTGACTATAAAATTCTGCTTCTTTTCTTTGCAGTTTAGTTATAGCTTTTTGAATTTATTCTTTTTCAATTCTTTTTTTACCAACTTTATTCTGCTATACCTAGCTTAAATTAAAGATGGATGAGAGTTTTTTAAACTTTAATCAGAAGTTTCGATTTTTTTTTAATAAATGGGATGAGATTACAATGTAGGGTCAAATTGACTTCTCCCAATAAGGTAATAAAAGTTTAGATAGTCAAACAACAGTGACTAACATTTCTCGAATCCTCGGATTCAAGCTATGAAAATGGAAAAAAAGTGTTTCCCTCTTTAATATGGATCCTATGGTACACAATGCTAATAGTAATTAGTCTGATCAACGAATTTCGAATACTAGATAAGTATAAAAAGTTTGCCAACTTAATTTTTTTATTTTTAATGTAACTCACGTTGTCTCAGATATCCCACTTTGGAATCTGATAAAATCAAATTCACAATTCTATTTAAAAGTAAGATAACATCATATCTAGTACGTACTTTAGATCTCTGATTAAAAATAGAGTAGCCTATCGTAACCTTTGATGAAGACAATTAGTTAATTGAAAAAATTCTTTTTGATAACTTGATCCAATATGAACATAAATATGTAATAATTTTTTTTATTTTTTACTTGTAGATTTGTCTTCACTAAGGACAAAGGAGATGATCATTACATCATGAGACAAATTAGAAAGAAACTGGTCCTTGTTTATTATATTCCTTACAACAAAGAGACAACAACTAAATTTTTTTTCTTTTTTTTCACATAAATGTTTTAATTTTTTCAAACAATATTATGTCTAATCAAAGATTATAAGGACTTAATCAGTCAGCTCTGAAAAATCTTTTCAAACTTTTGATCCTTTCATATTTGATCCATTTAATAAGATTACAATGAGTTGTCATAATTTTATTGGTGGATCCAAACTTTTAGGTCCAATAAAAAGATTAATAAGCTTTTTAGGAAATAATATTATAGTATTATAGTTAGTGGAAGTCCATGTCAATTTGACATTACTTTATAATAATATACCTCGAGCTTTGTTCCCATTATATACTTATATGGAATGAACTATTTATATATATAGATGACAAAAAAAGGTCAACATCATTATCTATTTATGATAAAGAAAAATAATATTTTCAAAAAAGGAATTTTGTTAAGTATATCTTGTAGGATATTGCATAGGTACATTTAATTCACATATTTGAAAATTTTATTTATTACCATAATTTAAAAAATCACTACTTTGATTAAATCGATAAGAAAAAAAATGGTATTAATAATTTTATACGGAATGACTAAAAAGTTTCTTAATATTTTAGTGAAAATCTATATCTGATCTTGACATTTTTTTAAATGAATTGATTCAATAAAAAATGAGTGAAATATCATATTTTATAAATATTAATTCTTTTTAATGATTCGCAATAAAAAAATAATTTTAATTACGCACAAAGTTAGAGTAAATTAATCTTGTTTGCCCAATTTATCTTTTAGGTTGCAAATGCATGAATACCCCCTCCTTTGTTTGATTTTTTGTGATTTGTAATTTAATATAGCACAATATTTTAAAATGATATAAAGGATTAAATATTTATAATAATTGTGTAATTATAAAAATTTCTTATTGAGAATAAAATTAATTTTATTAAATAACAAGTTGCGTCCTCATTTTAGAACAGAATAATAAAAAAATAATATCATATAAATTAGAATACAAATTGCGATATTATTACGAAAAACATGTTTCTAATTGATATATAAAGAGAATAATCACCGGCCATGAGCCAAAAGTCTAGAAAAAATAATAATTTAGTTGAAGAATTTCAAAAAGTCAAATATATGATTTAATTTTATATTGATCAATCAACTACAACTTGAGTACTAATTCAAATTACTAATTATACAAAAAAGACAATTATTCTAACGGAGTATACGTAGCTTCAAGTGATAATAAAAGTGAGGGACAAAAATAATTAAAGAGAAAATTTTGTAAAAAGTTTCCTACCCTAATGAATAATTACCCAATAATATCCTATAAAACTGAAAATTATTATGTATACCCACCTAACCTTCAAAATTAATTAAATTTTATCACACAAAAAAACACACGTAACAATAAATATAGTACATCATTTATATTTATTATTCTCGCTCTAGAGCCAAAACAAACTTACTAGCTCATATTTTGTTGCTTCTTATAGAACATAACTAAAACAATTACTACAAATTTATGTGTCCTTTTAGTTGTGTACATTATTATGAAATCCTTTACCTAATCTTTTTTTTTATTTTGTAATCATATAGTCATGGACTTTAATTACTTGAAAATTTTCATCAAGTATACTAATATATTCAGTATAGTCTTACAAGTAGAATATAGTATATGTCGACTTTATTCTTACCCTTTATATAGTCAAGAGGTATAAATACCTTATTTCCGATAGTTTCTCGATAAATTTTCATAATTATATATAATTTTTTAAAATAGAGGTGACAATATTAATCGTTAATATGATTTAAATTCATGTCATACATTTATTAATTATTCACAATAATATATAAAAAAGAATAAGATGATTATATTAATTGAAAATTATTCATTAAAAAGAAGAAGAAAAAAAGTTTGAAAATTGAAAGGTGAAATTCAAAAATATGGTCCGACATAGAGAGATCTTTTGTTTCTTGATTTAGGAGCCTCAACAAGTTGATGTCCCTCAATATTCTAATGTTAATATAAGTTGCTAACCATAAAAATAATATTAAAAAAAAGTTGCTAACTATTGTTGACTGAAAAAATGAATAAATGCAACTTTCAAACTTATAATCTTTATCTATAAACACTAGTGTTTTCTTTATTTTTCAACTCAATGTTGTTCTGAATAATTAATAAATTGAATGAAAATCTCATGTTTTTTTTCTTTTATATATCAGAATTTACTGACTCGATTAGTTCAGATTCAGTGTTATATACGATTTACTAAAATTAAAAGCGCTCCTTAATTGAGGGAATTGGAGCATGGTGTGAATCCAAGATTAAAGTTATATTCATGACGCTAACTAACATAACTTGAATTGAATAAAAATATCGTACAAGTTAATATATAACTCAATTAATTAATTCATATTTTTTGCTATACGTAGGACTCACTAAATTTGGAAGCACGTGCACTTTCTAATCTCAGTTGTTTTTATTTTTAGGACTTGACGAAACTTCAGGTTAAGGGTAGAAAAATCTTATACATTCCACTCGCTTCTGACGCTAACTAACACAACTCGAGTTAAATGAAAATCTTATATTTTTTTGTCTCATTCATGCTACAAATTCCAAAATTTACTATAACCTAATTAATTTGTATTCGTATTGCGTAGAATCCAGCACATCCGAAATCACTCTTTGCTATTTTCAGAAGTAAAGAAATTCATTCATTTCACCATGCTTATAACAATTGAAAAAAACAAATATATTATTTTTTATTTTATTTTGAAGTACCCCCACCCACCCACCACCAAGCCACATTGTACTATAGGTACTAAAATTGTCAAAAGAAAGATACACCTAATTAATTAGCTGCACAAAATCCACCATTGAATTGTTAATACACATTATAAAATCATGATTGACAAAATAATACTATATAATCCTCATAAGTCATAATTATAATTCTGTTAGCAATCTGATCTGTATATTAATAATAATTATGTTTGTTTCTCTTTAACCAATGATTGAACTAACAAAAAAAATATGTAGCTCTAAAGGCAAGCCACCAATTATAAATTTCTCAACATGATCAAGAAATGATTACTATTTAGAAGAAAAAGTAAAGGGTATAAGCACTAATTGTCCCTTTTTTTTTTTGGAATTTATTAATATGGCCATAAGGTTAATAACATATAGTATAAAATTTGTATACACTTTTGAAAGGCAATGTAACTTTTATCTTTCAATATTGCCAGTAGTACAGTCTTACCAAAGACCAAGACAAGCTTCCACACTTAGAAACTTTTTTTTTTTTTTTTTTTTGAGTTTTAAAGGGAAGAATATATGGGAAGTGGGATAAGGTGGGTGGGATAGTGGGACATAATATATATATATATATATATATATATATATATATATATATATATCCAAAAGGGAAATTTCCAATTTTAGTCCTTGAAATATTGAAAAATTCTTATTTTGATCTTTGTAATATCTAATTAAAAAAAATTAATTAACCTTTGATTAGTTGATATGTGTCCTTTTGATCATATTGTTTATAAGTTTTTCACCAATGTATGTATATAAATTGATAATTGTAAAACCATTTTGCTATCATATTCATGTGTTATGTTAAAGCTCATAGTGTATGATTTTTGAAAAGTTTACTCAACTTTTATTTGTTCGCAATTTGTTTGCATCAAAGTCACAAAACTATTAACATTAATGTGTATAATTGAAGTAGGTGACGTAACACCCCAAGGTGTGATTCAATAGTCAATAAAGTGAGTTCACAATCATGAGATCTCATATTCAAATTTCAATAGAGACGAATACTAGGTGATTTCTTTTCGCATGTCCAAACCTTGTGGATAAATTTATCCAGTACTTTCCGAGGGGGGAATACAAATTTTTACTAAGAAGTCTCAAAATACAATGAAGTATATTCACGAAGAAATCAAAAGGGTGTCAATTTACAATGTGTATACATAAGAAACATATTTTTACCAAGATACACAACGTAACGTGATAAACACCTCATAACACATTCGATCTAGAAATGTTGTATCATGTGTTCAAATGCTCAATTTGTAATAGATTATGATTCGATTACGTGTCTAAATTTAAATATATTGACAAACTTAAGTAACTATCAATATATTCAACCATATTTGAAGGATCAAATATGCAATTATTCCAATCCAAATTTTTTTTTGAAATATTTGAGGAAAAAAAAGAAGATCTAATTAATGAAATGGAGACAAAGTTTCCACAGCATGCTCCTTTGCAGACTTTTTCTTTAATTAAAGAGAAAAGATAGAGAAATTGCTTCTTTTACATATAGTCACAATCAACATAAAGCTTTTATCTTTCTTTCTTTTGCTATTTTATACTACATTTTTTTGTGCATGAAAGTAAGCAAATTAATAAAACTCTCTTCTTGGATCTGCTGCCAAACAAAACAATGAATGATATGTAGAATCTTTGCTTTACTTTTTTAACTTTATATTAGTAATTTGTTTTAACTTTTGATCATTCTCATCTCTCTCTTATGATGAAAAGCCTTGGATCCCTCAATAATCATAAGATCATTCAAATAATTGTATGAAAAAATGTTTTTGGATACAGAGAGACAGGCTATAAAGATACACAAAGAGAGAGGCACACATCTTGTTGTTTTTTTATGTTGATGTATGTGGGGTTCTTTTCAAAATATATACACTGCTTCATGAGGATCTTGACCTAGTCAAAAAGATATACATATATATGTGCCCTAAAACATTAAAGTTAACAAGAATATATTGTTCAATTTCTTGAGTATAAGATATACACGTATATCAGAAATAGTCTCTTTATTGATAAAAAGTATGTATGTATTGAGTTTTAAAATAAATGAAGAAGTTTTCGATAATTATTTAGCGGCAATGATATAATCATTGCTATATTATGTTTAGCAGGAATAATATATTATATGTATATATAATCAACACGATATAAATGCCGTTAAGGTTTTAGCGACTTTAGATGCAATGATGATAACTCAATCGCCATTGAATGTTTTTGTAACAATAAATATTGCCATTAAATGTATCTTTTGTTGTAGTGTATTATCGAAAACTGTATTTTTACTACCCCACAAAAAATAGAGGTAAGACCTCACTAGTCCGACTATATTATAAGAGTAAAAATTACTTTCATCATTATTATTATTTATCTATTATATTAAAAATATATTTTCACATTTACTTTGTCATTTTATCATATCTCCCTCCATATATATTTTATCCTCAACATTCATTAATTATTGGTTATTCATCTGCCCCATTTTTGCTCCCTCTATCCAACTAAAATAAAATAAAATCATCACTTATACCCCCAAAATCATTCCACTTGTGACTAAACATTAATAAAGTGGGTATAATGGCAAAATATTCATATCAATAATTTTCTCGGTTCAAATTTATGTGACATTTTTATAATTTTGAGTTTCAGATATTTTTCTTTGATTCTATATTTTCACATATCTTTTAGATATTTTAAATTGTCAATTATTGTGACTTATAATATTTTTACATAATCTCAAATTTCAAATAATTAAAAGATCTCATAATTATTTCATGTCTGAATTTACAATTAAAATCAAACTGTTTTGACTTTTGAAATTCAAAATGTACCATATAAATTGAGATGTAAGAAATATTTTCTAAAAAAATATGTAAAGTCCAAACTGAATTAGTAAAAGTCATGAAAGGGAGGGAGTATTTATACATAATTATAAATGTATATATTTAATTTTTTTAACATCATCAATACATAGATATTACATCATATATTATATATAGTTTTGAATAATTTTCTTCTCATTGTACATTTTTTAACCCCCCCCCCCCTCCCTTTCTTCTTGGAGAACCAAATTAAAGAGAGGCATTGTCATGTGCAAAGCATGACCTAGAACTTAGGAACTGATCATATCTTAATTAGCAAATCCTAACAAAGATTTAAACTCAAAATTAGGGTGTAATATCCCATGCAAATCCTACAACTAAATCTCTCTTTAACTCATGCTTGAGTCTTTCCATACTACAAATTATTTTTTAATCCTTCAATATTAATATATATCGAAATTAAACTTCTTTTTCTACACATATATGGTGAAATGAGAAAATCTAGATTTTATTTTCATTTATATTCTTTAGTTTCAATTGTTGTGATACAGTTTCTTATATAATCTATATCATGGAAAATGTTGCCTTATTAAAACAAAATCAGAAATAACTTAAATTTAAAATTTTCTTTTATATTTTACGAAACGATTTATAGTCACAAATATCTAAGATCTATTTTAAACATAAAACTTCAAAAGTCTTTGGTTCTAGATTTTTAAAACTTTATGTCTAATTAAATGACGTCACATAAATTGAGAATAAACAAACAAGAGCGAAAGAGAAAAGAGGGTTTTGAATGTTCTAGTAATTACCACATCAATTAGATATGATAAAATTGACTTATGAAAATAAACTCGTCTAATTCATTCAGGTTTGAGTTTTTTTATTAATCCATTTATATATTATTTGAATTTATTAAAAATAATAGTTTTATTAGGTACAAAAACTTGTAACAAACACAAACAAAGCAATGTAAACCTAAGTAAGATTCTCTTTTTATCTCATGTCATCCAAACTAAATTTTTGACAAGTTAATAACTCGCTTATTTATTAACTCAATCTATTTTAACCTGTTCAAATTTAACTTTATCCGCGCATTTTCACGATCATTTATGATTACAAGGCCATTGACAAGATTGTAGCTTTAGTATGACAAAAAACATCCGTACCATTATTAGTACAATAGAAAGCTTAATATCGAACATAAACAGTGTACTCACATATGACATATATATGAAGCGACGCATCACGCATGCCTGACAACTAAACTGAACACACCACTATAACTCGGTACAAACGTCGTGGCAGAGTCAAATTTTTTAATAAATTCACGAAAAAGTCGAGATCGAGATGTTAATAATGTATACACAAAGAAAATATATATTTTCATCTAACTACAATACTACATGACGTAAGTTCTAAAGAAAGGTGTGAAATATATGTGACTGATGATTCATGTTATTCGATTTCAAATATACAAGATTGAAGGTAAAAAAATATTTAAGCTCCAAATTTCAAATATTTTTTTTATGAAGTTTGACATGACATTTAAAAACTAATCAAATCGTGTTTATACAAAAAAAAAAAGTCAGAGCAATTCACATATATTATTGTCCTGCAAATTGCTTGGTATTTTTTTTTCAAAAAATATTTGTTGGATGATAAATAGGCTTGTTGTGTTTTGCCCTTTATGGGCTTTTTATAGAGATAAGCAGGCTTTATAGGTCCAAGTCATTTGGGCTCTATTAGAGAGTGTTGGACTTTTTTTTGAATGTGGTCCATTTAACGACTCTTCATTTTCACAACCCCAAATAGTCATAATTCGCACGTCTGTATAATTCAGAATTTGTACAATATAATTTGTATAACTTTTGTATAATTTAGAATTTATATAATATAATTTGTATAACTGTTTACATTTCTAATGTTTGTATTGTATAAATTCGTTATTTTGAGTTGATACAAAAATAACTTAATTATACAAAGGTACCCGCGAATTATACAAACGACAACTTACATTGTTGCTACAACACATAAATATGCGAACTATAGCTATGTAGCATAATTAGATTTATTATAGTAGCTATTTGCGAAAGTTCCTCTAGTTAAGGGAAAATTAGTATCCATGTCCTCCTTTATATTAATTTTTTCATATTATTAAAAAGATAGTCTCGAAGTGTGTTTGTTCAAACGAGTTATAGTGTGAGTTTGGGATCTTTTATTTGCTGTTTGCATGCTTCAACTGCACAAAAATCGTTAGAATAACTCGTAAGAATTGTACCTTGCCCTTCAATTCTTGACATTTGACGAGATTACTCTATCACTCTATAAATGGAGGATACACACACAATCATACATAAACATTATACACTTAAAAACAGTGCACTTAGTAATACTGGCTAAAATTTAAATAGCATGCCCAAATGGATCAACTCTATAATTTATCAAGCAAACATATATATGGTAACAACTAATTGAAACACTTAAAAACAGTGCACTGCAATTTACATGGAGAGATCTTTTCCAAACCCCATTAGAGCATGTGTTAAAATCATCGAAGCTCTTCGAGATACCTCGATCGTCGTCCAACGAGTGGTAATCCCAGCTGCAAACATTGTTCGGAAAACATTTAAAAACTATACAACCAAATATGAATATATATTTGGCAAGACGAGTGAGGCTTACTAATATAGAGGAAGTTATGAATGGAAGTAGAACCTATCAATTCAATCAACCAACAACATATCACTAAGACAACAACTGCATGTCATGTCTGGAGATCGACTATATGAATTCTCATTATCTATATCATGTAATTGATTGCTACAACATACATGATTATAAATTTTAAAACATAGTAATAGGAGAAAGTTAAAAAGAAGAATATATAGCATTAATTTGGAAGTATAACTCACAAATTGAGAAGATGTGCAAGCATATAATCATCACCAGCTTCCTTCAAGTACCTTCGCTTTCTTCATCTTTCCAAAACAAATTGAGAAATACACCACAAATTAACAAAATGTGTTGTTGACAAGTTTATATATATGCATTGTTCAACAAAGTGTTGTTTAAATTTGTAATTTCAATTAAACCACGCGACGCTCCAAATGATCAAAAATTTAAAATAAAACCTCTAAACACAAGTGATCTGATTTAAAGATGGAATTTTAACATACCTTATTATGAGAGATTTTAACTTGAAGCTCATAATTTCCCAAGCTTTGTTGCTCTTGTTGAATTTTCTTTGCACTTGTCTCTACACCAGAGCCGCACCATGATATTCCGATGGATTTTAGTGTCATTATATCTCCAATACTCTCCGGAATCTCCATCAAATTATACAAACGATCCAGTATTAGTTGCTCAAGCACCGGAAAATTATCACTACCAGCTGCTTCCCACCTTTCCAGATCATAGCTGTGAATCAGACGTAGATATTTTAATTTGTGAAACACAATATCTTCTTCTAATTTCCAATATGTTCCTTCGAATGCACCATCCCCTTTGAGCACCTCAAGATTGGGTAAATTAGCCAGCAATTTCACATCGTCCCATGGTATATAAGTACATGTTAATTTCAGTTTCTTGAGATTAGGAGGGAAATCATCCATTTCATGGCCGGTTTTATGTGTAGTGACTCCAGATCCTGTAAATGACTGAGAGGATCAAGACTAGCAGGCCAATCAGAATGCTCAAAATCACTTATAATCATTAGCTTTTTTAGATTGGGACTTCTTCTTACGATTTCCGCAACAAAAGGAGAGTTGTAGAGATAAAGTGTTTGCAAGTTATTGAGATTTTCTGCCTCAAGAGGATTAGATATATATAGTGGCCATCTGATATCCAAATGTCTTAGCTCTGACATTCCCCAGATATCTACTGCCTGCTTCCATTCTTCAAGACTTTTGAGAATTATGGTCTGTAGATTTATCAATTTGGCTAGTGAAAGAGCGTCTCTAATTTTTGCAGCAACATATCTCAATTGTAAAAGCTCAGGTATTACACTAGAGAAGTCGTAATCAATTGATAATACGTCCAACACCTTAATCAGCTTGAACTCTGAAATAATGGGACACATATCTTTTGGAAAAGCTACACCCATTGAAATAAAGGTACGGACAATACCACTGCTATGTCGAAAAAAATAATCATACTTCTCTTCATATTTAGACACAAGGATCATTCGACGTTGATCATTTATGGCTTTGAGAACATTCCCATTCATGACATGCACAACATTTTCAGTATGAGCTTCACTTAGACACAGTTGCCGAAGAAGATCATGAATTTTGCAACTTTTCATCCTTCCGTTAGCCCTTTGTTTACAAGTCAAAATTAGACTTCTATCAATTAACTCTTCTACATACTCCTCTCCCACCACTTCTAATCTTTTATTGCTTCTTGCCTGTACGAATTGCTCAGAAATCCATAGCCTAATCAACTTCGAAACATCAATCTCCGTATCTTCAGGAAAACCTCCAACATAGAGAAAACAAGCCTTCAAATATTGGGGCAAATAATTGTAGCTCAGAGAAAGAATTGATTGGCACCGTTCGGACACCGTACCAAAGAACGAGTTCAGATTTTCCTCAACCTTCTTCCAATTATCATGTGTTGGGTCCATTTTTCCAACAAGTCCAGCAACAACAACAACCGAGAGGGGTAATCCTCGACATTGTTTTACAATATGCTTCCCGGTTTTTTCTAGGAGAGGAGGACAGTGATCTTTCGTAAATAATTTTTCCGTGAATAGATTCCAACTATCTTCTAGACTTAGAAAAGACTTACTATGAGGCGGAAAATCAGGACAAGTGACATAATCAGCAACATACTTGAGCCGAGTGGTTAATAGAATTCGGCTTCTATTGTCATCATTTGGAAATGTTCTTTGCATTTGGTCCCAAGCATTAGTACTCCAAATATCATCTATGACAATTAGAAATCTCCTACCCTTCAGGCCTTTATACACAATCTCCATTAGTTCATCATCGCTCATTTCATGATTGCTTCCGGTAATTGATGAGACAAGTTCAAGAAGCATTTGTCTCTCATTGTATTCTTCAGAGATAGTGACCCATGCCTGTTTATCGAATCGAGAACGAACATATGAATCATCATAAACTTTTCTGGCAAGAGTTGTCTTACCTATACCGCCCATACCAAAAATTGGTATGACAGTTAACTCGTCTGTTTGGGAAGTGACGCGATCAAGTATGATGTTGAAGTCTTCCTCCATCCCAACAATACTATTTTCCTCATTTGTACTTTTTTCTAGTGAGGAGGAAATTGTTGCTAATTCTTCAGATTTGCTTCCATGGTTGTTAAATTCGATTAACATCACCTCTTTGTTGAGAAAATAAACTTGTTCGACTTTCAACAATTCTTCATAAAAGGATGTACAAGCCTTTTGCCGCTTGTCCTCACGATTTGCTAGAATGATCCTTCTTAGACTTGAATCAATTCTATCTTCTGCTTTGTAAACTACATTTCTGATCCTCTTTTCTACAACCTTGGAATTGAAAAACGTTAAATTAATTATTATTAAAAAAAAATATATACATATATATATATAACATGAGTAAGATTGAATGAATTACATATATACAGTACCTTAAGAGTTTGAATATCCTTTGTGGTAGTATCGTCAAGGAAATCTTGCAGAGCAGAAAGATTTTGATAAATAGATTGAAGATGTTGTTGTGTACAGCATCGACAAACCAAAGATTGATTAGATTTCAATGTATGCATAAGTGAAGAAATAGCAGCATAAGCCATTTCTCTTTGCAGTGCAAAAAGAGTCAATAGAGAGGATAACAATTATTGCAATTTTCAGATTTTAATGTCTCTGTTTTGTTATTATTAGGCTAAGAGGTTTTGCCCAAATGATTTTTTTTTCCTCCTAAATGTGGGACAACCATTTGTTTTTAATTGTGAAACAAGGCAAAGCGCACTAAACTTTTGTCATTATCTTTAATTAATCAATTGATTGATGGGTTTGTTGACAAATGATGACACAATGGTATAATTAAATTAAATATGAGCCCACAGTGGTCAATGCAATATGGGCTAAAAATGTCTTTACAGCTACAAGGAAAACAAATCTGCAACAATATGAACCAATACGAAAAAGGAAATCAGGTCAAATGACTCAACTACCCTCAGCAGACAAGCAGACATATTGACCTGCTGCTTGCTTGAGCTAAATGCACACATACAGTCTACAGAGACAGTCTCTCACATATATACAGTTGACAATCGTTTGTGGCTGCGTTATTTACATCTTGCACTATTTACGTAGTGCTGCATCTTGTCTGTTTTCCGATGTTTATTGAGAGTGAGAGCTTAAGAAGAAGTACCTGCGGAAGAAGAGGGAAAATGATTTAAGTTCAAAGAGGAATATTTAGTCATGCATGTATATCTATTAATGCATTTTTATGTAATGATTTTAGTCATTTTGATAAGTGATGAGGAGAATTCAAACCAGAGAAAAGAAACATTGCAATGGTAAGTATATACAATATCCTGTATTTATACATTTCATAAATTTGAGCAGGGGTTTCTCGCTATCGCCTAATAAAATGTTTCTTTGATATGTATTAGTATAAGCCTATTTAGCAGGTGAAATAAAAAATATTGACTAATAATCAAAGATGGAATTTTAACAATACCTATGGAATAATACGAACTTGAAGCTCATAATTTCCCAAGCTTTGTTGCTCTTGTTGAATTCTCTTTGCACTATTCTCTACACCAGAGCTGCAATCATCTATTTGGATGAATTTTAGTGTCATTATATCTCCAATACTCTCCGGAATCTCCTCTAGTTTATCAAACCCATAAAGTAGTAGTTGCTCAAGCATCGGAAAATTATCACTACCAGCTGCTAATTCCCACCTTTCCAGAACTCTGCAGCTATTTAGATGTAGATATTTTAATTTGTAAAACACGACATCTTCATTTAGTCTCCAATTTGTTCCATAGAATGCATGATGCCCCTTGAGCACCTCAAGATTGGGTAAATTAGCCAGCAAATTCACAGCTTCCCATGGTATACGAGTACCTGTTGATTTCAACTTGTTGAGATTAGGAAGAGAAATATCTCTAGAGATAATCATCGGCTTAACGGGTTCTCTTTTTTGTATGTGTAGTGTCTCCAGATCCTGTAAAATACTCAGAGAATCAAGAAAATCGGGAAACGCACAATCATCTAAAATCTTTAGCTTTTTTAAATTGGGAGTTCTTATAATTTCCACAACAAAAAGAGAGTGACGGAGATATAGTGTTTGCAAGTTATTCAGAAGGCACAAAGGTTGTTCTACTTCAACAGGATTAGATATATATTGTGGTAGTGCAATATCCACATTTATTAAATCCACATATCTTATATCTAACATTCTCCAGATATCTAATAGCTGCAGCTGCCACCTTGTTGGTCTGGAGGAGAAATATCTTCGAAGAATTATGGTCTGTAGATTTCTCAATTTGTCCAGTGAAAGAGCTTTCTCAATATTTGCAGCAACATATCTCAAATGAACAAGCTCAGGTATTACACTAGCGAAACCGGACCCGAGTGATATTACGTCCAACACCTTAAGTAACTTGAACTTTGAAACAATGGAACAAATCCATTCTGGAAAACTGCCTTGCATTGATATAAAGGTGCGGATAATACCACTGCTATGTTGCGTAAGATAATCATGCTTCTCTTCAACTTCAGACAGAATGATCATTCGACGTTGATCATCTATGGCCTCGAGATCATTCCCATTCATTACATGCACAACATTTTCAGTATGACCTTCACTTAGGCACAGTTGCCGAAGAAGATCATGGATTTTGCAACTTCTCATCCTTCCATTAGCCCTTTGTCTATCAGACAAAACTAGACTTCTATCAATTAACTCTTGTAGATATTCCTCTGCCACCACTTCTAATCTTTTATTGACTCTTGCCTTTACGAATTGCTCAGCAATCCATAGCCTAATCAACCTGGAAACGTTAATCTCTCTGTCTTCTGGAAAACCTCCAACATAGAGAAAACAAGCCTTCAAATATTGGGGCAAGTAGTTGTAGCTCAAAGAAAGAATTGATTGGCATCGTTCAGATACCGTACCAAAGAATGAGTTCAGATTTTCCTCAATCTTCTTCCAATTATCATGTGTAGGGTCCATTTTTCCAACAAGTCCAGCAACGACAACAATCGAGAGAGGTAATCCTTGACATTGTTGTACAATATGCTTCCCTATTTCTACAAGTAAAGGAGGACAAGGATCTTTTTTTGAATAATTTTTTGGTGAATAGATTCCAACTATCTTCTAGACTTAGGAAAGACTTACTATGAGGCGGAAAATCAGGGTTGTTGACATAATCAGCAACATACTTGAGCCGAGTGGTTAAAAGAATTCGGCTTTTATTGTTATCTTTGGGAAATATTCTTTGGATTTGGTCCCAAGCCTCAGTACTCCAAATATCATCTATGACAATTAGAAATCTCCTACCCTTGAGACCTCTATACACAATCTCCATTAGTCGATCATTGCTCATTTCTTGATTGCTTCCAGTAATTGAAGAAACAACTTCAAGAAGCATTTGTCTCTTACTGTATTCTTCAGAAATAGTGACCCATGTGCTACGACCCGCCACAATGCCAGCTGATTTGCGTCCGGACGAGGGCCAGAAGGGTCTCGTGAGCAAGTTGTCAAGTGCCGCACGGTTCTTAGCAGATTCTCTAGGTCCGTGACCCATGCATGTTTATCAAATCGAGAGCGAATACATGAATCATCATAAACTTTTCTGGCAAGAGTTGTCTTACCTATACCGCCCATACCAAAAATTGGTATGACAGTTAACTCATCTGTTTGGGAAATGAGGCGATCAAGTATGGTGTTGAAGTCATCCTCCATCCCAACAATACTATTTTCCTCAATTTTACTTTTTTCGAGTGAGGAAGGATTTGTTGCTAATTCTGCAGATTTGCTTCCATGGTTGTTAAACTCGACCACCATCACCTCTTTGTTGAGAAAATAAACTTGTTCTTCCACTTTCAACAATACTTCATAAAAGGATGTACAAGCCTTTTGCCGTTTGTCCTCGTGATTTGCTAGAATGATCCTTCTTAGACTTGAATCAATTCTATCTTCTGCTTTCTGTACTACATTTCTGATCCTCTTTTCTATAACCTTGAAATTGAAACAAGATAAATTAATTATTACAGTAGTAAAAAAATTCATAAGATTTAGATGACCATAGTAGTGAATTAGATACCTTAAGAGTTTGAATATCCTTTGTGGTAGTCTCGTCAAGGAAAACTTGCACAGCAGAAAGATTTTGGTAGAGAGATTGCAGAGCAGAACTTCGACAAAGGAAAGATTGATTAGGTTTGAATAGTTGTTCCAATGTATACATAAGTGAAGAAAGAGCAGCATAAGCCATTTCTAATCAGTAGCTTTGTTTTGTGCAAATGACTAACCTTTTGCTCACTGAAGAAGAGGATAAGAAATATGTGCTTTAGAATGGTCCATATATACTGACCTTTCATCTTCAAGAAAAAGCAATATTTTTATTTTATTTTCATTTTAAAAAAATTATTTTTATTTAAAACCAACCTAGCCCATCCTTATAGTATTAGCAATATCAAATTTATTACTACACTAGTTTATGAGAAAGTGCCTTGCACGTTTGTTCCTTAAATTAACAATAATAGTTTTATTATTTATTTTTTATTCGCTAAATAATAACAAATATAATATGAAGAAGAACATTAAATAAATGATATATCTAGTTATTTTTTTTGTTATCCTTCTCTCATTCTCTTTTCTTCTCATGTTGAATAGTGCAATTTTCTACCTATGATAATATCAATCTTAGTAAATTGGTTCTTAAAAAGCATATTAAAAATTTAATTCACAAAGTGTTTTTACATAAATAGTGGAGAATGACTCTTCATATTGAACTTTTAATTTTAAAAAATTATGTGTATGGGAATAATTAACATTAAATAAATAATTAGGCAGGAGAATATCACATTATAATAAGTAAAATAATATCTCTAAGGCAAAAGTAGACATTCTAGTTTGGACAATAATTACTACTTAACTATTTATTGGTCCAACTCCCGTCAATAATCTATAGATGAGAGTTTGACAATTTTACAGCTATAGTTAAAATTATACATCAATAATAAATAACTCATTATCACAGTAGATAGACATTTGATGTATAAAATTTATAAATGCTAAAAGATTTCGTCAATGTGGGACATATGCAAATTTATGATATAAACACTTGGTATATTACGAAACACACTTGAAGCCATCACCATAATTAATATGTCAATTATTTTTATCATTATATCACATATACGTCTTCTTTTTAACCTTAAAGAAGTAATGTACACATGATTTATGAAGAGAAAAGAATAATACTCCTTTTTTCGTAAAATCTCTCTTTGAATAATTAATACAAATGAGCAATATAACTTTTCAAAATGACTTATTCTAGATATATGATCAATTTGAGGAATGAATGTTCCAACAAACAAATAATAGACTAATAAGATTAATTATATTATACATATAAACGAAAAATTTAAATAAAAATACAACCTCAAAATCACATATATACTATATAGAGTATGATCCATTCTTTATCTCCAATTAGGTGGCCATTTTATTTTAGGATATGGATTCTTTAATTTTATGTATATATATATATAATCATATTTGATTTCTCATTTAGTCATTCTTCTCACTACTCATAAATAATAATTTCAAAAATATATTTATTCTAAAGTAGAACACTCTATCGAGAGCCAAATAAGCATATCAAATGAACTGATTAATCTTTCAT
Source organism: Solanum sitiens (assembly GCA_016801875.1). Taxonomy (NCBI): domain Eukaryota; kingdom Viridiplantae; phylum Streptophyta; class Magnoliopsida; order Solanales; family Solanaceae; genus Solanum; species Solanum sitiens. The sequence continues at coordinate 1,511,911 of JABWTJ010000031.1, read as the reverse complement.
TAATATGAATTTCATCAGTAATTAAGAAACATAGTAGAACATGAATTGTATATTACTATTTTCTTCATGTAGGACACAAAATATTCTAATAAAAAAAAAATCATAAGAAAGTACATCGACATATTTAAAAAGGAAATATATAATACTTATGACGGACAAAAAGAAGCGAATAGAAAGAAAATGAAAATTACTGCACATACAAAATGATTTGCTAAGTTCATTTTTGCATGAGTAATCTCTCATCCCCCTCTTGTCATTTACATGAAGATCATGCTGGGCAATTTATAGAAATAGCTATGATGACCTTTGAGTAGATAATTAATTTGCATTAAATTGGTTTAATGATTTTAGTTCATATCAAATTTATATAATGGAAAAACTTTTCAAATACTCCTGATTTTTACAATAAAGTAATTAATTATTAAAGTGAATTTGATTCATGCATCAATCTAAATGAGTTATTTATTAAATTTTTAATTATATTTTATAATATTTGTTTAATTATTTTAATATAAGAATAAAATAGTAATTCAACTTTAAGCTTTGGATCTTCCCACTTATAATATAACTAGTTCTGGAAACGTGCCTTGCACGTTTGAACTCTGTTGCTGTTATAATTTATATAGGCCCGCCAATTTTTGTTGATATAAAATTACTCAACATTGTCTGAAGTACTACTATATGTGTTTTTAAGCATATAAAATAAACTCTTTTTAGTGTTACTTTCTGCCTATAACTTAAATATCAACAATTCTTTTTGGGGATAATGAGCAACTTGTAAGGCTAGAACAATATTTTTACCAATTAGAATTATCACTCAAAAATTCTAAGCCCCAAGACTGAAGTTTCATGCGACATAAATACTCCAACAATCATTAAAATAAAAAAAATGAATGAAGGGCACAAACCAATAAGAAAAATAGTGATCAATAAAAAAATATTACATGTGAATTATTAGATGTGTTTCTCCAACAATCATGAAAATAAAAAATGAACAAGGCACCAATAAGAAAAATAGTGACCAATAAAATAATATTACATAAGAACTATTAGATGATGAAACACAAAGTGTAGTGGATTAATATTTTTTATCCAATTTATAAGGGAGAAATTAAGTACATGAAAGGTTGTAAATGAATGTTTTTAATGGTAGAAGGTAAAAGGTTTAACAATTAAATTCATTAAAATATGGAAAATGATAAGTTGTAACATCTTATCATGTATTTGGTCATTTTAATTGTCATTATTGATTTAATTTAGTAAAATATTTTTTAATTTTAAAAATTGGTGAAGGGCATTTTCATAATATAACTTTGAACTTAAAATCTTCCTACTTATAATAATATATGATTTAATGTGTAAGCTATTGCCGTGTATATATTAATCTAAATATATTTCACAAATAATATATTCAAACACACTGTGAAATTTCACTCAAATTTTCACCTAATAATATTTGCAAAAAATATTTGAAAATCTATGGTCATACATAGCGTAGTAGATGATATAGAAGAAAATAAGCAGAGGAGCACACAAGTTTTATATATAACTACAATAATAGGATGAAAATTATCTATGGAAGCCCAAATGTATCAACTGAATAATTATATCTTTACATATTTTCAAGCAAACATGAAACATATATATATTTGTTACAATACGGTATCAACTAATTGGAACACTTGAAAACAAATCACTGCAATTTACATGGATGGATCTTTTCCAAACCCCATTAGAGCATGTGTTAAAAGCATCGAAGCTCTACGAGATACCTCAATCATACGTCCAACAAGTGGTACCTTCACTGTCTCCCTATTCCGTAAAGGTTTCTTATCCCAGCTGCAAACATTGTTCGCAAAACATTCAAAAAACAGGAATTTAAGAAGAAAGGTTTGGCTAACAAATGAGTTATGATATCCATATTATAGAAGCAAAACTGATTTTAAAATTGCATCGCGCGATGCGATTTTCCAAAAGGTTCCTGCCTATATCTTCTTCTTTTTTTCCTTTCCACAATAAAGTGTATCAATCTAGCATAGTAGGTGACTATTATGAAATAGGATACTTAGCAAGAAGTGAATTATTTAGACCTTCCCAAGCGAATAGAATGACGATTTAATCTGCTTTATCCTGCAATCAACAGTAAAATTCATAGTCAGCCTTACTAATATAGAGGTTTACAAGTCCTTTTTAGCAGGTGAAAACAAAATGAAAGATGGAAATGAAGATACCTTTGGAGTAATTCGAAGTTGAAGCTCATAATTTCCCAAGCTTTCTTGCTCTTGTTGAATTCTCTTTGCACTTTTCTCTACAGAAGAGCTGCAACCGTTTATTTTGATCAATTTTAGTGTCATTATATCTCCAATACTCTCCGGAATCTCCTCCAGTTTATCCAACCCATAAAGTATTAGTTGCTCAAGCATCGGAAAATTATCACTAGCAGCTGCTAATTCCCACCTTTCCAAATCTGCTTCACCAATTAACAGATATTTTAATTTGCGAAACACAACATCTTCATCTAGTTTCCAATCTGTTCCAGAAAAAGCATACTCCCCTTCCATCACCTCAAGATTAGGTAAATAAGCCAGCAAATTCACAACTTCCCATGGTATACAAGTATCTATTAATATCAATTTCTTGATATTACAACTTAATGTCATCAAAATATCTCGAGAGAAAATGTTGATGTCAATGCTCTCCAGCTTTATGAATAGCGTCTCCAGCTCCTCTAGAAGAATTAGAGAATCAAGAATCGCAGACCAGTCAGGATGCTCAGATTCATCTAGGAACTTCAACTTTTTTAGATTGGGAGTTTTTTTATGATTTCCTCAATAAAACGAGAGTTATAGAGATAAAGATTTTGCAAGTTATTGAGAAACAAAAGGATTTTCTGCCTCAAGAGGATTAGATATATATAGTGGCAAATCAATATCCACATGTCTTAGCTCTGACATTCTCCAGATATCGAGTGGCTGCTCCGACTTTGTTGGTCTGTTGACACCAATATTTTTGTGAAGAATTATGGTCTGTAGATTTCTCAATTTGTCTAGTGAAAGACCTTCCTCAATTTGCTCAAGCATCGGAAAATTATCACTAGCAGCTACTTCCCACCTTTCCAAATCTGCTTCACCAATTAACAGATATTTTAATTTGCGAAACACAACATCTTCATCTAGTTTCCAATCTGTTCCAGAAAAAGCATACTCCCCTTCCATCACCTCAAGATTAGGTAAATAAGCCAGCAAATTCACAACTTCCCATGGTATACAAGTATCTATTAATATCAATTTCTTGATATTAGGACTTAATTTCTTGATTTTACAAGACAAAATATCTCCACAGAAAATGTTGACGTCAATGCTCTCTAGCTTTATGAGTAGCGTCTCCAGCTCCTCTAGAAGAATTAGAGAATCAAGAATCGCAGACCAGTCAGGATGCTCAGATTCATCTAGGAACTTCAACTTTTTTAGATTGGGAGTTCTTTTTATGATTTCCTCAATAAAACGAGAGTTATAGAGATAAAGATTTTGCAAGTTATTGAGAAACAAAAGGATTTTCTGCCTCAAGAGGATTAGATATATATAGTGGCAAATCAATATCCACATGTCTTAGCTCTGACATTCTCCAGATATCGAGTGGCTGCTCCGACTTTGTTGGTCTGTTGACACCAATATTTTTGTGAAGAATTATGGTCTGTAGATTTCTCAATTTGTCTAGTGAAAGACCTTCCTCAATTTGCTCAAGCATCAGAAAATTATCACTAGCAGCTACTTCCCACCTTTCCAAATCTGCTTCACCAATTAACAGATATTTTAATTTGCGAAACACAACATCTTCATCTAGTTTCCAATCTGTTCCAGAAAAAGCATACTCCCCTTCCATCACCTCAAGATTAGGTAAATAAGCCAGCAAATTCACAACTTCCCATGGTATACAAGTATCTATTAATATCAATTTCTTGATATTACAACTTAATGTCATCAAAATATCTCGAGAGAAAATGTTGATGTCAATGCTCTCCAGCTTTATGAATAGCGTCTCCAGCTCCTCTAGAAGAATTAGAGAATCAAGAATCGCAGACCAGTCAGGATGCTCAGATTCATCTAGGAACTTCAACTTTTTTAGATTGGGAGTTTTTTTATGATTTCCTCAATAAAACGAGAGTTATAGAGATAAAGATTTTGCAAGTTATTGAGAAACAAAAGGATTTTCTGCCTCAAGAGGATTAGATATATATAGTGGCAAATCAATATCCACATGTCTTAGCTCTGACATTCTCCAGATATCGAGTGGCTGCTCCGACTTTGTTGGTCTGTTGACACCAATATTTTTGTGAAGAATTATGGTCTGTAGATTTCTCAATTTGTCTAGTGAAAGACCTTCCTCAATTCTTGCAGCAACATATCTCAAATGTACAAGCTCAGGTATTACACTAGAGAAATCGTACCAAACTGTAAATACGTCCAACACCTTAAGCAACTTGAACTCTGAAACAATGGAACAAATCCCTTGTGGAAAATCGTCGTACTGAAAATATTGCATTGAAATAAAGGTACGAGCTATACTTGTTATACCATTGCTATGCATTGGTGGATAAACTTGCTTCTCTTCAAGTTTAGACAGAAGGATCACTCGCCGTTGGTCATCTATGGCTTCTAATAAGAACATGGGAACATTCCCATTCATGATATGCACAACATTTTCAGTATGAGTTTCACTTAGGCATAGTTGGCGAAGAAGATCATGAATTTTGAAAGTTTTCATCCTTCCATTAGTTGTTAATCTATCAATCAAAATTAGACTTTCTATCGATTAGCTCTTGTACATATTCCTCTGCCACCACTTCTAACCTTTTATTGTTTCTTGCCTTTACGAATTGCTCAGCAATCCATAGCCTAATCAACTGGGTAACATTAATCTCTACGTCTTCTGGAAAACCTCCAACATAGAGAAAACAAGCCTTCAAATATTGGGGCAAGTAATTGTAGCTCAGAGACAGTATTGATTGGCACCGTTCAGATACTGTACCAAAGAATGAGCTCAGATTTTCCTCAACCTTCTTCCCATTGTCATGCGTTAAGTCCATTTTTCCAACAAATCCGGCAACGACAACAATCGAGAGAGGTAATCCTTGACATTGTTGTACAATATGCTTTCCTATTTCTACAACTTCAAGAAGCATTTGCCTCTCATTGTATTCTTGGGAGATTGTGACCCATGCATGTTTATCAAATCGAGAGCGAATACATGAATCATCATAAACTTTTCTGGCAAGAGTTGTCTTACCTATACCGCCCATCCCCAAAATTGGTATGACAATTAACTCGTCTGTTTGGGAAATGAGGCGATCGAGTATGGTGTTGAAGTCATCCTCCATCCCAACAATACTATTTTCCTCAATTGTACTTTTTTTATCTGGTGAGAAGGGAGTTGTTGCTAATTCTGCAGATTTGCTTCCGTGCTTGTTAAACTCAACAACCATCACCTCTTTCCTGAGAGAATCAACATCTTTTTCCACTTTTACCAATTCTTCCTCGAAGAATTTACAAGCCCCTTCTCTACTCTCTGTGCTATCTGCTAGAATGATGCTTCTTAAGCTTGAATCAACTTTATCCTCTGCTTTGTACACTACATCTCTGATCCTCTTTTCTACAACCTTGGAATTGAAACTCAATAAATTAATTATTATTTTAAAAAAGTACATAATTAAGATCAGTACGATTTAGATAACTATACATACATACCTTAAGAGTTTCAATATCCTTTGTGGTAGTATAACTATACATACATACCTTAACTTTATCATTTGTTTTCCAATTGGTAGGTCAACACAATCAAATTGATTAAAGACATTATACATAAATCTGTCGTCTAACTTGATATCATTTTACATTTTTATCCTTAAATTTTGAGTGTGTACAAATAGACATGTTAACTTGTATAAAATTGAATATATGAACACATGATTCATATGTGACATAATACACGTAGAACACAAATTGTTTATGTAGGATGTCGCGTAGAACATGTGTACTGTTAACCAATATTGGAGAGCATAAATATGAAGTAAGTCCAAATTAAAGAACATGTGTGAATTTTGTTCCTAAAAACACAATTAAGAATGACACTGAATTATTGTTTTTAAATGCTTTAAATTTTATTGGTCAAACACTAGTTGTTTCTTACTAAAAGTATTTCCTTTAGGAAAAAAAAATAATAATAATAAGCTAATTTTAAAAATTTGCTCAAAATATAATTGGTAACTTAATTAATTATGACATGGTAAGTTTTACTTGCATTAACCATAATTTCTCAATTTTACTATTATAAAAGAAAGAGAAATTGATAATTATTTTTCACTGAACTATTCGATGGAAAATTGACTATTTTTTTTTTCAGTTACCATGTGGTATATATGCATTTACGATTGCAATTTGCTTTTCAAAATTAATATTCCATTCTTTTTGTATTTTAAAAATTATTGCATTCGACTGAATTCAAACTCGTATCACTTGATTTTACGGGTACATTGTTGATAACACAAGTGTATGCAGAAAATACAATGTAACGAACGCTATGATAATTTTACTCTTTGTCCTCAATAAGACATAAAATGTGTATACGATGGAATAAGAATGATATTTTTCTATACAAACTTAACATGTCATGTTAAATAGTTGAACTATAAGAAAAAAAACTAAAGAAAACACTGCATTTTACTGTTGTCATATCCTATATACTTTTGTCACTTTTAATTTCCTCAAACTTTTGTTGCAACCTGCAGATCCTACACATGATAAACCTTAACAAAGCCATCAACGTTGACGGAAGAACTATGTCGTGTATCAGCACAGAAAAAGTGTGGAATATGCAGCTAGCTTTTTTAGTCAGAGGTTCATCGTTTTGGCTCATTCAACGTCTTACCCTCGAAAAATTCACCAAGCATACGTTCAAGATCTTCAGCCGAGTACCTGATATACTTTTGGGGGTTCTTACCGCTCTCAACCATGGGCCTATTCCAGAAAATACATTGAATTATCAGAATAAGAATAGAAGTAATCATACAAGAAAAACTGACTTAGTATGAAGTTTGAAGCAATGTTATAACGGCATAATACATAAACAAACATTAAACTTGATCACAGAAGGCAAGTAAACAGTTCGATCAACTTTGAGAGTGCACATCTAGACACCTCAACTTGGTCTTAATTGTAGCAACTAAACACTCCAACTCGACCCATTGCATCATGTGAATACTCGATGGAAAAATGACATAAAAATTTTGGTGGTGCCTAGATGATCATTTTGTAAGTTGGAGTGTTCAACTGACAACACGATGGAGACGAGCTGAGGTACCTAGATTTGCATACTCGAAGTTGGAGTGTCTATTTGTCAGTAGAGACCAAGCTAGTTTGAGTTTTGTTCATGTATTATGCCTATATTGGATGCTACTAATTACATATATGAAGTTTGTTAGCTGTCAAATGATAATTCTGCTGTGATTCCACGTTAAGATTCCGTTGTGCGAAAAGAGAAATACAAACATAATCAATAAATATATCATACCCGAAGCGCTTGATGAAAGATCTGTATGCAGGCAGTAAGACTTCAGCGACTGCAAGCCTCAATGACTCTCGTAGCTCGGTGTCTGGGACTGTCCATTGACTTTGTCTTTGATGAAGATCCTCAAATTGAATATTGAATGTCTTCAACCTGTAAAAAATTACCAAATACTAAGCGGACTGGGATGAAGATACTTGATCATGAAGTTAGTTAACTACGCTAAAGAAATTGAAGGACCTTTCTTTTACAAGCGCTCTTGATACTCCACTGCTATTTTGCCCATCTACACCCATAGAGTTACTGCCCCCAGATGATGTTAGCCCTTGAATCGAGAGGCATTGCAGAATCTAATCAAAGTAAAACGAGTTAATGACTATTATTAATTTATGCACAACTATCTTTTCAGATAACTTGGCCCAATTTTAGAACTCCGGAAAATACAAATCAAAATAACCATGGTCATTCGACGGAAATACCAAAGAAAAATATACCAAAAATGATGATGATGATAATGCATAGAAGCAATGGGTAGTTTCTGTGTGTTAAATAAAAATAACCATGGTAATCGGTAGCTTTAACAATCTCATAGTTTACACACTGATTTAGAGATACCTCGTACCACATATGGAAGTGCCAAATATTTCTCATTCTATTGTTCTGGTGTTTAGCCGATACGTTTCTATCTATTTGAGAAGCATTAGTTACCTGTAATATTTAGTAGTGTTCCCTTTGTTGAAGTCATAGTTTTGGAAATACGAATTAAAGAAAGAACAAATAGGTTGAGATTCCAAAAAAATTGGGGTCAGCTATATCAATCCCCACTTATTCATCTGTATTATATGGAGTTATCATGTTGGCAAGCCTTATGCGGGCTTGTCAGCCTACCACTTAAGTTGCTCGGACTCTGGAGCGGGTGTCCAATACGGTTGTGGATCTAGAGGTCGGATCCTTCAAGATCTAAACTTTAAATTCAGGGATATGGATCCAAGTATGGATTTGGGTGCGGGGACTCAGCTAAAAAATAATTCAAATATCTAAAATAGAGTTATAAAACCTGACTTATGAGATAACTATGTCCAGAATCTCTCCGCCAAATTTGGTCAAAGTACCCAAAATCAGTTGACTAGATCGGATACGAATCCGAACACACATCGTATCAACACATGTGCAGCACTGAAATGAAGAGTCTAAGCAACTTAGGCTACCACAACCCTTCTTTATACATGCTCGGGACCGGGAATGTAAGCACACTCAGACAGACTGAGTTCTACTCACAGATAAAATTACATAAAACACAAAGTAACTCAAAGTCATGGAGTGAAATCATCAGTTTGGACATCACAAATGGAACAGAAAACACAAGAAAAACCACGAAGATAATACCGACACATCATCATGTCAGGATTACTCACTCATGGTATTATCACCAACTTAACTTCATCTTTATATAGCATTATGAATTTTGCAGTGTGTATATTTTCTTCCTTGTTTCTTCTCTTTGAGATGAGAAGTAATGGGGAGGGAGAGGCAAGAAAATCAATACCTTTGCCCAAGCAATTCTTTTATATTGATTAGCATGTTGCTGTACAACTCTCCGGTGTCTTTGGACCCAATCATCACCCAATAAATCCTTGGCTTCAGACCTACAAGGAACAGATTATAAGCACCAATTTCCAAGTAAACATATACGATTGTGGTTTATATACAGTCTATGCAACAAACCTGCGAACAGATCTGACCATGTAGTGAATATTGTTCATAAGGAACAAGTTAGTCAGAGATGGATCCTTATACTGCTTAGATTTCCCATCCAAATTGGTTTGAAGAGCCTGCATTATGCGCATTGTGACAGCAGCAAGTTGAGAATTTGAGTCTCCATTTTCAAATTCTTGGAATAGTTGTTTCAATGTTGATTGGTAGCTGAACAAAAGGAACCAAGCAACTCATGAGGGAAAATTAACTCAACAAAGACAGACAAGGAAGCTTCAGCATACGGGCACTTCCTTCCTTTTAAAGATAAGCACGATGCCAATCTAGATGCTAAAAGCCTAAAACTAACTAGAAGCAACAATAGCCACTCTACCCACAGAAACCAGTGTAAAACTAAATAATGCCTGAGTAATGTTTGATCTTGCACTCTAGACAAATGGTCAATCCCTTCCACACTCTAGTATTTCAATCAGTTGGGATAATCGTAGGTAAATTGTGACAATCTTTTCGTGTCTTATAAGTTATAGGTAAATTGTGACAATCAGTTGGGATAATCAAAGGTAAATTGTGACAATCAGTAGGGATAATGATAGGTAAATTGTGACAATCAGTTAGGATAATCATAGGCTGCCACCTCTGATGCACCCGCCAACTCACGTCAAGCCAAAGCCTTGATTCTGATTCTGACAACTGCTTTACCATCTTGTGATGCAGCAACTTGCAAGTTCCTTAATATTTTATGATCAACTTTGCATGTAAATTCACATAGATAAAAGACTCTTCCACTCTGCTTCTTTCAGTGTTTGAAAATTTCTAAATGACTCAGGACCTAGGTTCACTATTTTCCTATATCTCACTTCTAGATCAATACATCTGTATCTTGTCTTTCTGACGCATTTACTTGTGATACCATGAACATCCCTGAAATTTTAAATTGAGCATCTTGTCCATCCACCTTCAGAGACAAAACAATCAAGAGAAGCAGAATGCAAGACATGGTAGTTTGAACTAGTTTCACACTATTCTTCCATTTACCAAGAAACTTATATTACGGCACATTCAGTGAGGTAAAGTGCACTACAAGTTGTTCCAAAAGCTAGTGAAGGAACATGGTCTAGTAATATCAACTAGGTAGAAGCTTCCAATGTATATAAATGTAAAAGACGTCATTTAGTTGAGAAAACTTACTCAAATAGGAACTTCACATAATTAATGACATAGCTCGTCAAGGGATGGACAGTTCCATCTGAGACGGCAGTTTTTGTTGCATCTTTCTCCACAGCTTCTTCAAAGTCTCGAAATGTTTCTTGGGCTGTCTGAGCAAGTCGCTTTGACAAACCAAAAGCAGACTCCCTGATTTCGTTGCAAGATTTACCTCTAAATAGTAATTCAATCTGCATAAAATCCACAGCATTCGTATGTGAAAATTAAACCAGAAAGTTGGAAACAGATTACAGGGTGAACGAAGATGAAAATACACCTAAAACATTGTGGGACGTAATAGAAAGATATTAGATGCAAAACAAATGCAGTAGACCTCTAAGAGAGGCCTATTTAAGCCTACATAAGCTCAAACATCACTCTACAGAGAGTGAAGAACAGCACCATAGCAGTGCTAACTATGTAGACTAAATACTTACACCCGAGGCTTATTATATACACACTCATATATAGCAGATATATAAATATACGCGCACAGACATATACATATGGAACAAACTGTTTAACACATGAACATAATTCAGTATTACTATATCAAAGAACAAGAAATACAGAAGAAAGATTGTTGGTCACCAAGTTTGTGCTTACTTCACTTGCACCACACTTTTCTAGGAGGTACCAATGTTCCATTTGTTATTCTCATGTCATAACCATGTTATCACATCGTGCAAAATATCATTTGGACCATATTAATTTAACAGATAGCATAACTTGAGATTATTGTATCTGTCAGACAGTGGGCAGCTTTTAAGACTACAAGTACAAAGTAAGACGGGAACAACCATATCAAAATCCATTACTGCCTTATCAAGTAAACAGGAGTGTGTTTTCACATCATGTTAAAATTTGCTTAATCGATCAACTCATATGTGTCAAGTAACTTGTTAACACCCTCAGTTAAAGAGCACTGTCTGTGTCTATTATCTAATAAGAATTAACAACTTTCTTAACCTATACTATAAATGATACTTCCTACGTCCCATTTTATGTGAGGTAGTTTGACTCAGCAAGGAGTTTAAGAAAGAAAGGAAAACGTATACAACTTGTGGTCTAAAATGAATGATAGAAATTTGTGTTGCTATAAATCATATCATTAAGGGTAAAATTGACATTTTAAAGTTAAAGTGTTACTTAATATAGAAATGTGTCATTCTTTTTGGGACTGACTAAAAAGGAAAGTAAGTCATATAAATTAGGACAGAGGGAGTATTAATTAAACCAACAGTCACCATGTTAAAGACAACCTGATTGAGAACTTGAGCAACAAAGGTTAACGAAAACTTTAAATCAACCTTTACCTCTTTGCTACAAAGCAATAAATAAAAGCTTGTTGCTACTAAAGTTTCATACCTCTGTGTGAAGTTCCCTCATTATTTCATACATATCTAGAAGGACAAACAACTTCTCAGGTGATCTTTTGCTTTTGGCAATCGCATCACCAAAACTAAGCAGCATAGCAACACTCCCAGTAGTCACGTCAGCAAAGCATTGATCTTTGATCTGCTCAAATCCTTCAAACATTTGATCACAAACTTTCCGCTCAGCAGCGAATAACAATTTGACCTGTTTGATTATCATAAGACAGTCAAATGCCAAATATTTTTCAACTTAATGAGGTGTTAGAGAAAACTTACAGCAATCCTCATATAATGAATCCAATTGCCGATTTTAAATTCGAGAACTTCCCACTGCATCTTCTGAACATCATCTTTACTAAGTTTTTCCACTCCCAACTTGCGAAGACTTTCTTCCAGAACAGGAAAACGTACCTCCCTATGATATCAATTTATAAATAGAACAAATGAGAGAAAAGGAGGAAACAGGTGAACTAAAAGAAGTGCCAGCTTAGAATCTGTAGCATTTAGCTTTAACAGAAAATTGATGTGATATGTATACAAGAATCTTCATAATAGTATATTCTACTAATCTAACTATGGTATCCCACTATATGACTCCCACTAAAGAGACCTATAGTGGGATTTTTGTTACCTTTGTCCAAAAAAAAAAGAAAAAAAAAAACAGGGGTGTTTAGGCATCAGAAATTTGAGAAAACATAACAAAAGCTTGCTTATGAAATGGCTGTGGAGATTCCCTAAAGAAGAGCAGAAATTGTGCGTGAGGGTGATCCAAGCAAAATATGAGAAGGAAGATTTCTGGAAGACTAAAGAAGTTTTCTCTGCTTATGGCATCAGTCTGTGGAGGTCAATCAGAAATTTGGGGCATGTTTTCTTTAAAAGAACAAGCTTCAATGTAAAGAGTGGAAGGAAGATCATGTTTTGGGATGATGATTGGTTAGAAAATGGCAGTCTCAAGCAACTTTTTCCAGATATTTACCTACTAAATCAGCAACAGGAGTTTACTCTACAAGAAGTATGGACTCCTCAAGGGTGGAACCTGACATATAGAAGACTGATGCAAGATTGGAAGGTGGAAAGACTGGCTGATTTTTATGGCACCTTAGATCAGTTTACAGGACCAAAGGAAGGAGATGATACTCTCAGATGGAAGTGCCATAACAACGATTTATTCACAGTCAGCTCTGCTTATAAGATTTGAATCAGACGTGGTCCCGTCTCAAATCAGTTTCTTGCCCTGGAAGCTTATATGTAAAGTAAAAATTCCTTACAAAGTGGCAGTATTCACTTGACTTGACTGGTAGTGAAAGAGGCTGCTCTAACGCAAGAAAACCTTATGAAGAAGGGCATACAAATGTGTCCAAGATGTTTTTTTTGTGAGCAAAAGGCAGAGACAATCAACCATCCGTTTTTACACTGTAAAGTGGTTGGCTATGGAACTTGTTTACTAATTTCAGAGGCATAAGGTGGACTATGCCTAAAAGGGCAGGTCAGGCTCTAGTAAGCTGGAACTATGAGGGGAGTGATAGCATGGACAAAAACAAATGGAAAATTGTCCCGGCAGTGATATAGTGGACCATTTGGAAGGAGAGAAATTCGAGATGTTTTGAAAGTGTCAGCAGTCCTCTGCATTGGATTAAATGAACTGCATTATCACTTTTTGCTATTGGTGTAGTTCGGAATATATAGATGATCCTGTAGCGATTGTAGACATCTTAGGATCCTTGTAATATGAGATAGGACCTAGAGATAGATTTTCTTTTTTTTGGGTTGCTGAGCCTACTCAGTTGTAAGTAGCTCTATGATGTAAATTTTTGGGACCCCAGCCTTAGTACTGAAGATTTATACAAAAACTTGTTAACTTTGTCAAAAAAAAAGAGTAGAGGTGAAGGTATGAAGCTTCGATTAGGGAAAGAATATTGAAAGGGAGAAAACTTTTGTTGGATTTCTTGGTGATTTTGAGAAGAGAGTGTAAGGAAGTGTTTGAGAGTGGCAATGGACTAAACTGGGAGTGGTGGCAGCAGTGGCACTGCTTAGGGTAGCTAAGGTTTGTTTTGGTTTAGGTTGATGAAAACAACGATGTCTCATGTCATGATTTTATCTTACATAGAATGAATGTGTTATCCATGTCCAGGCAAGAAAGGAACTCAAGAATACAGGTGTTTAGTTGGAAAATCGTAAAGTTAAGAGGCTGCCTTAACAAAATAGAGCAAGTAGATGTGTCAATTCAGATATTAAGCCTTCTTCTTTCTTTCTTCTCTCTTCATTCTGATCCACCAAATGCAAGCTCTCCTACACCGCCCTCAACAATAATATCCATTCTTATACCACGACGCTTTCTTGTTCTACCGTTGGGTGCCCACTCCCTTGGGAGTGCATATCTTATCATGGACGCTAGTGTTGCCAATGCATTCGCGATTTTAAAAGTGACCAGAATTGACCTATATATATATGTATGCTATTTAATTGTTTCCAATGATGGAATCTCTAGAGCAGCAAGAAGTTATTCTTTTTCTATTGTGCTTTTTAGTGGTTCATGAGTCATTGGATCTCTAAATGGGTAACAGTGACATCAACGATGACACGAGAGTTTGGAATATTCAGCTGAGGACTGAGAAAATTTTAATGCTCCACTGCAGCAGTTTGCAGTCAGGCTGGGATAGGGTACCTTTGAAAAGCAAGTACAAGGCCACAGTAGTAGATTTATTTCTTTCAGTAGATAGATTAACAGCACAGGATGATCGAACAGCATCACATATATCCAAGGACAATTAATGTTTGGAACAGCTTAAAAATCACACAGAGTTAGGAATGACAAATCATAAATGTATAGCTGAAAAACACTAAGCTTAATCTTTGGGATAAAAAAAGTACTCCAGACTGTTACATGTTCAGTTCTGAGCTCCAGATTAATTTAGTCAGACTTAACTTAAAACTATATTTTCTGATTAAAGAAGTGTTGAATTCTATTGGAACATAATTAAAAAATGTACTCCCTCTCTAACAACTTAAGCTTTTAAATGATATGGTCACATATTTCTACTTTGTATCACAGCAGGCGAAGATCCTGGATATGAGTCCCACTGCCACCAATTACTCAAAAGAATCTCTATGTACTTGGCCCATGAAAAAGTAACAGCCCAGCACATGAGGAATTATGTTGAAGACATAATTTAAGTAAAGAAAAGCATACTCTCTCTAACAAATTAAGCTTTAGCTTTTAAATGAGATGTGATCATCACACATTTCTACAACTACTATTTGAAAATATTGGATCCTACCAACAATGAGGAGTAAGACACTATCAAAGCAATCATATTTGTTCATTTACGAGTAACCTCATTTTTGGCTTAACAAAGAAAGGATTCAGCTCTTTACAGTATGGATCTAACATAAAATGCTGATTGTTCAGGACCACATAGTTTAGTACTTGTATAGTTAAAGAAGAGATATTTACCTGTATATTTTAACCAGCTGTTGTTGATGACCAGCTTGAACCATCTGTTGGGATAGATCATGCAATAGCGGCAGGATCCTTGGAGGGATAAGAGCTGGTGGTGTATAGACGGTATCATCTGTTCCATGATTATGCTCACCATGGCTACTGGGCAAATGGTTCTTACTGCTAGAGTCCTGATCTCCTGGTGATCCAGTTGATGGTCGCATTGAAGTTGGAAGGCACTCAAAAAGACGTTCTGGTTCAACAGGTTTGCTGAAAAAGCAGTAATAGTCAGAGCTCAATTGAAATGCAAAAGAATAGCACGACATGTAAAGAATAACAGCACACACATGGACAAATATAACGCCAACCACAGTTCACTGCTTCCCAGCAAGCGGAGGAGTACAACACAAACTATTGCAAAGCAAGTGACTAATAACAGCGTGGCCAAAACATATATATAGCCGCCAACACTTCTGTTAGAACTTATTATAATGCACAACACAGCTTACTAATTTTAGGGAGAATGCAACCTATGATTTTGAGGTGTTTGGGGCTTAACTTTTACCAGTAGAGCAAGGCTTCTTTGGCTAAATATATTCAGTGTATATAGACCCATTGACAGGTGAATATTGCGAACAGAAAGCCCAATATGGTGATGAAAGAGACAGAAATATCTTGTTAGAAGGCTAGTCAAGAAATGCTTGAATCTCAAACCCAAAAATGTTATTAATCCTCAATAACAGCCTGCATAAAGGTCAACTTAAAAGAGTAAATGAATGTTTAGTTTCCATATATTGCTACAGCTATAATTTACATGAAAGTTAAGAACACTACAATCAACTACAACCATTGATACTTGAATAATAAAAAATTGTTAACCCTGCAAACAAGGATAAAAGGATTCAGTTTTTTATGAATAAAGAGAATAATAGTAATACGTGGAAGAATACGACAAGGTATCGAGATAATATCATGAAAGGTATAATTTTTTCTGTTTTGATGAGAAAGGGTATTAATTTGCATGGTTTACTTTCTCTAAAAAAATAATAATACTTTAAATGGTAAGAGTTTGAACGGACCTGTAAGATGATAAAAGCTGCTTAAACTCATCTTCAAGCTTTGAAATAGCCTTGGCAAGTAAACTATTTGCATTATTGAGCACTCCATCACTACTCTTGAAGCTTTTGTTGTTGTTGAAGAAGCGAATATTGTTTCTCAGTTGTTCAATTGCTTCAAGGTAACTTTCTAGGTCCTCGTGAGGGCCTTTAAGTATTTTAGCCTCTGCCTACAAGTTGAAAAGAGTATTTCAAAAATTAACTCAGTTTTGCATCAGATTAGCAAAGGAGGACTACATTTTGATAGTGGATCTTCTTCCTTTTTTTTCCTGTTTTTCTTTTAACCAGCAAATAAGGTTGTGTTTAACCTATACCTTCTAACACACCAGAAAAAAAACATTTGGAGCCACATTGCAATGAAACTCATTTGCTCTTGGAAAAGCAATATACTACTAAAAAAGCATTTTTCCTTTTTCATTCTGCAGCTCTCGATTTTTATATTTTGAGTAGTTAAATATGTTTAGCATTCCAACTTCTCTCATATTTGGGCTCTCCAGTTTTCTTTTCTTTTTCTTTTCCTTCTTTCTTAATAACCGCGAAATCCTTGAGGACCGTGGCGCAACAGTTTGAAACTCGGTAGATAATGGACCTGTCCTCTAGCCTTCTCCACATAAACACCAAATTTTGTTTGCTACATTGTTTGAACTCGTGATGTGCACCTAACCCATATATCACGCATTGCACTCTTACCACTAGACCAAAATCCCTAGGGCTTGGGCTCCTTAGTTTACTAGAAGAGCAAAAATTTTCTTTTCCGATAGCCAACCCTTCAGGATTGTCAGATTGGACTCAAGTATGGAGAAAGCATTTTCACTTTTCCTTCTGTAATTATTATCTTCTTAGCACTTGTAGGGTTGGTCAAATACTAGTGAGTACTGACTATTCCAAAGAATATAGGCAACAAGAACAAATGACTAATTCATACTGTTGTCTTTGACTACAAATCCTAATAGTTTATACACGAAAAGAAAATTGAAAATAGAAACATAATGAGAAGAAACCCTCCAAGAATATTAAGTGAGGTGCACGTCAAGAAGGCGAGGGTGATGCGGTGCACCTTTTGGTTAGTAGGCAGCAGAAATGCAAAAGAGGTGATTTTAGGACATAATGAAGGAGAACAATGCATTTAGATCCTTCATTTCACCATACAACTCCACTGAAACTACATTGTAATGGACTGCAACTATATATACAGTAAAAATCATCTTGAAGGCATCTTTTCGTACATAAAAATCCTAAACTATTTTTTCTATTCTATTGATAACATCTTTTACCAGTAAAATCTCAAGTCAATTGGGATACTATTGTGATATGCATTCAGCCTCAAACTACTCTTATATTTTTTTCTTGGATAGGTATACATAATATCCTGCTGGTGACATCTGAAATTTATTGTAAATTAGGCAATACCCATATCATCTCCATATAAATGTCAAATAGGAATCAAACTTATGAGCATCTGATAGAATAGTTGTTTTTACAAATTAATCTCCACACTGCAAGGGCACAATTCGTTGGAAAATCCCAAAATACTTCAACAGATCACAAATAAAACGCCAAAACTCTGCTACTAAATGCATGGAATGTTTAGCAGAAGCCAAACAATTTTTCTACCAGAGTTGCATAAATCAATGACACATATCAGAAGTTAAAACAAACCTGACGAGAAAGATCAAATTGGGACAGTATAACATCCGCGGCCTTCAAAGTCCTATCGATGTTCTCATGAGCCTTCCGGATAGCATGAGTCCTAATCTACAAAGAGCACATTGAGCACCAATCAATAAATGGCGAAACTGAAAAGACCAAAAATGTCTATGCAACAAATCAGCAAGTCTTAACCAAAATCAGTTGTAAGAATTTCAATCAGCCCGGTTAGCTCAATATGGAAATCATGAAATGACAAACAAACCCAAAGCTCATCTCTTTCAACATTCAGATCCTATTCAAGCAAGAATCACTTCAGTTCCCACCCAAATATAGAACCCCCACCTCCACCCTCAAAAACAAACAAATCAACAACAACACCGAGAACAGATCTAAGAGGGACTTGAGGCTGTTCAACTGAAGCCCCTCATCAAAAAATTACATTTTTATTATGTATACATAGATTATCAATCTCCTAAACACAAGACTACAAGTCACCTCAGTGGTTTAAGGGTTCAGAATTCACCTCGAGGTTCCAAGTTCAAATCTTTATTTCACAAACCCCCAAGTAAAAAGCCTGGATCATACTTTGTTCTCGATTTTCTCGTATTCATTCTTTTCTACTAATAACATATCCAAACTTTAAACTAAAAAGTTCCTTTCTTTCCATTTTTCTCCATCAGAATTGGCACCAAATATTCTTGGTAGCATAAACTAGATCCAATTCAAGAACATGGGATCTTCAATTGAAACAAGCAAAATCACAAAAAGGGGTTTACCTGAGTGGGACGCATAGCAGTTTCAAGAGCAGAAAGACGATGGTCAAAAGAACCCAAAATAGAAACCATGTTATCTGTAATTGACTGACTTTTCTGTACTGATTCTCTCATCATTGTTGCTCTTTCGCTTAACATATCAACAGCAACTGTTCCTCCTTCCCCACCTCTGTTTCTTGGCAAAATACCCATCTTTTTTTTGCCCCTTTTCTCTTGAAGACTTGTTCTACTTTTGATGAAGAAATGAGAAAAAAGAGTTGTGCAAATGAAGGAATAGAAGAATAAACTAATTCAGTAAAACAGAGAGAACAACAAATAGTGGGGGTGGGGGGTAGTTGACAATGGTGGACAGATGCATAACAGGGTGGGATATAAATTTTATATAAATAAAATCATAACAATAGCCGAGCTCTCGAGTTCGAGTCTCTTCATATAAAATAAGTTAGGTTAAGGGCCCCTTTATCTTTAATATGTGATTTTTTGATATATATCTAAATTTAATTAAGCTTATAATACTAGACGAGTTTTCAAATTCGAGTATTCTAATACAAAATAACTAATATTAAGGACTGCTTTATCTTTAATATTAGTGAGTGATCCATCTTTATATTAATGTGTCGCAAGAAGATTATGTTATACAATATGTCTATATCTTTTTGATGAACTTCTCTCTCATTTCTTAATTATATTTTGAACCATGTGCTTCTTTAATTTATTTTTCTCTATCTAACAAGAAATCTCCAAAACAATTAGTCATGTAATTTTACAAAAATACAAAAATAAAGAAATTGTAGCTCAAAAATGACCTTTGTTCTCTAGCAACATTTTGGACCATATAATTAGCAAAACTACTATGTATAAAATTTAAATTCTTCCATGTGCCTCTAATTTTCAAGATATTTGACAACATAACTTAGATAACATTAGTCAATGGTTAATGAATAAATATTTGTTAGGGTAATAGCGCATGTGATTCTAAATTATTTATGAATTCAAGTAGTATATTGAATATATATGGATAAAATTAGGTCTAAAATATTTTAGATACATTATATCACATGTATTTGGGTACATAACAAATCTCGCTCATGATCACTTTCTCATTTATCTGATATTTTAGATACATGTGAATCACATCAGATACATACAAATAAATGTATATAGTATATATGAGTTTGCATGTATCTGAAACACATATGAATCTCGTTCGCCTCCCTCTCAAATCTCACACGTTTCTCTTTATTTTTGTGTATCGGATAAGATACACAATATTTTAGAAGTACAAATAATAATAATAATAGTAATAATAGAAAATTCTTAATTAATGATAAGATACATAATATTTTAAAAATATAAATAATAATAATAATAATATATATGATTGTGTAATATGTTTAATGATGTAGTTTTTCCTATTCATTATAGTAAAAATATATGTTGACAATTATTTAAATTTCATTATATTCGGGATATAGCTAAAACCTTTAACAGTATTTTTATATAGACAATTAGAAGAAAAAAACATATTAATTATTATTGTAATTACTTTTAGCATCACTTTACTATCGCCATTAAAGGTGCATTAAAAATATCATACCCAACAAATTTTGCCACGTTTGTTATTGCTGACAACTATGCCATAATTATAATTAATAACCTATATAAATGATCATACTATAATCCACATATTTAATCAATCATTTTTTTATACACAAGCGTGATATTTTATATTGGCCAGTATATTTTTGATAATTTTCGTAAGTCTAACCTTTTATTTATCTACATATTTTTATTGTGCAACGTCAAATTCAAGATAAACAACCCTTTAGAGGTAAATATGTGAAGAAATCATCAAAAAAGTTATCTAAGGAAAAATCAATAAAAAGTCCAATATAATTCTCATATATTATTTTCGACCGACCTTCAATGCAATATAATTGAGAGAAATAACATAAATGAAGAAGTCATGATAAAATGTTATGGATAATCTGATAAATTATCCTAATAAATAATCGTAACAAGATAAAATGATAATCAAAGTGCAAAAAATAACAGATAATAACCAAACCAAAGGACAAGAGTAATACTACAATTAATAGTATTGCTAATAGTACACACGAGTTAGCCGGACAACAATTAACTATCTAACTAACATTCTATCATAATTTGTATGTTCCGTAAGTTGAAGCTGCATCATATCCTATCTTATCACCATTGAGGTAGTTTAAGGAAAAATATATAAGATAGTAAATTATACTAAAATATAGTCAATTATTTTGGGACGATATAAATAAATAAACACTCTCAAAAGTCCAAAATAATTGACTTTTAGGGTGTTTGGTATGAAAGAAAACATTGCCTAGAAAAAATATCCAATTTCCCATTTTCGATTAACATAAATATTTTTCAAATCAACTTATGTTCCTTTAGTTTATCGAAAACGACTAATATTTTTCTAATCTCTCTTTCAGACTCACCCACCCCACCTAATCCACCTAAACGCCCCAACCCTAGCCCCTCGTAACGTGAACCGCCATGCATCCAACTGACTCGGGACTCATTCTAGGATCACTCTATTTGAAACCCCCTACCCCTCGAGACTCAACCCTAACCCAAATTGAAACCTTACTCTAACTCATGTCCTAACTCGACCCTCTCTGACACGGAACTTGCCCTTAAATTGAAACAAGACCAAAACCTTGACCCTAACTCGGGGTTGGGATCTTAGGCTAGATCTCAGGGTCGGAGTCGGATCTCGATTCAAGTCTCATGTCAAGGTCGGGGTTGGGTTCATGTTAGATGTCAAATCAAAGGTCAAATCATGCATTTGATTGGAACATGAGTTTAGATTCGAGTTCATGATATTTATTTAGATTATATACTTCAATATTTTTGAGATAATTATTTTCTAAAAAAATATTTTTCGTAAAATCGAACACACCCTTAAATCTTTAAAAGTTGGTAAAAAACTTTGGCTTATGTTATGGCTTTATTTTGTCGATCCATCGTCTCTAACTTTACACTTCCTCGTCTTCCATTGCAGCTCGTCCCTCTCAACACAACAAGTCCTTTCCCACACTGCCCTTCCAAATCCCACCAAATTACCGCTTTGCCACTCGTTCTTCGCCGCAAAACAGCTTCCTTTGCCTCACTGCCGGCGTCGCCGCCGCCGCCGTCATCAACCATGGAGAATCCACCTGAAGGTTATCGGAGAAACGTCGGCATTTGTCTAATGAATCCTTCTAATAAAAAGGTCTTTTTTTTCTTCCTGTAGAGTAATTTGTGTATGTTCTTCATTCAATTTCACTTTAAAAATCTGAATTTTGCAGATTTTTGCTGCTTCAAGGCTTGATATACCTAGTGCTTGGCAAATGCCGCAGGTAAATAATGTAGATTTCAGCTGGGTTCCCGTTCATTCTTTTTGTTTTCAATTGTTGAATGCGTTCCAGAATTTTCATTTAGGGGGTTCGGAAAATAAAAATGTAGTGTCTAGATTCGAACTAGCTAGCTCTTTAGTTGCCTCCCCTTACTTGCTCATTCACAATTGTTACCACAATGAAGTCACCCCTATCTCTAAAGGGGCTTATGCACTCCATGACCCCCCTAGATTCGCTCCTGGTTAGGAGTGGGTGGGTGGAGCAAGGTAACCGTCTAACCGAAAATTCATCTTTAGAGCTAAGTCCTAAGGAGGTTGGTTGGAATGTATGGGTGTAGGTTAGTGTCTTGGACCTGGAACACTGTACTCAGGGTTCCAAATCTCCAATGAGTGCCTATAAAGGATTAATTATGTCATTGACGTTTTCCACTACAAATTAGTCGAGGTAGTGAAATTATTTCTCGTCTAATAATATCCAAATTTGATTCCCAATACTCCAAAGATAGTTTGACCTGTATAAGAACAATAACCAATTTTAGCTCGAATCGTTTGTAGGGGAACCTTACCTTCTCTGGTTTGTTTGACACGCGTAATTTCTTTTCCACTGATACGCCCCACAATTTGTATTTGAAACTTCTTTTGTATGGTGGGTTGGGAAATTAGGAGTAGTACTCCATATGTTTCAATATATATGATACTTTTTACATTTTGGGGCATTCTAAATATTTGACAGTCCGTTCATATTCATCAAGCTAACTATTTAACCATCACTTTAATATTGTTTTCTACTTTGGTTATAATCTGAACCAACATACTGAACACCTTGTCTAGTTAAACACCTTTGTATAAAATCAAATTTTGGCCTAATGCATCAATTGATTTTTTGTCACAGAGGTAAAATATTATTCACTCTAACTCGGTAAGAACATGTGGATGAGGTAACCATAGGCTAAAATATGGATGATTGTGTGGTGATAGAATGAACTCAAAATCCTCACTAAAACTTAGCAACGGTTTAAAGTTAACTATCATGTCCCACTAGTTATATCTGACTTCCTACCACAATCTTCTACTGTAATCTACTATCTGACATGTGGATAAATTTATAATCCATGAGTTTCTCATGGAAGTTGGAAGTATTAATAGGCCTCTAAGTCCAAGAAGAGTCAAGAATCGTTCTAATTACTTGTGGATTAAATTATAGTGATGAACAAACCGACGAGGAAAAGAAGTTTTGCTTAAACACAATGTAATTGCGATTGAGAAGGACAATACATTAGGACCGACTATAGTAGTACTGATCTCTTCTAGTCCAGTAATTCGTTCCCCTAAAGTTTGGATTATCAATTATTTGTTGGGATAATGAAACAAATAAGACCTGTTTTGAGTTGAAAGTTGTTAAGGAAATGGACCTTGGTTCTACTCAGCCTCAAAAGTTAGCTCATTACGTGAGGATCGCAAGACAAAAAAGGGCAGCCCAGTGCACTAAAGGTCCCTCTATGTGGGGGTCCGAGGAAGGGATGGACCACAAACATTTCTTATGCCTGAACTTGCTTTTTTGCAAGAGCATATCCTATTTAAGGAGGTAATAACTTATTTTGACAACCGATGTGTGATATTTAACATCCCCTGCATGTCTATTGGACATTGGGTGGGTGGATAGCATAACATAGGAGTTCAATAGAGGTAACCAAGAATTGAGATGAGTCTAGTTTGATATCATGCTAGTGAGGAGGTGTAAGAGGTTGGCATTTGGCAATGACAGGCATTAAGAGAGGTAAAGGCAAACCGAAAGACGTATTAGAGAAGGTGATTAGACAGGACATGACCATATTGAGCTTACCAAGAACATGACCTTAGATATGTGGGTTTGGAGGTTGCGGGATAGATTAGAAGACTAGTTAGTAGTTGAGCATTCTTTTGCTTTCCTGCAAGATAGGATTGGTGGCAGCACTTGGGCCTTCTTTCTTAGCACTATGTTCATAGTTTCTGGTTCTTCGATTTCGAGTATCATCTGTGTTTTTTGTGCTGTGGTTATCGTATCATTTTTTTTGCATTTTTGTTCTTTCTGATGTATGTTGTGGACCTGCTCCCATTTCACATTATTTCGTTGTTGTTACTGCTCTCATTTCTATATCCTCCTTTTCAAACTGCCTGGAAATGCTTTATTTTAGATAGAGGTAAAGTTTGCATACACTCTACCCTCCCAAAGCCCTACTTGTGGGATTACATTGGATATGTTGTTGTTGTCGTTAAAGATCTCAAGGTTCAGTTCTGGTTTGACATTCCTAGAAACCTTCATATGCACTTCCCTTCATTTGACAATACTTGCATGTTCTCTAAAGATGTTAGTTT
This sequence comes from Solanum sitiens, assembly GCA_016801875.1. Classification (NCBI taxonomy): domain Eukaryota; kingdom Viridiplantae; phylum Streptophyta; class Magnoliopsida; order Solanales; family Solanaceae; genus Solanum; species Solanum sitiens. The sequence continues at coordinate 1,487,351 of JABWTJ010000031.1, read as the reverse complement.
TTCTCAGATTCAAAGTTAGATGTTTCTTTTTCTGTAAAATTTAAAATAAAAGGAAAAAGTTAGAAGAACTGTGTAACTTTTTCAAGATCTTGGTCTCTGCAATAAAATAAGAAAAACATATCTGGGTTTTTTGAATCAGGGTGGAGTTGATGACAATGAAGATCCAACAAATGCTGCCATCAGGGAACTAAGAGAGGAAACTGGGGTTACTTCAGCAGAAATTGTTGCTGAGGTATGAAAAGTAGATCTTGGTATAATCTTGAGTTTGTCGAGTTTTATTTCTTTGGTCCTCTCATTCAAGGCAGGCCAAAGAGCTTTAATCAGATCACGAAATGGCTGTGGTTATTTAATATTTGGTTTGTTGGGTTGTGATGAGAGTTCCCACAGTTTAAAGTTGGTTTCCAAAGTTAAAGAAACCCAAGTCTACAAGATCCTTTTTCTTTCTTAATTAGATGCGATCTCCTGTTTTGAGTAGCGGTAGGCTGGTTAGTGATGTTCTGAATCTGTTGTAGGTTCCTCATTGGGTAACGTACGATTTCCCTCCAGACGTTAGAGAAAAGCTAAGGCATCAATGGGGAACTGACTGGAAAGGTCAAGCACAAAAGTGGTAGGCGCTTCTAAATCAGCAAAATATACTTGAAACTCTATATGTTGCATTCCTCGATAAACAATCAGTGGGAGAGTGATTGCTATACAACTTGGTTTGGCGCACAGGGGGATTCTTCCACATCGTGATATAAAGTTCCACTCCTTATTTACTGCTCATTTGAGCATCTGATTGTTTTTTCTTTTAGGTCTCCACGGTTTCCTAATTCTGAATGGTACTGAAATATGTGGAAAAATTCTAGGTTCTTATTTAAGTTCACTGGAAAGGATGAAGAAATCAACCTTCTTGGGGATGGGACAGAGAAGGCCGAGTTTGGAGAATGGTCATGGATATCACCTGAGCAAGTTATTGAACTTGTGAGTGATCCATTTAGACCTTTGAAGTTTGACCTAAAACGACTTACGGCTTTAACTCCTATTATTTTGACTTTTATCCAAAATCTTGTCTACAGGCAGTGGATTTCAAGAAGCCCGTTTACAGTGAAGTTCTATCTGTTTTCTCGCAACATTTTCAGTAGTGAAACTAGTCATATCTGAAGTACGAAGTTCAAGAGGTTTGTTTATCTTAAACCCTTTCTTTATTAGATATTCACTGTTCCGCTGCCATTCTGTTAGCAAATTCATATTTAAGTCATCATTCTGTCTTCATCATCAAAGCTTGAACTACTCAGGCTGTCAGGCAGGACCTATGAGTACTTCTATCCCTTTAATAAAAGCAGTTTTTGCAAAAACATTCATGTGTGGGCAGTAATGTGCTGTTGCACGACTTTTGTAGGATTCATATAGCAGACCCAAACTTGTTTGGAACTGAGACATAGTAGTTGTTTTGTACACTTCTCGTCGTATATTTTCATGTTTCTAAATTTTCGTGATGCTTAACAGGTTTTATTAATGGCTGGAGGTTCATTATGTTTTTGCAAGTGGCTAACAGCATAGCTGGTTTTGGTGAAATAAATATGTAAACCTTGTAACACTGTATACAATTATTGATTATGCTGTAACCTAGTTTTCCTTTTCATCTTTTATAGAAAAAAGAAATTTTATTACACAGAGAAAAGGGTATAATGGGAATTAAACTTATTTACTAATAAAATATAAACGTGATGTGTGATTTGTGTCTAATCATTTATCATATACTCCCCTCCGTTTACTTTTAATTGTGTATAATCGAAATTAGATATCTATTTTTATGAGATGAAAATCATACGAACAATAAGGATAAAGTCTAACATAGTTTTTAAAAATTGTTAGATACCTCGATTTTTAGTACGCAAAACAATTCAGTATATTGATAGATATAAAAAAAATATCCTGTGAAATACATCTACAACAATCTGTATCTACAAAGAAGTTGAATGTGATCTAAAAGGTAAAATGTAAGTAAATGTATTGACATTGCATAAATATTTAGGATAGACATGAAGATTATAATTAGGAATAATTGATTTGTTATGAAAAAAATATTTACACTAATTCAATAAATGCATGTATATCTTCACATATACTGTCATAATTAACATGCATGCATTATTACCTCAAATTATCTTTTTACAGTTAAAGAAAGTTAGTAAAGATAAATATAATACTATAAATCTTAGTCAAATTTTTAGTAGGCAACATAAGGGTGAATCACCAAATTAAATACACAACCTTCCACATTTATTTCATTTCTATTAATATATATATATTATCATAAGGATTTAAAGATTTACTTCCAATAGTTAAAAAAAGAAAATTACATTGGCATGACTCATTATGTATTATCTTTTATTTTAAAAATATTATCCACACAAAGATGAGTCACCTTTATTTTTACTAAATAATTTTATTACCTAAAAAGGATTTGTTGTTTCACTATAAAATCCCTTTTATTCTCAAAATATTTTAAACAAGCAAATTCTCATATTTTATTTCTCTTGGTTTTATTTGTGCTTTTTTTCTCAAGTCAAAGCCAAACATGACTTTCCTCGTTGCTCAAACTGATCATGGTATATATATATATTTTTTATGTTTGTTATGTCTTATTTGACTTCTTAAATTATATAATATATATTCAGTTGTTATATATATGTGTGATTTGAAATTTAAACTTGAGATTTTTGGTTCAGTTGTTATCTTTTTGCTTCGATATTCTAACTTGAGATTTTTTATTAAGAATTTGTTACTATTTATAGTTATATTTGAAAAAGTGTTAATTCTCTTTGATATATGTCACTATACACATCAAAATTCGAGTTTTATGAATTTCATTATTCTATCACTTTAATATTATTAGGTTCTAAAGTTTATAATTGATACATTTTAAATAGATTTTCAATAAGGTATTTAATACATATGATAAAATTGTACATCCACCCCGTTTTTTGTGAATAGGATTTAGCAATTTCCAATATTTTTTATGATTCGTGATATATATATATATACACATAGGTATCGTTGAGTTATTTTTCTGTTAAAAAAAATTAGAAAAATGACTTTTTTGCGATAAATTCATAGTTAGATGATTATTTGTGAAATAAATATTTGATATTTATGTTCTTAAATTTTGTTAGGAGCAGAGTTGGAGAACAAAAAGGCAAACTCTGATGGTATATTTGTCGTCCCTGGCAATAATGCATTTGGCAACTCATTCAGGTAATTAATTATAACATTATTTTCTCAATCAAGAAATTATACAAAATTTAATATAATGTATATATACAACTTATTCTAACATTAATTAATGATCGATGCAGGGATTATAATGCAGAGACTGAACGCCAAAAGATTGTCCGTGAACTCTATCGCCAGAGTCACATTAACCAAACATATGATTTTGTAAGATTCCAAAAAAAATAATCTTGGAATTAAAACATATTTTTAGTACATTGTTAGGGAGCAAAAATTTCATTATCCTTGATCGTATCGTTCCAACTATGTAGATTTATTTATGTTTATGACATTCGTTTGATTTTAATGCGCGTATATTTTAAACAGGTGAAAAAGATGAGGGAAGAATATGGGAAAATGAATAAAGTTGAGATGAGTATATGGGAATGTTGTGAACTTTTGAATGAAGTTGTGGATGATAGTGATCCTGATTTGGATGAACCACAAATTGAGCATTTGTTGCAAACTGCTGAAGCTATTAGAAAGGATTATCCTAATGAAGATTGGTTACACTTAACTGGCCTAATTCATGGTTTGTTAGAAGAAAAAATAATTAATTTTATTAAAAGTTTATAAGGGTTTAAAAGGATTAATATTTTGTCCAAAATGTTGTAGATCTTGGCAAAGTTCTTTTGCTTCCTAGCTTTGGAGGGCTTCCTCAATGGGCTGTTGTTGGTAAGAGTTTCGTTCCGGGAACTTTTTATGTGGCGTGTTTAAGACAGATAAAATTAAAGGACATTTTGGTACGTTTTACAGGTGACACGTTCCCCCTTGGTTGTGCTTTTGATGAATCAATTGTGCTTCATGAGGTGTTTTTCTTCTTCTTGAGTTTTGCCTTTTTCCTTACTAGAGTCGAGTGTCCTTCAGAAACAACCTCTAATCGTCTATTCTGCAGCAATTAAAGGGAAATCCTGATAACAACAATCCATCTTACAACACAAAATATGGAGTTTATTCTGAAGGATGTGGGCTTAATAATGTGGTGATGTCTTGGGGCCATGATGACTATATGTACTTGGTATGCACTTTTTCTTATTCATTAGTGAAAATAAATGGAGAATTATATATGATTTAACATAATGTTTGTGTAATTATGCAGGTGGCTAAGGCAAATAAAACTACTCTTCCATCTGCTGCATTGTTCATCATCCGATATCATTCCTTCTATCGTAAGCAATACATAATTAACTCATTTTTTTTTTGTTTTCAACAACGTACCTAGTGTAATGATGTATGCAAACCTTACCCCTACGACTTGACAGATATAATGGTTAAACTTTATTGCTAATCTTGAACTCTTGTTATGTAGCTCTGCATAAGTCAGGGGCATATACTCACTTGATGAATGAGGAGGACCATGAAAACCTGAAATGGCTTCAAATCTTCAGGTAAGTTTTTTTCCCAATTACATCATTAGTACTTCTGCTTGCTTCTTGGTTTGAAGGGGAGCCTTAGAGCAACGGTAAAGTTGTCTCCGTGCGATTTATAGGCCACACTCTTTAGGATCGCGGCTCTTTTCTTAGTACACCGAGCTGCCCTTTTGCTTGCTTGCTGTTCTTGATGACCTTTTCAGAATTGGTTTGATTGAACTTTGTGTATATTGACAGCAAATATGATCTGTATAGCAAGAGCAATGTTAGGATTGATGTGGAGAAAGTGAAACCTTACTACATGTCCCTCATTGACAAGGTAAATTTTCATTTGCCTTTAATAGTTGAGTAAAGAGCAAATAGTTTTTTACTATCACTTCTCAATCCGAAGTAAGTTGGAATCAGCTATATGAATCCTCACTGATCATGTCGGTTCCATACAATCATTTCATTCTGCTTAACTGAACTGCAAAAAACATTTTGATTGCAGTATTTCCCAGCCAAGTTGAAGTGGTGAAATCTCCCAGACAGGACAGCTATGAAACAAGATGCTTGTGGATACAAAAAAACAAGATTCAGGAACTAGTTATGGGATTTTATTTGTGCATTTTTTTCCTTTTTCTTGGGGTGGGGTGGGGTAGGGTAGGGTAGGGTATGGTGTTCCTAATGTTTCATAAATAAAGAAGTGTGTTTGTTGAAAATGCATTTGACTTTTGTTCAGTTATTGTGATGACACAAACTATAATTGCTGTGAAAAAGCGTTGAAATGCAAGCAAATACAACGTACCCAGTGTAATTCCAAAAGTAGGGTCTAGAGAGGGCCGAGTGTACGCAGACCTTACCCCTACCTTGGGAGATAGAGAGGTTGTCTCCAATAGACCCTCGACAAGAATGCAAGGATATCTAAGATAACTAGTAAATTTGTATCATCAACTCAATTAGCTTTGACATTGGCAGCTCATTATCTGTTCAAACTCATTGTACCGACTTATATAATAAACTAAACGGGCAAACTGGTTTAGTGAATGAAGCAAACTGGACAGTGTTGAGGTTTCATTACTTACCTCCTTCAATAGTTGCTACTTGTGGTCCATCAGTGTTGAATGTGATTAAGTTTGCCCTTTAATGCTGTTACCTCATTCCGTAGTTGATACTCGCGGTCCATCGGTGACATATCTTTCCTCTAATACTACTCGAAAGTCCAAACCAACAATACATATCATAACAATAAACTCTAAGCTTCAAAATAGACATTTGTTGTTGATATTCATCACAAGAACATAACTGGCTTACCAACACTGTTCTGGTTTTAGCAGAGAAATGTATGTATGAGCGTTGATAAGGCTATCCAGTTAGTTGATTATCAGGATAACTTCTGATGCATTGTCCCCCTATTAGAACCTCTTTTCACTCCAAATTTAGATTCATCAGCTTCTAGAACTTAGTCGTCTAGCTCTATTAAGGAAAGTCGTTCTTCAATTTACGCATAGGAATACCGAGATAAAGTCTGCCAGAGTTAATATTCCATGAAGAAACAGTGACTAAAGACTGTTACCGCTGCAGTAAAATGTACAATCTACGCTTCTCGATCCTAAAGAGAACATAACAATCACTGTGTATGATAAATAATGCGTTCAATATGACCACTAACTATGCCAGCAACAACCTCAGGAGAAAACCTACTCATCATATCATCCCTTGCCTGCTTACCTCTGGCCTTAGCTTCCTCGTGATTTCTCATTACATGCCTCATTAGCATTTGCAGCTTATCAACCGAAGGTTCAGCCCATAAATGCCCCTTAAATGGACCTTCTGTGACTTCACTCATTCTATCGACAGGCAATGGGTAGCTATTATCTTCTGTCATGAATTCAGTTGGTCCTGACCAATTCGTAGCAATCACTGGCAAAGTCATTGCCATTGCCTCCACAATAGGCCTACCCCAACCTTCACCTCTAGATGGCAAAACAAATGCATTAGCAGCCTTGTATAGCCTAGGCATATCAACCTGAGCTATGTGTTCGTCGATTACATATACTCTAGCCCAACCATCTTTCGGTTCTTCCAAATCCGATTTCTCCACATATTCAACAATCTTGTTACCAAAATCCTTATCAGAATGATACGGATTCGTTAACAGATATAAAACAACATCATCACCTCCCGAAAACTCCTTCAAGTAAGACCTCAACAAAACATCCCATCCTTTCCTATATTCCCACTTGAAAATACTCAAGAATACAAACTTCTCTCCATTTGAAAATGACCCCATCACTAAATTCCCTATTGACCCTAAATCCAATCCCTCATACTTAACTGGATCAAAAAAATCAAGATCAACAGGCTGAACAATCTTGACAACTTTCAATGGATCAACCCCACTTTCAGTAAAAGTTTTCACATGAAAATCAGTAGGAACCCAAACAAAATCCAAAAGATTACACCTTTTAACATGTTCATCATTAACTCTATCAGTCTCAAACATAGTCCTTCCAACTACAGCTTTAAAATGACCATAACCAATAGGTGGACATGGAAGTGTATCAAAAAGTGGAGGATACCAAGCACCAGGTTCACTATGACAAACAACAACAGTCTCATTCAACTTACATTCTCTATGGTAAAGCTCAACAGCCAAATTTCTCATATCTAAAGGTAAACCCTCCCAAAATTCAACATTTTCAAGATCCCCATGTTGCTCAATTTTCAAGTTAAAGACTGGATTTTTATTCATTGAGTAATTATGTAAAGCTAAAATATATGACCAAGCTTCTGAACTGTACCCACCTCCTGAAAGAAATGGAGCCATCCATAGAACACAATAAGGGGCTGTGTAAATGGGGTTTCTTGAAATTTGCTTCTGAACTGTTGGATTCAGTAAATTTGATCTGAGAAAAAAGAGTTTTTTGAACTGATTTGTTTTGCTAATACTGAATGAAATTGCTAAGATGAGTACCAAGATTGATAAAAGATAAAAGGGTTTGAGTTTTCCGATGAATGGAAGAGTCCGGCCGGGTGAAGACGGCGGTGGCGGCGGTGGGTGGCCGGAATCTAGTCTTTCGGCGGAATGCATAATGAGAATGGGGAGAAGCTAAAACACCGTGTATGAGCTAAAAAAAAATAACTTAAATGTTTTTAGTTGAGAATTTTTATGTTTTTCGATTTTTTAAAATTATTTTTGATTATATTGATCTCGATAGCTACATTATTCACGAAATTAAAAGAACTTAAAAAAACCTTGATTCGTATATTCTGCGCGATATTGTTCATGTCAAAAAAAATGTCTTTTTTCTAATCCATTTAGACCCACCCTTAGAGGCTTTAATCATCAATCATGATGCATAGTTTCTTCTCTAATTTTTTCTTTTTAATCGGAGAACACATTTAATATTTATCTAAATCACTAGGTTTTTTAGCAGATTTCACGTTGACCTTACGACAGTGATTTCTAACTAGAAAAGTAAATACTTGATTTTGAGAAGCTTATGTTCCAATATGTCATTGATATTATTTATTTTTATTTTGGAAAATATGCATGCCTTGCCTTCTTTTATTAAATATATGTCCTCGAATTGTGCGGTTCATTGATAGATATAATTATAAATACTAATTTATTGACAATGATATGTAGCGTATACAGTGAATGTATACAACAACATATAAGAACGAAATTTGGGCCAAAACCCAAATGATCAGCAGCTATGGGCCAAGTTCTGACCCAGACAAACAACAATTAGATTTGGGCCCAAAATTTTTCTTTCCTTTTCTTTTTCTTTTTCCTTAAAAGTTGATTAGTTGTTGCTAACTTGTCTAACTTTAAATATTTTAACGTAAATTATTTTCTTTGTGTTGGTTTATTTCAATAAAATTTCATTTTCTATGGACTCATGTCTTATTTATTTATTTATTTAATCAATCATTTTTAGTTAGAATATTCACTTATCTTTAGTTAATAACTTAAGATAGTCTTTTGTTTTAATCAACTAAATTAGTTAAGTAATTATCTCCAAACAAGTATTTTTAGTATACATGACAACTAAAAATTAACGAATGGAGAATTAAATCAAGGATATGAATTCATTATACTAACATGAGTTAGGGTCCCACAAGTTTACCTCTACTTCAGGGTAAGATATCTAAAGCATGATAGTTCAGCGTCTATTTAATTTCATCTATTGATTCGTGATTCATGATGTATCAAAGGAATTTTGATCGTAGTATCAATTTATTTATTTATTTATTTATTTTAGTGCTTAAAACTATATATATATTTTGTAAATTTCAAAAACTTATGAATATAGATATAGTCATACAGGTGGATATTTTTTCTTATTAGTTATGATTTTCCTCAATTCAAATCACTTTGGCTTCATGATTAGGTCATGATATGAATACCAACTTTCAAAAAGAAATAAATAGAGAGAGCGCAATGCAATTACAAACATAATTTTTTTAAAAATTAAAATATAATTTTTCATTAATTTTTTATTCTTTTAAAAACAGATTAAAAAAATTGTAATAACTAAGAGGATGACAAAAATATATTGATGGTGCAAATACAAGTAAATTTTTCTCGGCCTTCATCACCACACCTTGAGAGGTATACTTTTCTATAAGAATCTCAAATTTGAGAGGTATACCATGCCTTTTTCCCTTGTAAAATAGATTATTTAAAAAAAAAAAGTGAATCACATTTTTGGCTTTTGACAAAAATGACAAAATCTGAAATCTAAGGTTTTGGGCCAAAGTGTTGCTGCATTTCGGTTTTACTAGCCCACTCTGCCTTTTGTATATTAATGTATACATTTATTGTATATCAACCCCCTCCACCAGTATATATATTAGCTTCTCTTTCCGCGTTGAAGAGGAAGACTGGAATAAAATGCAAGCTTATACTACTTAATTAATCATCATAGTTATATATAGTTGTATATAGTTACTACTCGCGACTAACATTAATCACTAATTACATAGGTAAATTTTTAGTTTGTATAATTAGTTACGTTTTTATAAATCGGCAAATTTGTATACTTTGCAACTAACAATTCTTATTTTTATTTTTATTTGTATACGATGGTTTGTATTTGTATATTATACATTTGTATAATATACAATTCACGTCTCTCCCACTCTTTTCCCTCTCTCGCTCGCCACTCTCCTCCCTAACATGTGTTTAAGAGATAATTAACAAACTATAACTATGAAGCATAGTTTGGCTATTTTTAAATAAACATATCTTTTATATTAAAAAATGACACAGAGAGATAAAAAATTGTGCACTGACTTTGTATTAATCTCCATGAAAGATGGTGCAAAGAAAAGCTCATATATTCTCAAACTCTCACTATATAAGAGGCAAATAAAAATGGTAACATGTACATTTCACAATAAAATTAACTCTTTCGACTTAAACTCCAACATTATTAAGTTAATATTTATGTGCACCATAACTGTATCTCGTGCATCATATGTTTATTTTGTGTGTCATATGTGTATCTCGTGCAACAGATGTGCATTTTGTGTGTCAGATGTGCATTTCGTGTGTCTGCATCATATGTACATTTTGTGTATCACACGTGCATCTATTGCATGTGTGCATCTCCATTGTGTCTCACATGCATCATATGTTATTTATTGTGAAAATGACATTTTTTATAGTTTTAAACAACTTTATATTCAACCTGAACCTCTCAAAATAGAAGGTCAGATGAAGGCCCAAAACCATCAATTTGTACATTTATGAACAAGTAATCACCATTGAAATTAACTATTTTTGTGACTACTCTGAATGTGCAGCACTTACTCTACACAATTTCTACATCAGGAATATATATATATATATATATATATATATATATATATATATATATATATATATATATATATACCAACATGTTTAGCAGGACTTACTCCACACAGTTTCTATTCTTTTGGCAGCCATAACTGCATTTTTGGCACGGTACAATGGTGTCCGTGTAGAAGGCTGAGAGGGAGACACAGCATGTAGGAGCATTTTGAGCTCGAAATTGTGAGTATGTGCATGTAACTATCCAAGTCACTGTCATCAAAAGTTAGAAATTAATTAATACAAATGCAGAGAGAGAAATGTATATATACAGTAATTTGTTTTACTAATCATATCGAATTATGAATGAAAAATGTATCTTACTTATTGCCTGTGTTACTCGTCTCCCATCTTGACTAACAAACTTACTAGGTTCAACTGTTTTAGCAACTCCACATGTATAACCAGGCCCTGGTGTCTTCAAAGTGAAGCTCTTAGGAAGTCTAACTGTTCTGTTTGTAGTTCCCGCGCCACCAACATTGAGTTGGAATGAAGTAATACCTTTTCCTGGATCTTGCACCAGCGAGTTGATTACTCCTCCCTTGCAGCAATTTGCACTCTGTTGATTGTACGGAGTTTCTGGCAGTAAATCAACAACTGCTGGATCCCTCTTGCAACAGTGAGGAATAATAAATCCACTATACTTGGAGCAATCTCCTTGCTCTATCGTTTCACATCCTTTCATGCTCTATATTACTTCTTTCCTCGCCCACGTCCATCCCAACGTCCAGCCTGGGCTTCGATATGCCTGTACTGCTGGTAGTTGAATATGGTTACAGTTGCCTATTCAGTATTCACAATGCACATTAATTATTACTAGTAACAGTTAGTTCATTAACTTAAAACATAAAATTTAAGTGTAACTTACTGCATATCCATCTGGCAACCAGTCGCTAACATCCCATTTAACGGTTATATTTCCGTTGGGATCAAAACTATCATATGCTTCTCAAACTAGAGTAGAAAATAAAAAAATCAAAATCATTACAGAAACACCTGAACTAAAATCCATGGTGATCCCAAACTATGGAAAATAAAAAAAAATTGAAATGAAGGTGGCGGAGATGTTGCTCACTGCTTGTACATTTAGGAAGTTGAAAGAAAACTTGTTTAGTGGTTCACTGGACAAGTATTGTCTAGGTGTTGAAATATATAAATAAATAGATCATGTACCTCGAGGCCAAAAAGTGGGTTGTATGCATCAAATACGTAGCTAATATACAGTTGAATGTATACAATAATATACAAGAACTGAAATTGGAGCCAAAACCCCAAGGATCATCAACTAAGGCCCAAGTTCTGAAACATGCTTTAAAGAAGCAATATTGTCAAACACTAATTTACTCAAAAGTGCTTTTTAAAATTCGAAGAAGAACCTAAAATATCGTTAGACGGTTGAAATTGGTACAAAAATACCATTTGTCATGATAAAATGCTTTTGAACTATCATAAATGATCCTATTAATTAGCTCTCTTTTAATACATGCACGACCAAATATTGTATTCAAATTTGAGCAAACAAAAAGAAAGAAAACAAATTGAGTTCTGCTATTTTTGGCAAAGGCATCATCAGCATTTATAACCAAACATTTCATTTGATGCTGAAGGTCACTATAACGAACTTCAATTACAAAGTGAATTATACGCAGTGGAATTTAGTTGTCCAACATCCCAATTTCAACAACCTTGCTCAGTTATTCAGCTTCAACTACAAGTCATTAACTCCTTATGGAACAAAAATTAGTAAGTACTATAATAACTAATTAATTTAATTAGTGTTGCTCTGTTTAAATGTACGATATATAATTGACGATCTATCATCTAATCTACATATGACACTGCGATGCTCTGGGATAAAGAGTTGTATAATGATGTCCTAATGCAGGCCGGTCCGTTTGGAAATGTCCAATCCGAGCTGCTATTCGCCAAAGATTCTTCCACATTGTTCAGTTTTAAGAATGGATGGGCATTTCCACACACTGTTTATTTCAATGGTGATTATTGTGTGATGCCACAGCCCGACTCATATCCATCTTTGCCAAATGATAGTAGTAAACGGGAGGCTTCATTGTTCATGACATACAACGTCTTCATACTTGTAGTAGCATTATTGATTACATAATTATTCGAGATGAATGAAGTTGTTGAGTTTAATTTTGTCATTTTGCTTGTAATTCTATGTTTCTAAACTCCAAACTTTAGCCAATACCCAGCCCAAGTTGATCTGATCTTTGCTCAAGCGATATCTCAATGATAGTTTTTAATTCTTAAAAAGAGAAAAGACTTAAAGACATCGTTAAAGTTGTCTCGTATTTGCATAAAGATACCTTAACTTTTAAATTGTTCTATCACCCCACATAACTATTTAATATCTTTGTAAATGGCCATCTTGATCCGTTCCCTAGTCTGGGTTGTTACCACGCATATGAGGCGCGTCATGCAATATATTCATTGCGATGGACCAATTTAAAAGCGTCATCTGTCATTATTTTTTCTTTATTATTAAGTAAATTTAAACCAAAATAATGGTTGGTAACCCTAATTTTTTGATTTCATGGTTTTTTCATAGCAAAATCAACATTGATATTCTCTGTTTGACGACTTCATCATCTTCTCCAAAATAAGATACGACTGTTGGCTAGGATCTGTTTTTGGAGCTTTGAAAAAATGTGCAGAAACTTTTGGGCCAATACAGAATGTGATGTTCTTGTTCAATAAATTCAAAGTAAACACTCCCGAGCTTTGGATACTCTTGTCTAAACCCACCAACAATAGGACATGTCTTAATTACTGGAGGCAAACACTACTTAGATCTGGGCATAATTAGTACAGATACGAGCTTTGCTACCAAAAGGATTACAGCTAAAAGCAATCCCACATTCAAAATCTTGTTGCCACCTAACTCCATAATTGAATAAAAGAACCCGAATGAAGAAAAAGAATGGAAATTTCTTGAAGGTATATGCCAAACAAAAAAGAAAAGGAAAGAAGAAGACTTTTGTTCAAAGGATAGGGTCGTGTCGGGTTGTTTATATCATAGGGAGTGAGCAACACGCTCCACTACATAGATGAGAAAATGGGTCAAAATGTTCTATTTACAATGATATTAAATAGTTCGGTGGGGTGATAGGACACTTTGAAAGTTAAGGTGTCTTTATGCAAATACGGGACAACTTTGATGGTGTGTTTATGTCTTTTCTCTTTAAGAAAGGTTTAAATATAGATGTGTAAACCCATGTTCATAGTATGATATATAATATGATAGATTTGGATGCACCTCTCTATGAGAGGATAAAAATTTAAATCTAACATCAATCTTGTTTTTTTAGTAACACCTCTCCAAGTGGTTATGAGTAATCATTTTTACGTTTCAACTAATTTTTTGTTTTGTTTTTTCCCCCCTTTAATTATCAAAATTTCCAAGTATGTTACATTGAGAATTCTTTGATAGAATAGTAATACTTGTAAAAAAATTATATAATCAAATCAAATATGTATATTTTTTTGAAAAAATAGTAGTATTATATATGTTGGACATATAATTTTCATAATTTGATGATTTATATTAACAATCTAAAGATCATACCAATTAAATTTATATTTTAAATGCATTTTTCATAATAGTGAATCTTCCAAAATCATGAAGACGCCTCTGATTCAATATCTGACTAAAGAGGTGGAAGAGAAGGATGAGCCTATGAAGATTGAAGAGGGTTTAAGCTTGTTTGCTTCAAATATTTGTGGTACTCTTTTGACAATTAATGTCTATTTCCTCTATTGATCCAAATTTCATGGTGTATCAACATATATTTTGTAGATATAAAAAAAACTAATGAATGTATATATAGTCGTACATATGGATAGTGTTTCTTATTGATTATTATGAGTTTTATAGATATACATATGACCAAATTATATATATTTTGTAAATTTCAACCTAGCTTCAGAATTAGGTAATTAGATTAATCCCAAATTTGAAAAAAGAAATAGAGAGAGTGAGCGATGCAATTATAAAAAATATAAAAAATTGAAATAAAATTACTTTTTCATTTATCTTTTCTTCTTTGTAGAAGAGACTAATAATTTATGTACTTTGTAATAACTAAGTAAGAAGATGACAAAATATATTGATGGTGCAAATACAAATATAATGTCCTGGACCTTCATCTTCACACCTTGAACTCACTACAAGTTGTCCATAACGTTGTTTACAAAATGTTGAGCAAGGTGGTGATTGTTGTGAACAAGGAATATCAGAAGGAAAAAATTCATCACATGTATCATCGCCATTCACTTGTTTCATCATCAACATACCTGCAAGATCAAGATTACAAATTTTTAGAAATTTAATTAATCGCATACGTTAATTTAATTTTGAACAAATGTAAATGAAAAAAAATTGTGGATGAATACATACCATAGATGCAAATAATGAGAAAAATAGATGTACCAAAGTTTTCCATTGAATAATTTTGTGGTGAATAAAGTAGTGCCTCTACATTTCTTATATAATGGTAGAGCCTCAAAGATTATAGCAAATAAATCTCTTCTTAATGATAAATGTTTAATTATGAGGAAGATTTACTTTTGAAGTCAATATATATGAAGAATAATATGGAAATTATTAATTGTAACAACAAATATATATATATATATATATATATATGAATAATATGTATTAAATTAATTAGTCTTCTCATTTAATACAAGTACGATCTAATTCGTTTTTACTAAAAAATACAAGCTTACAAAAACAATGTTTAAATCAGTCAAAATAAATATACTTTGGTGTAAAACTATAATGATTAATGCATTACATAGGAAATATTTTGGGTTAACTACATAAATCTCATTAGTTTAGGTTCTAATTATTTAGATTCCCAATAGTTTTAAATATTACTTCCTCTACCATATTTCATACTTATGATACATGAGTTTGAATCCATGAGATACATATATCTACAGAATTTTAAAATTGAGATACATATTTTATTTGTTTGAATTAATTGGTTATAACCAAATTCCTTAATATAAGGCGAAAATCAAGAAGTGTATCTATCTTGGTTATGCAATTTGATTAATTTCATTTTATTACTCTTAAAATAATAAAATTCATTGATTTGATGTATATATTATCAATATATATACGATATCAAACAAACAAAACACTTAGATACGTACCATACAAGTAGATTCATATGTACCATAGAAGTATCTAATATTAAGTTTGTGTATTTGTTATACGTGTCTAGTATTAATTTCATGTATCTATTTATATGATAATATTAATTTCATGTATCTATTTATAGATCTAATTTTAATTTCACGTATCTATTATTAATTCGATGTATCAAGTATCAATTTTACACATTATATTCAAAAGCATGTATCTCGGATACATAACAATATTCATACTATTTTATGAATTTATGAGCCATTAAAATGGAGCAAACAATATAAAAACCCTACAATAAATTGGCTAGAAAAAATCTAAACCATTGAATCAAATACATGATACGATTGAAAACAAATATACAATAGAAAAAACTAAAGATAATCTTACTTTGTCACTTTAACTAATACTAATTATGTAGAGTTTGATATAAATTTAGCACATGCAAAAGGAAATAAAAATGGTTTAAGGAAGAAGGAATACGTGTGGGAGTGAGAATGAGATACAATATTTTTTGTGATAGGGGAAGGAAACGTTTCATGAAGAAGAAGAAAAAGGGATAATAGTGGAATACGTGAGGTATCTGTTTTGGGATTGAAAAGGGAAACAACTGAAAAGAATAAAACAAAATTAATTTGAATTGGTAGTGTCCAACTAATTGAGGAGATATAATTTTAACATAATTATTCATTATCATATTTAAAGAAATTGTGTATCTGATTTAATTTTTATAAATACAATATAATTTTTTAAAAAGTGATATTCTATGTAATATTTTTAAGTAGAAATAAAATATGTATATGTGATAGTTAAGTATGGGTAGATACGTAGTTTTCCAATAAAATAAGTATACCAAGGAAATTGGGTTGAAGAAATGGGCTGCTGGAAATGCAAAATAATAATAAGGCACAAAATTGGCTTCTTAATATAAGTTCAGTTGAACGGCTTGGTAAAATCGGGATAGATTTGGCTAGTAATTAAATAAGATGAATGGATATTAATTAGTTAAAAAGTTTCTTAATTTAATGACACAAAATAATTAACTTAATAATAAATTAAATAATTTAACATATAAGTTATTATATAACTAAAGTAATTAACCAAATAAAATATTTTTGAGTCGATTTTCAAATATTCATAAAATATACTAATTATATACATAATTATATATATATATATATATATATATATATGTATCATCTAAAAAATTGTAAAAAGTGACAAAACTATTTAAAACTAACTTGAAAAAATATTTTAAATTTATAAAGTCAATTATTTCAAACCATTTGGAAGTTAAGAAGCTCGATGATTAATATAGATTGTGCATGGTCAAAATGAACATTAACTATTAATTATTTGGGAAAACTTTGAGTTTGTATAATAATTCACGTTTGTATAAATCGCCAAATTTGTATAATTCGCAACTAACAATTCTTAGTTAGATTTGTATTTGTATATTATACATAATATACAATTATCTAACCGATATACATATACAATTCACGTCTCTCCCACTCTTTGTCTTCTCTCGCTCGCCACTCCTCTCCCTATAATATGTAGCTACAAATCTGAATTAGCAAACTATAAGTATAAATCATAATTTAGGTTATTTTTGAGTTGGTATATGCGAAAACTTTTCAACTATTATTGAGATATTGCTTGAGCAAAGAGATGAATTTGGGCTGGGGGTATTGGTTAAGTTTTGAGTTTGAATTGGTCCAAGAGGCAAAGTTATGTTTGTGTTTAAGAGATGACCAAATGAATTGTAATTTTGACCAATTTGAACTGAACTTAAGAAGCTAGTAACCAATTTTGATTTAAATATGCGTGTACTTCTAAAAGTTGAATATAGTGTAGTTTATCCATTGACAATGAAAATTATTTAAAAACGGAGTAAGTTGATAAAATGTAAATTACATAATACACTATGGAACTTACAATATATTCATTCAGAGACTAGACGATGACATCTCATTCAATTATGATATTTCCGTTTATGATGAAAAAATATCATATGCTTATAAAAAACATAATAGAAAATATGCCTTATCGTATGATAAAACGCCTACTAAAAAATTCTATGATAATCAAAAATTAAAAAAAAAAGAATATTAGAAGTATATTTTTAGCCAAATAAAAATAATATATAAGCATATAACATTAAATTACAACAACATAAATGTCAGAAGTACAAAAAATATGTCTAGGTTGACCTCCTATATCACCAATAGTACTATATAATATAGTAGTTAAGCATAAAACATTTAATCAAATCATAAAATATTAGTATAAAAAATATTTATAGGTGAACAGGCAGACATGTTGATATCATCTATAGTATAAAAAAAATTAGATATCGAAATCGAGTCAATACTGATTCAATATATATTATTTTTTGTTTCAATTTATGTGATACAAATATAATTTTAAAAGTTAGTCAATATCATCCACAACAATAATTTCATGCTAATAGACCATAAATATTTTATCACTCCTTTGATATTATCGCAAATAATTATGTAACACTTCACAAGCTATCACAGTTTTCACGAGTGTGTCAATATTTATAATGGTTCATGTGTCACTTCAGTATTTTATTAATCAATTTTTTGAAGCTTCAAAATTTAACAAAATTTAAACTTAGTAAATTAATTTTAATATTTATAAAATTTCAATTCAGGATATGATACTTCCATATCACTATTTTTAGAGCTTATTTAAGAAAAATATATTCATTATATTATAGATAATAGAGACAAATTCACTAGTGAAACGAAGATGGCGGAATTGAGAGGACTGAAACTGGAGCAGAGGCATGGAAAATCCAGAGTGAGAGTAGCTAGGGTTTGGAGAGATCGAGATGGAAAACATCAGTTTGCTGAATGGAGCGTTAACATCAGCCTCATCTCCGATTGTTTACCTGCATATGTCTCCGGCGATAATTCCGATATCGTCGCCACCGATACCATGAAGAACACTGTAAGTGCTTCTTCTACTCTCTTTTTTCTATAACAGCTTATTCATATGTATATATGATGATCTAATAATGAAATCTCAGTAAGAAAATTTTGTTAGATTATCAGATCGGACGGCTTATTTAACTGAGTAAAAGTTGGTATTCCATACGTCCTTAACTTAATCTTTGATTTGAGGTTGAGAGTTAGAAAAAATAAATTTGCTAGAGAGCATTTTTGGGACTAAAGTGCTACTTTAGTGGCTTGACTCTCTGGCTGACCACGGATCTGTTGATCAATTTCATCATCTGTGAAACTAATACAGAAATGCTGGTATTTTGGTTTTCGCTGTTTTTTTTCCCGAAGAAATTGAATGATCCTGAATGAGACTGTAGGATTGATCTAATTGTCTATGATATTGCATGATCGCAGATTTTCTTCACTTTTGTTGATTAGAGAATTAGCTTGTACATTTTTTTGGAAAAAAATCTGATTAAATTATGACTTATACGTTTTACTTCAGGTTTTCTTTGTATTGTTAGCTATTGATTATTGAATTGTGAAATAGGTATATGCGAAAGCTAAGGAATGTTCAGAGCAACTTTCAGCTGAAGATTTTGCAATTGTACTTGCAAAGCACTTCACCTCCTTTTATCAGCAGGTAACACTTTGTCAAAATCTATTAATCACCGACTTTATTTGGATCTGAGGCGTTGTTGTTAATATCTAATAATGAAATCTCAGTAAGAAAATAATTGCATGTCCATGGAACAGTGTTTTTGGGACAATTTTGTTATTATGTCCATTAATCTGTGTTTTTGGGACAATTTTGTTATTATGTCCATTAATCTGTCAATTGCTCTGAAGAATAAACAATTGTGTGTTTGTTGCCTTGTGTTGTGTGCAGAGTTTGGAAATTCTTGTGCTTTACTCGTGACATTGCTTAATATTATATGGCTTCTATGACTCACTTTACATGGATCTTCTTAAGTGCCATTTCATATTCTGTTGTTGTAGGTCACTGCTGCAATTGTTAATATAGTTGAAAAGCCATGGGAACGCATTAGCATAAAGGGCCAACAACATGAACATGGTAAGCCTTTTGATTTACGACAGAATATGTTGCATACTTGCGTAACGAATTTCCCCCTCCCTTTAGAAGTTAAAGTGAATCTCTAACTTACCTTATGCTGCTAATCTCATAAATTGTAGTGAGCATGCCACTTGGCTGATTTCCTCCCTTTCTTTACTCTCGTTTCATCTCCTTGATGTCAAGTTAATTTTTTTAGATCAGGACATGAGCCATAGGAATTCTAGTCCCATTGTAAGTTATGAAAAGACATTTTGTGAGTAATGTAACATATTTTTTCCTTATGTTGTTATTTCTTTCAGAGAATTATAGCCAGCGTCACAGTCTTCTGTGCTTTCATTTAACAATATGCTGTCAAACTTGATAAGGCAAGATCAAGTTCAAAATCAAGTCCGAGACAATTTTGCTTTTAAATAATGAGTTATTTCCACCAAAGCTTCCTAAATAGTCTAAATACTCCTAACTTTTTTTTAAAAAAAGAGTTTAGATTCTTCTATTTCTCATTTGATCATGATCATATTTTAAAATTAGATCTGTATGAAATGCTACAACATTAAGCTTGATAATGACTACAATCTGGTTAATGCAGTTAACTTTATAAACCTGATCTAACATTATAATCCTTGTTTGGACGCATCATGAGATTCCTTAGTTTGTATTTGCTTGCTTTTGGTTTATGTTTGAATGAAATCAGTTGGGGTGATTTCTTCTCATCTTCCTAAGTCTTGGTAGGCAGAGTTATCTAGGAGACGAGGACCTGCAACCTTCTTTTGTCAAAACAAATGCCTCCAAGAGCTGTTTTATGTCTGACACTACTTTTTCTTGGAAATACTGTTCGAATACATTTTAGCTGATCATATTAATTTTTAGCTAATAAAAGGCCTTAAAGTTGGTCCTGTATCATATATTACAAGGAGCTATAATTTCCTGAAACATAGTTGCAAAATCCTAAGAGTTGCAGTTTGTGGACCCCTTTTATCTTGAATTTATTGGCTCAGAATATGGTCCAATCTGGGAGTTGAATACTGGAGGAGACAGACGCCTTGATAAAGGGGTTTGGAATGTCCTCATTGTATGAATCAAAAAAGAGTTGTTGCTTGTGATCCAATGCTCAATGAGTTTAGAGGATTCAAGTGGTTGCATGGGATAGCATCTAAGCTTTGGGATGCCCGCGTGCGTTGAACCATAATGTTGCTTTTGTTTGATATCTCTAACTTGTTGCATCATTTAACTTCGGTTTTATTTATACAATCTAATTTTCTATCTGATGAGGTGATCCAGTTATATTAATGAAGAAATTGGGTTTCCTTGAAATTAATGATTGTTGTATGTTGCCATCATTACAAGGTTTTAAGCTTGGCTCTGAAAGACACACAACTGAAGTAATGGTCGATAAATCAGGAAAATTGCACCTGACATCTGGTATTGAAGGATTATCAATTCTGAAGACAACTAAGGTAATCCCTGTTATACATCTGCCTAAGATTCTTTCTTTATTTTCTGCTTCTAGTTGTTGCAGGTAAAGTTACAGTTCCACATACCTAAAAACAAGAAAGAAAAGGGTTCTGGACTTTGAATGAGAACTTTTTACAGTATCCTATTAAGATATGTGATCCTCCTTTAGTAAAAATGAGGTATGCCACACTCCAGGAAGTCATTTTAGTTTGTTTTCTTTCGACACTCCCACCTTCTGGACGGAGTTAGTGGAGGTTGGGGCTATGGATCAGCTACAAGGCAACAAGGGTAGTACTCTCAGTAATGATGGAGATATAGCTGGTATGTAGTTTGAGATGGTTTATATGTGGGTCAGACAAGATCCATTCGGTCCCACATAGGTCCTTAGTCTTCCTTACTCTAAAATGGAGCTCCAGCATCTAATATACTTCTTCCTATAGTAACTAGGAATTCTTTTTTACTTGATTAAAATTGGTAGTACACATTTCTTGATACACCACTCTAAACAAATGGCTACCGAATTTTTTCATACAATAAGTGCAGTGTTGATTTGTATAACAAATGGCTCATTGAAACAGTCAGGTTTTGAAGGATTCATTAGGGACCAGTACACTATGTTGCCTGAAACACGCGAAAGGATGATGGCTACAGAGGTCACTGCATCTTGGAGGTAAATTATTCATCTTTTTATGTTTCTAAAAGAAATGGTGTTAAAGTTTCCCGACATGAATGAGATCTTAGTCTTGCTTTGTTAGTTGTTAGTCATACTACCATGTTTCATTCTGCCCATTGTTGACCGTGTTGTGAACCTGAACATTGGTTAATACAGGTACTCTTTTGAATCTCTCTCAAGTCTTCCCCTGAAGCCTCTGTATTTCACAGATAGATACATAGATGTGAAAGAGGTCCTGCTTAACACATTCTTTGGACCATCTAAGGAAGGAGTATACAGCCCTTCTGTTCAAGCCACACTTTACGAAATGGCAAAGGCTGTTCTTGGAAGGTCTTTCTCTCAATTTCAACTCATAAGGCGTTTCCTTATTTTCCTCGCGCACACATAAGTGAAACTAAACCTCGATATCACTTTATTTTCTTCTTCAAGTTTCATAATTGCTATGAATCCTTACGGTTTCTTGGTATTGTTCTTTCAGGTCTCCTGACATTTCATTCATTCAGTTGAAGATGCCAAATCTCCATTTTCTGCCGGTCAATTTGCCAAGCAAAGATAAACCAGACATTGTTAAGGTAAAGTTGCCCTTCCCTCATTTGCTGGACTACAGTGGAACTGTGTGCTGAAATGCAGTGAATATGAAGTTATTTCCCAACCCTTGTAATGATACTTACCAGGCACCATCCCGTCCAAAACTGGACAGTAAATAAGCCTTAATTGAGTGAGGCCTTCCCTTTGTGAAGACAGAATTGGGCGTTGTCATCTTTAGTTAATGTAGAGATTACTTTAATTTTGGTAGGATATAAAAGTAATCTATAGATGACAACGCCCAATTCAATTGTAGGATATAAATCTAATCTATAGTTAGTTAACTATGGATGGATGTAAAACTAATCTATAGTTGGTTAACTAACACACTAATACAGCTGGAATGTTAGCGAACTAACTAACAGTTCAGCTAACTTTATTTACAGCTGGATCCTCAATATTGCGGATCCAGCTTTATTAGATGTTCTTTCTACCTGCTTTTTCCATGGCAAAACATGTCAATACTGGAGGGATGGCCTACATGGATTTGGTCCTCGGGGAAGGAAGAGAGCAGTGATGGGGGGCTGGAATTTGTTGGCGATAATGAATTCACATTCTTAATTTAATAATAACTTGGTCCATCATGCCAAGTCGTGGGGATACAGTATCTACATGTAATGGAAGAGTTTGAAACGAAAGAGGGTACAGTTAATAATCCACGTAAATGATTCTCGAGTTACATATCTTTAACGATGTATTGTCCAGTTGCTTCAGATGTTTTAGTTTTCCAGATGTATTGTTACCACTGATAATGTACTTCTCTCATGAGCTTGAATCAATTGCTGATATTTATCTATCGTAACCTTTCAGTTTGCTGACGATGTTTACTTGCCAACGGATGAACCACATGGAACGATTCAGGCTACTCTCAGTCGTCTTACGTCAAAGATGTGAACTACTGCTGATCAAATGGTACTGCCTATGTTCATTTGCTTACATTTAAGTTGTTACCAAACCAAAGCTACACAAGGGGGAGAAATGTTCATAGCAAGAAGCAACAATATATAACATGGTTATGAATCTTTGAAGTTCGTTGTACACATGTAACATATGGGTTAATAAATGTATTGCAACATGATCTATCATTCTGATGTAATCCAACTTAATAATAAATCAACGTTATAATATATGAAAACTGAGTATCGCTTCGAGTTATATTTTGGTATCCCTTTAAAATAAATTAAAAAATCATCTTATAAATTATACAAACTGGATACCAATATATATGTTTTAGTCTTTGTCTATTTGGCAATGAGTGTTGTGCATGTATTCCTTATTAATGAGATTAAGTATTATCATAAACATATTTCGTAAGGAAAAAATAAGTTTTCGATTTTAGAGGCAAGAAAATGTTTTGCATTTTGACGTATAAGAAAAACATACAAGATACTATTACATAACATTTTTTTATTTATATATCAAAGACAATAAATAAAAAGCTCATTATTTTCAATTTCGTTGGTACTCAACCGTCAACACATTCCTAGTTTCTATCAAGGCATTTTAAAAACAATTTTTTTTTTAATAATCGAGTTTTGACCTGTGTGACGTGTCATATATGCTAAAAAATGATTATTACTTTTTTTACAAAAATCAGGAATATTAGATCTCCATAAAATATGATTTAGTACTATATATATTAGAATTTAGATCATTGTTTACGTCATTTAAGCCCCTCTTAAATTCTTCAACTACCTTATGATTTATAATAATATATATATAAAAAAAAGCCTTTTGTACACACAATTTTTTCTTTTCTTCTTTTTTCTTCTCTTCCAACCTAGCATTTTCTTTATATAAAAAAGCATAATCTGTAAATAATTCTTTTCCCAAATACTTAGAAGACATCAAGGAATCTTCATTTTTTTTATTTATAGAAAAACCAATTTCCTTTTTGATTTCCTTGTTCTAGAAGATTTTTTTTTTCCAATTTCTTATGTTGGCACACACGTAATATTGTCTGGTATATAAGAGGATTATTTGATGTTTTGTTCTCCCAATAATATTAAATTGAAGATTTTGCGTTTATACAATTTGGGTTTGCTATTTCTTGAATTTTTTGTCTTAAAGTTGTGATTTTTATTTGGAATTTTGGATATGAGTTTAGGGGGAGAAAAGAAAAATGTGGTTGTGATTGGGGGTGGAGTTGCTGGTTCTGTTGTTGCAAAAACCCTTCAAAATGAGGTCAATGTTTCCCTCATTGATGAGTAAGCATTTCTCTTTTATAAACTTTTTTGCCTCTCATTGTGAATTTGATTATGTGTTAGCTTTATTAGTGTCCCTATCTTGTTGCGAAGATAGGGGTAAGGTTTGCGTATATGCTATCCTTAAGTAGATTCTATTTGTGGGATTACACCGGTTATGTTGTTGTTAGATAATATCCTGCAAAGATAGGAGTAATGGGGTAAGGTCTGTATACATCTTCTCATCAAATCTCACTTGTGGGATTACGCGAGTTAGCTTTATGAGTGTCTCTAGCTTGTAAAGATAGGGATAAGGTTTGCGTGCACCCTACCCTTCCCATATTCTACTCATGGGATTACACCTGTTATGTTGTTGTTAGATTTATGAGTGTCCCTACCCTGCAAAGATAGCGGTAAGGTTTGTGTGCATGCATACCCTCCTCAGACCTCGGATTTAGACATGTTACGTTGTTTTGTTGTCAGCTATATGAGTGGTTTAAGGATTGATCGTTTCAGTTTCTTCACTTGATTTTTAATCATGAGTAGTTGTTTGTGCTTGTTTATTACTCTATTTATTAGTTTATTGTGCTTAAATTAACTGAATACATGAAAATGGAACAGGAAAGAGTATTATGAGATAACATGGGCAAGCTTAAGGTGTATGGTTGAACCTGAATTTGCAAAAAGATCTGTCATTTCTCACTCTGAATACCTTCCTCATGCGAAAATCATTCCATCAGCTGCAGTTGACATCACAGACACTGATGTATTGACCAAACAAGGCAGCCGAATTGCGTATGACTATCTTGTTGTTGCCACTGGTCATACACAAAGCGGTGCTGAGACGAGAACGGAGAAGATCAGTCAATACCAAGCAGGTATTGGTCCAATCTCGTGGTTACTTTTGTGTTCTGCTTTCATAGAACTCAAAAACTTATGTATGACTAGTTTTGCTTTTATCTTAAGACACTAACCTTAAGAAATTCGATGGTTTTCTTATAGGGTAATTGAGTACTCAAATATTGCCATCACCTTACAAATAGCTTGTCTTACTTCACAATCTCATAGTTTAAATTTCGGTCACTTCAAAAACCATATAATAATAAAAAACTTTAAGAAGGGAGCTAGGGTGTATGGAAAAGAAAGGAACAAAAAGTAAAGAGAATCGGATTTATCTTCTTGTTTTCT
This sequence comes from Solanum sitiens, assembly GCA_016801875.1. Lineage (NCBI taxonomy): Eukaryota > Viridiplantae > Streptophyta > Magnoliopsida > Solanales > Solanaceae > Solanum > Solanum sitiens. The sequence continues at coordinate 1,461,580 of JABWTJ010000031.1, read as the reverse complement.
GTTTAGGAACCTAGAGAGGCTAAAATAAATTCTTAGCTTTAGTTATGTCAGCAGTACATATTACTGGATTTTATTCGTAGAAAACCATAGATTGATGTAAGCTCTTTACATTTGTTATACCAAGTGTATATTGGGACTTAGATCACGACATCATTAAAAATATGACAGCACAATAGCAAATGAAGCAACAAATGAAAGAGTGGCGGTACAAATCAAACTTCCATTGTTCATTAAACCAATCAGGGCATTAACTTGTGCTCAACTCTTGTTCCTTGGTTTACAGAGTACGAAAAGATAAAGGATGCTGACTCCATATTGATAGTCGGAGGAGGGCCAACAGGTGTGGAGTTGGCTGCTGAAATTGTTGCAGATTTTCCTGCTAAGAAGGTGACATTGGTGCACAGGGGATCAAGATTATTAGAATTTATTGGAGAAAGCGCCAGCAAAAAGGCGCTGAATTGGCTTACTTCAAAGAAAGTTGAAGTCATATTGGAGCAATCTGTCCTTGTTAACTCTCAATCAGAAGGTGTTTATAGAACATCTGGTGGAGAAACTATAGTTGCTGATTGTTATTTTCTTTGCACCGGTACACTATTTGGTTCAGTATGGTTAAAACAAACTATCTTGAAGGATAGTTTGGACAGTCGTGGAAGGGTAATGGTTGATTCAAATTTGAGGATCAAGGGTCGCAATAATATCTTTGCTATTGGGGACATCACTGATGTTCCGGTAAGTCAAACATACCTTTTTTAGTTTCTTACATCTTGTTGTCAACTTGTCATCACTATAAACCTTAAATGTACATTCAAGAACCTCTGTCTATGCATCTTCTCTTCCTAGCTCCTCCTCGTATAGAAAAGTCGATGCTAGTAACACTAGACCTTGTTAATATGTGTACACTATGTAAATGGATAACTATTACTCTACCAATAAAAGCTCCAATGAATCGTAGTAGTTCTCGCGTCATAAGAAGCATTTACATGGAAGACATCCTTACTTTGTGATGGTGAAATGCAGGAACTTAAACAAGGATATTTGGCTCAAGAACACGCAAAGGTAGTAGCCAAGAACATCACGTCGTTAATAAAGGGAGTGGAAGATGATCACAAATTGGCTGTATATAAACCAGCAACCAAGGCATTGGCTATAGTTTCTCTAGGGAGAAAAGATGCAGTGGCTCAATTTCCTTGTTTGTCAATCGCTGGACGCATTCCAGGCATGATAAAATCTGGGGATCTATTTGTTGGAAAGACGCGGAAAGGACTTGGTCTACAGCCCGGTGTTTAATTGTCCTGCTTATAAGGAAATATGCATGTTATAGAAGTTAACATCTACGTACACTGTACCATCCCTATACTTCATTTGTGGGATTGCACTGTGTATGTTGCTGTTGGTAGTTATTTATGGACATGTAAACTATATATCAATATTCTGGTTTTAGCTATTATAGCAAACGCAATTATTATAAGTATATCTAATCGCATGTTTGTTTATCAAAATTATTTAAACAAGTAGATTTTGAATATCAATTGGTTAAGAAAAGGACAAATGTAGAAAGCACAAGTTAGATCTTAATTATCAATTTCTTCATTAAGAAAGGATTATTAAAACAGGTTTCAAACTTCAAAAAGCCATTAAAGCTTAGTTGCTAAGCTATCAATTAGTCAAAAGACAAGAAAAAAAATTAAGTGTGAAGCTACATACTTATATTTTAGGCATAATACTATGCTCTTTTAACTTGACTTTAGTTGACATTAATGTCCTCCAAATTTTGGTATGCACAAATAGGCATATTAACTTATATAAAATTGAACAAGTAGATACACGTGTTCTACATGACATAATACACGTAGGATATAAAAGTGTCATGTCGGATAAATGTGTCTATTTGTTCAATTTTATACAAGTTTAAGTGTCTACTTGTGCACAATCAATGTTAAAGGTCATAGTCGCCGACTGAAACCAGAGGTCATAGTTACATGATAATTTTGTGTCCTAGTGGTGTCTTACATGTATTATGACAAGTTTAAGTGTTTGTGTCTACTTGTTCAAATTTAAATAAGTTTAAGCGTCTATTTATGAACACTCAAAATTGAAGGACATAAATACCAGTAGAAACCAAGTTAAAAAAGTATATTTATGTATTATGCCGGAAATCATAAGAACTCCCAATCTAAAAAAAACTAAGGATTTCTAAGTGGCCTTCTATTCATAGTTGGGCTCATGTTCTTGATTCTCTAATTCTTTTAGAGGAGCTGGAGACACTAGACATAAATATAGAACACACTGATGTTCCCAATCTTGAGGTGCTCACTGGGATTCATGCATTCAAGGGAACAGATTGGAAACTAGATAAAGCTGTTGTGTTTCACAAATTAAAAAAAGCTAGCTGCATTCCACACTATTTATGTGTTGATACGCGACATATTTGTGAATCAGTTCCATTGAGTTACTTGTTATATTAAACAAATGAAAAAGTAAATCATTTGGAAATGCATCATCTCTTTTAATTAAACAAATGATAAAGGTAACTGCACTAATATGCCTTTAGAAAAAGAAAGATGTGAAAAAGTAGACCATTAGGAGAAAAAAACAGTACTTGGTCAAATAAATAACAATGCAGAGAGATTATTAAATCTACAAAGTTCTTATCTTTTAGTTATTCCAGCAAACAAAGAGAAATGGCTTATGCTGCTATTTCTTCACTTATCTATACACTGAACCAACTCTTGAAACCTAATCAATCTTTGGTTTGTCGATGTTGTACACAACAACATCTCGAATCACTCTGTCAAAATCTTTCTGCTCTGCAAGATTTCCTTGAAAATACTATGACAAAGGATATTGGAACTCTTAAGGTATCTAATTTACTAGTATAATATCTAAATCTTACTGATCTTATATATATATTTTTAATAGTGTTAATTTATCTTGTTTCAATTTCAAGGTTATAGAAAAGAGGATCAGAAATGTAGTACAGAAAGCAGAAGATAGAATTGATTCAAGTCTAAGAAGGATCATTCTAGCAAATCACGAGGACAAACGGCAAAAGGCTTGTACATCCTTTTATGAAGTATTGTTGAAAGTGGAAGAACAAGTTTATTTTCTCAACAAAGAGGTGATGGTGGTCGAGTTTAACAACCATGGAAGCAAATCTGCAGAATTAGCAACAAATCCTTCCTCACTCGAAAAAAGTAAAATTGAGGAAAATATTGTTGGGATGGAGGATGACTTCAACGCCATACTCGATCGCCTCATTTCCCAAACAGATGAGTTAACTGTCATACCAATTTTTGGTATGGGCGGTATAGGTAAGACAACTCTTGCCAGAAAAGTTTTTGGAAATTCCTATATTCGTTCTCGATTTGATAAACATGCATGGGTCACTATCTCCGAAGAATACAATCAGAGGCAAATGCTTCTTGAAGTTGTCTCTTCAATTATAGGAAGCAATCAAGAAATGAGCGATGATCAACTAATGGATATTGTGTATAAAGGTCTGAAGGGTAGGAGATTTCTAATTGTCATAGATGATATTTGGAGTACAAAAGCTTGGGACCAAATCCAAAGAATATTTCCAAATGATGACAATAAAAGCCGAATTCTATTAACCACTCGGCTAAAGTATGTTGCTGATTATGTCAGTTGTCCTGATTTTCCTCCTCATAGCAAGTCTTTTCTAATTCTAGATGATAGTTGGAATCTATTCACTGAAAAAATATTCAAAATAATGGAAGGATGAGAAGTTACAAAATTCATGATCTTCTTGGGCAACTATGCCTAAGTGAAGCTCATACTAAAAATGTTGTGCATGTCACGAATAGGAATGTCCTTGTGTCCTCATTAGAAGAAATAGATGAACAGCAACGAGTGATAGGTTTGCGTAAACATGAAGAGAAGAAACTTTATCCTCCAATGCATAACAATGATATAACACGTATAACTCACACTTTTATTTCAACTCAATTTTTTAATTGCTCCACAGGGATTTGTTCCATTGTTCCAGAGTTCAAGTTTCTTAAAGTGTTGGACGTATTATCACTTTGTTACGATTTCTCTAGTGTAATACCTGAGCTTGTACATTTGAGATATGTTGCTGCAAATATTGAGAAAGCTCTTTCACTATCCAAATCCAGAAATCTACAGACCATAATTCTTAAAAGTTTTGGTAGGAAAGAGTTGGAGCAGCCACTCGATATCTGGAGAATGTCAGAGCTAAGGCATTTGGATATCAGATCGGCGCCACTATATATATCTAATCCTCTTGAGGCAGAAAATCCTTTGTTTCTCAATAACTTGCAAAATCTTTATCTCTATAACTCTCGTTTTATTGAGGAAATCATAAAAAGAACTCCCAATCTAAAAAAGTTGAAGTTCCTAGATGATCTGAGCATCCTGACTGGTCTGCGATTCTTGATTCTCTAATTCTTCTAGAGGAGCTGGAGACGCTATTCATAAAGCTGGAGAGCATTGACATCAACATTTTCTCTCGAGATATTTTGATGACATTAAGTTGTAATATCAAGAAATTGATATTAATAGATACTTGTATACCATGGGAAGTTGTGAATTTGCTGGCTAATTTACCCAATCTTGAGGTGCTCAAAGGGTATCGTGCATTCCATGGAACAGATTGGAAAGTAGATAAAGATGTTGTGTTTCATAAATTAAAATATCTGCGAATTCATGACAGAGCTGTGGAAAGGTGGAAAGCATGCAGTGATACACAATTCGTAGGTCTGGAAATGTGGGAATTAGCAGCTGCTAGTGATAATTTTCCGATGCTTGAGCAACTAATCCAGAGAGTATTGGAGATATAATGACACTAAAATTCATCCAGATAAAACATTGCAGCTCTAGTGTAGAGAATAGTGCAATGAAAATTCAAGAAGAGCAACAAAGCTTGGGAAATTATGAGCTTCAACTTCAAATTATTACTCCATAGGTATGTTCATATCTAGTGGAACTTTTCAGATTTCAAGATTATAGAAAAGGTCATTTTATTATCATATATTGTCAATTATGGTAACCAGTAATACTTTTTACATAGTTACAAGTATATAACAAATTTCTGCTGCTAGACTCTCGAAAATGGAAAAGTACCATATAAATTAAGACACAAATATTATATGACATAAATAATTCACTTTTCATATATATTATCAATTTATCATGATATCATTATATATGTCTATAAGTAATACTTCCTTCGTTTAAAAAAGAATGACCCATTTCTTTTTTTGGCAACACTATAACTTTAACTTTCCACATGTCATGTTTAAAACCACAAAATTAAAGGTCATTTTGGTAAATTTGATACCACAATATTTAATTTTTTTTCTTTTCTTAAACTCCATTTCAAATTAAACTAAAATATTCTTTTTTAAACGAAGAAAGTAATAAACAAAAAATATCATCAAAATCAATAATTTCAATCATAAGAAAGGGGGAAGCTTATTCATGAATGGACAGAGTAGCTACACGTAGAGCACCAACAAACCTCTCATTCTCATAGTATTACATACATCTATAGACATTTAAAATAAAACTTGGACAATAAATAAATAATTTAATTTTGAGATAATATATTTAGATATTTTAATTTAATAATTCCAACCTAAATATGACTTAAACTCATAAATTACGAGTCTGTTTATTTATTATCCTTTTTTTCTTCATTCTTCTAAAAAAAAATAATACCCTTCCTACTTATCTAATTTTTTTTGTGATCCAACCCCCTATGGAAAATACACACTCCAAAGGTAATTCTTGTTAAAAAAAAAAGTTACAATTTTGTTAATTTGTGGTGTATTTCTTAATTATTTTTGGGAATTGTGCAGAAGGAATGAAGGAAGCTGGTGATAATTATACTGCCTCTCATTATATACTTCCACATCTTCTCAATTTGTGAGTTTTACTCCCAATTTTATTTTATTTTACTTTCTCCTATTTTACTTTCTCCTATTACTATGTTGTGGCAATCAGGTGACGGAATCGGAATTTTCACACTCGCATAATAAATAATGAAAATTCATATGATCGATCTCAAATTTGTTTAGAACCAGTTGTTGTGTTAGTCATGATATCTGTTAATCAGTTGCAATTAGTTAATGAAATCATTTTTTTTACAGTAATTATGCTCATGAAAAATAAATTTCAGATATGCATCGCAAGCCAAATCACAAGATTTTGAGATTTATGCTCCAAATGCAACGTTTGAAGATCCCCTTATGCGTGCAGAAGGGTATCCTTTAACTTTTCACTCCTATTGTTTTTCTTTTTTTCCAAACTGTTTTATAATGCTTTAGTTGAGCCGAGCGTCCATCAGAAACAACCAGTGGCGTAGCCCCATAGTGGTATTTGGACACCCTTTGTCTGAAAAATAGCATATATACAAGTAAAATGATACACGAAATGATTAAATAACATATTTTGGACACCCTTAACATAACAAATTGCTATTTCTGGACACCCTTTATGAAATTTCTGGCTCCGCCACGGGAAACAACCTCTTGACTTTCCGAGGTAGGGGTAAGGTCTATGTACACACTACACTACTCTCCCGAGACCTTAGACTCCTGTTGTGGGATGACACTGAGTATGTTGTTGGTTGATTGAATTGAGAGGTTCTAAGTAAAAATTCTGAGTAGTGCTTGTTTTCTGTTTTCTGTCTTTCCACGTAGTAGCACCATCCGCTAAAATTTGTCCCTTTTTAATGCATTAAAACTGTGAATTACATGGAATTTTCCTAGGGATTAGTATGAAAATCCACGGGAAAATTCTTTTTCTTGCAAATTTTCATACTAATCCCCAGGAAAATCCCCATGTAAGATCACCCTCTTCTTATAGTGTTCGCGCGTCTAGTAATTAGCCTGTTCCTTTCAATTATATTTCATTCATAATAAGCCACTTGTGTAATCCTCTATATTAGTAACACTGACTATGAATTTTACTGTTGAATGCAGGGTAAAACAGATAAAATCGTCATTTTATTCGCTCGGAAAGGTCTAAATAATTTTCCTTAGTGCTAAATCTTCTATTTCATACTAGTTTCCTACTATGCTTGATTGATACATTTTATTGTGGAAAGGAAAAGAATGCGCGATACAGATTTGAATATGGATATCACAATTTTGTTCTTGAAACTCATTTCTCGAAATATATATCACGAAAATATCTAAGGCTACCAGCATAATCTCTGTTTTATGTTGAGTGACGGTAACTACTATGGTTTACGTCAATAGTTCTTAGCCAATCCTTTCTTCTTAAAGTTAATTAATGGGAAAATGCATAAGTACCCCCTCAACCTATGCCCGAAATCCCAGAAACACATTTATACTATACTAAGGTCCTATTACCTCCTGAACTTATTTTATAAATAATTTTCTACTCTTTTTCGGCCTACGTGGCACTAGCTTGAAAAAAATGTCTTTCCTTAGGCTTGGAATTGTTGTGTATGAATAATTTCAAACTGTTGCTTTTTGTATATTTCAGGTCTTCAGTGAGTCGAGAATCGTGGAGTATAACGTCACAGAGAAAGAAATATCTCCTGGAAATAAAGAGGTTTAAGATCTATTGCATCTTCTTTTCGATTTGTTTATTCTCTGCTTTAGGACTCTGACATTATGGTTGATGGCTTCAGATTTTAATCGACAACAAACAATATTACAAGTTCTTGGGGAAAGACATTCATATGATATCACTAATCAAGTTGTACACGGAAGGAGGAAAGGTTGTTCGTCATGAAGACTGGTACGTATATATTTCATATCAAGAATACTTTGTTGAATTTGTAGTTCAACAAGGAAAATGTTAAGCATTTCTCTTGGTTTCGTGCCATGACATGCTAACGTTATATTTCAGTTCGTGTAAATGTAAGAGGCAAGTAACACTTTGTTTTGCCATAGTTTACTTCTTTAAGTATGTTCAAATTCTGTGCAACTTCACATGTTTGATAAACTTACTCCTCAAGTCGCACAAATTCATTTTACTTTGTCTAGGGCTCTAGATATGCAGGGTTGGTTATTCGTTAATGCCACTCTTAGCTGTCTTTGTGTTCTTGTCATATGACATATTTTTTGCCAAATGATGTTCCATTTTTGGCATAACGAGTTAGGCTTGCTAAGGTTTTTATTGCTACAATATGACTTGAACCCTCGACCAATTGGCTAATGGTAGCTTGCCAAATATATTCTCTATATACATACATGATATAATGTTTGGTTGTCTAGTTTATTCCTGTTTTTGAATGTTTTGCGAACAATGTTTGCAGCTGGGATAAGAAACCTTTACGGAATAGGGAGACAGTGAAGGTACCACTTGTTGGACGTATGATCGAGGTATCTCGTAGAGCTTCGATGTTTTTAACACATGCTCTTATGGGGTTTGGAAAAGATCCATCCATGTAAATTATATTGCAGTGCACTGTTTTCAAGTGTTTCAACTAGTTTTTACCATATTGTAAGAAATATATATATATATGTTTGCTTGAAAATATGTAAAGATAATTATTCAGTTGATCCATATGGACCACATTATTATTTTGTGCCAATTAATTTGTGACATTCATGTATTGAGTCGTTAAATGGACCACGTTATTATTCACAATAAATTATTCAATGTCTGAGTGATCCTTCTGTCTGAAGTTGCAGAGAAGCATGATTATCGTATGCAACATAGCAGTGGTATAATCCGCACCTTTATTTCAATGCAAGTAGATTTTCCAATACGGATGTGTTCCATTGTTTCACAGTTCAAGTTGCTTAAGGTGTTGGACGTGTTATCAGTTTGGTACGATTTCTCTAGTGTAATACCTGAGCTTGTACATTTGAGATATGTTGCTGCAAGAATTACGAAAGGTCTTTCACTAGACAAATTGAGAAATCTACAGACCATAATTCTTTAAAGTCTTGAAAAGACGGAGTTGAAGCACCCCGTAGATATTTGGACAATGACAGAGGTAAGACATGTGGATATTAGATCACCACTCTATATATCTAATCCTCTTGAGGCAGAAAATAATCGTATTGGACAACATCTCGATAACTTGCAAACACTAACTCTCCACTTCTCTCCTTTTGCTGCGGAAATGATAAGAAGAACTCCCAATCTAAAAGAACTAACGATTTTACATGAAGCTAAGCATTCTGACGGGCTTGCTATTCTTGATTCTCTCAGTCTTCTTGAGAAACTACACCTAGAAGCACAACAAACCAGTAACCCTGTCATGATTTTCTCAGGGGATATTTTCCTCCCTAATCTCAAGGAGTTGACATTATCATTTACTTATATACCATGGGAAGCTATGAGTTTACTGGCTAATTTACCCAATCTTGAGGTGCTCGAAGGGTATTTTGCATTCAATGGAACAGATTGGAGACTAAATGAAGATGTTGTGTTTCGCAAATTAAAACTTCTATTACTGCATAGGTGTATAGATCTGCAAAAGTGGGAAGGTGGTAGTGATAATTTTCCGATGCTTGAGAAACTAATGCTGTTTGGATTGGATGAACTGGAGGAGATTACGGAGAGTATTGGAGATATAATGTCATTAAAATTCATCGAAATATTTTATTGCAGCTCTGGTGTAGACAATAGTGCAAAGAGAATTAGTAGTAATACTAAATGGCCAGCGAGTCCAGCAAAAGATAGATGAGTTGGAGAGAGAAGTAGTAGCGGTTGAGTGCTTTCTTCGACGTTATACTAAATGGTATTGAGCTATAGAGGAACTGTCAAGTTGCTAGACAGTTAAGTCGAGTTGTTAGGCTGTTAAGTTTCTGTTACTAATTCTGTTAAAGACATGTGATTCACATGTGAGTTAGTTTTTAGAATAGTTTATAGAAATACCTTTATATAGATGCAATGCTATGCTGTAAAGTTCAGTTTGATTGAAATGAAAAACTTGCCAGAAAGTTGAGTTATTGTGTAATGCAGAGCTAATACAGAATCCTCTTATATGGTTTTAATGCAGTTACAAGAGTGTGTAGAAGGCTTTTACATCTAGTTGGGATTTGAGAACTCTGAAGTGTCTATACATCTCCTCGATAAGGTGAAGATATGTCATGTTCTGCCTGATCACCTTTTTCCGACACTTATTTGGGCTACCACCACCTCTCCTTAGACCCTTCAATATCAACCTCTCACACATCCTCCTCATCGGAGTGTCAATTCAATGCATCTCTTCTTGACATGTCTGAACCAATTCACCTTAGCCTCCTACATCATGTCCGTGACACAGGCTACCTCCACCTTGGCCTAAATATCTTCATTTTTTTTACCATATCTCTTCTAGTAAACCCTTTCAATAAGAATGATTCTTTCCTTTCAACATGTTTAAAATAATAAGATTAAAAGATATTTTGATCAATTTTACATATATTTAATCTAAGACTGCAAGATTCAAAAGTCTTGTTTATTTTTGAGAAAAGGCTTGATATACACCTTAATTTTGTCATTAAAGTCGATATACCCCTCCCTATCAAAGTGGCTCATATATATAGCGACGATAACGGAGCGGGGCGAGTTGAAACAAATTTTACATTTTGTTTTTATACTATTTTCCTCTACTAGGAAATGAAAGAAATCAATTTTAAATTCATTTTTTAAATTTTTTTACTAAAAAAGATATTCATATAGGGGTATATTTGATATTTCAAACACATATTCTTTTTTATTCAATTGCTGATTTTAATTTATTATTTTAGTTAAATTTATGTAGTTACTAAATTTCTTGTAAAAAAGATTCTATCATATATATCCTTTCCTTTTTTTTTTACAAACACAAAAAAAGAAATATAATATCTTCAAAATTTCAAACATTTCTCTCACCTTTTTTTTTTCATTCACATTTTTCTTTTAATTTCTCACATAATGTTTTTAAAAAAAATAATCAAATAATGATAATTAAAAAGGAAAACAAAATCAGGTATGAAAACGATCATATATGTACATGAATATATTTAAAATTTAAAATCAAACAAACAGATATGAAATAATTTTTCTCTTTATTAGATAAAAAATATAAGTGAGCCAATATTATACGGTTAAGTGTATGTGTAAGCTATTTTTAAATTTTGTATCAAGTCAAAATGAGATTATTTACTCGATCCTAATGACACGTGATAAGCACGTGTTTAGATAATCCCAAAATTCTTTTCACATTGAGTTTAATATTATCATAAACAATGACTCAAACTAATATTCCTGGAAACTTCTTATGGAACAAGTCAATCAAATCCATGGAGTATGAATTCATCTTCTCCTTTTTGATTCGATAATTCATATTTACGCGCATTTGTTGAATCTCCGTTTCGAAATTCAATCGGAAACCCTAAATCTCTGTGCAGCAGAATCAACGAGGACGAAGAAGAAGGTTCTAGAAATATGAGGAGAGTTTTCGGTGCGAAGAAACAGACGGAACCTCCTCCTTCCATTCAAGATGCATCCGATCGGGTACGTACTTCTAATTACTCTAATACAATGGTCAACTTTGCGTATTGTATAATCTCTTGTAGTTTGATTGTGTGTAATACAGCTGTTTTTATGAATTATGAAAAAAAATTACTACGTACAATTTGACTAATTTTCGTTTGTAGCTAGATCAATTCGATATTTTAGATGTTCGAAAGCTATACGCAAAAAATTATAAGTTTTAGTATTTCCTCATATTAATATGATTGAAAAAATATAGTTGATCAAAGTCCATATATGGAACGAGACAAGTAAAAGTGAACGGAGAGAGTATTTGAGTTTTGAGATATGAAGATTCGATTAGTTAGACTGATTGACAATTGTATAGTTATTACATATGTGAAAAATTTTATAAGAAAAATTGAGGCAGGGGATTACAAGGTGGGGAATTGAACTCTCTCCGATAAGACGTTCATGTAGTCAATTAACTGAGCTAATAAGATTCTTTATATACGAAAACTTCAAATATGGTGAGAGAGATTTCTATTGTTTTTTTCAGAAATTGGAGTGAGTTTTGTAGTGTTTTATGAAATGTTGGACTTTTATATCATTGTGATACTGCTAATTCTCTGCACGTGATATCTGATTTTAGTATTGGTTCTTATTTGTACAGATTAATAAAAGAGGTGACACCGTGGAGGAGAAAATCAAGAAGCTTGATGTTGAACTTGCAAGATACAAGGAACAGCTAAAGAAGACCCGGCCAGGTCCAGCTCAAGATGCTGTAAAAGCTCGAGCAATGAGAGTTTTGAAGCAAAAAAGAATGTGAGTCTATCCTTTTTTAAGAGTACAGTGATGTTTAAAGTTTATGGGTGAGCATCAAATTGACTGCTTTGTGGATGAATGTCTAGTCACGTTATAGGTCAAATTACATTTAGCTTCTGAGATAATTGCGCTATTAAAGACAGCTAATCAGTGCTTCTTTTCATCTCACTTGATGATAAAGAAATTATGTTGCAGGTGAATAAAGTGCTGAAAGCACCAAACAAATACATATGTGGAGATGCCTTGATGAACCATATTATGAGAGAAACAACATTGTGTTTAAGGACTTTTAAATTAAGTCTAGTTCTTGATAGAGTTTGTGGTTACTTCATAAAAAATCGAAATTGGAAGAGCTTGTGATTGAATTGAGGACTGGTCCTTATAACAGTTCCTACTTGGGATACTCATGGAGTTGCAACCAGCTAAAATAAAAAAGAGATTTGTTGTAAAAACACTAGCCTTGCTGAGTTTGTATTGAGAATATTTTCATCGATGAATCTTTTTTTATTCTATGTAGTGTACTTGAAAGAAAAAAAGAGACGCTGACTTCTGAGGTTATAGGCAATTAATCTGTTAACTTCACCTAGATTGTACCTGAAGCCAAAGCGCCCTCTAATGTTGGTGAATATGCTGCTCTCCTTGCAACATTTCTCTTAAGTTTTGCTTCTGTTTGCGGTGAAAATTATTTTTTCAAGCACCGCTTAGGCATAGTTTTCTCCAATTGGGAAAAACTCTTGCTTGTTTGACAAACTTATAGTTTATATGTTGATCTATTGTCTCCAATGGATAACCTCTTTCGTTCGAATATTCAACAGGTATGAAGGCCAACGTGACATGCTCTTCAATCAGACGTACAACCTAGATCAAGTTTCATTTGCAGCTGAGGGAATTAAAGATGCTCAGCAAACAGTATGTTCTATGGAGTTCATGCTTTTTTCAGATACCTAGTTTTCTCCCGTTTCTTTATGAAAGGCCTAATTTCAAAAGCTGCTATATGCATTATACCTGTAGGAAACTTGTCCATTGCCAGTTCTGATTATTCCAAGTATCTGAAAGTGTCATTGGACCTTTTTGTGTTTGAAGTTCATAATACTTATTGGGTGTTAGCATGCAAAGCTTAGCACTCTTCTTTTAGAAATAAAAAACATACAAGCATCATTTTCTTTACCAGTCCATCGTAGTTAAATTGTAACTGTTTAAACTTGAGTTTGATAAAGAGAATTTTGGAGTGTCACTCACAAATCTGATTCACTGATACGTTTATCAAGTGAATGTTATTTGTGAAAATGAATGGCCGCTATTTTAGACTATCAAACTCATGATCATCCTTTGTAATCTATAATTACTAGTTGTGTAACTTGATTGGAGCCTGCTGCCTACCTCCCTACATTTGGGGAGGACAACACATTTATGACGAAAACAGATTTCTTTATATGTCCTAGAATTTATATACTCCCTTTTGATCCCATGTTGGAGATTTATTGTTTGAAGGCACAATTGAACCATTGGAGTCATTTATATACAGTTGAATTTCCCACTAATACGGTTCTGTTTCTCCAGATGTCAGCTTTGAAGTCTGCAAACAAAGACTTGAAAGGAATGATGAAGACAGTCAAGATTCAAGATATAGATGTATGTCTCCTCATTGTGGTTATATGTTTTAGTAACCTGGTGCTTTTATCCTCGTCGGCTTCTGAATTTTTCATGGCTGATAATTGTGATACTATCATGTGAAAATGTAGAACCTACAAGATGAAATGATGGACTTGATGGATGTGAGCAACGAAATTCAAGAGTCTCTTGGTAGAAGCTACAGTGTGCCAGATGACATTGATGAAGATGAACTCCTCGGTGGTAAGCTCGAGTAGCAATACATTTAGACATAGAAGTAATATAGCATATCAGATGAGCTTTTAACTTATTACTTTTAATGCAGAGCTTGATGCTCTGGAGGCCGACATGGATACTGAAGGCGAAGGAGTCCCTTCGTATCTTCAACCAGACAAGGAGCCCGATTTGGATGCAGAGCTTAGCCTACCATCAGCACCAACAGGGCATGGACCAATGCCAGCTGGCAACCAGGTAAAGTCAAATGCAGTATGGATAATATTCTGTTGTAAGTTGCAACAATTATGCTAAAAATTTTCATTTACTTGTGGTGCACAGGCTTATGATGAACTAGGATTACCTGCCGTTCCTCGCGCATCAATTCGTGGTTAAGGGATTAGTGGGATACTAATGATGACTTCATTTGGGATTATTCTTTGTTTATTGGGGAAACCTGGTGTAAACATTAGTGTGCAGAGTATATCTTCATTGTTGTTTCCAAATGACCATGTTGATTTATTGTGTAATAATGGACATGATGCTTGAATTGTTTTGTGCACATTCTGTATATCCTACACCAGCACGTCTTGCAATCAATAGAAAATCATTTCACTGTTTTTAAACTTGCATATCAATATGGCATGGCATGGCCTATAGTTCACGAGTTCGAGTCAAGAAGTAGTCACTAATACTCGTCTATGTTACACCTCTTGAGGTGTGGTTTTCCCCAAATATGAAGAATGCTCTGTGCACTGAACTGAACTGTTCTTTTTGTTAATACCGTCAAGTTATCAGATTTTTAAACAGTTAATGTCTTGATCCTAAAAGTTCCCTTTTGCAAGAAACTACATTCTAAAGAGAATTGACAAGTTGAGTCTGAAGGAGTTTCACCTACATTTCTACTGCTTGAATAATTGTAGTAATTCAAGAGCGAATACGTGCAACAAGACCCAACTTCTAGAAGGGAGATACATTTATTAGATAAAAGGTTGACGCGGGCTCCTACAGGATATATATATCATCAAGAAAAGGTGTCCAACAAGATAGACTTTCTTCTAGTTGAGATCCAGTTTTCCAAAGTCCAGCATCTGCCAAGCTGCATCTGAACCAGTCATCTCAACAGCAGAACTCAGCCTGAAGTTGGTGCTCAGCTTACCACCATTGCGAGAATGTGCTAAACATTTCAGTCTTTCCAATTCTTTCCTTAATGACCTGTATTGAGCTGCATCAAGTTTCAGAACGACAAGGAATCAGATTATGAAAATATCTCTTTGCTTCACCGCGCTGTTTAAACTATGTCATCAAGGATGTCTGGTGCCAGCCCTCAACCAAGGAAAAGTTTTAAGCGCACGAGTGACACTAAAGTGTAAGGAGTATCACTGGTAGATCAATCAAATATGAAGCTAAATAAAGATAGATGAATACAATGAAACTAGCTCAGAATTGCAATGGAGTATTAGACTTTCGGCACCTACAACTTTCTCCATTCATAGTATTGGATATGATTTTTTCACTATCCAATGTCGGAGAAAGCAGATAAAGAGAAGTTGGAGTTCTGAAACTTTTGATGGTTTGCTAACTCGTGAACAATTGAGGCAAATAGGAAAGAAGACAAGACAAATCCAAAGCGGAGTAACTAACTCCCATAGTTATAAGTAGATAAATTGAAATTGTTGACATATAAAGTATTATGGATTGATTGATTGAGCTAAAGATATACAACTCACCGTCAACAATGACTTTTTCTTGCTGAAGTCTGAGCATCCGTTGCTTTAGCTCTCTATTCTCCATTGATAAAGTAACACGTTGCTGAAGCAGAGAAGCAACTTTGGCAGTTAAATCTGACTCTATAGCCTGTATTGAAAACGAACAAGGTTAAGCACCATATTAACCTTTGTCTGCAACACCAAATATTGTGTTGCTTGCAAAAGAACAACTGTCCATTTGAAAGTATTTTGTATAGCTTTCGGGATACCAAAGATTGTAGCAATTTGAACAGTCTCAAACTATTTGATATAGCGTTTGGGTCACCAATTTGTGTTTTGAACAGTATATTCTTCGCTAACAGCAATGGCATTAACATTAGGAGTTTTAAGAGTCTCAAACTTGTGAACCAGCACAATATTTTATTCATAGTATGGTTTTCCCTTAAGTTAATCTCAATGCGATTAATCAACAATTGACATGTAGCCATGGAAACTTCATTTTTATCTCTGTAATTCTTTAATGTTTATTATGTGGTGTTACATGGGAAGCTCAACATGTATATTCATAATAAATTATTCCGTAAAAGAAACCTTCTTTAAAAGTCACATTTATGTAACAGTAATAGCAGCAAAGTACCTCATATGTGTTGACAGTTCTCTCTAGTTCAGCTATATATTGGAGTTTACGAACTCTCGACCTCTGTCCAGGATGCCTGTACAAATTCCAAATAGTTGTCAAGTGTTGCACTCTTCTCGAGAAAATAATCGTCTCAGAATGAAATAAAACCTCCTGCTATGTGAGACTAAGCGTGTTTGCAATGCATTCATATAAGAGTTTATAGTATATTTAAATAAAAATTGGAAATAGTTTCAAAAGAAAAATAGTGGCGACAACTTCTAAGTAAAGTTTGACAGAAAATAATAGGAATAATCGCTAGAATAAAGATAATAAAACATCATAGCAATATCATCTGTTTATCTTTTGAAATGGGAACTCATCTGTTATCTACCAGTATGTTGGGATACAATTGGTCATGAATTTCGTAAGATGCTGCTTTTCACAAATCCCGGCATACCCCAGAAAATTGCACTGTTAACTCTATCCTTAGTAGTAGTAATTAGGAAAACGGGCAATTTGGGCTTAAAGAATGACAGGTGACAG
Source organism: Solanum sitiens (assembly GCA_016801875.1). NCBI lineage: Eukaryota > Viridiplantae > Streptophyta > Magnoliopsida > Solanales > Solanaceae > Solanum > Solanum sitiens. The sequence continues at coordinate 1,444,651 of JABWTJ010000031.1, read as the reverse complement.
GAAAGTTCTCAATGGGTTTAGTACTTTATTTGTAGCATAGATGATCTAACTACTAAAAGTTAAACTTTGCAAGTAATTCACGAACTTGATCAACCAATTAACAACAATTGAGCAAAGACTCATTAGTCACGCGCTGAAAGGAACTGCAAGAGACATCGATGCAAAACTTTGCAGCATTTTCATTCCACTGAGAAGAGTTTGTCAGGACTGTTCTTGAAAATTGAACACCAGGACAAACCTTCTTTCAGCTATGTTGCACACTCTCCAAAAACATTGGCATACCCGTGTCAGATACTCCAAAAATGCAATACTTTTGGAGAATCCTACACGCACTCCTGAATATTTTTGATGAGTCTGAGCAACGGTGCTTTTCAGAACCTTAAACGGTCATCAATTTCCAGTAATGCAAGAGATTTAACTATTAGCTGGTCGTTAAAAGGTCGTAGCTAGAAGCTTCCCTAGGCCACGTGTCTAAACGAATAAGAACCGTTTCAGCAATTTGAGTGGCAAAGTGAAAATTCTCTTAGGATATAGAAGAAACAACAAGGCATCACATCCAGGAACCACTTGGCTCACAAACCTACCATTTGCAAATTGAGATTTTATAACTAGTTTCATGAAACTCAAAGGCAACATTCTCTATTAAATAAGCAATATCTTTTTGAAACTGGTAGCTATATCAACACTTCATGATGTACAAAACAGTACACGCGTGGAACTGAAACCATAAGTACAACGATACCCTGAATTCTACTGTCCTACTTCTATAATGAATATGAAACATCAATAATAGCAATATTAATAAAAGAAATCTTTTGGTTTTTCTGAATTTCCCTTTTCATTTGATAAAAGAAATATCTAAAACATCACATTTGATTATATAAATTGGATTAGCCATTTAAGTGCATAATTACAAGTCAAAGGTCCTTTTACGGGAGAATGTCAGTTGACCATGTAGAGCAAATTACACAAGGGAAGATCAGTAACACACAATCTGTGTTATTGTCTTCTCTACAAATTAGAAACTACTCCTTATATGAGCTAAGTCAATGAGCACAAATAGTTCCCAAACTGACATGATATCGTTATAATCTGACATGATATTTTTGTAAGTTCCCAATTCATGCTAATGGAAGTTTTTTTCACCTATACAATTAGCGAGCTAGAGTTTGCATTAAAAGACAATACCAAGAGATCCGGACGCCATACGACAGGAATAGACTAGATAATTAGCCGTTATCTTGGGAGATAAGATGCATGCCCCTGTATATTAGGAAACATTTTCGCAATGATGTTGCTCTACCAATTAACAAGTGAAAAACAGATGTTGATAATACATTGCCAATTTATGATGAATAATATTGGAAATAAACAGAGTCTGGAATCTAACCGTTTCATTGGCTTTGCCTCAGCACTGACATCATCTGCTGCACCAGAAGCATTTCCCACTAACTCCGATTGTGCAGCTCCAGACACAGAAACACACCTATCTAAATATTGTAAAGGGTTTGGAGACACATATTCTGATAATGCTGAAACTATAGCATTCTCTGCAAAGGTTATATTACTCTTTCCACGAGGCGAATTAGGACCATAGATACAATTAGTCTTTGAACTACTATCCGATTCACAAGATGCATTGGATTCAGTTTCATCAAACTTATCAAAGCCTTCAAATGAAACAAGACCATCCAAAATTGTCAAAGAATCACTAGCTGATCTCCTATGCTTTATGCCAGTAGAATTTGAGCCCGAATCACTCAGCAGCTCATCAAGCCATGCAGGCTGCTCTTCTAAGATGGAGCTTTGGGAAATAGATTTTTGATGTCGAGGAGGCAACGAGTTATGTTCGTGTGATGGTGGGCTAAAAGGGTCTTGAACAGGGCAAGTTAACGGTTTCTTCTGAAATGGGCAACGAGGTGGAAGATGAGCTTGCCTCGACATGATGAACTTAACTACTAGGCGACCCTATGATTTTCTTTTTGACACCTTCACAACAGAATCTAATAAAACAGGTCTTTCTCCCATGTTTCTGCCACCATCTTATTACCTAGTTTCTACAAAAAGTTTTACAAAGCAAGAAAATCAGAAATTACATTTTCTTCCATCAATCAAAAATTCCATGAGAACAGAAAATCCAAGAATTTTATTCTGAAGACCAAAACCAAGCAAAAGTGTAAAATTTACTGTTAGGATTTGAAGTTTTGCCAAGAAAATCAATAGCTGGAAACACATATAATAGCTTGTGACATTTGACAATCTCTTTTTTTTTTTTCATAATACAGAACTCAAACAATGAGCCTATTTTTTTTCAAAGCTAAAACATGAGTCAAATAGAACAAAAGAGAAACATCCATTAAATCCTCCATCAAATAGCACACCAACAACATAACCAATGTAAGCACACAAGTGGGGTCTCGGAAGGCTAGAGTATACACACCTTACCCTAGGAGGTCTAGAGATTGTTTCCGATACACCCTCAGGTCAAGTAAAAGCATATCGAAAAAAGAAATAACAAAATTGTCACAAAATACTAAGAAAGCATGACAAAACATTTCGAAAACAAAAAAGAAAAGTAACACAAAACACAAACAGCAAACCAGGAAACCAAAACTACAAATATGCAGAAAAAGAGGAGTTACGCAATTACAACCAAAAAAAAACAAAATAGGAAGCAAGACAAAACAAACACAACAATCTACATTCCCCATTGAATCAACCATAAAGAATTTTCAAAACACCCAAACTAAAAAACACAACAATGACATGAAATTGAATTCTCTTTAACTTAACAACAAACAATTAAAACCCTCAAGATTCTCCTTCAACACTACATAAACAAAAAACCCACATACAAATTGTAACAAAAAAATACATAAAAATTGTATCTTTTTCTTGAATCTTTAAAAGATATTTTCTGGGAGGGCATACCTTACTTCTTACTTGATGGGGTATTTATTTTTTTTTGGTTTCTCGATGAGAGTGAGAGAAAAAAAAAGTTGAGCTTTGAGTGTTTATGCAAAATGCAAAACTACAAATGCCAATGTTATTACTTATTAGTAGCAGCAGCTTGTCTCTCACTGTGCAAGTTGATGGGATGACCCTTTTTTGGACGGATTTTAGATACGGATACAATAACACAGTGACACCATTACTACTCAATTTTCCCAATTTACAATGCCCATGAGGAGAGATTGTAAACAACTTCGTTCGTTTCAAAATAAGTGTATAATTAAATAAATATAATATGTAGTTTATCATATTGTTCATATTACAAAAATTGAAGGTGTTTTAGAAAAAGAGTATAATTTTAAAAAATTATACATTGATTTTTATGTTAAATTTCAAAAAATAACATTTATTTTGAATCGAAAAAATAAAAAAAAAATTGGTAAAATGGACACTAGGGTACTAGTACTATTTGGTAGCTTTGAGTTGTTAACAGCTCATCTTCACTTTTTCTATGTTAGCTTAGAAATTTTCACTTTGCCTCTTTTTGTATATAATATTATATTTGAAAGGAAAATATTATATATAATGTATATAGTATATAAAATGTATTATACACATATGGATCAATTGCATATGAAAAATGAAAAGTATTTATTATCAAATAGATTTTTCCTTTGTATACTTTACTCATATCGACTGGCAAAGAATAATATAGAAAAGATAATTTTGTTTTTTCATATTTAATCAAGAAAACTCCTTCAAGATAGTAGTCGTGGACTGGTTGTTGATTTTGATTCGAAAATCTTCTGGAATAGAATAAATTTTATCGTGTTGTATTTTTATTCGATGATTATCATCAATATAAAATTATTGATATTGTTCATGTCTCTCGAATGGCTATTGTACGACCACTTATGTAATATAAAATCAACAAATAAATTTTACCTTAACTTTCTCAAATTGTAATCGAAAAGATTATCGTATCATCGTTCAAATTTATCAAATTGTAATCGAAAAGATTATTGTATCATCGTTCAAATTTAAATATTGAATTTATCTATAGTAAATAAAAGAAATGGTAAAGGTCCATTCTTAAGTTAAGTCTTTTATTTTGCAAGATAGCCAAAAACATTGTATGATTATTTGATATATTATTATATTTCATGAAAGCAAATTTAAGACATATATAAATTAAATATCATGGAAGATTCTTAAAATTATGCTTAGATATTTATTTTTCTAAAAGAAAAGATTGATGACCCTTAGCCTAAAGTATTTGCATTTAGTGGTGTGAGAGACTTTAGAAGATTAAAATGGACCACAACTACAATAATATATTAAAAATCTGCATGCCCACTAATTTTTGGTTTAGTTAACCAAGTTTATTTTGATTAGTAATAAATCATATGTTTTTCCCCCACATAGTGATGTTAACCTCAATTATATCTCTTCCTTGTTGCTTTAATATGTAGTTTATAAGTTACGGATTCACACGAACTCGATAATGTTTACGTATATGTATTAAAAAGATATATTAAATATTTTATATTTGATAGTGGATTTAGCTATTATTATAATCATACATTAAATCAACGGGGAATGGAGTGTTGAAGCACTAAAATTATATGAATATAGTATGTTTGATGTAAAATATAAATTTATTTGTAAAAATTGATTAATATTGTGATAGATTATATGTCTGAATTCATAATTATATAAAATTATAATGAGTTTTATAATCATAAAATATATCATCTAACACGTTTTTCAAAACATTAAATTTAATAAAGTCATACGATAATACAGTAATATTACCTTTACTCTTTATTGTATTTAAAGGGGGTGCAAGTCAATAGTGAATAACGATTATTAGATAATGAATTTAATAAAGTCAAAAAATAATACAGTAATATTATCTTAGTATTTTATCAAAAAATATTTAGTAATTATTTTTGTAAATATTTTTAAAAATTCACACAAAAAGTTAGAAACCTTCACACTATTGGGAATGAGTTAGAAAATTATATTTTATATGATAGTTTTTTTATTGATTCATGGTGAGAAAAATCTATATTTTCTAATAATTATTATTGAACACCAACACAAAATCAACACAAAGTAAATACTATATTATATTTTTTCCAATTGAAAAATGAATAAACATAGTATACTAGATTTTGTAGACACTTCCTTGTGGATCTTCCATATGCTATAGTCTAATACCTCTTTAACAAATAAAGATAACAAAAAATATATCTTTTTTCACTTTTATCATAACACAACTTGAAGTTAAAGTGTGGGGTTTTATTTATATCAAATATATTATTATTTGAGAAGATAATTGCACATTTGAAATAGCTTGATGTACTTTCATAGATTATTTTAATTCAAAGTTAGGTTATTTTATACCAAATATTTTTGTCTTGTTCCTAATAGGGTTGCTGAAAGTTTGGCATATTCATTTAATTTTTTATTTTTTTATTTTGTTGGTTAACAAGTGTGCTAATTCAAGTTGCTTAATTTTGTATTGCAAGTTGTCAACTTTTTAAAAAATATATTTTAAATCCAAATTGTTAACCATCTTCAAGTTGTTTATTTGGTTTCTTACTTAAGCAGATTGTTTTGTAGAGATATTTGTTAAAGTGGATTTACTTTTTAGAAAAATTAAAAAAACATTAGAGCTCAAGATTCAAAATTGAAAAGAGAATTTAGATATGTTAGTTATATTTGGTTTAATAGTCTTTCTATTTTGTAAAAGTACGAATAAAATCTACTTTATTTGTGTAATAATAGTTGTTCATTATTTTGATTTGATACGGAGATTAAGAATCAACAAGTATAGGGGGTTATTTTACCAAATCACCCTTATTAAATATAAGTTATCTAAATATTAAAAAATGAATAGTATGTAATAGCAAAAGTAAAAAGATATAACATGGTAAATTATTCAGTGATAAACATAAAAATAATATAATGAACAAATAAAGATGAAAAAATATATATACTTGCTATTTTTTTAGATTTTATTTGTGGAACTAAACTAGAGGGAATTCAAAGTTGAATATCCACAAGTATGCACATTTAAGTATGCATGAATATATTGTGTATCTATTTTTCCTATCACTTTGTATATCTATGTATATCGTGTATATTCTTTGTATATCCATGCAATATACATGAATATACATAGATATACACCTCATGCCATGTCACCATTCTCACACACAATAAATGACGTGAACCATTACCAACACCCTAAGAAAACATGAAGAAACATGTCACACTCTATTGAAATATTATTCTTTAGATATACATATGATATTACGATACAAAATCATTAATATAAAGTTGCAATTTGTTTAAATATATTTAAATTATATTTTTTTTCTCGTAAATATAAAAACTTTATAAGTTACAAAAATTCAAATCTTATTTAATCTTACAAAATGAGTAAATTACTGTAATTTATATATCCTAAATTCCTAAAACGATGCAATGATTAATTACATATATCCGTGTTCCTTTTTAAAAAAATATGTAGAATCATGAACTTTGAAATACACGTAATTTTATTTTAAAAATCTCTAGTCAATAATAGTAGTGATTAGTTATTCATCCATATAATCTTTTCTTATGGTACAAACAATCTCGATTTGAGTAAATCACGATTTTTGCTAGAGTAACACTTATTCCGGAGTTAGAATTCCTAGTGAAAACGGACTATCCATTATAACTTCACATTAATGGGCTTTTAATCCGACGTGTGAGTTACGACTTAAAACCCTAATTTCGTTTCTCAGTCCCAAATTTCAAAATTCACCATTGTTTCTTCTTATTCTTCTGAACGCCATGAGTGTACGGATCAAAGATTACCAGTTACCTTACAACAGTCACAAACTCTACGATGTATTTTTGAACGAAACCGAAATCGAAACCCTAGTTACTCGTGATCCGGCCATGGTCTGTTCATGGATCGATAGAACCGAATCCTCTAACCAATCCCGTCTCCACCGCTTAATCGTCGGAATCGACGTTGAATGGCGCCCTAATTTCAACCCGGGCGCAGGTCAAAACCCGGTCGCAACACTCCAACTCTGCGTCGGAAAATCCTGTTTGATTTACCAAATCATTCACGCCCCAAATATCCCCTGGAAACTCCGTAACTTCCTGAATAACGACGATTACAGATTCGTTGGAGTTGGGGTTGAGAATGATGTGAGGAAATTGTTGAATGATTGGGGAATTGGAGTGTCGAATACGGTTGATTTGAGGCAGTGGGCTATGGAGGAGCTTGAGAATGAGAATCTTCGGAGTTATGGGCTTACGGGTTTAGTGAAGGAAATTGTTGGAATTGAGATTTACAAGCCGAAGAGTGTGACGATGAGCGATTGGGATGATCGTTGGCTTAGCGTCAATCAAGTATGTTATGCTTGCCTTGATGCTTATCTTTCTTTTGAAGTTGGGAGGATCTTAAGTTCTTGGTATTAATTAGAGTATATAATGTTGATATCATCGTAGATTATTAATGCGTGCATTTCGTGATTGTGAATGTTGATATTACTAACTATTATCGTAGATTATTAATGCGTGCATTTTGTTATCGTGAAATGTTTGTTTGAACTAAATGTGACTAGTTATAAATATATATTTGTCATGATCTTTTCACTTTTGTTAGTTTCTTGTTTGATTGCATTTTGTATGTTTTTTCTTGAGGCGAGGTCTATCTATCAGTGAGTTTTGTATGTACTTTCTATTCTATGCACTCTACCCTCCGCAGAGTCCATGTGTTAATATGCTCATGGCTTACATCTTATTTGTGAAGCCACATAAACTTGAAGCCTCGAGTGTGGTTAACTCTGAGCTTGTTGACGTGTCCTAAATACATTACCAAGGTCCTACCCTCCGCAGAGTCCATGTGTTAATGCTCATGGCTTACATCTTATTTGTAAAGCCACATAAATTTGAAGCCTCAAGCGTGGTTAACTTTGAGCTTGTTGAAGTGTTTAAAGTGTCCTAAATACATTACCAAGGCCACTTGAAGTAAGTGGGATGCTTGGGATAAGTTGGAGGAAGGGTTGATGCCAAAATATCAAAACAAAAGTTGAAAAAATTGAACCCAACCTTTTCAAGGGCACCTTGCTATGCGAGTCAATCGCGAGGGTGTTTGAGAGATGGGGAAGCATCGCCATCCGGAGGGGACAATGAGGTTGAATGAACCGTGGGCCTAATCGCGAGAAGCTCATTTGAGCTTGGCATAAAGCCCTTACCGTCGCGAGCCCATCATGAGAGGTTTAGGGCATGCGAAATAAAAGACAGTCTAATGCACAACTAATTGCGAGGAGAACTCACCTATGTTGACTAGAACCTCGCGATCGCCCAATCACGAGGAATCCGGTCCATTTATATTAGTGTTTGAGCTTGGGCTTTGAAAAATTAGGGTATTTCCATAGAATCTTAAAATCTACCAAGTAGGTGAAATTTGGAGTTAAGCTTCAAGGAGGTAATCTCACTCACCTATTGTAACTCATTTAATGTGTGTAAATGTGAATAATTTTATGATCAAATGGTTCTTAAAATATTGAAACACTTGTCATAACTTATTGCTATGTCTCCATCACTTAGAAGTCAGAACTTGTGTTTGTCAACTTACTCACTTAAAAATTAGAAATGATTTTTCTTTTCAATGTGAAAAGACATTAATTAAAGATATACCCGATGAATAATTTATAACGTTCAAATCTTTATAAGTTCAAAATTCAAAAATGAATTATAGGGTTCAAAAACTTGCTAAAATTTCAAATAGAAGCGCGATTTAGGGGTTTTAAACCTTTATAACTTCTTAGGGATGAATATATTTGTCCAAATTTTATTTCTTGTTTAAAGTAAGGTTATTTTCCTATTATTTTTCAAGTTATTGACTTAAAATTCATAGTAGACTCAAAAATTGATGATTCCACCTGATTTCTACTTTAACTCACAAATTTGGCATTAAAAAAGTGTACTTATTTGAATATTAGTATTTAGTACGATAGATTTTGTTTTAAAATTGACCGGCAATAATTAAGAATGATAGATAAGTTTTGTGGCCAATTCATATCGATGGGGTCAACTGGTTCTGTAGCCAATTTTTATTCATTTTTTAAAAATATTTCAGATTATTTTTGAATTTTGGATTTCTTAAAATATTATAGTAAAATTAAACATAATTAGATTTTGATTAGACTGTGGAAAACTATACTAAATATATTGTTGTACATCTAACTAGATTGGGTACAATTTGATTTTTCTATTTCCCATTTTTATTATTGGAAAGAGTATTAAACCGTCGTATTAGGGCTAGAGGGATGAAATGAAGGCTCATGTCCTATGTGATAAGAATGTGTTATCAAAATGCATGTTAGACCAATATGTGGTATTGGATAGAGAATTGACTAGCCAAGAGCTCACATATCGAGAAGATGAAAATAACATAAATAAAAATGTTAACGCAATGTGTTGGTATACTAGAAGAACTATGATTAGGAACGAAGGTATTTGAGTAGTTCTTTATAATGAAAGAGATGAAGAAAATGAGATCAAGATAATTACATGCATATGAAGAGGAGAAATAAACATACCCTGATAAGAAATTGACCGACCACATACGATAAATATAAGAAGAGGACGTAGAGGCAGACCAAACAAGTATTAGTGTATATTTATAGACCTAATAAATCACGCATGCTTCTCTTTAATAGTTGGGGTCCAAGTTTCAACTTGTAGCCACGCCTGCTTCTCTTTAATTTCACAACCAATTAATCATTTGACCAACTTTTTGGCCTCTTTTCTAATGGATAAAAGATGAAATAAAAAATAAAAATTTCTCATTTTCTTGCACTTGATACATAAAATAAAAGAATATATATAAAATATATACGCAGGGATGAGAGGGTTTGTGCAAGAATGAACCACGTTGTAAGACGAGAAAAGAGATAATCAATATGAAATATCATTCGTAAAACTTAAAAAAAGAGTAAATAGAGGAAAGTAAGGATCCAATATTTAGATGAAACTAACAAACTAATGTAACATTACATTTACCACAACAAAGAAAACAGTAATAATACAAATAAACGAACAACATAAAAGAGGGTAAGCAAATGGGAGACTTGACTATTCTTCATCTACATTTTTTTAAAGAACACAAAAAGGGAAAAAAACAGAAGAAAAAAAAAAGAAGCAATGAGCCATTTGCTACTTTTTGCTCTTTTTATATTTTCCTACAATAATTCCCTTTTGGTAACAAACTCCACTCTAAACCCCACACCCCTTTTTTTCTTTTTTTTGGACTTTTGATAATATTATTTCACACCTTACCTTGTCTTTTTTTTTCTGTATATACATTGGACCACCAAAATAACATTTTATTTGTTTATTCCATTGGCTTGCGCCTTTGTGCTTCAATAACTTAAAATACAAAGTATTCCAGTCCACACCTGCAAAAAACATTTAAAATTTAGTCAAATATATATCAAATGAAAAAAAGTACATTCAACCAGACACACTTTACATTATCTATTAAACAATTCTAAAAGCGCGAATCATTTAATAACACCTCGATTATTTCATCAAATACCTATCATCTCTCACTAATAGATTAATATGGCGATGACTAATGTGTTCCACCATCGTTGAGGTGCTTTTTGAGATTAAGTTACGTTCAAAGTTCATTTCTTTATCTATATCCAGGAAAGTTGATGACTATTTCACCAAATGTCTATGTTATGATAATAGTGATGTTTGAATCAGCTTACACCTCGATTATTTCACAAGAGACTAACTACCAACTCAAAACGATAGTGATGTCCCAAGAACCGTGTAACACTATCCATCAAAGATTTTAGAAAAGAAATCACCGATTTTCTTTCGTTTTGTTGTGTCTACTTCAAATACGAACCAAATTCTACAACGAATTTGGCTCTTTGAACAAATTCCATCATCTACAAACACACATCATGAAGATAGACTTTCTAGACAAAAGGATTATCATATCAAAGCACAATGAAAACAACACAAAACAAATTTGTAGGGACAAAGATTGAATGGCTTAGATTTGAAGAAGCATTAAACTATCCAATTACTTAGAAACATGAGGTTGTGTCTAATAAACTCCTAATATTAATGGTTACCAATTGAAATTTTATATTTTTGAACATGTAGCAACTTCCCAACCACCTTGTAACAATTCCAACTCACAACGATAAAATAATGTTATTCATAACACGACTCTTCGAAAATTATGTCTTCTCATCTAGCTTTGTCCCTTGAAACACCTCAAGATATCACTACTAAATCATTTCATGTCCACCACTACTTTTATAATCGAGAAATCTCATATTGTTCCAAGATCACACTTTTATCTACGAAAAATTGAAATCGTACATGTACGATGATGTACGTCTAATCCACACATGTACAAACATCTCAAAACATATAACTATGAAATCCACATCTCGACTAGTCCACTTGTTATATAACAATGGTTAATTAACACGTATTCTCACGACTCTGATGAATTCTCTAAACCAATCGAGATATTGCTAAAAACACAACAATGGTTAACACTAACAAGCAAAAAAAAAGCAAACTTTATTGGAAAATAAGCTTAACTAATAGGTAAAAGATACATACCCGACCCGTTTTACTTTCGGAAAATGACCTTATCCGCTATGTCCATCAATGGCTTCAAACAATCCGGTGAGAATTTCCTCGCGAACATGTGTGAATACGTGTTATTAGACTGCCGGAGCTCGTGAATGAGCTCCGGTGAGATCTCATTCGGGTAATAGGTATGCGGGTGCCCGTCCACACTACCGGTCCAATTGACCCGAGTAAGAGTGTAATGGGTACACTTATCCGGATCCTCCATTGACAAAAGGGTCGGGAAGTAATGCTCTTCCGGGTAACATGAGTCTTTGTTCAAACAAGGCAATTTGAACTTCCTCCATAACTTCCGGTCTCGGACTACTAACCGGGCATGGTTTCTGGTCAGCATGAAGAACTGTGACCCGACCCGAAACTGATCGAATGGGACTTCAGGTTGCATGACGGATTCTCCTCTAGCGATATACCGATCCCATAACTGCGGTTCACCGGAAAGTATCTCAATGAAGCTCCGGTGTACCGGGGAATGAGTTGATTTGAAGAGAGATTTGTAAACGAATTTGAAAGAGTGAAGCGGGATACAGTGTTGAGAAACAACGGCGAAATAGGAATTCATGGAGTCATCTAGAATCGCCGTGGCTAGAAGTCGGCGAGTGGCGGAGATGAGTGAAGGGGAGGCGCGTTCGGTTTTCTTCGCCGGAATAAACCGTCCATCGAAAACACCGCCAGGTGAAGCAACTTTAGCAGATGGATCTGCGTGGATGTAAATATTGTACAAATCTCCATGACCAGAGAAAAATCGCTCCCAAAGCGGCGCGAAATGGAGATCTGTATTCGTCAGAAACAAAAAAGCAATTTTCCGGCGAGGATTCGTAACACCCAACCGCGAAACCGCCCTAATCCCACCATCCCCACCACGTTTACCGACTGAATAAAGGGTCGCACGGCGAAATAAAGCGATATCATCAACCTCATCAGGAATCGAAATTTCAGTGTGTTTCTGATGGAGAATTTTTGGAGCAAATATAAAAATCAGTGGAAATGATAACAAAAGAAGAAAGGACAGAACTAAAGGTGTATTAAACATAACTACAGTTCGAAAATCAGATCAAAATCAGAAATGGGTGTCTATCAAATCTACAAAATAACTCAAAGAAAAAACATAAACACAGATCAAATAACGAAAAGGGTGTTCGTCAAATACGATAAAAACAACAATAAAACATGAAATTTGAAGGATTCATACACCAAATCCATACATGGATAGTAAAGTAAGTGATAATAAGGAGAGTAAAACTCTGACTTTGTGCAGAGGAAGTTATGAATGGAAGAAGAAAGTAATGTGAAAATGAAGAGTAAAGAAGAGAAAAGAAAGGTGTGGAGGTGTTATCATGGCGGAAGAAGATAGAGATTGCATACGTAATGATGGAGAGTGTGTTGTTGTATATAATAAAGAAGACGACAAATTTGGGTAATTGGTTTTTTCTAGATTGGTATCTTATGCATTCGGTTGTATATAATAATACCATGTCCTTTCCTTAGTGAACGTTTAAATTTAATTGAAGCTTTAATATAAATTTAATATTTAATAAGACATGTAAAATATTAAATATAAATTTAATATAAAAACACTATTTATTTTTTGAAACGAATAAAATATTACACTTGTTATATGTTGCAATGAACTAGAATAATTCCTTCTACAATTTGAATGGAAAAATAAAAAAAATTCTCATCTCTTATATGTAATAAAAAGAAGATATATATTAGGTGTAAAAATGGAAAAAAGGCCACTGTAAAATGTTAGAAAACTATTTATTCCCATTTCAAATATTATAATTCTATTTAGATAATTTTAACAATTCATGTATTGTTTAGAGCTAGCTAATTTCATTATATTTTTACTTTTTAAAAAAATTATAAAAATTTCTTAAATTTGGTGCAATCTGAATACATCCCAAGTTTCGATACATCATGTTTCGATTTCTGATAAATCATGCAACAACAGATGCATCACATTTGGATTTCAAATACATCACTCAATGTTTTGATACATCACTTAACGTCTCGATACATCACGTATGTTCTAATACATGACGTAAAGTGATATTCCAAAAATAGAAAAGGGAAGAAAGTTTATTTTTTTTAATGGTGAGGAATGTTAAAAAAATATCATAAAATAAGTTGTATATTTATGTAATTTTTCATTTTATTTAGTATAAAAGACAGAAATCACATACTTTTAAGGCAAAATCACCATTTGTCCCTTATAAGTTTATAATGACAAAAATCCCTCAAATGATACAATAATATAAGTGTTGATACATTAATCTGATGCGCGAGATACATTATATGTTAAGTAAGATATATTACATTTTATACATGATACACTAATTTGATGTAAATTTAATACACGATACATTAATTTGATGCGCGAGATACATTAATTTGATGCACGAGATACATTAATTTGATGCGCCGATACATTAATTTGATGTGTGAAAATAAGGGATTTTGGAATTTATAAAACTAATAGAAGATAATGGTAATAAGAGAACTTAAATGTGGGATTTCTGTCATTTATCCTTCTATTTATATAGGCGAATTAAGTTGAGGAAGATAACAGAAAGGCCCAAGTAATTCTGGGTCGCCAGTAAAAGCCACAAAAGCAAACAAAAATAAGCCCAACATAATTACAGGGGTGCTTTTGTAGATATACAAAAACAGGCCCGTAATTATGTAAATTAACAGTAAAATATAATTAAGTATTAAGTATACAATTAATGTCAGAATTAATGATGCTTCAAAGTTGAAATTTGAATTTGAGAAAACTAATTATGTTAAAAAAATTTAACATCGTGAGAAATTTATATCTCTGAGTTAGACATAATTAAATGAGATTTTGGGTCAAATTTCAAATTAATATCACACATATGTTATATGTATGTCAGTGTATATACAACTACAAAAATTAAGGTAACAATAGAAAGTCTTTTGACTGTTTGAAAAAGTCTATACATAACTTATAATTTATTTTTTTATTATAACTTTGAAATCTATTATCAAATTCTAATTTATTTTTTTATTTTAACTTTAAATTCTATTATCAAATTCTCAATTTACACACAAACATATACACTCTACGAGTACCCTATTATCCTCCAAACATTTAAAAGAAAAATATGTATATCCTTACAAACTCGCACAAAATTGTATTAGGTAGCAATCTACATGCACCTGTCACGTAATATTATTCCTTTTGACATAGAAAAATTAATAATTTTTCCTATATTATACCTTTTTCTTTTATATTTCTCTTTTTTTCTTTTTCCTTTTATTTTTGAATTTGACGAATTGCTTCTACAGATTGACAATGACAATATCGTCCATGACTACCACATCATATTTGTTTTTTATCCGAGTTTTTAATATTAGCATAATTTTGATGTTTTCTATTGAACCTAGAAACGGATGAAAAACTTCATTGTTAAAATTAGTTTTACTTCCAATACTATAATAAGTATTTGCTAAAGAACGATGACTCGATTGATTATTACTAAAAGATAAAGGTATCATACAAGCGAAGAGACTAGTATTCATTTAGATTATCAATGTGGATTCATTTATTTGACAAACGTATAGTGACATTATCAATATATTATTCATGTTATAATCGTATAACCTATCTTTATGAACGTAGCAACTTCAAAATAACGAAATTGAAATTTCAAATATATCTAAGGAGATTCAAAATCCTAAAAAATACCATCGACACGAAGCAGACGACTTCTACCCTCTTACTAGCATACTACTTTTGACTTTTCTTTTATTCTAGAAAGTTCTAAACTCCTAAACAAATCATAGCCCTTCAATTCTCTCAACTCAAATAAAACCACAAATCCCACCCACCAATCCCTTTCTCTTTGTTTTCCTCTTCATTTCCCTAAAACACCGTCAAGAACCTCTCTTCTCCTCTTCTCGCCGCAACTTTCAATCGGTAAGAATGATGAATCGATTAATTGAATTTACAGTTTAGTGAATTTTGATTGCTAATTTTGTAGATCTGTTCGTTGATTTTGTTTGTTTCAGATAAGTTTTTATTGACGTAGTTTAACAGATCGAAAGATGTTTGGAAGAGCACCGAAGAAGAGCGATAATTCGAAGTATTATGAGATCTTAGGAGTTCCTAATGCTGCTTCTCAGGAAGATCTCAAAAAGGCTTATCGTAAAGCTGCTATCAAAAATCATCCTGATAAGGGAGGCGATCCTGAGAAGGTAATTATATACTTTTATACTGTTTTTTTGTAGAGTTTCTGATTATCTGGTGTAGTTTTGTGTATAGATCGGTATTTGAAATGTTTTAGATCTGTGAAATGCTATGAATCAATCAATAAACTGTGCATCTAACCTAAACTAGTTTGAGTATTCTGTTTGGTTCTATTAAATTTCGATTTATTGATTGAAGTAGATAGAATTGTCACATAATGTACCAATTAAACTGTCTTATTAGCTGAACAGTCTGAACTATATTGTGCTTAGTATAATATTGTGTTCTTAGATT
This sequence comes from Solanum sitiens, assembly GCA_016801875.1. NCBI lineage: Eukaryota > Viridiplantae > Streptophyta > Magnoliopsida > Solanales > Solanaceae > Solanum > Solanum sitiens. The sequence goes on along the minus strand of JABWTJ010000031.1, from coordinate 1,428,495 downwards.
ATCCAAGAGTGCGACCTTGTGGTCAATGAAGTAGATTAAGAATCATGTAGTCTCAGGTTTGACCACCTAAACTAGTTTGAGTATTCCGTTTGGTTCTATTAAATTTCGCTTTCTTAATTGAAGTAGATAAAATTGTCACATAATGTATCAATTAAACTGTCTTATTAGCTGAACACTCTGAACTATATAGTGCTTAGTATAAATATTGTTCTTAGATTATCCAAGGGCATGACCTCGTGGTCGATGAAGTAGTTTATGAACCATGGTTCGACAAGTTCTCATCTGTTCTAGCGTTGGTGTAGATAGTTAGTTAACTGTTATCTGTTACTGGTGGGGTGGCAGGTATCTTGTGGAGTTAGTTGAGGTGTGCAAAAGCCTGTTCTGACACTACAGTTATACAAAATAATTCATACTCTGAATCAATCAGTAAGCTATGTGTGTAACCAGGAGTAGTTGGACCGTTGGAGTAGTTGGACTGTTGGAATCTGTCTGTTTGATTCTAAATTTTGCTTTCTTAGTTGAAGTTAGAAAAGATTGACTTATGATGTACTAATATGTGTTGTAATAGGATATTGTTTTTAGGCTTTGTAGTTTGTGATTAATTGGGCAGAGTTACTTTTGAACTATCCAGAATATATGAGATGGTGTTATATTGGGAACTGCAATTACTGTTGTGTTTTTGACAATGTTCTGTATATAGCTAGAGATATGGTGTTATTCATGTGCAATCTCGATGGATGAGTGTCCTCCTTTGGTTCTTTTAGTTTTAAGAGCTTGCCCAAGTTTAGTAGGTTGTTATTGTTAGTTGATGGATTATTTGTGTATTTCAGTTTAAAGAGCTTGCTCAAGCTTATGAGGTCTTGAGTGACCCAGAGAAGCGTGAGATATATGATCAGTATGGAGAGGATGCTCTAAAGGAAGGAATGGGTGGTGGAGGTGGTGGACATGACCCATTTGATATATTTCAATCATTCTTTGGGGGTGGTGGAAGCCCCTTTGGTGGTATGTTTGCTGCATATATTTGAAGTTGAATTTTGCTTCTCTTTGTCTGCTGTTTTCATATCTGCAATTATCTTCTCCTTACAATTTTTCTGATGTTCAGGTGGTGGAAGCAGCAGAGCTCGTAGACAAAGAAGAGGAGAGGATGTTATCCACCCCCTCAAGGTTTCTTTGGAGGATCTTTACAATGGGACATCAAAGAAGCTTTCACTATCTCGCAATGTGTTGTGCTCAAAGTGCAAGGGGTGAGTTATAACAGCGTTGTTTATTTTTCAGCTTCATTTTGTCATTTATGAGTGGAGTGGTTATCAAAGGTTAGTGCCTTTTACCATCTTGTGCTATGCTTACGGTACTGATGGTGTTATGTTCCCCTTTTCAGTAAAGGGTCTAAGTCAGGTGCTTCAATGAAGTGTTCTGGCTGTCAAGGGTCTGGAATGAAAGTTTCTATCAGACAGCTCGGTCCATCCATGATCCAGCAGATGCAGCACCCTTGCAATGAGTGTAAGGGTACTGGTGAGACAATCAGTGACAAAGATAGGTGCCCTCAGTGTAAGGGCGAGAAGGTTGTGCAGGAGAAGAAGGTGTTGGAAGTTCACGTGGAGAAAGGTATGCAGAATGGGCAGAAAGTAACATTTCCAGGCGAGGCAGATGAAGCGGTAAGATATGTGCAATCACATTTTAGAAATGATTTGCTTATAATAACTGGATCTTGAACATGATTTGTGTTTTTGCAGCCAGATACCATCACTGGAGACATTGTTTTTGTCTTGCAACAAAAGGAACATCCTAAGTTCAAGCGAAAGGGAGATGATCTTTTTGTTGAGCACACACTGACCTTGACTGAGGCTCTATGTGGTTTCCAGTTTGTCTTGACTCACCTGGACAACAGACAGCTGCTCATTAAGTCCCAACCTGGCGAAGTTGTCAAGCCTGGTAGGCCCAAAGAACCCCCTAATGACCTTTAAAAGCTTTTGTTTAATGCACTTGAGTCTCCATCATCAGTTAATTACTCTGGCATGTGTCAATCCTAGCAAAAAAAAAATCCCTACACCGATTCCAGCATTTACCCTCATGTGTTGCCAATTTATACTGGTAAAAATAGTACTCCTAATAGTACTAATATATTACCTGTTTATCTTGTTTTCTTCAAGCCTTCAAACAGAAAGTTGACAATTCCAACTCCTCCTGTGTTTTGTGATCCTTTATTTCCTTCCATTTTCTTCCCACGCAACTATGTGGATTCATGTTTATCTAAGCCTCTCTATTTTTGACTCCCTCTCTCTGCACACACCCACATGTATGCTTTATGAATATATCTTGGGAAATACTGACCCCGTTTTTTCCTTTGGCTCTGCAGATCAGTTTAAGGCTATCAACGATGAAGGAATGCCGATGTACCAAAGGCCTTTCATGAGAGGTAAAATGTACATTCACTTCACTGTTGATTTCCCCGAGTCATTAACACCAGAGCAGTGCAAGAACCTCGAGGCTGTGCTGCCTCCAAAACCCAAATTGCAAGTCTCTGATATGGAATTAGACGAGTGTGAGGAGACTACTCTGCATGATGTGAACATCGAGGACGAGATGCGAAGGAAACAGCAAGCTGCCCAAGAGGCATATGACGAAGATGATGATATGCCTGGTGGTGCACAGAGAGTCCAATGTGCACAGCAGTAATTTGGTATTTGCTATTTTGTGATAGTGGGTAGATTACTAGTAAAAGGATATGGATATTTTTTCTTATGCAGACAGACACTAAGTGTGCTTACATGTGTACGCAATTTGTTTTGATTTGTCATCTCATTCAATAATCCTTTTTAGTTCCAAGTCCAATTTGAACCTCACATGAGCTTAATTCGAAGCAAAATTGTTGGGTTTCACTTCACAAAGTATCTTAATTCCTGTCACATTTTGCTTATAACTTCAAGGCACTGAGTTCATTTGAACCCATAATCTTAATATACAATGATCCAACACTAAAAATCTTAAAAATTGAATTCATAAAATTCAAGTTTCTGGAGTTAATATACTTACTCAGACATCATCTAAGTATATTCTCTTAAAAATGAAATATTTCCTTTTTTTTTTTTTTTAATTTCTATAATGGAAAACACTTTGTCACGTAAGCAATTATGTGAGATGGAAAAAAACAAGTTTGTGAAATAAGATTTGTTGTTTTGACCGGTGGATACAAGTAAATCATATTATATAAAACAACTTATTTTTGAGATTGATTAACCATAATCACCTATGGAGATTACACCATTGCTTAAATTAATTGTAAGAGTTCTCACATTTGTTTTCCTACTAGTATACCTCATCGTCCTTGCCATTACCCAAAATATAAATCGAATTTTAGCTTATCGGTAATTATTTCCTAATTTTACTTTTTTTTCTTGTTAAAAACAAAGAATAATTATATTCTCATTGAACTTTTGTATAATGGTTGTGATTTTAAATTGCAGTTATATGCTCTTTACAACTGTGATTGGATTTGTTCACACACTTGTACAAATAGCCTTCACAATATTTCACTTAGTCTCAGGCCAAAATATTGGTGGACATTTCTGGGTTCATTTTGAGTTTTATGGTGATAAGGTACGTATTTTTTTATCAATAATTTGTTTGAATATAACTGTAATAGTATTTATACTATTGCCCAACGATGTTTTACGAGGAGCACAAGTGTACGTAGCAAAATGGTCAGTTGAATATCCTTTTATGAAAAATGGTATATAGAAATTTATGCAAAGTATACATAACATAGGTTTTTGCACATGATATCGAACTTAATATTTAATTTTTGTAATTATTTTCTTTAAATTTTTTTTGTGTAGGTTGCTTCACACCTACTGGCCACAGGAACAGCAGCAAGTTTTGGGATTAGTCCTGTAATTAACTCTGAGGATCAAACTTTTCTAAATAAAAGATATGTAGTTGCCAGTATTCTTTTAATTGCTTTTCTGTTTTCTGCTATTTCCTCTATTTTTTCTTCTTTAAGCCTCCACAATAGGAGTTGATTATATTTTCCATTTATATAATTAATTATGTGTAGGAGGAGCACTTAGTTTGTCCCTATGTTACTCAGACTCTCCGATATTGTTATTGTATTTGTGTCGGTTCCTCAAAAAATATATTACTTTGAAGGATCCAATATGTAAGGGAAGATCTAGGTAATTAGGTGTGGTTCCCGAGGGAACTCAATAGCTTTTATACCGATATTGTATTTATATGGAGAAATCTATTAAATATATTAAAAGTTTTTGTTAAAAATTCAGTTTAAAAGATTCTTTGTTCAGCAATCAAAATTTTGCCAATTTTTTCATTAACGTCCGTTAAGACGTTTAGCTATGGAGTTATTTAGCCTTGACGGCTAAAACAGTCCATTTTCAAGGTCAAACGAGCCTCGAAGCAAGTAAATCCCATTTTTGTCGATTTTCGTGTACTATAGTCCATGTATTTTTTGGTGATATGGAATTCCGACGTCTTTTTTGCCCAATTTTTTCGTGGACGTCCGTTAAGACGTTAGCTATGGAGCCAATTGACCCTGATGGCCAAAACGACCAATTTTCAAGGTCAAACGAATTCCGAATCAGTTAAACCTATTTTGTTGATTAGTCCATGAATTTTTGGTGATTCGGAATTCCAACATCTTCAGTTGGCCCTGACGGTCAAAACTTCTCATTTTCAAGGTCAAACGAACCCGAAGTAGGTAAACTCATTTTATCGATTTTCGTATATTATACACTCAACAATATTTTTAAAAAGTTGGCACAAGAGATGTTTATTCTACCAATTTATACTTCAGTGAGTTAAGTCATTGTTTATAATATTTACCCTCTTTTTTACAAAGCTAACTATTAATATATATTTTAAATTTGACTCTTTGATATGACTTAGATTTACGATCCCTACAGACTTAAATATTGTATAAAATTATTTAACCACATCATCTACAAAACTAAATTGTGATAAAAATTACATTATTTATTTGATGATTACAAACAAAGTACATCAATCATGAGGAAATCCAAGGGAACCTAGAGGGTGCAAGTAGTCCTAAACTATAAACATAGAATTGAAAAGTGTTATTGGTTTATTTTTATTGAACGGTTTTTAATGGTTTTATATATAAAAAATAATTGGTTCGGTATTAATTTTTAATATTGGATTATTGGGTAAACCAATTACCCATTAAGACTAGTAATTTACTTATTAAATACTACTCTCATTACTTATTACTCCCTCCGTACTTTGTCATGATTTTTATTTTTAGAATCAAACTATAAAAACTTTTACTAACATTTTAAGATGTATAATCATCATATTGATATGCAAAAAATTGTAATTTATAATATTTTTCATACAATTTTTGAATATCTAAATTTGTTGTTTAAAATATCAAATTAATGTAATCTAATTTAACTTTGAAAATTAGTCAAATTGACTTTCGAAAAGTGCAACATGACAAATAAAAGTGGATGGAGGGAATAGTTACAGTCTTTATTCTTTACCCTTCACTTCATACTTCACAGTGACTTTGAGTTCACAACTTCATACAAAACGTCAAAATCTAAAGTAAAAATTCAATTCCTCACAATTTCTCTTTGTGTATTTCTTGTCTAGTTTATTCATGTCTGTTTTTATTGTTTCTATTTTATGAGCATTTACAGTTATATTATTGTGTTGTCGCCGTCAAATTTATTAGAGAAATCATATATTTATTTTATAGGTATTTTCTTATTGGTTAAACGAAAAATTGAACCATTAAGGATCAAAATCGATAAATCGATAAAAAATACCTTATTAAATTGATTCAACGTATTTCAACACCGAAAATCAATAAATCAAATCGATAATCCATTAAATTAGATTACACCGATCGATGCATACCCCTAAATCCACTTAATCAAAAAAATAACTACAAATATAACTTTTAATTTTTCATCTTTTGTATTGGAACAGATAAAACATGAGTAGCATTTATTAAACTAGTTTCTAGTTTCTACATTCATGTGTTATAAATTAATAAAATTTGATAACATAAGTATAGTCACTATCAACGAAAGGGAACAATAAATTTATAATCAATAAAAATAATATTAAATTACCTAATTTAGTATAATAATTTATCTTAACATAACTTATATTCAAACTAAACTATCTCTAATAATAAAGAAAGATATAGTACAAATATGGTCCCGTTTGCTAAAGGAAGATGTGATATGAGTATGGTCTCGTTATTATATATTGAGATATAAATATTTAAATTTTAAAACACATTTAAATATTAAAATATGTAATAAAATTAAGATATTTCTTTCATAATAATAAGAATTTAATATTTTAGTATTAGGCTTGAACTAACAAATATGAACAAATATTTATTTTATTCAAAAATTACTTTATTATTCGTGACATTATAGTTTGACATAAAGTCAACGATTTGCAATTTTTAACATTATCATCATCTGTCTCACCTGCAATTTTTTTTTTAAAATCAAATTAATTAATACTTGTCTTTTCTGAAAAGAAAAATTAATATAAAATTAAGATTACATGCATTATTATTGAAACATAATTTTTATTGTTCCATTACACTGAGTAGTTTACATATGCAAAGAATTACTAATAAATACTCCAATAAAGTTTAATAGTAATATGATAATCTATAATGGATTTATAAGAGTGACCAATTATATTACGGTCTTGTTTGGATATAATTGATTTGAAGTTTAATGTTTGTTAGGATATGCTATTTTAATTTTTTATTTTTTTTTATTTATTTATAAACACGAAAACCTCACAAAAATTATTAGGATTTTTCTAATTCTTATACAATCTTACCAAATAAGTAAATCATAATTTATAAATAACATATCAAAATATATCCTAAGATGCTGCATTGTTAAATCACATATTTCTATGTTTTTTTTATAAATGAATATTTGTGATTACAAATTTTTAAATATACATAATTTTATAAAGATCTATAAGTCTACGATTATAGGAGCTAACTGTTCTTCAATATTATTCTTTAACATTGTACAAACAATCTCTTTATACGGAGTATGATTTATTTTTTTAGTATTTTCCCCAAAAATTTAAAGTGATGGATCTTCTTTTTTTATAAACATAGACGTGACTTAAGTTTTATATTTAAAAATATTTGAGATCTCAATTTAAAATTCTAAATTTTGTTTCAATTCTATAAAATTATAATTTCAAATTACATATTTACGTTTGAAAATGAAATATTTGGAAAATAGCATGTTACAATTTCTGCACCAATAAACTTATATTTCCTGTGGTGTACTTTAATGGACGTTCTTATTATAAATGATTGATCTGAATATTTTTCTTTTAAAAAAAAAATATATTAACATTAGTGATTAATTACAAAATTCATAGGTTAAGAGAACAAACACATAATGTTATGATTGCTTAGATTAACTTAACCTTTAAATATTTACTCAAGACACATAAATAAAGATAAACCTTAAAAGTAAAAAATCAATTTTTTTGTTAATCCAAATAAAAGAGTACATTATTCTATAAGCAATTAAAAATAAATGAATTGGAAGAATATGTTATTTTCCTTATAGATAAGTACTAAATTAAAAGAAAAATAAATATTTTGCAATTTATATAAACCTTAAATCTGAAAGGTAAGTAAATATTATAAAATATTCTTAAACTTAAATAATTTTTTTTAAATATTTTACCATTAATATAGATGATAGTATAGAAGGAAAGTAAATTTCAACAATAATTTAGATAATGACATTTTTCTTTTTTTTTGGATCCAAAAACAATTGGATAGTTCCAAAAAGTTGTATTATTTATTCTTATCCTTATATATGGATACTCTTTTCTTATTAGCCTATTTAAAAGATACATTGCATCTTTAAATTTGGAAAATTATTCACTTTATACTTATCATTTTACCTTTTTTAACTTTGACTTTTTGAAGTTAATGTCATTAGAGAAAAGTTTTTATGTTTTTACACTTCTCATTATTGTTGTTTAATTAATTTGGGAAATTAATTATTATTTTTCTTTTTTTTAAAAAAACTATAAAAACCAAAAATAAAATATCAAAAGGCACCAACTAGCCAAGTCACAATCTTGGGAAGAACTACTTAGTGATGGGATCAACTTGCTTACTCACCTTACCCCTTACCCCCAACCCCCCACCCCACCCCACCCCCACCCTTCATACATATATAAATTTAATAATTTCTACAACTAATGTTATATATTCCCTACAATCCCAAAAATTAAAAAACTCCATATTTTCTCCACAAAATTTCTTTTTATGCAACTATATACTTTTTCATATCAAGGACAATAATGGAAGGTGGTAAAGTGAGTGAAGGTTTAAAAGATCAATTAGGTGAAGACAAATTTAACTACTATGGCTATGGTTTTGTATTTTCTTTTGGAATCATGGTAATTCTCATAGTCTTGACTTATACTTCTTACTTATGTATTCGATTTCGATCGCGCAATAATCCAACCATCTCTATCAGCACAACAACTACTACTACTACAAGAGTCGGAAATGGATTGATTTTTATTCAACAAGGTCTTGATGAAGCAACTTTGAGGAGTTATCCAAAGTTATTATATTCACAAGTTAAGTCTCACAAAGGGGATTTTGCATCTTCTTGTAGTGGATGTTCAATTTGTTTGGGTGATTATAAAGACAATGATATGCTTAGGTTATTGCCTCATTGTGGTCATCTTTTTCATCTCATGTGTATTGATACTTGGCTTAGGTTACACCCCACTTGCCCTATTTGTAGAAATTCTTCACTCTCATCTCCTTCGGTCGAGGTTAGTACTACATGATTCAGAATTTAAACGTTATGAACTCTAAACTGATTAAGAGACTGAATTTTATTTATACATCTTTTCTGTATATATAGAATGTGAATTGAACATTCAAGAAGATATATAGAAGAATTTTCTTCTTTTTAAGTTCATTTTGTTTGTGGTCGGGTCGTTTTTTACTAATCGTAACAAATTGATTGGAAATTTTCCCACTCTTATCGAAAAAACTAATAGTATCAGTATCAGATAACTTTTTTCACCAAAACTGAGGTTATTGTGTTCATGCATGTTTACTTTATTGTTCCACATATGATACATTGAAAAGAGCCACACAATAATGTGAATTAATTTCCATATGTATGACAAAAAAGAAAAAGAGAGGCAAAGTTGTAATCAAAGAATTAAATAAGGAATTAAACAAATCATGCATATCGTCAATTTTTTAATAGAATAAATGGCTTTGATAGCTGGAAAAAATTATAAAAACAAGTGGTTTAAATTTCATGAATTCCATAACCAAATAATGTTAGAGATCTGATGATGCAAAGATATTATATTCTGACAAATTTTTATAATTTTAAATGTTGTTGATAGATCACAATCTTCAATTAATCTCAATTAATTAATGTATTAAACATCTCTTATTTGTATCATTATGTAAAACCTTTTGATTATGTTCCTACATATATAGTAATAGAATATGGACATACTTATAAATATGCAAAACCATAACATCAAAAATAGAATGAATTCAGTACTAAAAACCTTAAAAATCAAAATAATTATTTTAAATTCTGAATACACCTCACGAAGAAGTCGAGGGCGGTGGCACATAGTTATTGGATGAATTTTGAAGGACAGTAACACTAAATTTTTGGCCTAATTCACAATAATTTAAGATGTTACATATGTAATAAAATACCCCAGACTCTATGAATGTAATATTTAATGGACCATCACTAAATACCTTATAAGCTTGATTTGATGTGCAATAACCATATTCTCTTCTTGATACTTGCATTACATTATAAAATTCTGGATCAAACTCAAAATCTGCATATATTATACACCAAAAAAACAAACAAACTAAGAATCATAAAAAAATAATAATAATATAAATGAAGAATTACTGCTTCCGTTTCAATTTACGTGACACTGTTTGAATTTCGAGAATTAAATTAGTTTAATTCAAACATAGGTTATATTCGAGAATAGAAAAACTCATTTGACTCTCAAGATCTGAAAAGGTGTAAAGATTTAACATATGTTAAAAAACGTTGCGGTCAAAGTAAAACTTGTTTTGATTTTCGAAAAATCTGAAAGGTGTCAGATAAATTGGGACGGGATGGGGATATAGTAAGAAGTTAAGAGATGTACAAAGAGTGTCTCCAGGGAAGAAAACTTGGGAAGAAGACCAATTTGTGTAGAAATTATTTGTAGGAGGAATAGTCCAAATTGAGTCTCCAACTAAATGTTGCATAGCATATGATTGATGATGCAATATTAATAAAAATATTACAAATTTTATCAATAAATTTTGGTGATTTTGCATTTCCATTATTGATATTTTCATTTTCATTGGGAGAAAAATTAAAGATTAAAGTGGAGATGAGGGAAGATGGTTGTAAAAACGGTTGATGAAAAATGATGAATTTTGAGAGGATATAATGTAACTGTTTGTGACACAAAATTAATATATTATTAGTTTTCTTGAAAATATACTTTGTAAACCAAACTAAAAGTACTTCTCGCTCTTTTCTATATTAGTTGTTCACTTTTTTTTTTAGATGGATTATAATTTTAAGAAATTACTAATTTGAGAACAGTCCATCTCATCATAATGAATTCTTTATCCTGGATATATATATATATATATATATATATATATATATATATATATAATTCTCAGCCTAGCTAAAGCGAGGCAACACTATTCGCTTGAAGTAAAGTGTCCGTTGCTTGCACAAGCCTGATTTATATATGTGACCCCCTATGATTCACTTTAGAACTCGTGCCCTAAGCCTGACCTTCGACGATGCTAGGTCTCGGGGTAAGCGGTCGATAAAATCCTCCGTGTGATTGACGACTCGTGAGCTCACAGAGCTCATAGGATGGAAAAAGCCCCTCTCTTCATTTCATTATTTCATTGACGGATTTTCACGACGTAAGCTAGAAATTACTAATTTGAGAACGGTCTATCTCACCATAATGAATTCTTTATCCTATATATATATATATATATATATATATATATATATATATGATTCATTTGAATCTTTAAATTATTGAGATAAATTTGAATCTTTAAATTGTTCAACAACACGTTCTATAGTATTGTAAATTGTAATATATAAATCAATTAGGTAAATTTGAAGGTCAATAATGTTCGTGTTGTTTCTCATGCATGTGCACCTAATAACCATTATTTAGCTTTTATTGTCAATAATCGTTTTTCCTATGATTGTTCTCGTAATAATACTATACCAAAAATAATTTTTCGTAATAATTAATTAACGATAATAATTTCATTGCAGATAAATATATTTTTTTGGAGGCATTTAAATGCCCATAAACCTATAGTTGTACTTGGATCAATGAAAATTAACTAATCTCGATAAAAACTTAAGCAGTACTCTTTGTCAATGTGCATATTTATTGTCGCTAAAACCTATTTTGTTGTAGTGATTAATTACTGCTACGATCAATGGAAAAAAGTCTTTGAACTTCAATTATTATTAAATTATTCTATTCATGTAATAGTTCACAAATTACATATAAAAAATAAATTGTAGCAGACAAGTTTTGTGTAATGAACTTGATCGACAAAGAATATAAAGAATTTCAAACCTAAGACTTTTCATTTAGGATACCGATATCTCCTTCTCAACCAACTCGATCACCGTGATTAGAATAATACATTACAAATTCATAAGTTGGTTGGTACTCTTTCTTTTTGGAAAATGCAGAGTTACATTTTTGGGTCCTTTAATAAAGGCCCCTCCAATAGTATTATTACCGTTACTACACCCCCAAAGTCCAAAACAAAGTCAAATAATCTTTGTCAATGTTGCATACTTGATAATAGGGAAGATGTATTAAGTAAACTCTAAATGTTTGATTAAGAATAATTTTTTTTCCATAAATTTCATTGTATCCCTCGATGGTAATTTGTATAGAAAGAAATTGTTAAAATGTACTTTGAGCTTAACTTTATTCCAAAAGTTTGCTGAATTAAGTTCTTATAGGGTGTGAACAATCTATTTGAGGTTCATATCAGGGGACTCGACTTTGATACCACGTGAAATAAACTTTTGGCCTAAATCAACTCAAAAAGGAGAATTATTTAAGTCATATAAGGAGTCCAGAGATCTCATCCCTCGTCAGTGATGTGAGATACATACAATTCCAAGTAGCACATATCTTTAGTTTTACGTTTTTTTACAAAAAATATTAACGTTTACACATTCGAAAGCTAAAAAATATCACACGAAAAATCCCGAAGTCATTTTCTTCTATTCAAAATCGTAAGTGACCATAACAGATCATTTCCTCGACCCTAAAAGAAAAAAGCACATGTTAGTATACATTATTTAGCCTAGGGGTGTATAATTTCCTATCATGTACCCTAAAATCATTTAATTTCACCCAACAAAATAATTTTCAAATTTAAAAAGTGCCACACAACAGTTTCTAGCCGTTAACACACCTCAGCATCATCTTCTTTCTCCTCTGTACATCAAAAAAACATGAATTTCACTCACTAAAATCCAAGATTTTTGCTACCCAATACTCATCTTTCATTGTTAATCCCAAATCTTGAATCTTTTTCAAAACCCCATTTTCAAAATCTGCAGATTTTGGTAGATTTTGAGTACTTACAGTTTGAGAATTTCGAGAAATGAAGACTATGAAGGGAAAGCTTTTGAAGAAATTGAAGACAATGAAAACAATTGGGTATTTGAAACCAGAAAGAATCCTTTTTTCAAATGCATCAGATGGGTATATTCATTCTTCGCCACAAAAATCGAGATTTAACTGTCAATCTCCATTAACCCCTGTTCAGAAGAATGTTCAGAGCAGTGTAGAAGATCAAGAAGCTGAGATTATTGATGTTTCTGAGCTAATGAAGGATCTTGAAGATGAAGAAATGGAAATCGAAGACGATAAAGAGAATGTAAAGCCTGTTGTCGTAAATGTGAAAAAGATTGAGAATTTTATCAGCCCATTGAAGCCAAAGAATGAGAATTTTACTACCCCTTTATCAGACTTTGATGTATCGAATTTTAGGCGCCCCGATTTGGATTCAGGTACTCTGTTTGATCCTAATCTTCTTGCTTTGTTTGAGGAAGCAGTGATGGTAGTTAAAGCTCAAGAAGAAGAGCGAAAGGCGAAGATTGAGGAAAAGATTTTCAAACCACTAGAAGATGATGAAGAAAAGGAACCACCTTTAAAAGCTCGAAAACTCGAGGAAATTGTAAACCCCTTATTGGAATTTGAAGAGAAATGTCCACCAGGAGGATGTGATTCAGTAATCCTATACACAACTGGCCTTAGAGGGATACGAAAGACGTTCGAGGACTGTCATAGTATTCGATTTCTATTAGAGAATTTTCGTGTTGTGTTCTTCGAGAGGGATATCTCGATGCATTCTGAGTTTAAGGAGGAGTTATGGAGAATCTTGGATGGGAAAGTTGTGCCACCAAGGCTATTTGTTAAAGGGAGATACATTGGTGGAGCTGATGAAGTATTGACATTGCATGAACAAGGGAAGTTTAGGCCACTTCTTGAAGGGATTCCAATTGATAATTTTCAATGTCCTTGTGAAGGGTGTGCAGGAATGAGGTTTATAATGTGTTTTAAGTGCAATGGAAGTCGGAAGATTGTTCTTGACGATGATGATGATGATGATGATGATGAGGTTGAGTCAATGAAATGCCCGGAATGTAATGAAAATGGATTGATTGTATGTCCTTATTGTTGTTGAAATTATTCAATTGATTGTTTTGTTACATTTTTATAGTTCATCACATTTGAGGGTGTGTAATATAATGTCATGTTTCTTGCATGTTTGGTGTTTGAAATGAAAGATGAAGGAGCTTATTCATTACTTGTATAGTTGTTTTGGCTTTCCACCTTGTATTCGGTACCTGCATTGGAGCTCGACTAAATTCAGATTCACATTAAAAAGTCCCACACTTATGAGGGTAAAGAGTTCCCTAACAAGTCTGATTACATAGCTAGACGATTGACCACCTCTGGTTAAGGATGGAGGAGTATGTGCATACCACACTCCACCACAACCCTTAATAGTAGTTGTATAATAACTTGATTTTTGTTAGATAAGTTTCGTGTTATGTTCTTCGAAAGGGACATTTCGAATGCATTCTGAGTCAATACTCATGGCTCAAACCTGCGACCATGCTCTGGTTAAGGATGGAGGAGTATGTACATACCACACTCCACCACAACCCTTAGTAGTACTTGTATAATAGCTCGGTTTTTGTTAGAGAAGTTTGGTGTTATGTTCTTCGAGAGGGACATTTCGAGGCACTTCAAGATTGGATAGGAAAGTGGTGTCTCCAAGGTTGTTTATTAGAGGAAGATGCATTGTTGGAGCTGAGACAATATTTACATTGCATGAACAAGGAAGGTTTAGGCCACTTTTTGAAGGAATGTCAATTGAGGTTTATGTTAATGTCCTTATTACTATTGAAATAATTCAACTGATTGTTTTGTTCCTTTTTTGTATCTCCTCACATTTGGATTTGAGAGTGTAATATTCTTTTTTTTGTGTGTGTTTTTTTAGTTCAAAATTGGAAAGATTAGTACCAACATCTACAAAAGGGAAATATAATGTCAAGTTATTGGCATATTTGGTGTTATTCACTTGTATAATAGATTGTGACAACAATTTTCTAGATGCAAAGCTATAGGACAAAATATATGGTCATTTTATATGGAAATAGCCTCTCGGAGAAATGCAAAGTAAGACAGTGTGCTATAGACCCTTATGGTCCAATCATTTCTGAACTCCACACATAGCAAGAGCTTAGTGCATCGGACTCCTCTTTATATTTTTAATATGGTAAAGTAACTAGAGCTAGGTATATTTCCCTGATAAGCATTTTCTATGCAGCCTAAAAGTATGAAATTAAAAGGAGCAATTATAATTGTCCAATATTAGATGCCTTAAGAAGATATCCCAAGCAAATCTTGCTCTTGAGACCATCAAAAGTGGCATAAGAGTCACTTGAATTTTATTCCTTTGATCTATCTACTCTGTTCGAATTAAGTAGGTAGGCTCATCTTATTCTATTTTTTCATTGTTCAAAACTGTACATTACAGAACAAGGCTTCGAATTAAGTAGGTAGACTCCATCTTATTCTATTTTTTCATTGTTCAAAACTGTACCTTACAGAACAAGGCTACATGAGAAGCAAGGAGCTATAGATCCCATCTATATGATACCTAACAAATCTCGATCACCTTCCGCGCCTCCTTACCATTTCATTCGTCACTCTTTATGTATCTGATATTCCACATACATGCAAATCACACCATATACATGTATCTAGTGCGTATCTAATGAGATTCACGTGTATATGATATACATGCTATCTCACTCATCTCCCTTTCCATCTCGCTCATCTCCCTCCCTATTTTAGTAAATCTAGTGTATCTCAATATATCTACTTCATTATATATCTGGTAGAGAACTCTTTATAGAGATAAAATATGCATTTATTTTGAACGTATATATAGAGTTAGGATATATCGTATGAATGTATATCTAATAAGGTAGATTTTTCAATTTTTTTTTTAATCTCTATTTCATATTACTCGAATCCTATTAACCTAACACACTCCACAAAATAATTTAGTTAGAAGTATATTTTACTAAACTAACTTAACTCGACTGTATTCTTAAGATGAAATACATCTCTTTTAATTTGTTTGTCTTATTCGATTTGATACGAAATTTAACAAAATAAAAATTACTTTAAAATTTTATAAGCTTAAATTATAGATATATCAAATATATGTAAACGATATTATAATCTTAAATTAAAAATATATTAAATATATGTAAACAATATTAGGATCGAGTAAAATGAAACGGAGGGAGTAATTAACTTTCCCATAAAAGAGTGGCACAAAAAAAAGGGACTATTACAGAGTGGAGTGTTTCAGTAGCTCCTTTTATCCTCTATGGGTTATCGGCTTCATCATTATAATCAAATTTTTCCCATTTCCAGGACCTCCTTCTCCTCTTTTCGCTTCAATCTCAGGTGAGTAATTTTTTTTTTCACATTTACATACGCTTAATGTTATCATTACAATGAAAAATACGAATTATTTACAATACGTTTGTCTATATGTATGTACCAATTTTTCTGGATTTTTTTTGGGGTTTATTGATGACCCATTTCGTATATGTGTGTGTAGAGTGTGGTGTTGCAGTCAGAGTGGTAAATATCAGGGGAGAATGGAGCAAATAGTTGTTAATGGCTCAGAGTCACAAGTTGTAGTGGATGATTCTAGTTTGTTGCAAAAGAAAATATCTGCAATTCGACTTGGGGGTCATGCAAAGCTACAGGTGAATCTTACATTGTTGGGCTTTTTGGTTTTGTTATGTTGATGAATTATGGTGAGAGTGATGAATGATTTGGATTTAGTCCCAAAAGTTATGAGCTTTATGTGTTTGTTCATGTTACTTATTGGGTTTAATTTCTAATTTCTTGTGTATATGTACTCCCTTCATCCCAATTCAACTGTCTTCGTTTCTAAGTTGTGTGAACTCTTCACATTTGATGCTGCACCATGTCGGATTATCCAAAAATACACTACTTTTGGAGAATACGACAAGCATTCGGTTACACTTTTGAAGGGTCTGAGCAACAAATATAATTTGATTGAACAAGTAGTTTATGAAATAAATGGAGACTTTTGAATATGGTGATCTTAAATTAAAAACGAGTGTAGTCCTTTAAATCTTGTGGTCTTAAACTTGACAGGTAGAATGTTGGAATTGGAAAACTTACCATACATAGAAAGAGACGCTCTTTTTGAGACAGACGAAAGAGGAGTAAGACACTTAAATTGGGACATATGGAGTACGTTTTTGGGAGTGGGGGATGGGTATGTGGAGTGTTAATTTTAAGACGTTGTATTGCTTGTTAATCTGATCAATGGAACTTTTGTTAACTATATAATACAACATTTCTCCGTTAATTTTAAGACATTGTTGTATTGCTTGTTAATCTGATCAATGGAACTTTTGTTAACTGTATAATACAACATTTCTCCGTGAAGAGAGTTGTTATCTAGGGAGTAGTAATGTTGGTCTTGGGTGTATATATGTAGAACTTCAACGATAACTTGTTATTTCACTATTAAAGCTTCATTGGTTATCTTGTGTGTGAGGAAGGTAGCTTTAACATTCTCATGCTTCTTGGCTATGATGTTAAATTTGTGATTAGGTAAACTTGTAAGTGGTTAGTTGACCCTGTACTGACATATACTAATCCCTAGGTCCTTATATAAATTACGACAAAAATGTGTATCTAAGGTGTTAGTTGCTTTCTAGAAGAATATACTTTTAGAAGTCTAATCTAAACGATTGTATTTGTCTAAGTCATGGCATGCTTCCGGAAAAGTTCTGTTATCCAGGATCAACTATACACACCTTTCTGAAGTTTCTATTATGTTGGGCTCCATGTTTTGTTTGACATATGTACAAAACTATTGGCATTTATTAATGTAAAGTACTTATCTTAGCTAGAGTCTCGATCATTTCACACACATACCATGCTTATTTTACCTTGTTCTAATTGTTTTTTTCCTTTTACTTACTGGCTATATCAACATTCTAGGTAATTGCAGATTTTGATGCCACATTGACAAAATACCGGGTCAATGGTTGCCGAGGCCAAAGTATGTTATCCACTTCATAAAACATTATCCTCTTACAATAGCTTGTCTGGAAGAGACAGCTATTCAATACCATACAATTTGATATACGTTTCTTCGGTCACAAGTGAGGACTTGTCAAAATAACGAATTTTGTAGGCAGCCATAACGTTTTACAACAGGAGGATCCTGAGTACAATGACAAGAGGCAGAAGTTGTATGAGCATTATCATCCCTTAGAATTTGATCCGACAATTCCCCTTGATGAGAAAGCCAAGCTCATGGAAGAGTGGTATGTGTTATGATTTTTTGCTTCTAGAATCGGGTCCAAACTTGTGCGATATATTACATTTTGAGTTATTGACAAGTGAAATACATAATATGAAGTTCCCGGATAATATTTATATTTTATCGTAAGAGTAGTAGTACATCCAGCACCCTTATATAAGAAAATGGGACCATCATCGGTTTGGTGAAATTTAAAGGGATTGTAGTCCCAGGGCCTATGTGTTAATGTCTAATTTATTTTCTGCAGGTGGGGAAAAACACATGCTCTTCTCATTGAAGGAGGCGTAACACACAATGGAATTCAAAATTCTGTGGCTAAAGCCACAATTGCATTCAGGGATGGTGTAACTGAACTTTTTGAACTTTTGGAGGTACAGTATAGCCACTATCAGTTGTTGTTTTCTTAGACATCTTGGGATGATGTTGATGAAGGCCATGCAACAAATATGAACCATTGTGATTTTCTTGTGTCATCTAAATTATTAGAAATTTGATGGTATTAGTTTATCAAAAAGCCAGAGAATAAATAATAAGGTCATTCCAAGCACTCAAGAACCTTGGAGGACATGCCTTGATTATTTTCTTTTCTTCTGTTTTTGGTTTTACGACTTTGGGACGTCCTAGAATGTCAGGCTCAACCAAAGCTCAAATGTTGTTTTAGTGAAAGTGAAATTGAACAGTGATAGTACTAAATAATGTGATGGATTCCATTTTCTGTAGTTGCAAAATTCATGCTAATGCCAAATTTCGTAGTCAATTTATCCCAGAATAGCTCTTTTCGGGAGAATTTCCTTTTGACCTTCTACTATCTCATGTGATTGCTACAGTAATGAGTTGGGATTGTTTCGTATGCAGGAAAAAGGTGTTCCTATTCTTATATTCTCTGCAGGTTTAGCTGACATAATAGAGGAGGTTAGTTCTTAAGGACTATCAGTGGTCTTGATGCATAACAGGTGTATGTGATCCTGTTATGTTTGTCCAGTTTGGCTTTAGAAATGACTCTCATCTTCTTGATCTGGCAGGTGCTGAAGCAGAAAGTTCATAGATCTTTCAAGAATGTTAGAGTTGTCTCCAACAGGATGGTGTTTGACGAAAATGGCCACCTACAGTCATTCAAAGGTATCACCTATCACCATTTAGAGGTGCTTTTTAGTTTAGAAAGTGCTTCAAACAGTTTCCGTTGATGGTTAGGTTCATTATGTGTATAGCTGTGTATGTTACCAAATTTTAGCTATACCTCTAAAGTTTAGGAATTGGTCACTGGTTGTAAGTTTAAGCTTCAATGGAGGAATACTCTGCTGTTAAGCTAAAGTCTGACATATTCACAAGATGTATTGCAGTGATAGGGATGCTAAGGTGGATATTTCGGTCCATACAAGATTAGATAAGATAGGAGTGACAACATTGAAAGTAGCATGCGTTGAGGATAAAATGAGAGAACGTCGCTTGAGATGTTTCGGTCATGTCATGCACCGGTCCATAGGTATGAAACTAAAGTGAGTGAAGGTGTTAAAAGGGGACGAAGTAGACCTAACATAATATGGATGGATGTTGTCTAAGACCTAAGATTTCTTGGAATCAATACAAACTTACCTAATGATAGGACATAATCGAAGAAAATGATCCATATAAGCGGGTATCACCAGTTGGGAACAGATTTTAGTTTTGTGACTTTGTCAACACACTGATTTTGAATCTATTGCTTTTTATGAGTATTTTGATCTTTATCATAGATTAATATGACACTAAAAATATAGAGAACTTCTACTATTGCCCTTTTTAAAAAATATTTGACTAATTTTTCACCTTGTTAAAACTTAAATGGAGACACATGGTCAATGGTGATTCATATATCCAACCTCTACTTGTTTGAGATTGAGAAGTAGTTGTTATTGTTGTTACCCTTGGTGGAGCCACTAGTTTGAGAGAGATCCTAATTTTCCTTAAAAGACAAATCGCTTACGTGTATTGCAATGAAGTGTGCCCAAATACAGCATACTATACAGAGGACTTTAAGCAACAACCTCAAGTAGATTGGTACATTAAAGTACTGTTGATTGATTGATTGATTGAAACAAACAAAGACAAGTTCTTTTATGATCTTTTGAGTATTAATTTGTTCCACTTATAAGGACTAACTTAATAGGGTTAAGCCTCCATGAATTTGGATATTTTTAAGGCTAACGCAAGTGCGGAATCTAATACATGAAATAACCTGAACACTAAAAGTCTACATAATTAAGACTTCTGTATGTAAAATAGATTAGTTTAGGACTGGAGTTCAATCCCTGTAACAAAGTAATTATATCTGAGCATTGGTTGGACATATTTGACTAGTACATACTTCTAGATACTAAGCTTTTACACATATTTGGTCTATACTGGAACAGCAAGGCATTACAAGCAAAGCCAATTGCACATATTTTTCTTGTATTGTGGTCATTTTACATCGTTGTTTCTAAAATTAAGAACACTAACTGATACCTGCAGGTAAGACAATCCATGTACTCAACAAGAATGAGCATGCACTTGACATGGCTGCACCACTTCATGATCACTTTGATGACGTGAATGGACTGAGTGATGAGAAATCTGCATTAAAACAGAGAACTAATGTGCTCCTTCTTGGTGACCACATTGGAGATTTGGGAATGTCTGACGGCTTAGACTATGAAACAAGAATATCTGTGGGTTTTCTGTAAGTATATCATCATGTCTCCTTATTCATCAAATTTAAACAATACCGAGATATCATGGAACACGACACTGCTCATAGAATGAAGTCATTTTTGTTTTGCTTTGTCTCACCTCAAGTTGGTTATGTGATATCCAAGGTAAATGGATTGTAATTATAATTGTCGTAAGTTGTAACTCCTTAGTTAGGAGAATTTAAGTGTCACATCCCATAATTGAAGTAGGAATTGTTCCACTATCATTGGATTTGAAATCTTTTTCAGCTAAGGATTTGAGACTTTCTAAGAAAAGTTTCCATATTTAGATTTGTTCAACATTTTCAAGTCATAAACATTAAGATGAAACGAGTTTATATTGATGGCATACAAAACAGTATTCCAACTACAAACATTTATCCCGACTCTCTAAATGGATTGACAAGTCCTAAAAGCTGAAGTAAAGGAAATTGTGACGGCATGAAATACACTAGTGAGCATCAATTCTCTCTCAACCCACTTCTTTATCCTCTGAAATCTTGGAAGAGTTCTCGTTAGACAGTTGACACATTGTCCTTTGAATTGATATTCAATGTTTAGGAGACGACTTACCTCGCTGCATGTGGTGCTCCCTCCCTAACTAGTCTGGGTAGGGAGAGAGTGAGGGTATATAGTACCAAGCCTTGCCCCTTCTTTTTTACTAACAGGTATTTATTACTCTTTAAATTTGTGGCTTACAAGTCACCAAAGGAGCAATTTTTGTCTTCCTACCTCATATTTTTAATCTTTTCGTAGGTCAATAAGCTTCCAACAATACTTTTCACTCTTTTGGAAACATGAAAAACTAGTTAAATTGTGGATTTTGTAGAGTTTGAGATTATTAGGCGGTTGTTCACTGATTGCCTGCTGAAGTTTGAATACAAGTACCTTCCCAGAATCTTTTCCCTAATGGTTTGACAAGATATTTTCTTACATTAGGAACTTCCAATCTTTTGCATTAAAACTTTTTGCAACATTTTTTCATTTTTCTTACTCAAAAAAATTTAAAAATTAAAGAGTCATTCATATGGGGGCTTTTGGTTTGACTATGTTTTTCAACTTATTCACAAATTCATTTAGAGCACGTCATTAAGAATAAAATGAATAATTGTAGACATGTTTAAGTTATACTTCTTGGGTTATAACTAAACAGATCCTCAATATGCTATCTTTTCCTGATAAATGCTTTCCATCTTTTATGACAAAATGCAAAGGGTGAAAGCCCCTCTTTTTATTTAGAGAATGGTGTGGAATTCAGCATTTGTTGAAGTTTGCTATTACTGAGTTCAGAAAGCATGAGAACAAGAAAAGGCTTACAGTTGTGCAACATTCTAGTTATGTTGATTTAATGTCTAATATACCTGTAGCATATTCTGCGATTTTAATATGTGGTAGTTGCTAAACTTAAAGAGATTGTTGCAGGAATGACAGAGTGGAAGATTCTCTAGAAAGCTACCGAAAAGCTTTTGACATTCTCTATCTGGTAAGAAATTCTATTATACACTTTTAGTTCGATTCATTCTACTACTCTAAATTGCTTGTCATTTGCCTTGTGGACTCTCATCTTTTTGTTACATTGTAGAATGATTCATCCATGCATGGAGTACTCAAGCTTGCGACTCATCTCTGTTCAACAGAAAGCGATTGAATTGCATGCATTGCTCCTAGCAGACTCTGTTTCCTTTCTTGGATTGGCAAACAGCACACGAATGCCCTCTACTTTTATACATTCTTATATGAAATTGTGTCAAGAAAATCTCCATTCAAGATACATAGCAGCACTCCTAATATCGACAGCTTCTCAACATTTGTTGTCACCATCAGGCACTACCTCAATCTAGGCATGTTTACAGGCTTCACATGCAGAGAATGGAGAGTAATCTCCGCTTTAGAGTAGATTGATTTACCTTGGGATATAATTCATTTGGGAACTCGTTGTATTGCTCCATAGCTGATAATGTAGCTTGTTGCAATTCATAATGAAGTGGTGATTCCTTTTATAAGGATTCTTAGAACCATTTTTAACAACATTTAAAGACCACCTACCTTACAAGGTACTGATGATACCTCTAAGACGCTACAATGACTGGTGTATCTAGTAATTTCTTGTACGTTGTTTATTTCCTTGTTCGAGTATGAACACACAACTCCTCTCTTCACTCCCATTTACTCGTTCATTGTTTCTCTTTGGGAGTTTATCTTCCACAAATATTCAGGTTAAGTTACACTTTATTTTGGTATCATATTGTTAGAGCAATGTTTCCTTCATGGAGGGAGACTGCCCTTGGCAGATGATGAGTTGCTGATCCAAATAACAAAAAGGAGCAAGTTCCTCGTAGTTAAAAACTGGTGAGACATGCTCTTTAAACCCAATTCAATCTTAACATTCTGTCTCATTATCAGTGTCAAGATATGGTTAAACTCGACTAATTCAGAGTCGCACCTGGTAGGTCCACTAAGGCCTAAGGGAGATGGAAGGCTTCCGAGAAAAAGGCAAAAAGGAATCTCAACCATTACACCACATTTTCTTGGTGAGTAATGTAAATCTTTTTTTATATTGCAAGGGTTGTCCTAATGATGCTAAAGAAGTGCACATCGAGCCCATATGAAGGATTTGGTTAAAATATATACTAGAGCATACAAAGTGCAAATGGAACCTAAACCATATACATTGCCAAAATTTTCTTAAACTTTGTGTCAAAGTGTCAAAGTCAAGGGCGAGTGATGTATGCTTGTTGGCATAGTGGAGTTTTCCTGATTCATATTCCATCCTAGTTTACAGGCCATAACCAATGTTCTATTCTATGCACCCTAAAGTATTTCATTTTATAAGATATTAGAGGAGTTGAGTTGAAGCTTCCAATCTATGTGCACAGGTCAATTTAATAGAAAAATAGTTCTGTCAATCCTGTATGCTAAGACAGCAGCAAATACTGTGTACAAAAACCTCTTGACGATGCTTTTGTGTTGTTTGTATTATGATGATCCAACTGAAGGTCTAGAGACAAATGAAAAAGTTGAGAGCAGTATAGAAGGTCATATAGTTATTATTTATGTCCTCCCTCTTTGAGAGAACAGAAAAAGTACTATACTCTTGGACATTTCCATAGTCATTTACATTGGCACATCCCTATATAAGTGAGGAAGAAAACATTAACAAGAGCCACTAAGCCAGTTGCAACTTGCAACCTGTATTAAAGAAAAGATATATGGCATTCCCTTCATTCCTAAATTAGATGTAGAAACACAAAAAGAAGGATTAGTGATGTTAAGTTTGTATACTCGGATTTACTAATCATCGCTTACTCCACTGCTGCTGACATTGGTAATGCCAAGCTGTTATCAGTCAGTTCTTCCAAGGGTGATTCCAATTCCAGCTGAGTGTTAAAGCTCTTCGTATAGTGGAACTCAATTTGCAGCCTCTGATGAAGTGGTGTAGATGCCATCAACCCTTTCTTCACATCAACTTGTAATTCCCTAATGGGGATTGCTGCCAAAAAACTCTTAATGTACTCTTTGCAAGCCTCTTTACCTTTGCAAACAAGGCTCGCTTCGTCCTCATTTTCAGGTACTTTATCTCTGAAGGAAACGACTGATTCTTCCATCTTTTCTTTGGTGTTATTAGAGACAGTCTTCCCTTCATTAGAAGCAGCCTGCTTCTTATCAGTTTGCTCCTTTTTAGTGCTAGCTGGTTTCTCATCTGATTGTTGACTCGTGTTAGGTAGCTGCAAGATTGTAGTGTCTCTGTCGAATTTGAGGATGAAAGCCTGATTGCAGCCTTCATAAAGTCTCTCACCAAGTGTATCGATGATATAATATGCATCTCGTTCAACCTTGAGGATGAAGAAGTGGTCATTCCAACTCACAATGTAAACAAAGCACTCGCCATGACTGGGACTGTCTTTAACAGATTTAGAAATCTCATCCCAAATGTTGTCAAAGGACATGGCATCTTTCAGAAAATCAAATCCCTCATCTTCAATTCCTTCCGGATGAAAAAAACCAATGAATGATTTCTCTGGGACTACTGAGAGCGGGCGTACTTTAGCCTGGACCACTGTTTCGAGGTCAAAATGCTTATCTGGGAAACGCTCCCTGTACGTCTTGTTTTCACAGAGATTCCTCCACTCTAGTGAACCTTCACGGATAAGACTGTCGAGTTGGGACTTGATAGGCATTTCTTCAGGGCTGGAATGGAACCAATCAGCAATCACAGCAACCAAGGCTGTACAAGCACTTTCACCTGCAGCCCGTTCATTTCGTTGATCAATTGAAGCAAAGAAGACCTCAGTCTGCAGCTTCATCTGCCCATCACGGCTTACTATCTCTTTCTGCTCCCAACTACCAACAGCAAAACCGTCTTCTCCAAACTCGGAGACTGAAAATCCATTGGCAGTTGAACCTTCCTCACATTTATTCCACTGCAAGCAAGATAGTTATATTAGAGCTATAGAAGTATGCAAGGCAGTGAGGTAAGTTATCAATGTCTGGAAGCTCATCATGAGGTGATAAATAGTATTCCACTGTGCAAATTCACTTGGATGCTGGACAGATCATAGATATAAAAAAACGGAAGTATGAGAAGATGGAGACATACCCCTGAAGAAGACTCATCGGATGAACTAAGCTGTCGGCGATCAAAATCTATATCATCCCCACCTTCCTCTCCATAATGCTTCTTCAACAACGGCTCCCCTTTGCGTTTAGGAGATCTGAAGCTTAAGTTTCTCTTCTTCCAGGGGAGAATTTTGCGTTTTGAACTTTGCTGTGAATATTGATTATGACCTTCTCCAGTTGCACCCTCGGCATACACACGCCCTGCAACGGATTTGTGATGACTATAAAAGATCAAATCATCATCTTCACTGCCACTCGTGTTTGTGTAGCATGATCCACCAGCATGCTTCGCATAGGCAAGTGTTTCATAACTGAATGACTTCCGCAGACTCGTATCCTCCTTCACTTCGTCTGATTCACCTTCCTCCGAATCACCTAGTGAATCTGTATCAACTGGATATACCAAATCAGTATCATCACTTCTGACTGAGTTCCTTCCATCACTGCCCTCCTCTTCATGACATGCCTTCTTTCGTCGCATAGCAGATAATCCCTTGAAAAGTTTCACTTTCTGCAGACCTGCTTTCAAGGCAGACAGCTCATTTCTGTCTGTCGACGAAACCTCTGCAGGGGAAGGAGATACTGGAGCAGACATGACGAACTTTGGCATCGTTTCTGAGGCTTCTTGAGCATTCCCCAATTCAACAAGATTGAGAGACAACTGCCATATACAAAATCTACCATGTTAACCAAAAATAAGGAAACAAAAGGGTCTATCGATGTAGATCAACGAACAAAGTAGATCAAGCAAGAAAATTTGTGTTGCTTACACAAAGTGAAAGGTTGTTCTTATTGCCGCCACTATAGGCTTCCAAGGGAATGACTATTTCAATTTCTTCTTTTTCCCTAGCTTCTGAAGCAAAGTCTGCAATGTTCAATGATGCAGCAGCAACAATGGGGATTTTATGGTTCGATCGTTTATTCGTAACCTGTTTTAGAATAAACATGAATAAGTACTGTCAAGCAACTTACAGAGTTCATATCACAAGTATGGAATTGAATAAAACAGTGAATGAAAAGACAAAAGATGCTATGCTGTATGAGCATAGAAAGCAACTTTAAAAAAAAAGGCTAAACTTTTTTTCTTTCCTTTTTTGGGTTAAATCAAACTTCCCTCTTAATTAGAAAACAAAAGGTGCTAGATGAGTAAAGAAAACAACTAAAGAAAGGCATATTCTTAAGTGCTAAATTATCATTTGCCAAAATATTAAAGAAATATACAGAATATGCCAATAATATTATATTTTTCATAAAATGTATAGCCACATATGTAGAAAAGTTAATATTAGGAGGTATGACCATCCATATTACAACACTATTAAAACAACCACAAGCTATTAAGTAATCACTAATTCCAGAAGGCTTAATTAGCTTTTTTGACTACCACAACATGTTTAGAATAGTATCTTCATTATCTAAGCTAAATAAAAAAATACTTTTCAGAAAATGCATTGAAAATTAGGTTAGAATAATGTTTAAATGAAGAACATCAAGGGAAAATTCATTGTTTATTCACTTTGTTTCTAATCCACAGTTTTTCACACTTATGTTTGTCATCAAACTCAAAGAGAAACAGATTTGGTGCTGAGTTCCATCATCATACCAAAACTAAAAACAAAGGAATTCTACTAGTTTAAGGAGATTGAGGATCTATCGGAAATTGTCTTTCAACCTCACTAGGGTAAGGTCTGCATACACAGTACCCTCTCCATACCCCACTTGTGCGATTACACCGGCTATGTTGTCCTTGTCAAGAAATTATGCTATTTGATCAAAAATTCATGATTGTAAGATTTAAAGGACAATAATCAAAACAAAAAACAAAACAATTCTACTAAATTTTAGGAGATTCAACAAATTATACTATATGATAAAGTTTCATGACATAACAATGATCAAGAAAAGCTTAGTCCTTTCTAATTCCTTTACACCTACAAGACAAGATAGACACAAATTCATAGCCCCAATAAAAAGTCAAGCTTCCACACCAAAAGTCAAGGCCTTTGATCAATTCTCAACAATTTGTTGATGGGACAGAATTCTCAGTAACAACAGTATACCAAGATCAAATTTTTAATCTTCAATTCTAAAAAACAATCAAACAAGAACAGCAAAACCAATGAACTTAAAAGAGGTAAAAAGCAAGAGATATCTCACATTGAATACTGTAAAAGAAACCTCCCAAGGATGAAATGCAATCTCTTTGGATACATTAAAGTTGCAAAGACTTTGAAACTCCTCATTCCAATAAACAACTCCATCATCCTTCAAAGACTCTTCCTTTGTGAAACTCTTCTTAACACTTTTCCTCTTTAGAGAACTCAAAGTCAAAGAATTACTCTTTGAGCCTTTCCACTTGATTTCAACAACCAATCTTTGAAAATCTTGAGAAAAGTTTAGGCCTTTAACACAATTCACAGTGATTTTGGACTCAAATTTCTTTGAAGTTAACTCAGGCCATGGCCTCCACTTCATCATTTTCACAACCATCCCTTTGAATTCACACACAAAACTAACAAATACTCAAAAGGGTCCTCAACAAACACAAAAAAGATTCACACAAAACAATCAAATACTCAAAAGGGTCCTCAAAAAACACAAAAAAAATCACACAAAACTAACAAATACTCAAAAGGGTCCTCACAAAACACAAAAAAGATTGACACAAAACAAACAAATACTCTAAAGGGTACTCAAGAAACACAAAAAAGATTCACAAAAATGAAGAAAAAAAGGAGGTTTCTTTGAATTGAGAGATCAAAAAGAAAGGGGGATTAGGTGTTTATCAAAAGGGAATTTGTAAGTTCATGAAAAAGAAGAATTGTTTTATGAGTTATGCAGAACCACTCTGCCTTTTTTTTTTAGAGAGAGAAAGTGAGGACAGAGAGAGAGGCCGGCATTGTAAAAACACCTAAGAAGTAACGTCTCTATTTCTAGTGGAATTTTATGAGTGTTTGTCTCACACTATTCTTCCTCTTTTGGTATTATAATTAATGAGTTTCCTTCATATTTTTTGTTGACTAATTCAGATTTTCGTCGCGTAATTATAAATTTTTATTTTTATTCTCTAAAGCTTAAATAGAAGTACTCCTCGGGGGAGGATTGAATAAGGAATTTACTTCTCTAAATCTAAAAAGGAGAAAAAATTAATCTAAATTTATGTCGTAAAGAGTTCATTCGTCAAAAGTATTTCTTAGGTCTTGAAATTATAAATTTTTATTTTTATTGATTAATCTAAATTTACGTCGTAAAGGATTCATTCGTCAAAAGCATTTCTTAGATCTTGAAATTGAAATTTCTTATTAAGAAAAAAAAAATTCAATCCAATGCACCACAAATTTTGGTCAAATGGATCAAGTATATCCATTGCCAATTACTTGAAATGTAAATATAATTTTAAAAAAAATCATTTTCTTAAGATAACAATTTTCAAACAACAACACAGAGTTTGATCAAAAATAAAATATATTTAAAATAAGTTATTTCATATAAAATCATCCGATATTTTATTTTTAAATTATTATATTTTATATCACACGAAACAACTCTTAACTTTCTTATGACTTGTGTCAATTAGATTAAGTATATTTGTTGCTAACTATAAACACCAATAGTGAAATTCCACTTAATAGAGATAGGTAAATAATATAGTGTACACAACTTACCATTATTTCACTATTTCATAAAAATAAAGAAATTATTTTTGAAAATATAAAAATAATAATAATTTGATCTTTAATTCCAAGAAAATCTAACTAGATTCATGTGTCATATTTTTAGGATAAAATATAGTAACAATAATTTTAGGTACATTGGACTTTCCTTTGGCTTCAAGGTATTATTCGCATAAGGTATGTTTGAAAGGTTTTGAATTTTTTATACATTTATTTTTTTTATAAAAAAAAAAAACATTATAGGGATAATTTTTTTAATAAACAATATTTACCTTAGGTATCTTGAAATCTTTAGAGCGATTTAGACACAAATTTAAAAAAAAACATTTCAATGATAATTTCATATTTGGATAGAGAATTCTCTATACGTAAATATCAATTATAAAATCCTATCAAAAGGGAATTTTCTTTATCGGCCACGTCGTATATTTTCTAGGTATCAAATTATCATTAAAATATTTATATATAAATAAATTTATATATGAAACACATATGCCTTAGATTTATTGATTGAATATTAATACCCAAATAAATACATAATGTTGTGTGAAAATATTTTGGCTTGTCCCAAAAAAATGAATAATGGTAAGGAATCATTTCTTGCTTAATAATATGTATAATATTTATATATCAAGTTACACCAGTACTTTAAAATGAGATTCTTCTATTCAAAAAAAAAGTAGTCCTAAAGAAAATAAAACAAAAAATTTAACAATAAAAGCATGGAGAACTTTAATAATATACCTATTTTTATAATTTTTAAAAAAAGTCATCTTATAATTAAATTTAATAATATTATAACTGAATATAATTATTCAATTTTAACATATTTATTTGACCAAGTGACTCAATATTTTTTATTACGAGGCTACTTAAATGATAATTCTTCTCACATTTTGCCACACAATATTCAACCTAATAAGAGAAACTTATTTCGTTTTATAATATTTAAATTTTAATTAAATTCTTAAAAGTGATTTGATTTGATTTAGTTTTTAAAAAATGGTCTAAACAAGAAGTTAAAATAGTATTCCCTCCGTTCTTATTTAATTGTCACCATTTTAAATTTTACATTCACTAAAAAATGAAATAATCTTATCGTGATACTCTTATTTAACATTTTATTAAAGTAAATTTTTTAATAAATAAACATAAATTAATTTATATCGAATAGAGAAAGTACTTACTCAGAAGTTTTTCTTATTATTTCAATAAATGAATTATGTGCATAAAATCTAGTCAATTTAAGAATCTTATACTAGTACTATATGGTTGTTAATTACCATATATTGCAAAGTCACATCATATTCAAGAATCAAATATTATTAAAGATTTTTACTTTTTTCAGGTGGTATTAAACAAGGACAATTATAGAAAATTTATAACATATATACAAATAAGTTAATGCATATATTTAATTTAAAAAAAAAATTAATACACAAAATTCGAAAGTTTTCAATTTACCTAATCTTTTTAAGATAAGTTTTAATGAATTTGGGATTTTAAATAATTTTCAATATACCTAATCCTTTTAAGATAAGTTTTCAATGAAATTAATATATAGAAAATTCATGAAAAATTAAAAAATTAATTTTTTATTTAATAGCATCATCTTTTTTTTTTTTAATGATAAGCTTTCAATGAAATCTAACCAGATTCTTGTGTCATGGACTTGTTTGGATTTTCCTTCTTTTTTTGCAATTAGAGATATAGATAAGACTTTAAAATTTATTTACACATTCATATATAATGTGTCGAATTTATTTCTATATTTTAGTTTATACGAAGTCAATAACACATTTAAAGTATTTTTTATTTTTTAATTTTATAATTGAATTATTAGGTGTACGATATTTTTAAATCTATTTATAAAAACACACACATCTTAATTATCAATTGTTTTCTTTTTTCTTCCTAATCGACAATGATATTTCAAATAGGAAAAGAGAAACAATTAATAGTTAAAATGTATCTTAATAAATAGTTGGTAATAGTTAAAAAAAATTCTCGCAAACCTAATAATTCACATATGAAACACGAAAAAGATATATACTTTAGATGTTTTTCTTTTTGTCATTATCTCTTTATTTTACTATTTATCGTCACATATTTAAAATTAAAAGTTGATTGTATCAATTTGTTGTAGGGTTGCTTTTAAAATTAAATAATTGTGTTAATTATATTGTTGTTGCCTCATATGCGCTTTTTTGTTTTTTCACTTTTAATATTCACAAGTTTATCTAAATTATTAGTTAGTTCACTGATTAATTACTCATATGTTATGTTAAGCTTGTATCGAGTATTTCAAATTTGAGGATAATATATAGTTCTAAATAGTCTAAATATAACATATTTCTTATATATAAAGGGATAAAAAAAATACACAATTTATTTATTTAAATATAAATATATTGAATCATATGTCATAAAAACTAAAATAAGAATTTATTAGTAGGACCAAACATGCTAATTTATTCCTAATTTATTAGGCAATAAACATTCTTATGGTAGCAACAATTAGTAGGTAAGAGTTTCAGAAGAATTTTTTTTTGTTGGATATTGATAAATTATATGTAAATTATTACATCCTCTAATTTTGTATAAATATAGAATGTTTTATTTTATTTCTTCTTCTATTTTAGTGGATAAAATTGAAGTAGTGATATGAACAAACAAAAATTGGATGGTGGTTTAGGTAAAGTCCAGCACTTAATTTTAAAATAAATGAACGACTCAAATTTGTTTAATTTTATGGTATGTTAACATTAATTTGGCCATTTCAAAAATAAATTAATAAAAATAAAATTGGTACATTGTCTACGTAAGAAGAAAATAAAACGTATTGTAACTTCAATGTGAGTCTTGCTTTATTTATTAGGTTGTATTGCCCCTTTCACACTCACTTTGTGTTCGATATCTGCATTAAAGTTCAATTAAATTTAAATTTTCGTAAAAAAAATTCTCATTAAAAGATAAAGTGTTATCTAATAAAAATAATTTTATATTTAGACTCAAATTCAAATGATAATTTCAAATTTAAAAAATATACTTACGACTCTATCACAACACTAGTGTACCTTAACACTTACGTTTAACAATTGAATATGTCAAAAAGCAAACTTACTTTTCCATGCTATTGCGATCCTTCAAGCAATATAAGCCAAATGTAAATGCACAAATACAAGAAGAAAATAAATAAATAAGAATTATCCTAATTTTATCTGGCTAATTAATTTTATGGAGGTAACTCGATAATTATTTTAATGCACCAAAGTTACTAAAATAATTTTCGTAACAAAGTAATGTTTGATTAATTTTATTAGATATCATGAAAATCAATTATTTTTTATAACGAAAAAGTAATAGTACTATACTCAATTTTCAATTTTGAATAAGTATCACAAAAAGTTATTAGAAGGAAACAAATGAGCCCCCTAATAATAAAGTAAATAAATATTGATAGTTTGATAGTATTTTTTTTATTCGATGTTTGACATTCATATATAGTCAGAGACTAAATTTGACTTTTTATATTAGTAAATACTTTCCTTCCTTATAAATGAGACTTTACATCAGCACGATAAATGTCAGAATATATATATATATATATATATATATATATATTCTTCTCATGCATTCTTTAACTATCCAATTAATTTTCACTGCATTTAATCATACTTTATAGTATTAAAATATATTTTAAAAACACATCTACATGAGGCCATTTTCCTATTGGAAAAACGACTTTAAATAGATTATTAATTGGTGAGAGACTTTTGATGATTTTCTTCGTTTATTTTATGGGATATTTCCAAAGTCAAACTTTAAAATAAAAAGAACAGCTAATATCATAGGTTTGGGACAACACTAATATAACATCAAATCAAATGTCAATTATCATTTATGTTTAATAATACAACAAAGAAAAAACAATTATTCTAGATGGGTAATTAAGTGTGATAAGAATTAATTAGCATATTGTCACTATATCTTTAGTTAATGATCATCAATAACTCCCTCTATCTCATATTACTCGTCTATGTTGTATATCAGCCGTTCGGTTTGATTTGATGTATTATCGGTTTAATTTATCGGTTTATTTTTTTATGAGAAAAGAGATTATAGCAGGGTACAAATAGGTCGGTGAAAGACGAGTAGGATATCACGGATCTTGATTCACATTTTGTGGCATTTTCACTAGAAAAAGAATTCAAACATTTCTCGTGTACATGTTATGGAAAGCGTTTGAACAGACACATCTTTTTCCTTTTGGAAGGATACTTCGAGTAATGGGTAACTCATAGGACATCGACCCGCCTACTCGGATCTTGTAGGAATATGCAGGAAAGGGAAGCCTGGAATGTCAACATACGTCTATTCTATTGAATTTACCTGATAGTCCCCATTTTGGGAACATTCTCGATTTTTAAATACGTTAAACCAAAACAATAAGATATTTCTTATCGATTTGGTCCTTAACGGTTTGATTTTCGATTTTAACCAATAAGAAAATACTTATAAAACAAATATATGACTACTCTAATAAATTTGACTCGACAACACAATAATATAACTTTACAAATGCTCACAAAATAGAAACAATGATTTTAAAAAAACAAACATGAAAAGAACTGTACAAGTGTAAGACAAAGAGATATAAGCGGAATATGCTTCTTACTTAAGGTTTTGACACTTTGTATAATGTGAAGTTGCGAACTCAAAGTCATTCTGAAGAAGATAATAATTTGTAAGGTATTCAGATTGATATTTAATATTTAGGTACAAGTAAATGTAGTAAATTACTAGTCTTATTGAGTTATCGATTTTACAGAATAACTCAATATTAAAAATCAATATCGAACTGATAATTCAATAATTTTTTTATAAAACCAAAAAACCCGTTAGCGCAATAACTCAATAACAGTAAACCAATCATACTTTTTTGATGCGGTTTATCGATCGGTTCGGTTTTTGCACACACCTATCTACGCTTATAAAAATATATGTCCCAAGTTATTTCTTTCATTTATTTTTACTTGTTACTTTTAACATAACATACATGAGAAGACGAAAATATTCATGTTTTACACTCAACATTTATTAGCTTATTAGCTTAATTATCTCTCAAAGACTTAAGACTTAAGGGTGTTTACTGTGGGATCGGTCAAATTCAATAACTTTATTCAAACACTGAATTCATAGTAAGAAATCCATTGACTATGTGAAATTATTAATATAGAACTCAATAACTAAAAAGGATTGAAATTCTGAATTCATAAACTTTAAATTCTAACTCTACCTCTGCAAAGAATACAGATTAATTAATATGAATATAATTATAATACTCAAATCAATCATTATTTTAAAATAGGCGCACAAAAATCAAATGAATTAATAAAAATGGACAGAAAAAAAAGCACATAATTAATCTTGACATGAAATAAAAATGAATATGTAATACTCAAAAGTCAAAATTAAACAATTTTTTTGGTTTGTTATCTAGAAAAAACAATGTTGGTTGCTAAAATTGTCGATGAATATGATTTTTGACGATAAAATTCATAAATATTAATGTCAATAGGTGAGATAATATCTCACGTATTTATTGACCATTTCGAAAATATCTCAAGATTTTTTTAAATATTTTATCTTTAATTTCATATTTCTCATTTGATACATTATTTTATATTTCATTTGGTTTGTTAATTTCATATTCTCACTTGATATCTTACACATGCCTAATTTAAAGTCACAATATCTTTTAAAAATTATTTTAGTTGATATTATATTCAATTATCATTAAATATCTTGGCAGATAATGGTAATGTTTTTAAAGAGTAATTGCTTGACAGTGTTATATTGAAATATGAACATTGAATTATTTGTTTAATTATATCGTCAGACATCACATATTTTTATAAAGTTCGATAAAATCAATAAAAATCAAACTAATGAAATATCGAGTTGATTAAATTTACTCAAATCAAGCCATAAACACCTCTTATCAATTTGGTTGCAACTAGGGAAGAATTATTATATGTGTAGGATGTGAAAATGATATATTGGTTTTCTAGTATATTTGGATTCTTGCAATTGCATTCACATGCATTATTTAGTTAAAACCAAAAAAAATAAGAATGTAGTATATTATTTTTGAAATTTTCAGAAAATGGTAAAAGAGTAGGTAAAGACTGTAAATTGAAAGAATACTATACCACTATATATTATTTACACTCATGTTTATACAAAATTATATTAGTTTATATATTATAATTAAAATAGTTTGTGGGATTAAGTTTTTAAGATTTGCTTATTCCAAAATAATGAAACTTTTGAAGAATATCATTTTTTTTGTTTAATTAATTTTTAAAAACGTTTTGAATCATTTATAGTAGTAATTTGTGTTTTGTCAAGTCGAAAAAATACTTATACAATTATCATCTTATTATAGCTTCCGAAAGACGAAATCGATTAGTACTCAAAAATACTTATTTATTTTTAAATAATCAAACATCTTAACTTTCTAAATAAGTATTTTTCTATTAATAAAAATCAATTTTGATTTTCTAAAAATTTGATCAAATAAATCACAAGTGAAAATTTAAATAAAAGATATATATATTTATTAATTAGAGAAATACCAAATAGAAATAAATATTTATCGACATATTCTAGTAAACTATAGCCGACATTTTATCCCCATTCCCCACACAATTATGTAAAGTTAAATAATATATGTCAGCACACATCCCAAGACTATACCATAGTATAAAATAAATCAAAGAAAATAAATTATTCTTCAATTTTAATTAATAAATCCAACTTTTGGCTCATGCACCCCAATAACAATAATAACTATAATTCATCCCAAATAAATTAGAATTGGTTATATATAAATCTCACTGCTTCATTTAAGATTAATTTATATTATTTCATGTCAAATAAAATAAAATATAAAAACAGCTTTATGTATTTAAGCATGTTATATTATCGATCTCAAATTCAAAAAAGAAAAACAAGCGTAAACTTATCAATTTATCATCGTATAATATATGAATATTAATTTAAAAATCAAACCGACCGTTGTCTCCTTTTTTTTTCTTTTCAATTTAATATATATATATATATATACTTTTTTTTATTTTTTTTCATTGTCCTTTCATGTATGCCTAGAGACTTAATTCCTCCCTCTATCCTAAATCAACCCCTCTTCCCCGTTTTTAGGGGACTTTTAAAATTTTCAATTAAAATTCCATTTTTCTTATTAAAAAGAAGAAAAAAGAGCAAACTATTTTTTATTATTTCATCATTACTTGTAAGTTTAAAATTTAAGGAAAAACTACCAACACACCTTATTTATACCAAATGATATTAGTTAATGAAAGTTAAGTAGCATATTGGGATAAAAATATATATTTATGTCATCATAGTTAAGTGTATATATATTTAAATGATATAAACATTGATGACGGAGGGGAATTCCTTGAATTTTTTTTATTAAGAATATGTTTTTCTTTTTTAACCAATTAGAAGGAAGCTAATAGCTTCTCCTACGAACGACATAGAGATTCTGAATTAACGTATGATTCTATTTTTCTTTGACGATAAAGAAAGCTATAATAACTTATTCCATTTGAAAAATGTAAGCAAGTATGTGAGTCAATTGGTTAAACGTAGTTATTTTTTTTCTTTTATATAAAAATTCATTTATCAAGTCGAAAATTGATGTATTCGATCATTTTGAAAACCAAAAATAAAAAATATTAAACTCAACTCATTTTAATTCTTTTATATACACTAATTTTTTTCACTACTTAATATTTATTAGCTACTTTAAATAAGTTAATCCAATACCAACTTTAAATACAAAGATTTATGTAAGTTATACCATTTAAATTGACAACTTTGGTCAGAAAAGAAAAATGAATCACGTTTGAGGCCATTTGTGGATGTTAGCCTAACAATTATATTTCCACAAATTGTAGAAGTGATTTTCTATTTTTCCACGTAATATTCGATTTTCGTATCAAAGTTCGTTTAAATTCAAACCTCATATCTTAAGATTCATTTTGAAAGCACAACTTCCAACATGATATATTTAGAGATCGAATTTTAAATATTTAATTAAAAATAAAACATTCTGACTATAACCATCCTATCACAGTTCATAACGATAAATTACTAAAGTGAATACCTTTTTTCTTTTTTAACGTAGAATATATAGTACTATAATGTTTTGGAAGTCATATAATTGATTCCATATTATACAATTTGAAAATGTGACCACTAAAGTATCGATTGTGAATTATATTATATGAATTTATTCTACAATTGATTTTTAGGTACTTTCGGTGACAGGTAAAATATATCGAATATTTATTTTAATTTTATATCAAGTGAAAATTAGACGTATAAATTAAAATGATGACATAATATTTATTTAAACTTTGTATCAATTGAACTCAATTTTTTAAAATTAAAATTCCACCAATCATTGATGCACCAAATGGTTGCTTTATTTTTATTTTTATTTTATTTACTATTGTGTTTCTTTTTTTTTTTGGGGGGGTGGGGTGGGGGGTGGGGGGGACAATGCATATGATATATTGTTTTGCAAAATAATTTTGTCCAAAGTGAAGGAATAATTTTGATCTATTTAAAGCTACAAATATGATAAAATCATGGATTACATTTGTTATACTTTGTCAACTAGATTATTAGAATCTATCATTGTGCTTAATTTACATACCATTTTCAAATAACAAATTATGACAATACCTCTTGTAACTTTAGTCAAAATACAATAATTTTTTGGGTTCAAATTCGAGGTATATATATATCTTCTTGGTCGGGGTGGTATTACATACGCCTACATGGTAAAAAAATTTAAATTAATTTAAGTGATTTTTAACACTGTTATTTGGATTAGGTTTCATTTATTTGGTAATAATTTTTAATTTTATTGACGTGAAATCAAACTATCAGCAGAAAAGCATATATAGAACACCTTTACAATAAAGACATAAAATTCTTTAAAAACCTTTGTAATGAAGTAGTTACGTCAACAAGAAATTTGAAATTCTAAAAATACTCTTAGCATAAAACAGACACATCGATAAAATATACTTGCTTCGAACATCTCATTAGTATTGATGATTCATATACACTAACTAACCGTATAATTAAAATTATTAACGAAATTTATTTGTCAAATATAAAATTATAAAGATATTCTTGGCATAAAACAGACACATCGATAAAAAAGGTGCTATTACATTTGACAAATGAAATTTATTTGTCTGTTTAGTTTATCATCATATAAATACACATATAATTACCTTATAATTAATTGGTCAAAATAAATGATTTCTTTGTGACTAATTTATGGTATAGTTGCTACTGTACATTCACATGCATGATGTATCATTATATTTGGCCAAAAGTGAAAAATAAATTAATTATTTACATCACAATAGTATGCTCACATCACAAATATAAATTATAAATCCTGAGGGATCATTAAAAGTAAAAATGGAATATATAAATTACAAAATGATAATTTTTAATTAATTTTTTTGCATTTGTGCCTTTTGTCACATCAAATCCTTTTTTGTAAAAAAAGTCACCTAATAACTACCATAATAGGTAACTCTATGCATTTGTTCAACATTAGGTAAAGACTATCTAAAAAGCAAACTTATTTATTTAAATATTGAAAAAAAAATATATTCAACATTTTATACACCCCCACCCCACCCTCAAACTCTAGATTTTAATAAAATAACTATAAAAATTCCTAAAATAAAATGGTGGAAAAAAATACCCTATCACATATCTTCCTTTTTCTTTCTTTTTTTTCGTTTCACTAGAAGCAAGAAAAGGGGAAATTCACGCTTTTCACGGATTCAATTATCATTATTTGAAATTCATGATTTTGTTTAAGATATTTTATTTTTATATATATTACTATTTGTTTCTTTCCTATTAATAATATTAATAATCTAGCAATAGCAAACTTTCTATTTTATACTTGAAAAATATCACATCAAGAAAATATTATACTAATATATATTATCCATCCACGTATTGTTGTAAAATCTAAAGAGATTGTTATTTGTAAATTACCACTAAAAAAAATTGTCAATACATGTATATTTATATTGCAATTTTCACATATATTCCACATAAAATAAGTACTCCCACCATTTCAAAACGAATGACCCTATTTCCTTTTTAATCTGTTTAAAAAAGAATGACCCCTTTCCTTTTTTGGCAACACTTTAACTTTAACTTTCCACGTGACATGTTTAAGACCACAAGATTAAAGGGTATTTTGGTACATTTGACATAATTTTAAATTAGAACACAAGATTAAAAAGTCTTCTTTCTTTTCTTAAACTCCGTTCCAAATTAAACTAAGCCAATCTTTTTTAAACGGAGGGAGTATTATTCTTGCATAACATAAGATATACATTTATATATATATACACTTGGAAAACTCCTACTCTTCCTTTTTGCAAAAATTTAACCATCATTTGGGGCCAAAAGACTTTTCTTTAAAAAGTTGTGAATATATATCGTTCGATCAACTAATTTATCAATGTGGCAATGTATACACAATCGAT
The DNA here is from genome assembly GCA_016801875.1 of Solanum sitiens. Classification (NCBI taxonomy): domain Eukaryota; kingdom Viridiplantae; phylum Streptophyta; class Magnoliopsida; order Solanales; family Solanaceae; genus Solanum; species Solanum sitiens. The sequence continues at coordinate 1,388,837 of JABWTJ010000031.1, read as the reverse complement.
ACATTTGTACATAAAAGTCTATACTCTATAGCATATATATAAAATTTATAAATTTTAATAATTATAATCTATTAAACTTTAAAATTTATAAATTTTAAATATTGACTCCATTCGCCACTATTAATAAACCTCACTAACAATCTACTCACAAAAGAAAAACATGAATTTAAATCAAGATGGGTGGGGTGGGGTGGAAGGGGGAGGGGGACAAAGCATATTATGTGTTACAAAATAATTTTGTCTAAAGTCCAAGAATCATATGAAAAAACAAAACATGGATTATTTTGTTTGCTTCTCAACACATCCAAATTAAGAGAAGATCAATAGAATCTATCATTGTGTTTTAATTTTTTCAAATAACAAATTATGACATATTTCATGCCAAATTTTACATCATTCTTGTATTATTATTTTTGTTTAAAATACAAAATGTAGACCATACTTTTTGGTGATGACCTAGGTATATACTATATATTATTAAAAAAAAGTTTTGGAGATAACGGCACAATTAATTCGATTTAGCTAATAATATAAGATGGAATTTTGACTCGAATAATTGAGTTGGTGCAACAAGTTATATTTTACAGGGGAGGTATTGATTCTTTCGGTCAATGATTTTTCAAGTCAGACCTCATCGCATCGAGCTTGTATAGTACGATTTACATTTTTTATGTGGTTTATAAGCTATTACATATAAGCAGACTCACCTAATATGCATTTAAAGAATAGCAACGACAGACTTTTCCAGAGATTGAAAAAAAAGGTAGAATTTGAATCATCAATAAGACTAGAGAATTGAAATTTTGTCAAATTCTATGCCTTCATAATAGAAACTTAGAAAGTAGTGGAGGGGTCTTGAATAATCAAACCACTATAAAATTGAATTTATCAAATTCGGTTCATACACTTCAATATGATATATTAAAACAATTAATAAGAACATGTAGTTTCATGAATGAAGTGCGGAAAAAGTGATAGGTACATCGACTTTATTCCGATCTTAGGAAGAGTTATTTTTGAAGACTTTCGCTCAATTTATAATAATATCAAAACAATCTTCTTTTAAACTCGAGTCTCACATGTCATCACTTATTAACGAAAATATTTTCACATATTTGGCTTAATTAATTTACATTTCATTTAGATATTTCAATTTTGAAAGTATCAATTTCAATGTTCTTGCCTTTAATACTACTCTTCTTCAACCACCCTATACATTTTTAGGTCCCAAAAAGAGATAAAAAGAAAAAGAAATCAAACTACCACAACCAAAGTAAAACATTTGATTATTCTCACATATATTACCCAACTTTAAAACAAAATAGAAATTATAGATAGAAAAAATTTGTAGCTAAACAATAAAAAATCCGTAGATAATTTATTTTGCAATAGATTATCAAAAATAAAACATTAGCTACGAATAATCTAACGTCATATTAGCAACGAAATTCATACCTAATTTCAGTTTTTATTTTTATTATTGTAGTTTTACACTATAGTTTTTCCTGTTAAAAAAAAGGGAAATCACCACAATTATATACCTGACTTATTGACCTTATAAAAACTATTTTCCTATAATTTCATGACTACAAAATGGTAGAGTAAGCCCACTTTAATATTTTTTTCTTCATTAGCTGTCCAATATCTCTAATGGTCCTAAAAATATAAAAGTAAATATCTAAGCCGAAGGAAGTTAAACTAAACATTATAATAGTTTGATTTCAAGAACCATACATACTTTTCATCGAGGGAAGTGATGGGATGAATAAAATTCTTTCATTCTTATCAAATGTCTCGCGTTTAAGTCTTGAGGATAAAAGAAATTTTCGATAAAAGAGTTTTTCTTTAAATAAACCGTATGCAACATGAATATGACTGAATCAGTCGAACGACTGATGAACTACAAATAGTTTGTGATTAAAACGCATGCAAAGTAAAACAAATCCCTTCCATTCCCAAGTCCTTGACCAAAAAGCTGGAAAAATTTATTTTTTACTTTTATAATCGATATATATATATATATATTATACATTGGTTATATACGATCAGATATATGTTATAAATTTGCAGACTATTTTTAGTTTAATCAGTTAAGTGTACGATCGTTATTAATGTTTTGACCTAAACAAGCCACTTGATCTATTTAATTTCATGACACAATGTTAGAGTTAGTCAAAACACCTAAAAAGGCCACTTGAATGTCTCTTTAATTTCATGACACAAAATGTTAGAGTTAGTCAAAACCACATCACATATAGAGGTCCCATTTGATAAATCAAATCATAAACCACTAAGGAACTAACTAGTATAGCTTGTGAGAGACACACAACAATTGACAAATTCATATTACAACACCTATCCTTTTGCAATAACTTCTTTTTTCATCACACCACTATGTTGGGTTGACATCATGCTAATAACTTTATAAAAACATTTTCTATTTTTTTTTTGTGGGGGTGGGGGTGGTTGGGGGGGGGGATGAATTAAAAAGTGGAATTCAAGAATGGAACATTTGATGGCCCATTGCTCCCCCATTGCTTTGTTGTATTGAAAATTTTGTCCTCCCACTTAGAAATTATTTGGTTGACTTCACACCTAACACTCATTACTACCTGAAATTGAAAAGAATGGCATATTCTAAACATAAAGATTGGATCACCTTTTTTTTTCCTTATATGTTCAAATATCATTTTTTTAACAAATTTTTAAAATAAAACTTATGTATTTAAAAACTACATAAAAAAAACTATAAACTATATAGAAAGAACTTACTAACTTTTCATAATTGATGAAGGAACTTTAATCAATGAAAAAATTATTTGAAATTTTTAGCCCTTCAACAAGTGAACTTATGTCTAGTAGGACATAAGTTCTTTGGAACTTGAAATCATACAAGACATAACTTAAGGGATATTATGATACAAAAATATATAATTTTTTTTGTTACGAGGGGCATAAATTAAAAACCAACATAAGATAAGAGCATAAGTGTCAATGGCCCTATTGCTTACAAGTTTATAGTATGATTGTTGGCTTATTCATAGGCCCAAGTGTAGAAATGAAATGGAGCCAATGCAGTAATCAAAGCCCTTTACTCTACATGGCTCTAATTTTTTTTATTTACGTACCGAACAGAAGAAAATAAAGAGAAAACACACTTGTGTCCATGAAAACATTTTCCTCCCTATCGAACACACACTTACCGTGTATAAATGATATAAGTAAACCCTATTTTATTTATTACAATAATCAAGAATAACATATACCTCAATATCATGTCATTGATCAAACTGTAAAGTGAGGTGTATTTTCACCTCAAAAAGATGAAAAAAACAAAATCCATGAAATGAGAAGTAGAAAGCACAGCTTGGATCAGATATAGAAAACAAGGAAATATGGCATTGTTCTCTTAAAACATTAGAAGGATCCTTGCGTCTCAATGATATTCTGCGATCAAGACAATTGTAAGTTGTTACAACTCACAAGCAAACTATACACTCACTGAGACCTAGCCGGCACATTCAATCCATTTAACCTGAATTTTTTTTACTTTCCACTAAGTCTCCGACTCTTGAGTACACTCTAACAATTTATAGAAGTCTAGCATTCTCCCTAAGGTACACAAACCACTTTAAAGAACTACTAAATGAAAGATTAGGCTTGAGAAGCTCCTTGTTTTCTGTCATTAACGAGCGAACCAACTGTTTTAAACCAACGCATAAGATTCCGATGGTCCTTCACATAGAGCCAAGCTTGTAGAAATGGAAAGAGTCTTTCGTTAATTCCTCGCTCTTCAATGAAGCTGTGCAGAGCATCTCTCATTTTCTCATCAATATCTCTGCATTTGCAAAAAGACAAATCAGATGTCATTCTGCTTTAAAAAGTTTACAAGTCTCAGTCGACACATAAAATCCTCCGTTCACAATAAAAGGCCTTCATCCATTGATCGTTTTTATAAATGAATAATGACATGCAGAAACAAATACATCGCAGGATAGAGTCAGCTGGTCTAAGAACAACGAAACAATATGCAAACAGACTAGCCCTCGTCGGAACTGGAACAATAGTATCTTTTGATAAATCAGAAACTAGAATAATATCAAACATTGAAAACTGGAGATAAGCATTAAAACAGCAAGATTATTTAATTCCCATTCCAATTCACCTGAGCATCTAACTGTTCACTTAAAAGAGGGAAGGAAAAACAGGTATCCTTCGTTGACGACATACAAATGCGCAGATTGAAGAGAATGGCTTTTCGCAAACAAGATTTTCAGCTTATAAACTACCAAAACCTCTCAATGAAGCAGCTTTAGCAGGTGTCTGTAAGATTCTTGTTCACAAACTGTTGATTCCATTGCTCAACAAAGAACCTCTAGAGAAGTAAATAGTTAATTTAACATAATTGTGTGTACCACCCCAAAAACACATTAAATAAATTCCAATCCTAGGTTGATAGATATATCACTCTTCCTACAGAAGTCAAAGTGGTTACCGTCTTACACAGTTAACTCTTTACTCCAACTTATTCTCTCCCTAACTCGATTAGAACTTGATCAAGATATCAGCATCATGCACGGCTTATAACTTTGATCTTTCAAATCATCACAGCCAATTAAAACAAAGGGCAACTCGGTGCACAAAGCATCCCACACTCACACAGCCAGTAAACAAGTTTAAAAAAAGGACCTTGAATGTGAAATTATCTACATTTGAACATGTGTCCCGTGAATGGCACATTCACCAGAAAACCCCCAGAACAGCCAGAAGGAAGAGATATCAAAAACAACATAAGAGTGACGTTTTGTTTCATCACTGGTCAAAAAAATCTTGCTTTCTTCCAGTTCATCTAGTTAACTTTTGCAAACTGAGTATCCGACAGTAGCTCATAAGCAGCTCGAATTTTCATAACATCAAAATGGTTCCCTATTTGCTCAGGTCAAAGTCCTAAGTGGACTCATTAGAATTCAGGGTTGTTAAAATCCAATCAACTTAAGACATATTAACTCTGTGCCAGGACTAAGACAGATACTGCTTGGTGAAGAATAGTTTTTTTTATGGATAAGGTACTTTGCCAGGATAGTCTTTTTGCCTATCTTCTTTTTCGGTCACCCGTATATTAAGGAGCCTCCAGTGCTCAGGCTTCTACCTCGGAGATATTTTCAAGGCGAAGAAACCCTTAAGTTACTATTTCCATTATTTATTTTCACCCAAAAGAACTTTTGAGAAATAAACAAGCAAAGATGATGGTTCATCCAAATTATTAATCCAACAAAACATTAGTCTAGATAAGGAAAAATAAGTAACTTAGGCGATTAAACTCTGCCCCCATGCCCAGATGAAAAGATTTTTGAATTACACTTTCATGATCTAAATGCTATGAATGGATGGTGTATAGTTCCATCACATATCTCTACATGCTACTTGTCCATACTTCTCTCATTATAATACTGATGGAAAGATATGGGCTCATAAGGTTAGAAATTTCTTTTGCAAACTTGACATGTCATTGTGATGCTAGAGACAAAGGTAGAAGAGACCATTTTTTGTTTCATATTTGGAAAAAGTTTGAAGAATATTTAACAGTCCTAGTTTCAGAATATGTATGTTCTTCATAACCTGAAGGTCCATTCAGGCCGTTTAAAAGGAAAGGGAAACTATTTACCTAAATAAATGAATACATGGGTGAGGCAAGATGGTTTATCGGCGTAAACATGACAAGCAAACATAAATCAATAGTTATCTATTGTAAAGGTTCCTCCAGATGCATAGCAAGTCAATCTCTGTGCCTACCAAATTAAATGTGCCATTATTTTTTCTTATACCATCAAATATTGAACTCAAATTAAATGCTACTCGCTTTTGTTTCAAGTGATGTCTCATTAAACCATGGAGCTTAAACTGACTACCATCCAAATCCAATCATATTTTACACAGAAGTAAAAAATAAACAACTAGGTCATGCTATCAGAACGGGTAGAAACACAGTATAAATCCAAACATCCAAATAAAATTGTCTTTTATACAGAAGAATATGATGTCTCAAGGGTTGAAATATAGCAGACAGTCAAACATGTTGGCACATCAAAGAAGGACTTACTGAAAAACTGGCCCACCGTAATTGGTTGGAACAGCAAGAAACCCACTAGACTCGGTCTTTGATCTCAATGAGACTGAGTGTATTCCCAAAGCATCTGGATATAGCCCACAAAGAAAATGCAGCGATTCCTTCTGTCCTGGTTTTGAAATGTCAACGTGTAGGAAAAGCTGATTAATACCATCCTCTTCTTCATCAGCAATACCTCCAGCAATAATGTTGGCCAACCGCATGACGGAGATATTGATTTCCTCATTTCCATGTGTTCGTCTTAGAACAGGACCACCATGATCAAGTGCCCCCTTGAGGACAGTGAATGGAGAAGGAGGGCTAACTTTCTGCCGAACACCCAAAGAGATGCAAAAAGAAAATTAAAAATCACATAAACAGGAGTTGTCAAAACTAACAGCAATTCATTTCTAGGCATTGAAGCTTAAATAAATATTAATTTTAATTTTGTAAATTCCATATTAAATGACAGGATACTGCTTCAGATTCAAGTATCAGACTTCCATTATAGGATGGTGTCATCATCTGCAGAAACTATCACTTTGAACAGTAACAAAATCGATATCCTCAAGTTTAATCGATTGTTCCTTTTCGTTCTTCTGTTTTGGGTATTTTGCAGTAAGTCTAAGAACTAGACGCATAAAAGTTTTTCTTAGAGAAGCACTCAAACATATAGAGACCAGCATAAAAGTCTCAAAATGAACAATTTACATACCGTGCTCCCTAAACCTAACGCGACTTCCATGTCTCTTACTTCAATGCCATCAAAAACCAATATTTACTATGACATCAAACAAAAGTTTGAAAAAAACTCATGTAAGACAATTTTCAAACAATCCAATATCATTTGTTTTCCGAAAACATGTAGGCTTGTGTAACCATCACGCTTTAGTAGCTTGAGGCTAGATGGTAAATGCTCTTTATTATAGATCTCTCTTCAGCCGCTTAGTTTGATATTTACTGCACCGAATGACTATTCCACCTCAAGCTCTTACAATTCAAAACAATTAATTCTATTACCCACAGATATTTCACCTGGGTGTATACAACCTAGTTGTCAGAAGGAGAACGCTATTGCCAAAGTGCATTCACTCAGCATGCGTATAAGCGTATTATGTTAGCCCACAAGGGCAATTTTACACACTTCCATTGTGTGAAATGTCACTTCTCATAGTTCCGCGTGTCTCTAACCTTGCTGCACCATTGTGCTTTTTACGTTTCTCCATTCCCTCAAGGATTACTGTTAAAGAATGACAAAAGTCCCATATCGGTGATTAATGAGATGGGTGGACTCCTTATAAGGCTTGGGCAATCCTCCTCCCTTTGAGCTAGCTTTTGGGGTGTGAGTTAGGCCTAAGACCTAATTTCAACATGGTATCAGAGCCTCTACGATCTTGGTAAACAATCAAAGAGCTTCAGCTGTCGGCGGGCGGCTATTACTCATATATGCCGCCCGTCTGGCCAATGATTATGTTAGCAAAAGTTGGGTCACCGTGTATCTTTCTAGTGACTATTTTCCCATATTTAATTTTGTAGCACCATCCCATCTTTTCGGTGATTACTTTTTCATATTTAATTTTGTAGCACCGTCCTATCTTTCCGGTGACTACCTTTTTTTGCATATCTGATTTGCGTAGCACCGTGCATCTCCCAGACTACTTTTCATATTGAATTTGTGTAGTACCGTGGATTTTTTTTCCGAACTATTTTCTCATATCTGAGTTGCATAACATCATGTGTCTTTTCAGTAACTTAGATTTTATTTGCATAGTTCCATTCGTCTTTTCCGGTGACTCCTCAAATCTGATTTGCGTAGGGTTGTGCCATCATTCCAATCCTACCTATATAATTTCTCTTTTTCATTAGGGTCGTGCCATCACTCCGACCCTACCCATATTATTTCTCTGTTTTTGTCAATGGGGTCGTTCCAACTATCCTATATAATTTCTATTTTCTAGTTGGGTCGTGACATCATTCCGACCCTACCTATATAATTTTATTTCTTAGATTGTGACCATTTTTTCTAATACTACGGCATATGAGCATGTTCCAATAATTATTTTGGTGACTTTATTATTTAATATTAACTCATCTATTGATGCCAACATGATCCATATACTTTATATTAGATTTGAGCACTTCGTTGCTCAGGGGGAGTTTAGTAGCCTTGTATGTCGATTGTGTTGTGTCATCGATTGTGCAGATCACTCTATGGTCTAGAACAATTTTTTCTCAAGCTTGGGTTGGGAAGTTCAACACCAATATTATGAATCAAATTCAGTATTTCATGCGAAGATTAAGCACATTGAGATTTACTGGCATTATGCATCAAATCCATCAAATCCAGTATTTAATGAGAAGACAAGCACATTAAGATTGACCGTCAATTTTGTGAAGTCTGCAAATATCTCGCCAAGCCCCTCATCGGTCCCCGTGTTAATTACATTTGTAACAAGCTAGATGCATGAATTGTACGCACTAGCTTGAGGGGGAGTGTTAGAATATGAATAGGTTTATACAATCCTATTAGAACAAGATTAGTTTATACAATACTATTAAAATAGGAATAGGTTTATATAATCCTATTAGAATAGGAATAGGACTACTAAATAGTATCCTATTTGGTAAAGGATTGTATTCTATGGTCTATAAATAGGGTCTCATGTAATAATGTAGATACAACAACAATTCTAAGCACTGGGCGTGAGGTGGGGTGTTAAAGAATGACAAAAGTCCCATATCGGTGATTAATGAGATGGGTGGACTCCTTATAAGGCTTGGGCAATCCTCCTCCCTTTGAGCTAGCTTTTGGGGTGTGAGTTAGGCCTAAGACCTAATTTCAACAATTACTAAAACATCTAGAGACCCCATCCGCAAAAAGAACAAAAATTATGAAGACACTAAACCCTCCTTTGAGCTATCATCCTCAACTCTCCCTCTCTCTCTTAACCACCACTTTAACTTTATAGCATATATTCAACTGCTCCTACAACGCAATAAATCAGTTTCTTGTATCATAAACATACCAAACTAACTCAAATATCTCAATACAAATCCCCATAGGGAAAGGATATCCAAATGGTAAAAGGACCCTCACCTTCAATCCTAACGTTGAGTATTCGAGTTACTCAATGTAGCTAAATAGAAAGAGCCACTATTTGGGCTTCTGGTACGTTCAGCAGAAAATTACACTATCTATACACAGCTAAAATCATTTTTTTATGAAACTACTTACTAAACCCCCAACACATACAAAAAAAAGATTCAGACTTTAATCGAATTTCAGCTAAATAAGCACACCCCATATGAACTTTGGGGTAGTAAGGGTAAAAGAAGATAAAGGGGTTACCGGAGGAGGAGTCATTTTGGAGACTTCAAGATAGTGATCTTTAAGTGACCGGAGGATTATACTGTTCACGGCTGATGAAACACCCGACGACCGCCGGCAGGCTATGGTCCGCCATGGCTGATGGTGTTGCTGCAGTGCGCTTCCGGCGAATGCTAGAGCCTTCCGTAGCATTTTCCCCAAACTCTCAATAAACAGTTCTTTGTTACTCTGTTTTATTGTTTTTTAAAGTTAGGGATGGCAATGGGGCCAACGGTGGGGCGGGTTAATGATTTAACGGGTCGAAGCTCGACCCAAATAATACTTAGGTCAAAAAATATCGGGAAGAGGCGATTAAATAAGATATGATATAAATTTATTATCTTTGCGTCTGATTAAATAGTTTGGATCGCTAACGTGTCCGCCAAACTCCTCACAAATGTTTTGCTAATGACGGCATAAATTTGAACTTAGATATGTATCTAAAAAAGTATTAATTCATTTTTAGTATAGAAAAAAGTCTAATTGATTCTTGGGAAGCAAAAGTTGGTGCGTATCGTAAAGATGTGCAATAATAATTTAATAATATAACTTTATATTATCAAAAATATTACTCTAGATAGAAAAGAGTAGATGTTGTGTATTACCATAGAAAGTTAGTAGAAATACAGTGTAGTCTTACCTTGTAAGAGTTTAGATTTGTTAGTGTTTGTCGTAGCACTGGTCGTATGTTGTTTGTATTCTTTAACTTGAATTTGATGCACTTTAGTCAAAATTCTTTAGAAAATCTATTTTAACTCCTCCGAGATAGTGATAAGATTGGTATATAAGTACCTGCCCCTAAGCTCGACTTAGTGAGTCGTATTATTAAAAAGCTTGATCTCAAGACAGGAATCTAGATCAATTTACCTGTAGATCATCAAAAGATATATTTAGAGACACAAACATCTTCCTCCTATTATACATGTAGTAGTACAGAAAGTGAAGTTGACTGAACAATATTGTGAACCAAGACACCCTTTCATCTCCCCTACAAATACAATACAATCATTCATGTCTTGTAAAAACTGTAAACAAAATTGTGACCTTTGATTGCTGTGCTGATCATTCATTCTCTTGCCACTTGATATCTAACAACAAATCGAAGATCTTTGTTTAGTTTTCTCATTTCCTTCTGTGTTTGCTTCTATTAACTTTCACAATCTTCCGACCTGATTTGTCAGGACCACTGCTACCCAACGAGAAGCTCCCTCCACCGCCAAATTCTAGACTGTTTGATGCTGCAAATGGAGAAGAGTTCTGAGGTGCTGACTGGACTAGACTGCTTGATGCTGCGAATGGAGATGGATTCTGGGGAGCAGCCTGACTCTGCTGGCCGCCAAACTGGAATGGATTTGGTGCTGAACCAAATGTAAAGCCGCCTGGAGAAGGCGAGACAGAAGGTTGCCCAAAAGAAACTGCAGGTGCAGGAGCCTGCACAAGATCCTCGGCCATGCTGTCTTCCATGTTATCATTGTTTCCAGGGGATGCAACAAACGCAGAATTACCGAACATGGGTTGTGAAGGTGAATTTGTGGAGGAAGTTGCACCAAATGAAAAAGGAGAACCGCTTGCAGCGCTGGGTGTTGATCCAAAGACTACTGGCGACGTGCTTGGAGTAGCAAAAGAAGATGAAGATGCTCCAAATGTAAACCCAGAGGGAGTAGAAGAACTAAATGAGGAAGTAAAGCCAGTAGACTGGGGGAGCTGCCAACTAGATCCAAAAGTTCCAGCAGTGCTAGAGGCTTGTGAAGAGGCCGAACTAGCACCAAAGTTGAATGAACTAGGATAAACTGTGCTACCAGCATTTGTCAAAGAAGCTGAAGAACTAGCACCAAAACTGAAGATGCAAGGTGTAGCAATAGTGGAGGTGTTGCCGGCATTTGCAGGGGAAGTCGAAGAACTACCACCAACATTAAATATGCCAGGAGTAGCTGAAGTATTGACAGCACTCGTAGAGGAAGATGAAGAATTACCACCAAAATTAAATATACTGGGGGTAGTGCTGCTGGAAATTGTAACAGAATTTGTTGAGGAAGCTGAAGAACTACCGCTAAAGGTGAACATCCCAGGAGCAGCGCTGCTGGAGATAGGTGGTCCACTGGTTTTTGAAGGAGGAGCTGCAGCACTGGCACCAAAAGTAAATGTGGCCGTCCCATTTGTAGGTACACTTGAACTACCTGCTGCACTGGAAGCTGATGAACTAGCACCAAAAGTAAATATTCCGGAAGCAGCACTGCTGGAGCCAATTATGTCACTTTTTGAAGGTGAAGCAGAAACTTGACCAGAAGTACCAGGCGCAGAACCAAACACCGGAAAGTTTGCTGTGGATGGCAATGAAGCTAACGAACTGAAAGGAGCAGGCATGCTCCCTGAGAAAGCAGAAATGCCAGATCTACCAACAGAAGTCTGTGCACTAGCAAGTGATTCACCTCCTGTACTAGAAACAGAACCCTGAGACTGTGTACTACCTGTGGACATTACTGATGAACTAAAGCCAAAAATACTATTTCCTGAGCCTGTAGCTGAAAAAGAAGCACCCCCAAAAGGTGAACTCTTCAAGTTGCCAAAAGTAGGTCCAGTCTCAGATTTGGCTTTCACATCTGTAGTTTCTGCAGCGGAAGTTGTTGCTGGTGCTGAAACTGCTTTTGGCGGAATCGTGGGGAAACCAAATTTGGAAGGAGGTTCCTTCGGAACTAAGGATGTTGCACTGAAACCAAAGAGACTGATAGCAGAGGCATTACTGCTACCTGCTGTAGCATTAGCACCAACCGTACTAGAAACGCTTGTCAAAGAGACAGCAATATTTGAGCTGCTAGTCGAAACATCATTTGTAAAATTACCCGATGTCAAGGCAGAGGTGGCTGAGAATGCAGGACTGGTAGCAAACAGTCCATTACTTGAAGTGCTAGATGGAGCACCAAATGAGAAAATACCACTTGTTGATACTGCTTCTAATTTGCCATTGCTGTCCACAGCCTTCTGTGAGCTATTCCACTGAAAAGGATTAGGCCGACCATCAGTTGGGCTGGACGCTAGACCGGACAGGCTGCACACATTTGAACAAATATCAGATGCACTTTCAGGTAATCTTTAAAAGGGTGCATAAAACACACAAGAACCCTACTCATTTCTTTATTCATCATGCATATTTCCCAACTACCTTCTACAGATAGTTAACTTTCTGAAGTCTTTCATCATCTTCTCTCCCTATAAACTCTTGGAGTGCAAAAGTCCTTATTTTTTGGTAATCACAAGAAAGATTTGCTCTTAGGTTTCCTTTACTCACAATTACATCGGAATACAAAACTGCTACTCTTAATGAATTGAGAGTGGATGTGGATGACCGATAATAAGAAAAATATCATATATTTAGAAATATATTTAGATCGCGTAAGAGACTTGGGATGTTATTTTTCAATTAAATTTCAAAGACATAAAGATACCAGGCATGGCAAGGAAATTGTAAATGTCACCATGATACTCGGTAATAGTTTTCTTCGTCTTTGGGCACAGCAAATTTAGGGTCCCAGAAGCTTGAAATAATCCCAAAATCACAACACAAACTCAAAAGACTGAGCATGTTTCATCACTTGGAGTAAATTTGAACATATACAAGCTGCTCATATCTACCTTGGAATTCTTCAAATGCTTACAAAGCTGTAGATCATTTGATTGCTCATTGTTTTGGTTGACCACTGATTTTTTAGTCAGCCATGGCATTTTCACAGTTCTATTGAGAAATTAATCAACAAACCACTCTATTTCAAATTTTTAGTTAGTAGATTTAAATTAACTAAGAGAAGGGGAAAAGAGCGACCACTAGTGTCCCAAACCCAAACATATTGAGAAGTACAACTAGCATTTCACTAAGAATAAGGTTGTTGAAGCAAGATATTTGCAACAAAAAGGACACAGATAGCCACGAACACCATCATCAGAACAGAGAACCATTAAGAGCATCAGATGAAAAATAATAAGAGTCAATTAATCATAAAGGAGTATACTGTAGTAGGATCTAACCTGCTTACTGGCTTTGACCCTGTGACGGGGGTTGACGGTGAAACTAGGAATGGTGGAACCTTGTCAACATTTGTCTCCTTTGATTTGTTAGATCCAGTTGCTAGTAGGTTAGAGTTTAGTGATTGGGAACCTGCACTAGACAGGAATATGGTGTTCTTGACAGCGGCAGCGCCAGTATCAGGAGTCTCCACATCAAATTTTTTGCCTAAAACCCCTGAAGGGGTCTTTGCTTCAAGCAAATCAGCTGGTTTGCTTGTGGGTTCAGCACATAGGGGCTTCTGGTCAGCTGCAGAAAGTTCCATCTTCCCTCTCCCGTCAGCTAACTGAGCTGAAGGCCCATTAGAGTTTCTGTCCTCTTCTAGCTCAAAAGAATCCTATAAACACACCAAACAAAAACACGTCAAAAAGAATGACTATCATCTTTAATTTGTAATGACCAGAGACAATATCAACCTCAAAAGAACTGTAAAGAAGGTGACTTAGAACAAAATAGCAAAGTACTCAGCAAATTGAATTCATATTGGCCAGTGAAGCAGCATAAGTCGCACAAAATATGCTAATACCAAAATAACCGGAGGAAACAAGTATAGAGCAGAATTAAGTACCTAACTAAATGGTCACATGGATCTCTACAATGGGAAGGAACTTTATCAACAGAAAAATAACAATTCATAAACAAAGGCCTCTCTTTTTTTCAAAAAATACCGAAAGAAAGCTGTTAAACAGTATCCACAAAAAAGGCACTACCAATGTCAATTCAAAACTTGTTATTGCAAATCAAAGAATCCAATGCACTTGAGACAAAGGAAGCGCACCTCATATGCACTCATCTTAAAAGCTCGTTTCTTGTAAGGATGTTGAGCTGCAGACTTATTCTTTTCCAGAGAATTGGTTTCAACATTAGGTTGAGTATCTTTGAATGAAAAGATTGCATCCTTGTTTGCTATAGCAGTTGACTCACTCGCATGTCCATTTTGTTTAATTTCACTTTGCTTCGATTCTCTGGGATTGGGAGAGAGAACTTTAGACCAATTCTCCAGCTTATAGCTATCCTGTGCGCTCTGCAGCAGTTTGGGTGAATCCAAATCCTCCAAACTTCTAAGAGCTCGTCCATGAAGCATGTTCTGTGTCAATTTATTCTCTTTCCCTGCAGCTAGTTTGGATTCTGATGATTTTCCCTTTGGAGTTATCTTTTCAAGTTGCTCCAATATCTTTGCAGCAGTCTCACTGGACTTAGGAGGGATGGCTACATGCCTTGCAGGCGTGATTTTCGCATCTTCGACATCTCCAACAACTTTTGATACCTCTGGACGCAGGTTAACTGCAGAAGCAACTCTTGAGCTGCCACGTGAAGTTCCAAACGATAGGGCATTAGGTCTCTGCCTAATCCTACGCATGGGACCAACAGATCCAAGATCATCATCCAGGACATAACTCCTTCTTTTGAGGGCCTAAAAGAATTAAAAATTAAATAAAGAAATAAGGAAAAGAAAGAAGTGAAAAGGATAAGCTTATATGATAATCACACAGGTTCGCAATGCAAATGAGCTCAGAACACAAAATAGTAATCTATAATAAAGACCTGTTTAGAACCAAAAAGTACATCGTGCTCCGACACTGCCTTAGATGATGAAGACCCACCGTAGACATAATTTCCTGAGCTGGTAGCCTGGAAAGTAGATCAATTTTAGGACAAAAGTTCAGTCACACATAAAAGGATTTCCAACATCAAAGTAAACAGGATGCAAATCGACCTTCTGAACATCAGTTTGACGAATTCTAGAGTATGGCGTACGAGCCATGCTATATATAGCAGATCTTCCATGAGATATTGGAGTGGCAAACCCATTTTCTCGAATCCCGGGAAAACCAGCAGTCCTGGTTGTCACTGATGGAATGGGTGATCTTTGGACATGTACATTTGTTAGCAGTGGTGTATCTTCTCTCACAACTAGACTTCGCGTGCTCAGCATTGATGGAGACACCTTTGATGGCCTACTCCCCATGTAGGCTTTTGCAAGCTCTGCGGGAGAGGCAATATCATCTTCAAGAATCTGTAAGAAAGAACCATAAATATGTCAGGCTACCAAGAATTTATTAGACTCTTGCAAGGTCAACAGAATTGAGTATCCATAAAAAAAAAATAGTCAGAAAGGAACACTGGGGAATATGATCTAACCCTGGAATTCATGACAGGAGTTGGGACATATCCACCGGGTGTAACCTTCAGAGACCTATTTACGTCCAGCAAGCTGCAGGAAGAATCCAATGCAGGTCTTGATTGAATCGCCTCGGCTCTTTTCTCCTCTTCTCCCATAGGGATATCAACAGCTTTCGAGTGCAAAAGTTCCGTCAAGCGATCAATCTCAGTTCTGCACAGAGAAAATTTCATGAGTAAATCATATCTACCTTAAAAACAAGCAACAGAAGATTCCAATAGAGAGTATTTTCCAAGCGTTAGAACCTATAACTTTCACTGCTACCACTAACAAGTGTGTGTACCTATTACTACTTCCAAAAAAAATTACTCATTAAGATCAAGTAGAAAAGAAAGCTCAAGCAGATAGTTCTGATATAGAATTGCTCAAAATAACAAAAGCTAAAAGAGCAGATATTTGAAAAAATGCCTCATCAATAATTAATTCAGTTGATTCCCCATTCTCTATTTGCAAGTACTATTATGAAACTGCACATAAATGGTGTCACATCAAGAACAAGATTATGTGGCATTCCCCTTGTTTAATTGTTACTGTGAAGTTGTACAAAGAGACAACAAGAGAGAGAGAAGAAGAAACTGGAAAAGGAATATTACCAACAGAAGCAGGTAGTTGTAACACTATGTTCTTCTTGAATACACATCAGTGATACTGACACCAACACAATGTGAAATAAATGCTTCCTCAAGTATTATGCAAGCTAAATGTAGAGGAAGTGTATGATCATGTCATTTAGGAGTTTTTGATTAACTTAATCAGAAATATGGCTTTGAGACAGTATGGAGCATTTCGACTGGAAAATGCATATCAGCTGTAAAGCTTTCAGAGCTGGTGAATGGTGAATCAGTGGGTCTCTTTTCCTCCAGTAGGGGCTTGAGCCAAGGTGATCCATTATCTCTCTTCTAATTTAGTTTGGTAATAGTCTTAAGCGAAATGTTAAAAAGTGGCTGCTGAAAGAAACTGGCTTAAGGGCTTCACTACAGGAGCTAGAGCGCAAGAGGAATTGTTATAGATTTTTTACAATGATGACAGGAGCTAGAGGGCAAGAGGAATTGTTATACATTTCTGACAATGACGACACCCGTGTCTTAGAGAGCAAGAAGAGCAGATAAGATTTTTGGGTAAAGAGGGTGTTTAGGTTGGCTTGTTTTAAGTAGCTTTTGGTTTTTAAGGGTTTTTTTGAGGTGTTTGGGAAAGACCCCAAAAAATGCTTTTAAGCACTTCTTTAGTATAAAAAGTAAAAAAATAAGCTAAAAGGCATAAGTCCATTACCCCCAAAGTTATGGCTTTTAGCTTTTTGCGTATAAACTACTTTCGAAAATACCCCCTAATTCTGCTGGTTTTACAGGGATAACTATTCTTTATCAGAAAGAAAACATTGTTGAAGACGAAAGGGAGAATAGAATAGGGATATTTGAGGTGGGGGAAGTCTGTTTTTCACAGAAACTAAACAGAAGGATGATTGTTGCAACTTTTGAATTAGTTTAGGGATGTTTTTTGTTTACTATAATAACACAAGGATGTTATTTAGGTTTGAATCATAGTTCAGGGATGTTTTAACCACATCCCAATCATTCATATATAGACGTCTTAATGTTAATGAGAACAAATGATGTCTAACACAGCGTAATTTACCGAGAAGAATGATTAGATGTGACAATTGTGTGCTTTGTGAAGAGCAAGAGGATACACGTCGTGTACTTATAAACTGGAATAACAAAGCAATTATGGGACACAATGCTGAACTTGCTGGAACTTCAGGGGTGCATGCAAACCAAAGATTTGTTGCAATGGAGGTAAAAGAAAAATAGGAAAACGTGAAACATCATCCTTGAAAGTTGTAACAATTTTTTTTGGGAGGGGAAGGGGAGAGCCGAGGACCATTGGGGTGACGTGGGAAGAGGACTATAGAAGTTATGATGGAAAGAGAGCATTTTCTCCATTCCAGTGTTATCAAAAGCGAAAACCGCAAAAAGGCTCTATGGTCCGTGGGGGGGCTTTAAGAGCGGCTTTGATGAAAAAAGGCGCAAAGGGAGAAAAAAATAGAAATATATATGTTAAGACAAGCCTAATAATTATAACCATGAATGACAAATATATGACCAAAGAAATTGAAAAGAAAAATTATGATAAGTGAAATATCAATTGTTTAGCGACATTTCTTACAAAGAGCCTCATTGGATGAATTGAGGCGAAGCGCTCAACACGCTTTGAGCCTCACTTCAGGGCTTAAGCGCGCCTTTGATAACGCTGCTCTATTCAGAATATTTTCTTTTAGTTTTTTGGAATGGGGAGGTAGATGTACATGACGCAGATGGAATGATAGAATCTCTAAATTCAATGAACGTGCAGTAGCAAACTAGTTTTTTGTTACTTTGTAATGCACAGGCCTGCTTCTACAGAAACCAGTTATCACATTTTTCCAGTAAGGAATTATCATAAAGTTTCTTTTCAAGGCACTCAACCAATTACCACAAATCTTACTTTGTAAATGTCTTCTGCTTCAAGAGCTGCTCAAGCTCTGAGAATGCGCCATCCCCAGAACTGCATGCATCATTATCACCTCCTTGTCCTGCCACCACCAGTGCTCCAGCATACTCCTTCATAGAGAGGAAGAATTATTCCACATAGGGGCCACTTTTTATCAGCATTAAACATATATTACATTTAAGGTAGATAATATTTTCTTAATAGCAGTGCTCTCAGAACTAAAAAGTGCAAGGTGTGACAAGATTCATGGGGCTAGAGGTGAAAAGTCAAACGCATAATTTACGGAAAAAAATACTATTTAACATATATGAGTTTAGTACTACAGTAATCAACTTGTAACTAAAATAACTAATTTCATTATTCCATACACAGTAATACCAATATTACTAAATTTTGATTATGTGGAAGACAGGTTATCCACATAATCAAAATTTAGTAAATGAACACATTCCTCCTACAAGATTTGCATGGTGTGTTATCAGCTTTCACCAGGAATTTGAAGTGAAACATACAATTCTTTAAAAGACAATGAATCTAGCAGCAAATAACAATACACAAGATGCAATGTCTTGGAAGACATATAATCACATAATCAACTAAGATTTGGTTATAAAGGCATCATACCATTGCTAACAAAATTCAAGTATAATAAACTTACATTGGGACGTGACTCCTGAGGCAGTTTCTGTGATTCTTGGCTTGGTCCTGTTTATAACAAGAACAAAAAAAACATGCCTCAACAAAACCATTGCTAAAAGCAGAATAGAAAGAGAATGCTACTAGTACACCATTGGCAGATCAATTCCTTCTCAATAATACCAATCAATCAGCTGGGCCTTAATTCCAATCTAATTGGTGAGTTGGTGTCAAACAAAGGGTAGCATTCTAACAGAAATTATTGCTACTTACAACCAAAAAAACTAAATAGCCAGTGGGTTTCTCGGCTGATAACAATGAGCAGAAGGATGGGGATAATGGAAATTAACCAAGATGGTATGTCTATCATATCAACAAAGTCAAAAATCAGATAATTTTAAGAAAACAGTTCAATGCACTCTCAGTGACTATATAAGTTCAGGTAAAAACATGTCAGACTGTATATTTAATTTGAACCCCTGGGAATTTCCAAAAAAGGTAAAAGAAGAACTTCACCCTCCTAACTATATAAGCTCGAGTAGCAAGTAGAACAATATAGTATATTAACATGTCAAACCTCATAACAATATCAAACATGGTAAACACTCCATCTTGTTAACTATAAAAGCTCAAGTAGCAGCGCAAATCAGTAAGCAAATTCTCTGCTATAAACCTAAATGAACACAACTACTGGTTTCTCAAGTTTCAGGATCAGACAAAGCAAAATTACCAACTTACAACTCCAGCTATATACCCAAAGAACCCAAATTTACAGCACCAAACTTCAACAATGAAAGAACAAAAACTCTTTTCCCTCCTACACAGTAATATATTTATCATTGAACAACCTACATGCACTCAGATCCAATGGTCAAGATAAAGCTCATCCTTTATTCCTCCAACAAACGCAAAACGAACTCTTTCCTCCAAAATACATCCAATTGTTCACACTACACAAGTTCAAAAATCGCATAACTACGTCTCACATCGAAAACAACACCAAAATTACATTATTTCCTTGAGCAAAATGATGAATCTCACAACGTTATCAATAAATAGACGTTACAGAACTGAAAACTAACCTGGAGGTGGAGGTGGAGGTAATGGCGTGGGAGGAGGAGGAGGGAGGCGTTTACTGAATATGGAGGAAAAGAAGCGGTTAGCACCGGAAGTTATGAGCTTTGACGCCGGATCAACCACAAGCTTTGTCAGCCAACTAGGGTTTCGGAGGGCCGTCGGTGGACGATCATACGGAGTCGTCTGGTTCCGTCGTAACGGTCTCTTCCTAAACTTCCCTCCGGCTCCTCCTCCTCCTCCTTCATATGCTCCCGCCGACCCTGACGCCGCCGTCCCATCACCCGCCGTCGACATTTTACTGAAAGCTTCGAGAAAAACAGAGAAGAGAGACAACACCGCACCAAAGTACCAAAATTGAAGAGAGAGAAAGAGAAGTGAAGAGAGGGAAATTAGGGTTTTATTTTGTTGGACAAACACAAAAGGCTATGCCCCATTATTGTTTCGATAGAATAGTACCAAAAATATTATTCCTCTCATTTTCTAAAAATAGTTATATTAAATTATTTATTATGTCAAAATTCAAAATAAAATCAATTATTTTCATATAAAAAGACTTTTAAAACACATGTAAAA
Organism: Solanum sitiens; assembly: GCA_016801875.1. Classification (NCBI taxonomy): domain Eukaryota; kingdom Viridiplantae; phylum Streptophyta; class Magnoliopsida; order Solanales; family Solanaceae; genus Solanum; species Solanum sitiens. The sequence continues at coordinate 1,368,352 of JABWTJ010000031.1, read as the reverse complement.
ATAAAATATTAAAAAAGACTTTCAATAAATGTTTCTTTAATTTATGATTGATTAATGTTTTAAACTAAATTATATAAAATGCGTGTATAAATTATAATTTTTCTTCTACTTAATTATGAAAAATCAATTAAATTTACATAATTTGAATCTTTTAAAATAAAAACAAAACAAAGAAAGTCATATAAATCTTTATATGTTAGATATAACAACAATAAACCTAATATAATCGAATAAAAATTAATAAATATTTTTAAATCTTATTCACACTTTGTAAAAACAAAAAAAATATTTTCAATCTCCTCATCTTAAAATAAAATATGATGAGGAGCGTGAGTATAATTAATTATTATTGCTCCTATTTGATGGATTATTATTTTTTTCGATTACTTGAACGTTGTTAAAGTTGGCGGGCCAGTTTAGGGAACCAAATTATTGGCGCCTGTGACTGTGACTTTAGTATTACTCAGCTTATTATGTCTAATTGTGATTAGTTTTTTAGATTAGTGCAGTACTTGCCACAAAAGTACACTACACTTGCAAATTGTTTGTACAATTTTTCAGTCTTCGAAATTGTTTAACCGTTATAAAACAATAACATATCAAACGAAATCACATATAATCCTTGATACCGCAATATATAAGGTGATGTGTAATCCTTGATACCGCAGTATATAAGGTGACGTGCTTAACATGTTTTGACCCTCGCTTCAGTTAAGTAGGGCCTTGACAAGTGAAAACAATGTGCTCTAAGAAACCCCTTTTGGTCTGATTCAAACTCAAAACACTACATAATCTCACCTAAACTAAGAGTAGAGTTCATAGGCAGAAACTTGACTGAAAGAAGATAATTGATGAAAAATCTCATTCCAAAGAATTGAATACTGTAAGCAGGAAGGCTGTGTTTGGTTCACAGCAGAGAAATCAGAGAACCCCTACCCAGTTGGCTAAAACAGAAACCTAACATTAGCAAACATCAAAATGTAGTTGTGTGAGAATGGCGATGGACTCCAATGAAAGAGGGGATAAGTGAAAGGATTTGTATAGTGATTTCGACGTTAGAATGTCCTAGAAGAATGAAAGGATTGATCATACCACAATCAACAATGAAAATAGAGTAACAAAACCCAGACACAGTCCACAGAAGTCGAAAGAAACATACAAAATACGTAAGCAAAAGCAAATGATCCCCACAAAAAATCCATCAAAAGCAAAACAGTAGAGACTGACCAAAGCGGAGATAGGAAGAAAAGTGATGAACCACAGAAACCAACAATTCAACCTTATTCGAGTACCCAAAAGGAAAAGAGAAGAAGATATTGGGAAAGTTAACTGAAAAGGGAACACGCATCCAACACATTGGAAGCAAGAATAGAAACAGGGAGAAAGCATGTAAGAAAGGTGAACAAACACTCTGTGAAAGAAGAAAGAAAGTGAAAAGTTAATTTACCTGTAGCGATATCCAATTTACACGAACAGGTCTGCAAAAACAATTGAAAGAAAGCAAACAAACCAGACTAAAAAGAAAATGAATAACAAGTGCAAAAAGAATTTCATATGCCAAATGAAGGTTCTGAATCGATGATCTCTAAAAAGAAATAAGAGTCAGATATTTAGATGTTCATCAAGAACAGAGGAAACTAAGTAGAACTCAGAAATTCACATACAAACGGAAAAAAATGTATCTATTAGCGAATAAATTATAGTAATCTACGAAAAACTCAAACAGTACATTTCTTTCAAAAAGAAAAAGAGCTTTCAGTAGGAAACAAAAATCCATTAAACGTCAAATTCAACTCTCCAGAAATACCAGAATTGAGTTGTTTAGGGCATACTGTCAAGCACCTCGGGCAGCAACAAAGCTCTTGTCTGTTTATTCACTATTTTTGATCTAGATGGAATCCCAAATGTGCCCAAAGCGTGTTTACACTGATGCAGGAAATTTTCAACCACGCATGTGCTAATCAGATATGAACAATCCAAGAAACCATTCAAAGAGTAGTAAACTAAAAAATCTCAATTGCAACAACATGCTGAAAACTCACATCTCCCCGTTTCAGTTTGTGAAAGCTCAAGGCATGTCAGCTACTTTATAAATGATCTCACTCCACAGAAACGGCATCCAGCAATCTTTTACCTTCATCGGTCAGCTCTATGTTTTCCATTTTAATACGCCGACGCATGATAGGACTTGTTTTTTCAGAAGCTATATAAGTTTGTAACAAAGATTCAAATATGTCGACCCCCAACTCATCCTTAGCCTTCTTCAAAATTTCCACAAAGTGTTCTGCACCAGCGACATCTTTATTTTGTTTAAAATGACTCATGAATTTTGTTACGATGGCAGATGATGGAAACCACTTGCTACCATCACCCCTTCCAATTAAAACTGCTTTGTCAACACAATCAATTGCTGATTTGATATCCACGTTTTGCAGATAATAGTCCATGAAGATCTCCCATGTCTTAGCATTGGGCTTAGCTCCACTCCTCCGTGCCCGTTCCTTGAGCTGTTCAGCTTTCTCCAGGGAACTTTGTTTAGTGTAAGCTCCTATAAGAACATTTGCTATACGTATGTCATAAGTTGGGCATCCAGACTCCCATTCCTTGAAACATTTCTCAGCACCCGGTAAGTCATTCAAGTTGACTAAAACTTGGATCATGTTAAGATAGCTTATGTTTGCTGTTCTGGGAAAAGCAAGCCTTAAAGAACGCCATACACGATATACTTCAAGCAAATTTCCAACACGACCATACAATGTGATCAGAAACTGGTATGCAGTAATATTGCGGCATGCATTTTTCTTCTCCAATTCCTTGAGTGCCTTCACTGCTTTATCAGTTGAGCCAGCATCTGCATAGATCGATGCCAAATTACTATATGTAGTCCAATCTTCAGCAACACGGCCATCCCTCTTCATTTCATCAATAACCCTCTCAACCCCAGAAATATCATTCACAGAAGAAAGAGCCCTCATCCAGACGTTGTAGGTATAACAATCTGGCATAACATCATTGGCCTTCATTTCTTGAATAATGGCTGGGATTTTTTCTGGGTGCCCAGTTTTTGTGTAAAGAGTCATCAAGCTGTTGTAAGGCATGGAGCTTAAACTTAAGTTAAGTTCTTTCACTTTCTCCATCAAAGACTCAGCTTTTTCAGTCATTAATTCTTTGCAGTAGCAGTTCAGAAGGGCACAATAAGTAAGAAGATCTTTTGATGTCTCTGGGAGATTCAAAAAATAGCTCTCTGCAGCTTCAATCCCTTTACTCTTGGCAACAATATCTATATGTATAGCTTGATCACTTACGGTCTTGTTCATGCCCCTTTTTTCCATTGTTTCTGATAACTGCACATAGCAACTAGCAAATCAAAACATTTCATTTTGCTACAAGAAAACCAAGGAACCATAAAAATTAATTGCTTACAAGTCACACCTTATAGTGCTAAGTACATAACAGTTCTACTTCAAATTCTATGTTGGCGTACAAAGATCTAAGAGATAAAATGAACCCACTTTTGAGTTTCATAGATAGTGGTTTACAGGCACTGCATTAATGTAGCATCCCTTAAGCAGCTATTCACTTTTTTTGTACAAAGCTGCCACCAAAAACTAACATAAGAATTAAGTAAAAGTCCAGCAGTCCGCCCCTTGCTGATTCAAAATCTTCTTTAAACTTAAAAAGGAAAATAAGCCGTCAAAACCATAGCATGGAGAAATCTTTTGTCATAAAAGTTGTTCAACATGTCTGGAAGCATGCAGGAGAACGGCCAAAGATTAATCTAATCAAAAGAGAATATTGCTAAAAGGCAAGAACCACCCTTTGAATTTCCAACATCAAGCTAAGCCAGAATATGCATGAGATGAGACCACCAGCATCAAGGTAAGCTTGAGGCGCATTTAGGATTCCTATAACATCAGTGCACCATGAAGAGATACAAAGAAGTATCAAGTCGGAACTGATTCTACTCGTTTAGGTAGATAACTTAGTTGTCAAACCAAGTGCACCATTCAGCCTTTTTGAGCAATGGTGCTAGCACAGATAATATTAAATCAATTCTAGCAAATATGTACATAAAATATCCAATTTGGCGGAGAGACCATGACAAGCAAATCAGGGGATATAATCTCCTTCCTTGAGAAGCAAATTCGAAACCCAAATTTATTTTCAGGTAAAACAATGGAAGATCAATATACAACAAGGTTTAACAGACACAATGCCAAAATGACAAAATCCCAAACTTATTCTGAGGCCAAATCATGCAAATCTACTTAAAAGCAAAAACATTATACAGAAATGTTACAGTATTTTCATGTCAAATCATCAAAAATATACAGAAATGCAAGGTTCTAACAGTTAAATCCATGCAATTTCAAAGAAAATGAGAAAATTGGAGACCTTGAGTGCTGGAGCGTAAAGCTTGCGTTGGCGTAAAACTTTGAGGGATTTTCCAACTTCCCATTTGAAAGCACTTTTGTGTGATTTCAAAAATTGATTCAGATTTTTCCTAACATGATTCTCTTCGCCTCCTTCTTTGAACAAATTTTTGTAAAGTGCATCTTCCAAATACTTTTTTTTAGACCTTTTTCCAATGTTATTCGTTCTCGCGAGTTTCTGCATAAACGACGCCATTGTAATGGTTTCCTTCTTACACTGTGATTTGGGGGTTTTAGTTTCAGGTGGAAAAACCCTAGCCAAGCTGAGGAAGAAGACTGTGAAAATGGGTAATGGGCTGATGAAAGTGTAACCGGTTTAGACTTGGCCCAAATAGAAGCCCAACATCGTATTGTGATGTTACTTTAGATACAAGGGAAAAGGACAAACATATCCTTGAATTACCGTAAATGGTATGCAGATACCTACCGTCCGTCATATTTTTAGGACATTGGTGCCCCTGTCGCCAATAAACTAGAGAATATATGTCTTTCACTCTAACAAAAGACTAAATAGGGACATGTCGCACAATCTTATTCGTCGATAAATGTCGGATCGGTGGATAAGATTATGATACGTGTATATCCGTTAGTATAAAGGGTATATATACTCTAGTTTTTGGACGACAGGGGCACCAATCTCCCAAAGGTATGACGGAGGGTGTTTCCATATCATTTACGATAGTTTTGAGTATATTTATCTTTTTTCCCTAGATAAAATATTCGTTTTAATAGTTATTTACATTTGGCATAATACATAAACATATTTTTAAACTTGGTGTTAGGTGTCATCTCTAACCTCTAACTTTTGGTATGCAAAAATAGATGTTGAAACTTATATAAAGTTGAATAACTAGACGCATGCGTCGTTCGTGGCAATTAATGTCTTGAATGATATCTACATTTATTATTGCCACGTCGAACGTATGCATACACTTGTTCAGTTTCAAACAAGTTAAAGTATCTATTTGTGGACATCTAGAATTGAAGAACATAGAATACAATGATAAATACTTTTTTCATAGATTTATCATTTAAATTATTGATATATAACACTACATAACGAGGAATTCGATACAATCTATCTAAATATTATAGTCATCAAAACAATACTCTACGATACAATATAAACATGATAACCTTATAAAATAATATTGGTAAAATAAGATTTCAATTAACAGCATGATTAAAAACTGCAGTATAATATTGTTACATCCCATGTTATACAATTACTCAATAGGATCACTGAAAACTAAAGGGAAAAATTGTGCAAAATTTGGAATGAACTGAAAATTGCACTGGAAAACAGCAATGCTGTTTAGCAAAACTAGTTTACATACTATACACTCTTAAAAACACAAATATTCAAATGAAGAAACTAATAGACAAACAGTATATCGCGTACGAATCGACCCCTAAGAAACAAAAAATACTCTTCAAAGACCTAAAGTTTTAGTGCTTCTCTCAATCCAATGCTGAAACTTTGCTCTAGACCTTTCTTGCCACCACCAAGCACTGGATTTCCCTTTTGCATCATAGCAACAAACTCATTGTAATCAATACGTCCGTCCTGAGAAAGTACGAAAATTTTCCATGACTGAGACCATAATACAAGCAACACATGTTGGATATCTTCCATGTTCGAGTGAAATACGTCTTTAGTTCTTTTGACAAATGTTAACTACTACAAGGATCAAGACGTCAAAGCTAAGAAAACAGAACTTACATTGTCCTGGTCAGCTTCTCTGATCATTTCTTCCATGCGAACATCTCCAATGCCAAATTCTTCACAAGCATGTTGAAGCTCGTCTGCAGTGATGTAGCCGCTTCCATCTTTATCAAAGTAAGAGAAGGCAGCAAAAAGATGATCGTCTCGTTCAATTTTGTTAAGATGTAATGTCGCAGCTATAAATTCACCATAATCAATTGTTCCACTGTTATCAACATCAGCCTGCAATTTCAGACAATGTAAGGAGTTACTCGAGTACGTCATCATCTTTGCTGTTGGTTGAATGAAAGAGAGATTATTATACGGTAAGTTTACATATCTTCAGATAAGCAATTTCAGTACTGTTAACAACGAACACTAGTGTGAAAGAGTGAAATAAGTGTCTACATTCATCCATCTCAGACATACTGCTCGAATATCATAGATTTTTAAAAAATGGATCAAGGACTAATATGATACTTACTGCTTGCATAAGATCATAGATCTCAGACTCCTTCAGATTAGAGCCAAATCTTTTTAATCCATCTTTGAGCTCCTCAAAAGTTATTTGACCACTATTATCCGTGTCTATCATCCTGAACATTTCTTTAAGACCAGCAATTTCTTCTTCAGATAGGCTTTCAGCAATGACCTGTAGCACGTAGAACGTGATATTTAGCAGATTAGTTTCAACCTAAATAGATTTTTTTTGGTTGATCGTTATCTTGCAGATTGATAGACTCACTCTCAAAGCCATTTTCTTGAGCTTGTTCATTGCAGAAAATTGCTTCATTCTACTCAGAACTGCAGAATCCAGAGGCTTATCAGGAGCCACACCATCAACTTGAACCCAAGGATGGCCTACAAAAGTTTCAATATCACCCTCAGTGACTATCAAAGTTTCTCATCTCAAAAGAAAAGTATGGTTTCGTTAACACGATTCGAAATAATCAGAACCAACAACAGACTCAGTGAATCCCACAAGTGGTGTACGCAGACCTTTCCCCTACATTGAGAAGATGATATTCTTTCCAAGAACCAAATATTATTGAATTCACCCCATCAGCCCAGTTGTTATTTACAAGTAAAAATCCAGAAATCAGAAAAAGACGAACTGTTAAACTACTTACATAAAACTTCATGTGCAGTTAAACGTTTTCTTGGATCTCGAATAAGCATTCTCCTCATCAAGTCTTTTGCATCTTCTGAAATACTTGGCCATGGGTCTGTCGTGAAGTCAAGATCACCGTGCAGGACTTGTTCAAATATTCCTTGTTCATTTTCTGTATGATAGAAAAAATTAGTTCCGGAAAACGATACAAAAAACGATATGTGGTTAGAAGGGCAGTATTTGATTCCAGAAAACCTTTCCATGTTCCTCTCCATGAACATAATTATGACTCAATTTTCCCTTATGTTCAGTAGTTGATCGACTTTCTTTGAATATAGAGAGAACAGGCACACATGTAAGGAATCTGCCGGAATCATCCATAGTCATGTACCAAGCTTGACCAACTATTTATACAGTACAACACAGTATTTTCTCCTTACAAACATAAATCAAGTAAAATGAAAAGGTCTTTTTCATGTTTCTTGTTTAAACCAACCATTACATCAGTCATCTTTCTATTACCATCCACTTCTCTACCAATGGATTAGCCAAAAGACCATTTCAACCTCCATCCATCTTAGCGTTGTAAAATTTTCCAATGCCCCTTTCCATACATGCACTATTATTTCAACAAACTGAAAATCTCTGAATCATTTCTTTATTCATTCTCGCCCCTTAAATCTTGACATTACCTAAGAAACTATAAGTACCAGAACACAATCAGAACCTACGTTGCAGGAACTCAGGTGCTGATCTAGAGGCCAATTCATCATCACATAATTTTAGCATTTGGAGAGTATGGATGCAGGTAGTGAGACCCTCCACTAACTGTATAGTATGGCATGTATAAGTATGGATTTCGAGTAATTAGAGTCATTGAACTAAAATTCATAAAATTTAATTCATTATATGCACCTAAGTTTTATTCATCAGAGACCTCGTCTAATAGCTAAGTGTATATATGCGCGCGCGCGTGTGTATATATATATATACCCAATTAATCTATATTTCTTGTTCACAGATGTATTCAAAGCTACCCAAGCTAAGTAGACCAAATTCAGCGTGGATCCTGAATCCACATCCAAATCTTGTCGGATAAATCCAGATGCGACAGGGATTTTGAAGTGTCCGGGCAACACAGATTCGAATCCAATCCTAAAACAGTTCAGAAGGAGATCTTATGCGAAATAATAACATTGCCAATTAAAGAATCTAATGAAGTAATTATTGAAGAAAGAATACTCTAGGTGGATTTACATTGATTTCGTCATCCTTGAGAAAGAAAAAACCACTACCCTCCTTTAAGGAAAAAAAAGGAAGACTTTTGAAATTTGTGGTTTAAAACAAATTTTAGACACTTGGGTTGCTATAAATCATTTCATAAAGAGGAATTTTTTAAAGTTAAATTCTTTCTAATTATAGAAAGGTGACATTTATTTTGAGACGTACTAAAAAGGAAAGTGTGCCAAAAAAAATTGGGACAGGGGAAGTAATCGTGTGAAAGAGATGAGTGATAGAGGTGCTGCAATGTCTATATACCAAAATAAGTCAGTGGAAGGATCTCAGCAAACATGGACAACATGGCATCAATTCTTCTGATTACAAATGTACATTTTAGGTTTCTTAAAATAAAATTAAAGTGGGAAAGTAGAGAACTTCTAGGGAACCAGATGTAGAAGAGACAAATAATGGAGTGAAAGCCGAAAAGTATCCAATAAATGCCAATTCTGATGACTCGGGAATGCTTACCAGCCCAGAAAGGAGGTACTCCACTTAATAAGATGTAGATAATTACACCAGCACTCCAGACATCAGCTTCAGGACCATAACGTTTTCGGAGAACTTCTGGTGCAACATAATACGGACTGCCAACAACGTCAGTAAATTTGTCGCCTGAAAAGAGAGAAAAAAACAATTCATAAGCAGTTTGGAAAAGAATAAATATGGTCAACATAGAATGAAAATGTTAAAATAGATCAAATAGTGCTCCAGTAAGTTTTATTAAGATGCCAAAGAGTTCACACAATCCGAATCACAGTGACTAAAAAGATAAGTAGTTTATGCATACAATTCAAGTTAACAGACTGCTAGTATGATTACGTGTAGAACCTGATTAAAATTCCAATGTCATTATGAGTCAGCATTAGTGAAAAAATATGTTGAAGGCACCCCAACCGAAACACTTGATAACTTCAAATTGTTCATACTGAAAAATCAACGTACACAAAGAGGCACTTTAACAGAAAAAGATAATGTCAATGTATTCTATCAATACATCCTATGAAGGAAACGGGTTGGAACTCCCAAATGGGGGGTCTCAGGTTCGAAACCCCCTGCATGCTTTCTCGGGTGAGCTGGTCGCATGAGGCTTGCCTATTGTTGTTTACCTCTCTTGTGTGGTTTGCGGGCTATTACAATGGAGTTGGGTTTACCTTGTATGCACCTGAAAGGTAGCAGCTGCGGGTTACCTTGTCAACAAAAGAAATGTCGGGAAAGGGTTGGAGTAGAGGAAGGTGGGCCATTGGAGAATTGTTTCCTTAAAACCATTGTTATTGGATATACTTTTTGTACTTCACTAAAAGAAACAACCGGTAGAAAATACAACTTCTTATACTACGTGTACGCCTCATTCTCAATCAAGTTGGAGTTGACTACATGAACTCTCACTCCTCATGTTACTCTATTTAAACTCGTCTTTCACTATTTCACCGAAAGAAACAGAATTTATATCTTGTTTTTAGCAACAATATCACGAGGAACACATTTAGTTTTCATGCTTACTCTTTCTACTAGATTCCAAGCTAATTGTGTACCCATTAATTGACAAAGTGTCTCAAAGCAGTTTAAAAGAAGGGAAGTACATATCATACAAAACTACCTGGTTTGAAGAATACTGATAACCCAAAGTCAATTGTTTTGAGAAGTGACTCCTCCTTCTGATCAACAAAAAGAAAATTCTCAGGCTTAAGATCACGATGCATGACACCAAGAGAATGACAAGCTTCTACAACTCCAACAATAGTCCGGGTGAGTTCAGCTGCTTTTCTTTCTGTATAGTGCCCTCGTTGAATAATCCTATCGAAAAGCTCACCCCCGGCACAATACTCCATAACAAGGTGAACAGCTACAGCATCCTCATAAGCCCCTTTTATCGATATAACATGAGGATGTCCTGCCAAGTGATGCATTATCTGAACTTCCCTTCTAACATCTTCCACATCATCATCAGTTAACAACTTCCTCTTAGCAATCGATTTGCAAGCATATCGTTTCCCCGTTGCTTTTTCAGTACAAAGAAATGTAGTTCCAAATTGCCCTTGTCCTAATTTCTTTCCTATACTAAAAAACTCCTTTAAATTCCCAGTTTTCTTCTGTATCACAGAATCAGTCCTAAGTCCAGCACTAGACACCCTCTTCATTTCAGCCTTTTTGGGTTTTTTCGGTTTTTCCTCCTCTTTCTCTTCTAACTTAGGCATTGTCATTTGTTCTGGTGGCTTATCTTGAACTGGCAAAGGTGATTCAGTTTCTTTAGCAGAAGTTGGTGTTTCAACCCTAACACTTTCACCATTAGTGACAGTGGAAGCAGTATCATCCGGTGACCGGGATCGCCACATTGCTGCTGAAACTGATTGAAAGATTCCATTTTTAGATATACTTGGTCCTACACAAGTGTTCCCCATTTTGTTCCTAAATCAAACCCCCTAAATCCTTCCTTCCAACATCAAAATCTTTATTTTCACAAATAAAAATAAGATCTTGATACTTCAATCAAACAATCAACTACTAAAAACAAGTCAACAAGCATTCAAATCCAACCCCACCAAATCAAGATTCAACAAAAACAATATCACAAGTATATAGGCTATGCTAACACAACAGAATCAAAGAATCAGAAACATACATGAACATAGCAAGTGATTATAAATTACTAGCAAACAATGAAAAAGCTAATAAACCCAAGAAGGGAAACTACTGCTAAGACATGGGAAGGTCAAAGAAGAACAAAAAAGGGAAAAAGTTGAGATCTTGAATTAGGAAAACAAAGTGACAACTACCAAAACTTCAAGAAATTGATAAATGGTCTCTAAAATTTGACAGATTAGTATATTTTACATGCATTTTGGCCGTAAATTTTGGTGAGAAATTGCTATATATATGTGAGAGTGCACATGTTAACCATAAAATTCAGACAACATCGCCAAGAAAAACGCGTCTTGGTCGGATTAGTCCAAATAAGCCTAAGGTTTTAACTATTGACTTCTGGCTAACTCGTTTGGTTGGAGGGATAAAAATAAATAGTCCTCAAATTCAATTTTTGATGTCTTTTTTGGTTGTTATGTTTGGGATAATTTATTCTACTATTTATATCATAATGATGAGATAAATTGTCTTATATACCTGTTGGGATAACTTGTTTCCAATCGAACGACCCCCAAGGGTATAAGAGTTATTTTCGTTATTGAACTATTTACCGTCTTAAAACTACTTTTTAATTTAATAAATTAAACTTAAGTATATTTTTGATCTTGTAACAGGAATGAAATACATATCTCGATTCTCGTCAAATTTAGATGTGTTTTCAATACTTTTTCGACTTTTTATTAAGAGTCTTATGTTTCTACGAGAGTTTGAGACAATTTGCTAGGTCATGTGGTAGATCGATCGAAGATGTATCTAAATTTAGTTAGTCAAGTATATGTGTTTTTAAGGTTGTCAATAATTTCAATAGTTCGAAAATGAAATTAATTATTTATGTCAAGTTTAGAGTTGTTTTCAATATTTCTCTCAAAAACAAAATATATTATTTTATCGTTTTAATTTATTTGACGTAAGTTGTTTACACTATTAACTTCCGCATAATGCATTTTGATTATTTCGATCTCAACTTTAATAAGTGTATGATTTGCTTATATATATATAGAGAGAGAGTTTTTGGCTAAAATTATCCCTGAAATATGACCAAAAACCTAAAGTACATCCTTGTGTTATATAAGTGAACAAAAAACATTATTGAACTATCCAAAAGGTTGTAGGATTCATCCTTTTGTCTATATTTTTTAAGAAACTCACGCCCCAACAAAAAATGTGTCAAGTCGAATGAATATATGTACACATGGTTAAACTAATCGAGTTAGGTAATTTTTTATTTTTTTTCGAAATTCGGGGTTTAAATTATATTCAGACAAAATATATTCAAATTCTAAATATTCTTTGGAAAAAACAAATGCTACTCCAACTTCAACAATTTCAAATACAGTAATTATTTTTTTTATTTTAATAACTAAACACCTACGTAATTTCACTAAATTTTCAGCATTTTTGTACATTGTATAAAATGTGAACATTGTATATATAGTATATATCTCTCAATGTTTTACTAAAGAAAATCTCTAAATAGTTGGATGTAATATATTTGCAATGATTTTTCTACATAATCTTTCTAACCTTCGAAACGTACTGTATGAATATTTCAAAACTTTGTATTAGTGCAAGTCAATTTACTTGATGATGCAAAAAAACATGCTCTATAAAACTAAAAACACACGAAATTTAAATTAAAAATTCATTTCCAATCCATATCCTTATATTCTTTTTAGGTTATAACTTTGATCTTTTCGTCGTGGCCAAGACGTGACCAAATTTAAAAAATATTTTTTTTATTAGTTCAATTAGTTTCTTAATAAAAATAGACTGAATGATGATTCTTGTTATTTTTGGATAGTATAAGGATGATTTTTGTTCACTTAAATAATATAAGAATGTACATTAGATTTGAGTCATAGTTGAGGAATGATTTTAGCCAAAAACTCTCTCTATATATATATGCAAACTTTAGAAGGTACGTTATTAGATATTTTTTATTTAATATAATAAATGGAACTGAATCCTACAATTAGAAGAAAAAAAACTTATTTAGTGAAGGTTTATATAGAATCATTAAATACTCGACATATTGTCTACCAACAACTTTCCCAAATAATTGATGATTTTTTCATTTTAAGTTTTTTTTTTCCATTTTGAATACTGATTAAATATAAAAATTTGTATTAGATTACACTCCTTTATTGGAAAGATACTTTTAAAAGAATTCAAACTTAAAACTTATAATTAAGAAGAATGATATTAAAATATAATTATTTTATCACGATTAATATCGATAATTAATGAGATAAATGATATGTCATAAAAGTAACTTCTATTATTTGGTGACTTCTTGTTGAGTTAGGTGAAAATAGCATGCAACATTTATTGCGAAGAAAAAATGGAAATGGTAATCTATTAAGCAAAAGGTAAACCGATTTTTTTTTAATTAAAAATTATTAAAATTAAAATAATAAAAATATTCAAAAAGATAACATAATATAGTGTAAAATATGTTAATTTATTATTTTGATCAAATTCTAATCAATTTTTTTGGCCTAAATTATTTTTTGGAAGAGAAAATATTTCTATTGAATCAAACTTGTAATAATTAAAAGATGTATTAATGTATTTTGTTAGGTTTGATTCAATTTAATGAGATTCTTTATATTGATTCAATATTTTGTAATCAGAGAACCAAGGGTTTGATTAATTTATCAAATATCACGATTTACTACAAAAAGAAAATTTAAAATTATACCTAATTAAACTTTGATCAATTTTTTTAATAGATGAACTAATTTCCTCTTTTATAATTTATCAGACAGAAATAAGGTGTATTGCAGTATAGGGACAAAATACTACAAATTGCAAATATGGAATACATTAAGAAAGAAAATATAATACATGAATATATCATTTAACTTTATTTTAATTAATATTTATATCCTTCAATTTTAGATATATACAAGTACACACTTAAATTTATATAAAATTAAACAAAACGCATGTCATACGTGACATAATACACACGTGAGGATAGAGGCGAGCGAGACTGGGAGAGAGAGGAGAGAGGCGAGCGAGAGAGGAAAAGAGTGGGAAAGAGGTGAACTGTATATGTATATTAGTTAAGATAATTATATTTTATACATATGTATTTGTATATATGACAAGCGAGATTGGGAGATGGAGGAGAGAACCGAGCGAGATTGGGAGATGGAGGAGAGAACCGAGCGAGATTGGAAGAGAAAGGAGAGAGACGAGCGAGTTTGGGAGATGGAGGAGAGAGACAAGCGAGAGAATGGGAGAAAGGTGAATTGTAAATGTATATTGGTTAGATAATTATATATTATACATATGCATCTGTATATATGGCAAGCGAGATCAGGAGAGGGAGGAGAGAGGCGAGCAAGATTGGGAGAGGGAGGAGAGAGACGAGCGAGAGAGGGCAGAGAGTGAGAGAAGGGTGAATTGTATATGTATATCGGTTGGATAATTGTATATTATACATATATATTTGTATATTCTGACGAATTATACATATATAAACGTGGTTAATTATACAATCTTGAACTCAACCCACATAATTAATATATAATATTAATCGTGAGTGATAATTATAATAAATTATAGCTATAATAAATAATTAAATAATATAAATTTATTTAACCATAAAATTTTTCCCAACGTAAAGAAAGAATTTCATGGATTACGAACACAAACAAATAAAATTGATTGTACTCCTCGATCTTGTCAACTTGTATATTATTGTACTCAACTCTCTCACTTCTATCCTTATCTTTATTTATCTTTATCCTTAACAATAATAATCGAAAATAATTTAAGGAATTTAAACAAAAAAATAAAGTGAAAATAGTACTTAGAAATAAAACTCAGTTCAAATATGAATATAAATTGAAATTATTTTGTACTATTATGGTATGAAATAACTTTGAATTTTTTAAAATTTTAATAAATTTTAGTTTTTCAATTTCAATGATAAACAATTTTATCTTTAAACAATTTTTAAAAATAAAATTACACATTTATAAAGAGCTACTTTTGTTAGAAAAACTGCTTATAATATTATTCACAATGGCCAAACGATGAATCTGATGAATACTTCGAAACTAATTAACTTATCGTTTCGAATTTATATATAAAAATAATTTGTATAACAAAAAAAATAAAAAATATTTGGATAATATAATAACATCTTACAAGAATATGTAATATGATAAAACATAATAGGATATGATGCAATTTGAATATGTAATATGATAAAACAAAAAATTTATAATCTTTAATACTAACATTATTTTTAAATATCTATTTTTTTTATTTAAAATATTAAATTAATATAATCTAATTTAACTTTAAAAATTAGTCAAATTAATTTTTAAAAAATGTAACATAACAAATAAAAATCGACGAAGAAAGTACCTTATTGAAACCAAGTTAAATTCTAAGACGTGCCATAAAGTCGTACATTAAAACCCAAGTGAATTCAAAGTCGTGCTAGACAATTTCACGTTAAAGGTAAAATATTCTCTAATAACATGACAAATAAAAATGAACAAAGGATTTATCTTATTGAAACCCAGTTATATTTGAAGTCGTGCCATAAAATCCTACATTAAAACCCAATTGAATTCAAAGTCGTGCTAGACAATTTCACGTTAAAGGTTAAATATTCTCTAATAACATGACAAATAAAAATGCACAAAGTATTTACTTTATTGAAATTCAGTTATATTTGAAGTCGTGCCATAAAATCTTACATTAAAATCCAATTGAATTCAAAGTCGTGCTAGACAATTTCACGTTAAAAATAAAACGCTCCCTAATAAAAATCACCGAACCCAAACCCAAAAGGTGACAACAAACAAGTGATCAACTCTTACTTATACGTCTCATCATAATCCTATCTTCTTCTTCCTCCTCCATAATTGCATCCGCCATTGTTTCACAACCAAGCAAAAAAAATGCCTTCATCACTGAGTTCTCTTTCTCCTACTACTAATCTCCATTCTCTTTTAGAATCATGTCGTCCTTTTCTCCGCGGAGAATTCGAATCAATCGACAAAGATCTCCCTAACCTTATCGCCGTTTTACGTTCCGTCGGCGCCGGCGAATGTTGGCATAAACACGGCAGTTTTCTCGATCACTTAATCGATATTTACAAAATTCTCAAAATCTGGAAAGCCCCAAATTCCGTTTGTCTTTGTGGTCTTTTCCATTCAGCTTATTCAAATTCATATGTGAATCTAGCTATATTCGATCCATCCACCGGACGTGAAACTGTACGTCGTCACGTCGGTGAAGCTGCTGAGAGATTGATTCATCTGTTCTGTATTGTACCTCGTCAGTCGTTAATTCATGACGATTTGTTGTTTCGGTATACTGATTCAGAGCTTGTTGAGCATCTCGAGTTTTCAATGGCGTCGTTGAGTAATGCGAAGGAGAAGGGTTTGTTTGATGAAAACGAAGCGTGGAGGAAGAAATTGGTGTCGATTTTGCCTGTTGATGGTGTAATTGTGAAGCATATTAAGACGGGTGAAGATGTGTTGGTTTCTAGGAGATTAGTAGCTGTATTTCTCCTAATGACAATGGCGGATTTCAGTGATCAGTTGTTTAATTTTCAGGATTTGTTGTTTGAGAATTCTAACGGGAGATTGGAATTCACCGGAAACAATTCACAAACAACTCTATGGCCCGGTGATGGAAAGCCCGGGCTATGGATGAATTCAGCGTCAAGAATGGGTGTAATTTATACTCTAATATTAAGGGAAGAAGAGATGATTATTGAACAAAGAAAGCGTAATGGCGAAAGGGTTGTTGTATCCGGTAGGGACGAAGAGATTGAACTTGTTATTCCACCGGTTTTCGACAATTGCACAAGAGTTTTGGATGCAGAAGATCAAAAAATGGCAAGAGAATTGTATTGGGAAGGTGTTTGTGAAGGGTCTAAGAGAGGTTTAGATTGGGCTAAAGAGAAGTTATTGTTGAGTATTGACAAGAACCCTTTTGTAGGTGAGCCTCATGTAGTGTTGGGGCAAATTTATTTGAGCAAAGGGGAGTTTGAAGAGGCTGAAAAAGAGGCTGAAAAAGGGCTAAGATTGATCTTGGAATGGGGGAGTCCATGGGACAAAAGAATGTCATGGGAAGGTTGGGTTGCTTGGACAAGAGTTTTGTTGATGAAGGCAAAAGAGAAAACTTGGCCACAAAATTCATGGGGCATTCTAAATTTGGGTTTGGTTAGGTAAAAATAAATGTCTTATGATTTAGGTTAAGTTGGTTTGATGTCGTACTCGTGTTGGATTTTCTGAATAAAGGATTCGTTATCCATATCTTATCTTTTATTTGTTTTCCGTTTAAATTAAATGTCTAGAATTTGGTTTAAGTTGGTTGTTTGGTATTCGTAATGAAATATGATAGGATTGCGTATAAATCCATTCAGTTTGATTTTGAAGTTTATCGGTTTAATTTTGAGGTTTATTGATTTGTAGATATGTTAATCTGTTGTAGAATCATTATTATATCGATTATTGATTGTTATAATTTTGGTTATTGATTAACGGTTCAGATTTTACGCAAAACAAATCATCGAACCAAGGTGACAAATCTAATGAAACATGCATATGAGCTGATATATATTATATATTGCTCAAAGTAAATACTAACATCTCGTAGGATAGCCAAAAGATGGTTGCGTGAATGGTAATAACTCTCTCATTTTCAACGTTAAGATTATGAGTTCTCATGGGCCATAATAAATAGCGTAATCATTCGCGGTCCATGATCATTATGTTGTTGAGTTAAGTATGTGTCATCTAAAAGAAAGGTGTTAGGATTCAATTTTTTTTTAAAGTGACTTATAAGTTAAAAGTTATAAGTTGAATTTTTTTAACTTTTGACTTTTCGCCCTTTTATATTGAAAATATTTATAAATTATGTGTGAATTATTAATTTTATCTCAAATTATTGATAACTTTAAAAATATATTTTTATTTGACTAACTGAACTTAAATACACATATCTTGTAAAGTTGCAACATGAGTGAAATATATCCCTAAATTCTCGTCAAATTTAGTAATGTTTTCAACACTTTTATCGACTTTTTATTAAAAGTTAAATGCCCCTACAACAGTTTGAGACCACTTGTTATGTAAGTGATAGATTGACAGTGTATCTAAATTTAGTTAGACAAGTACCCGAGTGTTTTTAAGGTTGACAATAGTTCAAGATTGAAATTGATAATTTACACCATGTTCGGAGGTATTTTCAATACTTGTTTCTATAATTTATAGTAATACTTTTATTAGATTTGTTAATGAGACAGTTTGATCGATTATTTTTCAAAAGTTATATCACCTCAATTTTTTTAGTATTTTATAATGTACAAGCAAAATTACATTTTTTTAAATCATTCCAATCATACCGATTTCTCCTCCATATCGTTATGATTCGATTAAAGTATCACCTCAAAATATTTTATTATTAAAATATTTCTTCCGCAAGTATGTTCTTGAAGAAACACTTCAATTCTCATCAACATGTCAAGAATTTAAAATCTTGTTACCGTATTTTCTCATCTACTTGCGTAAGTTTTGCCGTATTGTTGATAAAATGTCTATTATAGTATTTAGGACGTAGGTTATATCTTATTTGAAAGAGGTTATAAGATATATTATATATTAAATTCAAGATACTGTTAACGTATAAAATATATTTACATACATTTAAAGTTATTCAATTCTATTCAAAAACTTTTCATTTTATCATAAATTAAATAGATCATCCTAATTATTTCGACGATTATTTACTTCAATAAAATCTACAATTCTATTTAAAAAATAACATAAATCACTTCGATACAATCATGTTCGATCGATTCTCCATATTATTTTCACATCTCTATTATTTACCTAATTTTCATCTAATATATGTTATTCTCTTTTACCTCAATATACAATGTGGCAAAAATAAATTTTCAACAATCAATTTTATTTTTTTTTATAATAAGAATTTTTCATATCGATAATACCAAAGCTACCCTTTACCAAAAACCCTAAAACCCCTTGTTTACCTCGTCACAGCCATTGCTGCCTCCTCTCCTCGAGCAGCTCCAATCTCCGGCAGAACCAAACGTTCATCGGAAAACTCTTGACGATCTCCGACGCACTGCCGCCGTTCTTCCTCTCTCCGGTGAGTGATTTCAATATGACTATTTCTGCAACATTTTCTTCCCATGGAAAAATACTCATGTCACCACTTAGAAAGAGTGAATGGGCAAATCAACCTGTGCTCTGTAAATCTGTTGAATTGTTTAAAAATGGACGAAATCAATACCGTATGTCAACAAATAGCAACAAGTTCCAATGCCGAGCATTGGAGATCGAAAATAAATCTTCAACTAAGTTTCACCTTGATGATGTAATTGAATCTCAACAATTTGATAGAGAAACTCTTAGTGCGATATTTGAAGTAGCATTGGAGATGGAGAAAATCGAGAAGAATTCGATTGGTGGAAGAAGTGAGATTCTTAAGGGTTATCTTATGGCTACTCTGTTTTATGAACCTTCAACTAGAACTAGGCTTTCATTTGAATCTGCTATGAAGCGTTTAGGAGGAGAAGTATTAACAACTGAAAATGCTCGTGAATTTTCGTCTGCGGCGAAAGGTGAAACACTAGAAGATACAATTAGAACTGTTGAAGGTTACTCTGATATCATTGTTATGAGGCATTTCGAAAGTGGTGCTGCTCGACGAGCTGCATCGACTGCATCTATTCCGATTATAAATGCAGGAGATGGTCCGGGACAACACCCGACTCAGGCACTTCTAGATGTGTATACGATTGAACGAGAAATAGGGAAACTCGATGGTATAAACGTTGCTCTTGTTGGTGATCTAGCATACGGGAGGACAGTTCGTTCACTTGCTCATTTGCTTGCGATGTATAAAGATGTGAAGATTTACTTTGTATCCCCTGATGTTGTTAAAATGAAGGATGACATAAAGGATTACTTGACATCAATGGGGGTTCGATGGGAAGAAAGTGCTGATTTGATCGAGGTGGCTTCTAAATGTGACGTGGTGTATCAAACTCGTATTCAACGAGAGAGGTTTGGAGGGAGGGTTGATTTGTATGAAGAAGCTCGAGGGAAGTATATCGTTGATATGAGTGTCGTAAATGCTATGCAGAAACATGCTGTAGTGATGCATCCT
Source organism: Solanum sitiens (assembly GCA_016801875.1). Taxonomy (NCBI): domain Eukaryota; kingdom Viridiplantae; phylum Streptophyta; class Magnoliopsida; order Solanales; family Solanaceae; genus Solanum; species Solanum sitiens. The sequence continues at coordinate 1,348,011 of JABWTJ010000031.1, read as the reverse complement.
TTGCCAAGGCTTGATGAGATAACGGTTGATGTCGATGGTGATCCGAGGGCTGCTTATTTCAGACAAGCTAAGAATGGTCTTTACATTCGGATGGCGCTTTTGAAGCTTCTACTCCTTGGTTGGTGAAAGATGTGAAATTTTTATGTTGCGAAATCGTGCTTGTTGTCTGGATTCTGCTGTTGTTGAATTCAAGATTTTGTTAACTTGTTTAGCATAAAAGAAAATTGAATCTTTCTTTGTTCACAAAATAGTACATTCTATATATGCATTTTAAAGACTTTGAAAGAGAGTTGGAGTACACTCTGACTAATCCAGATTCGTGTCGAGTACGACCCCATTCGGGTGAAGTACTCACTACGTCCCTACCTTGGATTTTAGTAGCCCCATCTACTGCATCACACCCTTTGGTGGTGAAAAATTGGGTAAGATTCACCGAAGTGGGGTAGCCTTAATCGGATGTGTCTGATAACAGGTCTCTATCGAGAGAGATGCTAACCACCTCTCGTTTCTACGAACACAAAAGGAGGGATGTAACACGATGGCCTTCTACTATTCCAAAAGGTCTACATTTGCCCATAGATATACTATCCAAACAAAAACATCCTAGTCATTATCTAATGGTTCAAAAATACCCTTCTTCATTTACGACCATCTTGATAATTTTTCCACATCAGACACCTCTTAGTATAACGAAGTATACTCCTGAGCCTTTTCAAATAGTAAAAGGGCAAACTTGATCCTTTTCCATTAATAAAATTTGATGCAAATAATGGGCATACAAGATTTTTAAGAACATAGATAAATAAAGTTCGATGCCAATAAAATATGTTTGCCTAAAAGGGCTGTCTGTCTTAATGTGTCATTAAACTTGAGATTTGGAACCAAGTTGCTTTTGGGCCTCAAGTCACGAGAAGTTAAAAGGAGAAATTATGTATTATTTGCTATGTATCGAATAAAGGAGCAATATATCCGTGAGTTTTGAAAAAATTGAGATTATTGTAATTTGAGAATTTTTTTGGGATAAGAGGTAATTAGCGCCCAACTTGTTGGGGGCTTTCTGTACTTTATATTATATAAGTGTATACAAAGAGGCAAAAGTAACAATATATGGAGAAGTGGCAAGGCCACAATTTTCGTTGAGGGATTCAAATTATAAAGAAGTAAATATACGAACTAGTCAAGGGAGATAACATCTACTATGTATATATTAAAAAAATAATTTAACCATATATAAATAGTGTAATTTTATCAAAAGGGGGGATCAACATTCACTATATACCATGTATAAAGAGTGTAATTTTCTGCCAATAGAGTTTGAACCCCTTAGCCCCAAGCTGGCTTCCCCCACCCCCACCCCCACACCTAAATATGGAATGTCATTTGTAATTTTTAATTTGTCCTTAAATGGATGGGAAATGTTGAAAAGTATTGAAAGAGTTGGTTTTGGTTCTTGTGGAATCAAATTAAATGGAAGATGAATTAACATGAATATTTGGTAGGAAGATAATTAGTACAAAATAAAAGTCAAAGATTGTATCTTGGTAGGTGAAAGTTAGGCAAACCATAAAATGGTTTCATATTCTTAACCTTGACAATTTTGACACATAGTGATGTCATGGATGACATCAATAGGATGAATTTATTCCTATAAATAGGTAGCTCTTAATTCATTTTCATATCATCCTCTCACTTGCCTTCTCACCTTCTAAGACATTTGTGTTCTCTCTCTTGTAGTATTTCACTTGTATTCTTTGTAGAGTGAAATAAATATCAGTGCAGTTGTTCTTTGGTGGACATAGGATCATTTTGATCCGAACCACGTTAAATATTGTTCTTCCTTGTTCTTTAGTTTCACGTTTCCGCTAATAATTGGTATCAGAGCCAAGGTTTTGTCTGAGTATGCTCTGTGGTTGCAGCACAGTCTGAACTTCCACATCAGAAAAGGATTACTTTGGTTTTCTGTAGTTCCAAATACATTATAGTAGAAAAGGAAGAACAAGTAAAAGAATGAGTTCCATGAAGTTTGAAATTGATAGATTTAGTGGGCGCAACAACTTCAATATCTGGAAAATCCAGATGATAGCATTACTGCGGAGGGAAGGTTCAATCCATGCTATTGACGGAAAGTACCCCGATAAGATATCGGATTCCGACAAGGAAAAGATTGAAGGAGATGCATTGAGTGCAATCCAACTGTCCCTTGCACCTAACGTACTTTGTGAAGTGAGTACAAGTACCGAAGAGACGGCCAAAGAGTTATGGGAAAAGCTGGAAGGGCTTTACCAGGACCAGTCAGTGACAACAAGGATGTTGTTACAACGGCGTCTTCATACATTTAAGATGGATTCAGGTACTTTGTTGCAAGACCATCTAGATGCGTTCAATAAACTTGTGATGGACTTACAAACTGCTGGAATTAAAAAGGACGAGGAGACGCTTGCATGTTCTTTGCTATTTTCATTGACTTCAAAATATCGTGATATTGAGAATTCAATGATGTATAGCAAACAACCTATTAAACTTGAGCAAGTGCGGCAAGCACTAAACTCTTGTGATGTGCGGATGCATTTTGAAGGAGACAAAAGTGACGAAGCTAGTGGACTCTTTGTAAGAGGTCGTACTAGCCAACAGGGAAGGAGCAAATCGAAGTACAGATCAAAGTCTCGTGTGAACAAAAAGAATGCGGAATGTTGGGGCTGTCACAAGAAGGGGCACTTTGAACGAGATTGCCCTATGTCGAAGTCCAAAGAAAAGGCGAGCGCATCCATTGTTGAGCAAGTACATGATAATGATGATGATTATGTACTAACAACATCATGCAATAGTGGAGTCTATGACAACAAATGGGTCTTAGACTCTGGTTGTACTCTGCATATGACATTCCGAAAAGATTGGTTCAGCAGCTATGAAACAAGTAGAGGAACTGTATTAATGGGCAATAATGCAACTTGTAAAATAGTTGGCATTGGTTCAGTTCATGTTCGCTGCCATGATGGAATCGTGAGGACTATTACAGAAGTCCGTCATGTTCCTGATCTAAAGAAGAATTTGATCTCCCTGGGTACTTTAGATAAACAAGGCTATAAGTACATGAGTGAAGGAGGAACTATGAAAGTGACTAAAGGGTCTTTAGTCATGTTGAAGGCCAAGCTGGAGGATGGCCTCTACACACTTGCGGGAAGCACCATTATTGGCTCTGTAAATGCATCTACAGTGCAGTTATCTAATGATGACAAGGCAAAATTATGGCACATGAGACTAGGCCATATGAGCGCACGAGGATTGGAGATGTTGAGCAACCGCAACCTTTTGAATGGTGAGAAGATCAGCACACTTGAATTTTGTGAGCACTGCGTCTTAGGGAAGCAGAAAAAGGTCAGCTTCAGCACTGGCAAGCACAAGACGGGAGGGGTGCTAGACTACATCCATTCAGATTTATGGGGTCCCTCTAAGCTTCCATCGAAGGGAGGAAAGAGGTATCTTCTCACATTCATTGATGATTTTTCACGAAAGGTTTGGGTGCGTTTCCTGAAGACAAAAGGTGATGCTTTTGAAGCATTTAAAGAGTGGAAGATTTTGGTTGAAAATCAAATGGAGAGGAAAATCAAGTATCTTCGCACGGACAATGGCTTGGAGTTTTGCAGTGAAGAGTTCAATGATTTCTGCAAGGTTCATGGGATCGCAAGACATAAGACGGTCAGGCACACACCACAGCAGAATGGAGTTGCCGAGAGAATGAACAGAACTCTTCTTGAGAAGGCTCGTTGTATGCTCTTACAAGCTAAGATGTCCAAAGTATTTTGGGCTGAAGCAGTTCATACTGCTTCTCATATTGTCAATCGGTCTCCAGCATCAGCGATTGACTTTAAGACTCCGAATGAGGTCTGGTCAGGTGAACCCTCTAACTATTCATACTTGCGAATATTTGGGTGTCCAGCTTATTATCATGTTAATGAAGGTAAGCTTGAACCAAGGGCTAAAAAGGCCATATTCGTAGGGTATGTAGATGGAGTAAAAGGGTACAAACTATGGTGTTTGTCTTTACTCAAATTTGTAGTTAGTAGAGATGTTACCTTTGATGAATCCTCTATACTTGATCCTCGTAAAGTTTCTGTGGAGTTATCTAGAAACGAGAACAACGAGCAGGTGGAGCTACCGGTGGAGCTTACCAAGGAACGGGATCAAGAGACTCAAATTGATGAGTCAAAAGATGCAGATCTTGAAGAACTTGCTTCCAATGAACCATACACAATTGCGAAGGGAAGGGACAAAAGGCAGATACGGAAACCGGAACGTCTTATAGAGCAAGAAAATCTGATTGCACATGCGTTCGTAGCTGCAGAAGAAGAGATTAAGGATCTCGAGCCCTCTTCGTATGTTGAAGCAACTTCTTGCAAAGATGCTGCACAATGACAGTTAGCCATGATGGAAGAGATGGAGTCTCTTCACAAAAATGAGACATGGGTCTTAGTTAAAAGGCCAAAGGGGATGAGGACAGTTGGATGCAAATGGGTCTACAGAAAGAAAGAAGGTATTCCAGAAGTGGAAACTGCTAGGTTCAAGGCGAGATTGGTTGCAAAGGGTTTCAGTCAGAAGGAGGGAATTGACTACAATGAGATCTTTTCTCTAGTCGTGAAACATAGCTCAATTCGCGTGCTACTAGCATTGGTTGCACAATTTGATTTAGAGCTTCAACAGCTTGATGTCAAAACTGTTTTCTTACATGGTGATCTAGAAGAGACAATCTATATGGATCAGCCTGAAGATTTCCTAGCTGAAGGAAAAGAAGACCATGTATGCCAACTGAAGAAGTCTTTGTATGGTTTGAAGCAATCCCCTAGACAGTGGTACAAGAGGTTTGATGCATTCATAACTACACATGGATTTTCGAGGAGTGCATTTGATAGTTGTGTGTATCACAAGAAGATGTCTGGTAACTCTATGATTTATCTATTGTTGTATGTTGATGATATGCTTATTGCGGCTAACAACATCACAGAGATAAATATTTTGAAGAAACTGTTGAGCAAGGAATTTGACATGAAGGATCTAGGAGTTGCAAAGAAAATCCTTGGAATGGAAATTTCAAGAGAAAATGGTGTTGTACATCTTTCTCAGAAGAGGTACATCCGAAAAGTTCTTGAAAGATTCAATATGCATATGAGCAAGCCTGTAAGTACACCTTTAGCTTCTCATTTCAAGCTTTCAGAGTTACAAATGCCTCAATCTATGGATGAGGTGGAGCATATGTCAAAGGTTCCTTATGCGAGTGCAGTTGGTAGCATTATGTATGCTATGGTATGCACACGTCCAGATATTGCCCAATCTGTAAGTGTGGTAAGCAAGTACATGGCAAATCCAGGAAAAAGGCACTGGGAAGCTGTCAAATGGATATTGAGATATCTCAAAGGAGCTCCTGATGTTGGCCTAACCTTCCGGAAAAGTGAAGGTATTTCAATTCTCGGTTATGTTGATTCTGACTATGCAGGGGATCTTGATCGAAGGAGGTCCACAACTGGATACATCTTTACTCTCGTTGGCAGTGCCGTTAGTTGGAAATCGACTTTACAGTCGATTGTCGCTTTGTCTACAACAGAGGCAGAATATATGGCAGCAACGGAGGCAGTGAAAGAAGCTATCTGGTTGAAAGGTTTGGTGGCAGAATTGAGTTCAGTTCAGCTTAAATCAATTCTAAAATGTGATAGTCAAAGTGCTATTCATTTGATTAAAAATCAAAGATTTCATGAGCGCACCAAACACATTGATGTCAGATTTCATTTTATTCGAGATGTCGTAGAAAAGGGAGCTATCAAGGTTGAGAAGGTTATCACAGACGATAACGCTGCAGACATGTTGACCAAAATAGTCCCGCTTGCCAAGTTTGCACACTGCAAGGACTTGGCGGGAGTATGCATCAATTGATGCAACTCTAAGAGAACAACTGCTAGGTGGAGCTGGTATGTTCAACAAAGGTTTGATTCTTTTTGTTTCTTACAATGGGATTGCCCAGTAAGCTTAGAAGTTTTGGCCGGAGTTGTTTATACGCATGCTTGGAACACAAACCAAGGTGGAGATTGAAAGAGTTGGTTTTGGTTCTTGTGGAATCAAACTAAATGGAAGATGAATTAACATGAATATTTGGTAGGAAGATAATTAGTACAAAATAAAAGTCAAAGATTGTATCTTGGTAGGTGAAAGTTAGGCAAACCATAAAATGGTTTCATATTCTTAACCTTGACAATTTTGACATATAGTGATGTCATGGATGACATCAATAGGATGAACTTATTCCTATAAATAGGTAGCTCTTAATTCATTTTCATATCATCCTATCACTTGCCTTCTCACCTTCTAAGACATTTGTGTTCTCTCTCTTGTAGTATTTCACTTGTATTCCTTGTAGAGTGAAATAAATATCAGTGCAGTTGTTCTTTGGTGGACATAGGATCATTTTGATCCGAACCACGTTAAATATTGTTGTTCTTCCTTGTTCTTTAGTTTCACGTTTTCGCTAACAAGTATCTTCTACATAAACTTAATTATTTGATTTGATTTTATAAAACAAACTAAACAAATCTAGTTGGTGGACATGACTCGAGCTGAGCCCAAATCACTTAGTATAAGCATTAGATGAAGCCGACTAAGTCCATCTCGCATATCAACTTCCTCCTCTATCAATAGGGATAGCAATACGATACATGCATCAAGATATGATCTTTGCTTTTCTATCCCCGGGACTCGGATTGTTAAAAATTAACTTGCAGGAAGCATGTAAGAAAGCAGCAAAAATACAATATTCTTAATCTCATATATATCAGAAATGGTAATTGTTATACTTTCAAATTTGAAAGCAGATTAAAACGGTCTGTAAAACAGGGCAGTAGTTTAATTTTGAACAATTAGTCTCAAGACCCCCTCTGATATCCAAACTAAAAAGTGAACATATCTTTAACTAAATTCCATGTAGAAAGCTTGTTCACAGTAATCTTGTTTCATGGTATTTCCTTTCATCTGCCTCACAATAAATTTGCTCCCGAAACAGCGCCAATATAGCTTGCTGCCTGAGCAGCTCATGCTATCTAATATATTTGACTATTGTACAATGCAGGTGACACTGTGCTACTACACTTTAGTGAATGTTAGAAACAGCTTGGTGATGAAATAGTTTTAAGAGTTGAGATACACTTCATAGCCAACTTGTTCTAGTCTTTCCCCTTTTACCAAAACCTCATCTCTTCTGTCCTCTTGATACTGGGCCATCCTACAAGATGATCATTATGTTTCAAAGTCATTCTCATAATCAACCGTGTCGAGCAAAAACAAAAAAGTCATTTTTTGAGGGGTGTGTGTGAAAATGAGCTAATAGCATTAGAACATAGTAATGTTATTATTTCCATCGGAAAAAGTATCTTGAAGTCTTCCATTCTTCCGTTTACTGACATTTCATTGCTCTTTTCAAGAAAAAAAATATATAATTTCTTCCAGTTTACTTCTGATGACTTTAAGTAGGTGGTGAGAGAAGGGGAACGGAAGTTTTTATGGAGAAAGATGAGAGGAAAGTTTTATTACCTAGCTTGCAAGTTAATATCGCTGATTCCTAACAATCTTACTGCCAGCAGACCAGCATTTGTGGCGTTGTTGATTGCAACGGTTGCAACTGGGACTCCTCTTGGCATCTACATAAATGAGAAACCATGATCTTTCAACTGCTATAATGAATTTTTTTAATTATCTCTTAGGTATTTTTCCAGCTAGCACACTCACAAAGATTGTTGAACATAAAAAAGATATCAAACCCCCCATAACTACTGACTTGACATAACTGAATAATGTAAAGTAACAGAAGTACCTGAACAATGGATAATAGGGAATCAAGTCCATCTAATGTGGAAGCCCGTACTGGAACACCAATAACAGGTAGTGGAGTCAATGCAGCAACCATTCCTGCTCAACCAAAAAGCCACGTTTAGTGTATGCTAGAAGACCTACAATAGAAAAAGTTATTCTGTAGGGTAAGACAACCGACCAGGTAAGTGGGCGGCACCACCAGCCCCAGCAATTATTACTTGGATACCACGTTCTCGCGCAGATAATGCATAAGAAAACATCATCTCAGGTGTACGGTGGGCTGAAACAATTTTTACCTGCATCATTACAAGGTTCTTGGGTAATTATTTCATGGTAAACGCAATTGGCAAGCCGCCAAATGAAGTGGAAAAGGAGGTGCAATAATTAATGGTGAATACTTCAGCATGCACATCAAACTCGTTTAAAATCTTGGCAGCATCCTTCATAACAGGAAGATCTGAATCAGATCCCATTATGATTCCAACACGTGGTGCAACTGCATATTGGATGAATACAACAATCAAGGTTGTAACTACTCCTGAATATCCTACCAGAGTGCAATATTTACACACACAGAACTTGAATATGTTTATGGAGCACTTTGACAACTAACCTGCAGGCTGATCATTAACACTGTCTTCATTTAGCATCACTTTTAGCTGCGCTTCCACAACGCCCATAGAAGAGCCAACTATTGTGATGTGTCCCATCTTCCGTTGCCTTCGCATCTCTACAAGTCATTGAAGCATACAGTTTCACTATTTGGTGGCATACTTGCATGCTTTTGTTTTTTAATGGGAAAGAGAGCGTATAAGTTATGTCCAAAAATGTATATGAGGACGTAAAGAGACAAAGACCACCAATAAGAGGTTAAATCCACCAACCTGGCTTGTCATACCAATGAATAGATGCCCCTGGAATTCCCAATGCCCTTCCAATAAGTTGATTAGCCAAAAGAAATCCAGGTTCCCCCTAGGAGCAAAAATAAAATACAATATTAGACAAGCATATGATAGCTGCTGCTCATGCAACTAGTATAAATGCAAACAACAAATACAAACTTCAAAAGGCATGGAAACAATTTTTTCAAAGATGCAGCATATGAAACACCAATCCTGATGTGTTGTATTAGGGAGACAGATGTAAAAGCAATTGTCCTTCAACACATTCATGTGAAAATGCATATTGAAAAAGACAGAATGCCTCATGTGTACAAAAATTCCTTAAGCACTCCAACATTGGTTCAGAAATTAGCCTTTACTGAACTCATCAAAATTGTGGGGAAGAAAAATTACTAAGGAAGCTTACATCGTCTTCCCCCAATATGTTATACATGACTGCAGCAGGAGTTTTCATTGATGGATCACCAAGTGGAAGGCCAACGACAGCCCGCAAATGCTGCTCATATTGTGAAGTGAAGCAAGCCTCAATGGTGTGATGCCCACTGTTGTGAGGTCTCGGAGCTACTTCATTAAGTAAAATCTGTAAGAAGTTAACAATTACAAACATGTTAAGTTTTAAAAAATATGGATGCTTTTGAAGAGATCTGTAAATACACAAACTGATATAGTTCCTTCTACAAAACAAAAATATATCAAATACGTGTGGAAAATGCCAGACAACCTGACCATCCTCTGTCAGAAACAACTCAACAGCAAAGACTCCTGCACCTTCTAATGAACTAACAGCTCTGTGTGCAACATCTGTTGCAAGCTTCATAATTTTCCAAGATACATTAGCAGGTGACTTTACGATATGACAAATGTTATCCCTGTCAAAACAAAAAATCCAGTAATCAGGAAATGATAGCACAGTCAAACTACGTCCATGCTAACACAAAGGATACGAAAAATAGTGAATATGTAGGAAAAAGAAGTACAATCAAACCTGTGAATAGTTTCTACAGCAGAATAACATGCGATCGAATTATCCCTTCCCCTAGCCACAATCACTGAGAGCTCCTGAAATACAAAGAAATGAGGTTGTTAGAAACGACAGGCCAATCCCTGCCTAAGAAGTAGCGGAAGGTGTTGATTTCTTCACATGAATATAAAATTTGAAATGACCTCCGAGGAATAACGAAAACTTCCGGTCTAAATACTAATAAGTCCAAAGATTGCTAAAACAGGAGCAAATATGTTAACCTTTGAGCTAATGTTTAATATATTGTCACCTTCCTCAAAAAAAGATTGCTAAAACAGGAGCATTTGCAAACTTATATTCTCTAACTCCTAACTAATCTCAAAGATTTCCCGCATTAGATTAATGAAAAATAGTCCATCAACATGGATAACTTTAAAATTCACTTTAGAAGATATATCTAAAGATTGAAGGGCCCCTTTTAAACATTATTAATCCTCAAAGACAAACCGAAAAATAATTCCCCAGATGACTTTTTGTATGAATATACCAAACAAAAATCAAATCAAGCTACAAGTCGTTTTTTTTTGTTGATTTTATGTGAACTTTTGGTTTGGCTTGGACACTGCTTATTTCAAGAAGGTAGGTTTCCCATCCAGAATTACAAGTTAGGCAAAACCTGCTTCAAATCTATGTAAAGCTAATGATGCCTTCTGAAATAAAGAGGAGAGAGTGGTTGTCTCGTTGACTTTGAGCTTCAAAATAATGGTGTTGAGATCTGACTAACATAATGTCTTGGTATAAATAGCAGTGGATAAATATGATTCCTTGTATAATTGCATAAAACAAACAAATGTAGGTTTTATTATGTTTTGTAGAAACTGATCCGTAAATGCATATATAAAAACCCGCTTAAAAATGAAGAAAATTCTAACCTTCACAAATGGAGCCCATTGTTCAACATATAAACCACGATCATATCCTCCAAGTGCTGAAAATAAAATTGAACCACATATTATTACGGCCTGATTAACTTCAATCCAGGACAAACAAATTAACGAAGTAAGTGTCATACATTCCTAAAGAGAGAAAAAGTGGAAATTTTGATTCTTAACCAAAGAAGCTTTCCAACTATTGTTAGCAGATAGTGCTCCCCTGAGATAGTATCATTCAATATAAAGCCCATAAATGTGTTAACATTTCTCCATGTGACTTCTTCACTATTTCGAACATGGATTAAATTAGAAACTCACGGAAACTACTTATCTAGTCATTTCTTCTCCCAGAGCCTTATTTTCGCTCTTAGATAAAAATTTAAGAAGCAAAGGAAATACTTAGCAAATCTGTTCAGATTGGCATATTACCATTAACAGCAGAGGAGAGCTGCTCCTCACTTTTAGCAACAGCATTGCCACGCCCATCATATGCCAACCTCCTGCTCTTTATCATAAGAGGATAACCAAACATGTCCCCTGCTCGTCTAGCACTTTCAAGGTTATCAATCTGTTTGTGTCGTATTTCCCAGATAAGTAAGAATTATCAAATTTATATCACAGGGGGAGGATAACAAAAAATGGCAGTTCTTGCCACCACATGCGAACCTGCATAAACTTAGGAAGTGGGATACCATGACGAGAAAAGTGGACCTTCTGAAGATATTTATCCTGTTACAAGAAAGCATAAATGAACGAAGCAAAGAATTGGTGTTTGTTTGAGTAATCAACGAAATAATCTTAGCATTGCAGAGCAATTAACATTCTTTCATCCAAACTAAGACATATTAAAAGACTAACCTGTATTATGCGAATAGTCGAAGCCTTGGGTTGACAATCCACACCTTGTTGCTCAAGCTTCTCAAGTGTGGCAACGTCAACATGCTCAATCTCAACCGTTAGTACTCCACACCTGCTATGACATCCAAATTAGCTAGTTTCATAAACCAAAATCCATAAACATATGATTAGTAAATACCAAACCTTTTCCCAAATTCTTCAACTGTGTCACTGTCATCATAGCTTCCCACCACATGTTGATGTGCTAGTGCACTTGCAGGACAATTCTCCATTGGATCCAAGACAATCACTTTCATTGCCAATTGCGATGCTGCTTCACACAGCATACGACCCAGCTGCCCTCCTCCCAAAACACCCACAACCGTTTCCGATAGTCCATGGACTGCTGAACCACTGCATCAAATTTGACAGTTAAGACATTCCAGAGCACCATCAACAAGAACCATATAAAAGTACTCCCTATGTTTCAATTTGTTTGTCTAATTTTAACTTACAAAGTTTAAAAGAGCAAAGAAAGACTTTTGAATTTTGTAGTCTTAAACTAAACAATGCGTCTTAAACATGTGATGTGGAAAATTGGAACTAAAGAGTTGTATAAAGTTCTTTTGCCGACCAAAAAGGGAAGTTAAACACATAAATTGAAATGTCTTTCTCTTAGCAACGTTCATGAAGAGCACAGTAACATATGAACTCCAAACTGCAAGAAGTGGCCAGAATATGAATAAAATCTCAAAAACAAAAAAGGAACACATCAAAATTTCAATAAAACCCCAAGAAAAACTAGCAAATAAAGCGTCAAGCTCAAATTAACGCCACCCCACCAAAAAAAATACAGAAGAATCAATTAGCAAAAAGGATTATCTCCATTTTTCACCAAGAACTAATCACTAACATACTAAACATACAAACTTTAAAGATACTTGAGCAACTCCATATCAAAAAATTAACTACCTGGGTGAGTCATGTACAACTTCCAATGAAGCTTTACAAGACAATATAGAAGAGCTATTCTCAGTTTGCTGCGATGATGAGTACAAAACACGCTGATTTTTTACCATTGTACGAAAAAAAAACCTCTTTTGAGCAAAAATTGTAGAAACGAAAGAGATTCTTTGATGAACAGAAATAGTTGGGAGAGTGTTGTTTAAGCTCAACATTGTCCTTTCTCTTCTTCTTTTTTTCCCACCAACTGAGAAGCTGGGGAAGAGCCTACCGGTTATACACGTCGGCCGGCGGCAGGAGAAGTTGGGGATGAGGAAACCGGTGGTATACGGCGGTCGGAAAAGTTTAGGGGAGAGACGACCGGTTATATTACGGCGGTCGAAGAAGTTGGGCTGAGAGCAGACCGTATTTACCAGTAGGTTTTCCCGGTTTAAAACTTTTATTTTCTAATAATTTTTTTTAATAAAAAATAAAACAAAAATTAATTATTGGAAAAAAAAAGTAGTATCAACCAGGCCGTTTGAAAAAATTGTGACCACGCGCAGCCGCTAAAGATAGTGTGACGTAAGTCGAAAAGAAATAGAAAATTATTTATAAAGTAAGTTCAGAAGTACTAAGACTTTGTATAGTATGAGTGCGTCTTTGAGATTTTGGGAAAAGATTTGGGGTACTTATGTATTTTTTCTCCAAAATTTAATATTCCATTTTTTATTGTTGATCTCATTATTGTCCGTTAGAATCGTCAATATGAGTTAGGTCGGTTGGATCGACTTGATTCAATTTGTGATTTCATAAAAATTGATATGTTACACAAATTTCATAAGGTTAAGAACTAATTATATCATATTCTTTTTTTTCTATATTACAAAAAAACTCTTAAATTTGGTTCATATCAAAACATCTTTGACACATCGCGTCTCAATTTCAGATATAATCATCAATATTTCAATACATTGCGTAAAATCGAAAATAGAAGTAAGTAAGAATTTTTGTAATTTTCTCTAGTGGTAGGAAAATTTACTACTTGATCAATATCACAACAAATCGGATCAACTCACAATATATTGAAAAAAAAAGATTATAATGTTTTATGATTTACTTCTAATATCATAGTGTTCTATCCTAGCGCGGACTTTTTAATTTTGATGCCGCACTCGTATCGGATTCTTCAAAAATACACTACTTCAGTGAATACAGGATATAACATTAACATCTCCAGTATGATGATTCCTTAGCAGTATATGTCACCATAAGTTGATACTTCACTTACCATGCCATATTCTGCAGAAAAATTGCATTAGTAGGTATCAAAATCACTTCGTTTTATGCTTGTCTAGTTTGGAGTACTTGCCACGAAGTTTAAGTATGTAAGACGTTTGAATATTACGGTCTTAAACTAAAGATTAGTAGATGTCCTTTAATTTTGTGATTTTAAACATATCAAGCGGAAAGTTAGAGAGTTGCTAAACGCGGGCAGTCATGCTCTTGTCTAGAAGGACATTGTTTGGCTTCGAATCACAATGAACAACTGGTGTTTGGATTCCATGATGAAGATAATCTATCGCGAAAGCAATGTCTGATGCAATGTTTACTCTCTGATAAAGATCTAGATATCGAACGTGCAGACTTCACTAGAAAATGAACGTAGCCAATCGTCTAGGCTACCGTTAACCATGAACTCGTAAATGAGGGCCTTGAAAGTTAGTACCTGAGTACTAACTTGACAAGATTTCTATGCCTGAGGTTCTTTAAGACTTCACATTCTGCAATGAAGCTCTTTAAAGCTCCTTTATGCTGCAAATTAAGTACTTTGATCGCGACAGTTTAAGCTTTTCAATGATATGAAAGTTTCAAAGTACTTTGGAATAAGACCAGAGAAATTATTCCGCGACAAGTCCAAATACTCCATCCCTCACAAAGAACTTAAAGATGATGGGATCACACCTTCAAACATGTTCCCCTGAACATAGAGGTTTTCCAACTTGATGCGACTGCTTAAATTACTCGAAAGCTTTCCAGATAATGTGTTCTCGGAGATATCAAGATACTCGAGATTGACTAAACTTCCTACTTCAAGGGGAAGTGATCTACTTAACTGGTTTCCAGACAGGTCTAGTTGGATAGACAAGGATGAGATACTGAGAACCTCTTTTGGTATCGTCCCACTGAGTCTGTTTCGAGAAAGATACAACATTTGCAACAACTGACAGTTTCCTAGAAGTAAATTACCATCCAAATCAAGATAAATGAGTGTAGAGCAATTTGATAGTTCCACTGGAATTTCACCAGTAAATGAGTTGTCCTTAAGCACTAATTTTTCAACCTGAATAGCCTTCCGATTTCGTGTGGTACCTCCCTGTTAAAGGTATTATTTTGAAGAACTAGTTATCTAAGAAAACTCATATTTCCTATCTGAGGAACTAATGTTACCAATGCAACAAACTGCTTAGAGCTTAAATCCAGCACAGTCACCCTTTGATGTCGAGCACTACATGTAACGCCTTGCCAACTACAATGATGGAAGGAATCATTCCAAGAATTCGTAACACCAGAAGGATCATATGTTATCTGTGCTTCGATGCTGAGGAGGGCTAAGCGATCCGTTTCATTTCCAGCAAGTCTGAAAGATGCATCTCAAGAAAGAACGCGTAATAAGCAAGAAAACATAACACAAAGGCAAACATTTAAGGACTTCATGCCTGCAGCAATATGTAGAGTCGAAAAATTCAGGAGCAGTTCAGGTTTCAAGGCAAAAAAGAGACGACAGCGGGCTAATGAGTATGATTATCATAGTAACAACAACGCGGAATCTGTTATGTTCTAGTCAACTATCATCAAAGTTTTCTTAATTTAGCTAGCATATAAAGAACAGAACACTTCCTAGAAAGATCGATATGATCTAACGTTTACTCTCCAGTATCTGATGGTGATTGCTGATTATTGAGTGTCAATATTACTTAGTCTTAAAAAATTGCAGCAAATATATGCTTCAACACAGAGAAGGCAACAGGCATAACTAATACTTCTTTAAAAGTCCTGAAGAGTATCAAGATACGCAGTGTAATCTCATAAGTGAGGTATGGGAAGGCAGAGTTTAGGCAAACGTTACCCCTAACTTGGGAGGTAGAGAGGTTGTTTCGATAAACCATAAATTCAAAGAAAAACACATCAAAGCAGTTCGAAAAAATGCAAAGGATAAAAGATCACTTTGATTGTTAACCACATATGATGTGTTAGTTAGACGCACGTCACAATTAGAGTGATAACATAAATAGAAGGACAAGAAACTACGAGAATAGCGCTAATATTACTTGTAAGAAAGTAAAAACAAATACAGTACACCAAACTACCACCAAGCTTAACTCACATAAAAGCAAGTTCAAAACCTCCAATCTAATGTCACCATCATGTCCCATGCAAACTGGATACTTCATGTATTGTCTAATTATCGTCACCTCACAATACGTTTTTGGCCTACCTCTATCTATCCTAACACCCACCATTGTAAACGTCTAATACTTCCTCACTAGGATATCTATACGTCTCTTTTTTTACATGTTCAAACCATCTCAGTTTCACTTTCCTTTTTTTCACCACATATCAGTACTCCCATCTTGTTCCACATATCTTCATTCATAATGCTATGTCTCCTCGCATGTCCACATATTTATTTCAACATCCTTATTCCCACAACTTTCATATTTTGAACATGAGAGTTTTTAACTAACTAACACTCTACCCTATATAACACAGTCGATCTAACCATCACTATGTAGATTTATCTTCAAGTTTTGGTGGTGCGTTCTTATCACACAAGACTCCAAAGGCGAACTTTCGTTTTGTCCATCTCGCACCAGTACGACATGTGACATCACCATCGATCTCCTATTATTTTGGATTAAAAAATCAGAGATACCTCATACATCTCTCCAGGAGATGACATGAGTATCAAGCCTCATGTGTCGTCTCAACTAATTATGCTCAAAGTATTCTATTTGATCCTTCTCACTCTGAACCTTTTAGATTCCAGAGTCTGTTACGCTAAACTATCAGTCTTTAATCAACTCCACTATATGAATCTTGTCAATCAATATTATGTTATGTGCGAATAATATATTCCATGACAGACCATCTTAAATATATCGCATCAATTAATCTATTACCAAGGTAAATAAACAATTTATAATAAAAAAGCACTTTTAAAAATAAAGAATTTTAAATCTTGGCCAAAGAAGTTATTGTTTGATTGATAACTTTAACCAAATTAATTTTTGATAGAATATGACATGACTTGTCCTGAAAACAAAATGCATTCAATTACTCTTAACATAGACAACAATTATTCCTTAAAAATAGTACAAATTCCCAAAAGTAAAAAAGTAAAAAAGTGAAAAAAGAGAATAAAATCTGAAAAAATAATACCCACAGTATATTGATTTCTTCTTAAATTACTAAGTACTTTATACATTCTTTTTTAGTACTTTTTTCAGTTTCACTTTTATTATTAAATTATTATTTTCTAAATGTACTAAAGTAATGAGAATCAAATTTAGATTTTTAAATAATATTTTAATTGATTTTTGAGGGGGCACAATATACAATTCAAACAAATAAAAGAGAACAAAATGAATATCTTCAACAAAATTAACCTTAACATTTTTGTTATCATATAACTTTTTGAGTAAATTACTCGACTTTATTACAAATGCATTTTTATGTTTTAAAATCACATATCCATATCTCAATATAATGAAAAAATGCTACCATTATATCCTTATTTTTGAAATTAAACACTTTAAATCTTTAATTTATACGTAGAAATCATGCACAAACAAATATTCATTTGATAAAGTAAATTTATTTGAGCGAGAAAATGAAAAATCACCCTAAATAAAAATATATAAAATTCATATATATAATAATACTAAGCTTTCAAAAGAAGAGTGATGAGATTAAACTTTTGACATTGATAGTCTAAAGAAAATTGTTCATAAAAAAAAAAAGATTAGAGTGTAATTTTTTTAATTAAAAAACTGATGTCTATTTCGAATAATATTTATTATTATCTTTTAAATAACAAATATGATCAAAAATATTAGCGAAAAATAAATATTATCCGTAAAGTTAAAATATAAAAAGTTGTGTATTTCTAATTTAATATAAAAAATTACATTAGATATGTTATTATATCTCTTACATATATTATATATATAAGCTATAATGTTGAAGAACTTGAGATAAATACGTGTGTTTATTGAAATTAATTTTTTGTGGGAGTTTATTTATGTCCTTTAATTTTTTTAAAGCTATTGATTATTGTATTAGCTGTTTGAGAAAGCATGTGTTTCTCTTATTAGACTATACTATCATAATTAAATAAGTTGTTTTTACTTATATTCTTTGTGGAAAGACAATTTATCGTATTTCGTAAGAACTATTGAAAAGATAATTTATCGTAAAAATTATTGAGTCATTCGATCTATGATGAATAATGTATATAATTATTTAAAAAATAATTTTATAGTAGCTTTTCCATAAATACTATTTTTCAAAATCAAATACTTAAATAAATATTAGAAGATATATTTCTCAAATAATATATTTATAGAAGATTATAATTGTATAAAGTGAGAGGTTAAGCATCAGTATAAAGGTTGAATCTTGCCTAAAAAAAAGGGGCTAATTAAGCCATTTTACAAATATATTTTATATATAATTTGTCTCATATTTTATTTAAAAAACAAACTAACTAAAATGACATAGGGTAGCAAATGAAAATGCAATGAAGTTAATAATTTGTCAATATTGTAAGTAAAGTAAATGATTAATCATGATAAGATAAAGTGCATGCAACAACATAGAATATATTACAAATATTTATAAGGTAAAAAAATAGATTAAATTAGAAAAAATTGATTTCGTAGGTCTGTTACAATTTTTTTAATTCAATGATTAGATTAAAATGCAGATAACAAAATAAATCTCATCGCACATGTTTATAAGGTAATTAAGTAATTTCCTAAACATACACAAGTTAATTAAGTCGGATTTAGTTTTATAGGTAGTTTACTTCATATATTTTTTAATAGGAAACTTTCACATATAACCACTTAAAAATAGCTTAATTATTTTTCATAGCTATAGTTTGATAATAACAATTCGTAGCTATATGTTATATGGATGAGAGAGGAGAGCGAGACTGGAAGAGAGAGGTGAGAGAGAGGGGAAAAGAGTGGGAGAAAGGTGCATTGTATATGTATATTAGTTAGATAATTGTATATTATACATATGTATTTGTATATATATGGCAAGCGAGATTAGGAGAGGGAGGAGAGAGGCGAGCGAGAGAGGGCAAATAGTGGGAGAGAGGTGAATTGTACATGTATATAATTGTATATTATACATATGCATCTGTATATATGACAAGCGAGATCGGGAAAGGGAGGAGAGATGAGATTGGGAGAGGGAGGAGACAGGCGAGCAAGAGAGGTCAGAAAGTGGGAGAGAGATGAATTGTATATGTATATAAGTTAAATAATTGTATATTATACATATGTATTTGTATATTCTAGCGAAATATACATATACAAACGTGACTAATTGTACAAACTTGAAGTCAACCCACGTAATTAATATATAATGTTAGTCACTAGTGATAATTATAACAAACTATAACTAGATGAGTAATTAACTATATAGTATAAATTTGTTTAACCGCGTAATTTCCCCCTTTTTAATCTCATGATCCTTTTCTTTTTTTATAAAAGTAAATAAATTATTTTTAACACATATATGATTTAATAAGTTTTCATTTGTTTGAAACTATTATTTCAATTTGCAAGTGACTACCATCATTTGGAAGCTAAATCAACCATGACAAAGTTGAAATCCAGACAACAAAATAAATCGGAGAGAGTTGATTTCGTAGGTCATTAATTTTATGATCAAATTAAAATATAATTAACGAACTAAATTACATTGTAAGTATATCAGGTAAGTAAATTTTAAAAGACGCTTAAGTCAAGAAAAAATAATTTCTTAAGTTATTAACATATTTTCTTTAATTTCATATTTTTCTTTATAAAAAATCTTTGATTTTAACATATAGAATTTTTATAAAGTCTATTTATATATATATATTCAAGTTGCAAGTGATTACTATCAAAATGAGAGGATTGATTTCGTAAGTTAATAATTTCATGATCAAATTAAAATGCAGTAAACTAATTGAATCACATTGCAAGTATAAGGTAAGTGTATTTCAAAGGACACATAAGTGAAAAAATAATTTCGTGAGTTACTTACATTTTTTCCTTAATTTCATAATTTTCTTTACAAAAAATCTTCAATTTTAACACACAAAATATTTATAAAAGACTATTTTTATGGAATTAATGACCTACGAAATCAATTTTAGTTGCAAGTGATTACTATCAAATTGGAGAAAATTGATTTTGTAGGTCATTAATTCTATGGTCAAATTAAAATACAGTCAACGAACTAATTAATCACATTGCAAATATTACAAGGTAAGTAAATTGTAAAAGGCACGTAAGTCAAAAAAAAATATTTCGTAAGTTATTTACATTTTTTCTTTGATTTCATAATTTTCTTTATAAAAAACTTTAATTTTAACACATAGAATATTTATAAAGACTATTTTTTTTTATACATATTCAAGTTGCAAGTGATTACTATCAAACTGCAGAAAATTGATTTCGTAAGACATTAACTTCACGGTCAAATTAAAATACAGTCAACGAACTAATTAATCACATTGCAAATATTACAAGGCAAGTGAATCAAAAAACACGTAAGTCAAAAAAAATATTTCATAAGTTAATTACATTTTTTCAATAATTTCATATTTTTCTTTATAATTTTTTTTTTAATTTTAACACATAAAATATTTATAAAGACTATTTTTTGTATATATTCAAGTTGCAAGTGATTACTATCAAATTGGAGAAAATTGATTTCCTAAGTCATTAATTTTACGGTCAAATTAAAATATAGTCAATTTACATTTTTTCTTTGATTTCATAATTTTCTTTATAAAAATTCTTTAATTTTAACACATAAAATATTTTAAAAACTATTTTTATACATATTCAAGTTGCAAGTGATTACTATCAAATTGTAGAAAATTGATTTTGTAAGACATTAACTTCACGGTCAAATTAAAATACAGTCGACGAACTAATTATTCACATTGCAAATATTACAAGGTAAGTAAATTTCAAAAAACACGCAAGTCAAAAAAAATATTTCGTAAGTCATTTATATTTTTTCTTTAATTTTATATTTTTCTTTATAAAAATTCTTTAATTTTAACACATAAAATATTTATAGAGACTATTTTATATATTCAAGTTGCAAGTGATTACAATCAAATTGGAGAAAATTGATTTCGCAAGTCATTAATTTCACGGTCAAACTAAAATATAGTCAACGTACTAAATCACATTGCAAATTTTACAAGGTAAGTAAATTTTAAAAGACACGTAAGTCAAACAAAAAATTTCGTAAGTTATTCACTTTTTCCCTTTAATTTCATAATTTCCTTTAAAAAAATCTTTAATTTAAACTTATTGAATATTTATAAAGACAATTTTTTTTTATATGTTCAAGTTGCTAGTGATTACTATCAAATTGAAGAGAATTTATTTCGTAGGCCACTAATTTAATAATAAAATTATATTATATTCAACTAACTAAATCATATTGCAAAAATTTCAAGGTAAGCAAACTTCAAAATGCACATAAATCAAGATTTTTTTTTTTGTAAATTACTTATATCTTTTTTTTTTAATTTCATAATTTTCTTCATAAAAAATCTTTAATCTTAACCCACAAAATATTTATAAAGACTATTTTTGTCTTAGTATTCAAACTATAAGCGATTACTATCCTTCAAAAGTTAAATAAATAAAAATTTATTATATTAAAAATAAAGCTAATGATCAACCATGACAAGATAAAATACATGCAACAAGTTGCAAATATTTATAAGGTAAGTATATCTCCAAATATCTATAGATTATTTATAATTTTATGACTCTTTTTTTCATAGGAAACATAATAATTATTTTTTTTACATATAAAAATCTAAAAAGATTTTTTTCTTTTATTAAGTGACCAAAAAAAAAAGAAGATAAAACTAATAAAATTCCCAAACTACCCTTTGGCAATTTTAAATCCCTCTTTTAATCTCTTTATTTTTCCTTCTTTCCCAATACTAAACATTTTTCTTTTGTTCGTCGCCTAGCCCAAGGACTCGAACTGAAGAGAAAGTCCTTGGATCGATTCGATCGTTTCTACGTTGCATTCTTCATCGCCGATTTGCTGATTTTCCGGTCAAACGTTTTCCGGCAATGACTCTCATGACTCCTCCTCCAGTTGAAGTACGTAATCTCTCTTACCTGTTCTATACTTCTCTTACACCGCAACTTCTCGAGTTTTATTTTTTAGTTTTTTTTTTGGTTGAAAAAAAGGTTCGTGTAGTTATAGGATTGAAGAAGTGGCGAGTTTTTATCAAATAGAGACGTCGGAGTGAAGTTATATGTAAACGTTTTGATTTGAATGCGGCAATGGTGAAATTCTAGGGATTAGGTTAATCGGAAGTGTGGAGTAACTTGAGATCGAATATTTTGTTTTGTTTTTGTTTTTTTAGAAGCCTGAAGACGAGGAGATGCTTGTTCCTAATTCAGATTTTCCTGTAGAAGGTCCGCAGCCTATGGAAGGTAAATCTTTCACTTTCTTCTGTAGTAGTTTTATCTATATATATATATACACTGATATGTTATTGCTGTTTTGCTGGATTGTAGTTATGCGTGTTCACTTATTGTTTTTGTTTTCTGCTACTTGAATGTTTATTTTGTTGCTTTGTGGATTTAGAGATTTTTTTTTTTAATTTTAAAGTTGGTTTTTTTAATTGTTGTTAGTTGCGACTGCGGATACAGCTAGTACGGTGGAGGGTCCACAAGTGGATGATCCGCCATCTGGTAGGTTTGCGTGGACGATAGAGAAATTTTCGAGGTTGAATGTGAAGAAGCTATACTCGGAAGTTTTCAATGTGGGAGGATATAAATGGTAATATTTTTTTTTTTTTTGGATGGATTGTTTTATTGTTTTCTATATGTATGTGATTTGACGTCGTTAATGGTGCGTTATGTATGGCAGGAGGATCTTGATATTCCCTAAAGGTAACAATGCGGACCAATTGTCATTGTATTTGGATGTTGCCGATTCACCGTCATTGCCTTATGGATGGAGTAGATATGCTCATTTTAGCTTAGGTGTGCTCAACCAAGCTCATACCAAGTTTACAGTGAGGAAAGGTCAGAATTTTTGTTTATTGAATAAGAGACATGAATTTGTGTATATTTAACTGCTGAGAGAAGATTGACTGTTGGTTGAGTACATTATGTGTTTGTGCCTTTTGAGACATTGCTCGTTAGTTGGAGAGAGATTGTGAAATAGTAGATTCTCCAGGTTTTACTTATTTCAGGCGGTGTCACTTGCATAATTGTTAGATTTTTGATCATAAAGAACCGAGTGTTATGAATGTTCATTCAACATGTAGTTTTTTGTTTTGTTGATGAAGTAAGAAGAGATCCATTGAAAGAATCAATAAGACGCAACAAAATTACAAAGGGGAATAACAAGGGAGTTTGCGCAATTACAAAAATTAGCTTAATCTACATCTGCAAGACTACAACTCAGGAGAAAACCCCATCAAAAATATGTTCACAACTAGTTACAGGAGCCTGCATGCCCAGCTAAATACATTCAGTAAGCACTTAGCTTCTAGGTCAATATTAGAAGTAGAAATTCTATCAAATCACCTACGGTTCCTTTCATTCCAACATGTAGTTATCTTAATTAGAAGTTGATAAATCCCATAATCAGGTGAATTAGGACTTCTATTATCAACTAATTGTGCTAGCTGCTGGCACAAGAAAAGGTTGAGCGAAGAACAGAGAAGAATCTGGGACAGTCTGCCAGCTTGTATTTGGTGGACATTGTGGAAAGAGAGAAACCAATGTGTTTTGAGGGAAAAGTCTAGTGTACCAGATCAAGCTTAACTTTATATTTTTTCTTAGTTTTTGATGTAGAATAGAAAATGTATATGAGGCTGAAACTTTGACAGATGTCATGTTCCATTCAAGATTAATGGAACTCCTCTTTCAATTTGGATGTACATATTTCAGCATCTTCTGCTGCCTTTTGGAATGATTTTTTTTTTGAGAAAGGTAACATATATTATAAACAAAGGGATACACTCAAGGTGATCCAATATTAATTACAACCAGAGACCACATTAGTACTAACAACCTCCTAGAAGTAATCTAAAATGCTAGGAGTATCCTCTTCTTCTTGAGTATACTCATGTTTACACCAAAAGTAGAAAACAACTGGACAATTCATCTTCAATTTTTGTAGGGAGCAACTTCTATCTTCAAAACACCTCTGGTTCCTCTTTTCTGGATAGTCCACCATATATAAGCAGGACAATCTTCCATCTCTCCCTGTGACTCCCTGTGACCCGACTGATTTCCATCCCTATTCCAGCAGGCTAAAGCGTACTTTATGTTCTTGGCATATAGACCAACTAATGCCCCTTGGGTTGATGAAAATCTGCCACAATTTCACAGTATCTCCACAAAATATAGAAAAAGATGATCTATTGTTTATACCTCACTTTCACAAAAAAACATCTGGAGCAAGAGTTGAAATCCCCTTTTCATTAGGTTATCTCGAGTCAGAGCAGATTGTTTGGGAAACAATCATGTGAATCATGCTATAATAGCATCCATTCTGTTCATTACATTGGCTGTAGGAAACACGGACATCATGTAAGTAGGTAAGACATCTAAGACACTATTGATGAGTGCGACTCTACCACCCAAGGACAAATATTGGCTTTTCCAATTGACAAGCTTCTTCTCACATTTTCCAGAACAGTATTCCAAATACCCTTTGATTTGCTCTTGGCTCCCAGAGTCATGACAAGATGTACAGCTGGGTAAATGGAACTTTTACCCTATAGTTGATGTGGAGGCCTGAAATTTTTCTGTACTAATTAAAAAAATATATTTTGAAATGCACTTTCAACAATAATAAGTGAAAGGAAAGAGCGGCTGCATATGCTGTCATTTTGGTATAGGCATGTGTGAATGCTAATTGTAAGCGTGCCACATCTTATTGGCGGAAGATGTAGTGGCAGGTTCACCTAGATCACCGAAATCTGCACTTCTGCTATTTCGTAGAAAGGCCTATTTAATATGGACCATGGAACTTTGTAGGGATGCCGTTGATGAAAGGTTGATTCATTAATTCTTACAATATATATTTATATTTATTAGTCCACCCAGCGTTAGTCATTTTAAGGTCTTGACTAAATTTTCTTAATCAGTCATTTAATAGAGTTTCCAAAGATATTTTTTTTGTGGTGCACAAGAAGATACTCCTTATTTACGTGCAATATTATTATTATTTTTCACTTGAGATTGTTCGTTCTACAATTTCTTATTGGATGCTCTGAACAGTTCTCTGTATTAGCTCAAGGAATCATTTTTCCTTTGTATTAAGTTTATAATTAGCAAGGATTATGCACGTATCACCTTCTTGGTGCCAAGTACTGAAATTTATTTTTACCTACCCTAAAAACTAAAAGTAGAAAGAGGATAAGAAAAGCAAGGATTTGATTCTTCACCAGTACAAAGAGCTATGATTCTTTCTTCTTATGTTTAGAGGTAAGTCTTGTATTAAACAATTGTAGTCTATAACTCATTATGTATCCCTCTTACTCTAAAAACTAAAAGTAGAAAGAGAATAAGAAAAGCAAGGATTTGAGTCTTCACTAGTACAAAGAGCTATGATTCTTTCTTCTTATGTTTAGAGGTAAGTCTTGCATTAAACAATCGTAGGCTATAACTCGTTATGTATCCCTATATATATCGTAATTAATATTACTAGGGCCCAAAACATTTCGGTCATCTATCTAGTCTACCAAAAAGGCCCACCTTCTTTATATGTACTAGTTTTAGCCCAATTAGTGTATTTTTTTGAAAGCTTTTTTTCAGCCTAATTAAAACCCTATTTTGTTAATCTTTCTCCGCCCCACCCTTCTGCTCATGTGTGACTACTTCTTGATTCTCTTTTTCTATTCTCCGCCTTCTCTCTCTCTATAGTCACAAGTGTTTAAATTTCAACCACAAGCTCAAAATAATATAAGGATCAAACCCCAAATATTGATTTGTGCTAACATCAACAAAATAAAAGAGACCCATTTTGAATTTCTTCATGTATTTTCAAGGTCTCCAATGGTGTTTTTTATATGCTTCAACAAGTTACTTCGAAATAAATGAAGAAGCATGAATTTAACACTTCTATTGGTATTATAAAAGGAAAAATGCTTCCGAAAGGTATGTAAATTGGAACGGATGGTGTTTATCCTAAAGCCGTATGCATTGGGGAGTGAAATTATGTTCTATAGGAATTGGAGTCGCTAGATCTTGGGCAAACATTCATGCATCAGGACATGGAAATATATATTCAACCCAATGCATGTTTCCTTTTGAGTTTACCAAAATGTGATATTTATACACGGTTATATACTTCCTCTATTTCAATTTGTTTGTCTCTCCTTTTATGTCCAATTAAAAGAAGAAGGCTTCTTTCTGTTTTTGACATCTCTCTATTTCTATCTTTCCACCTAACATTTAAGCTAAGTTGATCGGACTTTCACTTTTAGTGCTGCACCGTGTCGACATGACGTGGTGTGGGATCCGTATTGTATTCGGTCAAATGATTTTGGGTATAGAGAAATTCAGGGCTGATACAATAATTGTAATAAAAAAAAGGCTAGGGTGAAGTTGAAGAAAATGAAATTCTGTTGGTACTTCTCTTTATATCTCTTTACGGGGTTTTCCTCTTGATCAATATTTACTCCTCAGTGTACCTTGTAAGTTTTCCACATAATGTCTCATAATTTTGACACATAACTCTATGTTTAGATATTTTAATTATATTTTTAAGTTGAATCCTTGCACCCTTATTCATACTTGGATCCGTACCCTCGAATTTTAAAATTTAGATCATGAAGGGTCTGACCACAAGATTCAAAAGTCCGTTTTACTTTACTTCGTACCTAGTCAAAATCAGTCAAACAAATTGAAAGGAGGTAGTAATAGTTATATATGGTTCTCCTACAATGTATATTTATGTATAACATCGTATAAAGGTGTTAAACAGAGTTGTGTGTATTGCATGGGGAATAGGTGTGTGTATCCTCAGAAAGTGCAAAAGTAAAACTGAAAAAAGTTAAAAGGTACTAACATTGAAAGAGACTACACTTCTTTTCAACAATTTGGTTATTCCAGATGTAAAAGTTTTTTGGGCTATGTTTATTTGTAAACTGACCTGTACATTTGCATAAACCTTCCGTAATCATCTCTACAACACTTGTTACTGAAATTAATAAAGTATTACTTTAACCAGTAAAATATAAGCAAAATGATTATATTCTATGATTTACCTATTTTCTGTTTTTTTTTTTTATAGTTTTCTGCCAGACGTACATGCTTGTGCAGACAAATTTAGTTGATTATCTTAGTTTTCATTCATTTCAGGAAAGCGGATTAAATATCCCCTTAATTTCCTTTTTGATAAGGAGTTATCCCCTTATGCTTGAAACTACCACTGTCGTTTGGATGACTGCAGGAAATATGTAGGTGGTCTATGTTTTTTTTTCTGGGGAAATATAACCTGACTGGGAATATTCTTGACTTTATTTTAAGACTCTGATGTTTGCTGAAGTTGAATAAATGCTATAAAGGTTTGTTGAGCTTCGAAATGAATTTTTAAAGCTCTGATTAAGGATTTTGAAGCAGCTTATTAGAGAAACTTGGATGATGCCAGGATTGACTATCTTTGCATCGGAAAGATAGGATGAACGCTGGGGGATACATGGAAGGCTAATCTTAGTTCTATTGGCATCTTATCTTGAGAGTACTTTAATCTCCTGTATTTTCATTTTCAGATAAGCTAGTGTGAGTCTGAGCATTCTCTGATTTATGGCTCTTAAGATTTTTATTCGTAATGGATGCTTCTTTTTATGTTCTCTCCCTTTTGATGGTTCTAATTTGTGCAAAATATTATTATGATTTGCTAAGTAGACTGCTGTCAATTTAGTTAATGCTATGATCCATATGGCAAACTTTTGCTGTAAATATTGACACCTTCTTGGGGCAATCTACGGAACTTACTTCAAAAAATGGTTGTCATGGCAGATACTCAGCACCAGTTTAATGCAAGGGAGAGTGACTGGGGTTTCACATCCTTCATGCCTCTAAGTGAATTATATGATCCCAGCAGAGGTTTTATTATGGATGATACTGTTATAGTTGAAGCTGATGTTTCTGTTCGTAAGGTTGCTGATTACTGGTCCCATGACTCTAAGAAGGAGACTGGTTGTGTTGGCCTTAAGAATCAGGGAGCCACTTGTTATATGAACTCTCTCCTCCAAACATTGTATCATATTTCTTACTTTAGAAAGGTTAGCGTTGAAAAGCATGAGTAATTTCTTTGTTATTATTTTCCTGGAGGTGACTAAATCACACGTGTTTCAGGCTGTGTATCATATGCCAACAACTGAGAATGACAATCCATCTGGGAGCATCCCGTTGGCTTTGCAGAGTCTGTTCTATAAGCTACAGTACAGTGACACTAGTGTAGCAACAAAAGAGTTGACGAAGTCCTTTGGATGGGACTCAAATGATTCTTTCACGCAGCATGATGTACAAGAACTTAACAGGGTTCTTTGTGAAAAACTTGAAGATAAAATGAAGGTAATTTATAATTGTGTAACACGTGAACCTAAAACAAATTGTACCATAGATGGCATGCTTATTTAGATTTGAGACAATTTTTTATGGATTAGTATATGGGTTTCTTTGGCTCAGGGAACCGTTGTAGAGGGGACAATACAACAACTGTTCGAGGGGCATCATATGAATTATATTGAATGTATCAATGTGGATTACAGATCAACAAGAAAAGAATCTTTTTATGGTATGTATGGAACCAGTATTTACTTTTTCATGTTTTTTCTTGTTAAACACAGAATGCCTCATTGTGAGTTTTAACTTTCAATCATGTCTCATTTGACAGACTTGCAGCTTGACGTCAAAGGGTGTCGTGATATCTACGCTTCTTTTGACAAGTATGTTGAAGTAGAACGCCTTGAGGGTGACAATAAATACCATGCAGAAAAATATGGTTTACAGGTTAAATCCCTTCACTGATTTTTGGTTGATGGTTTACAGAGTTGGTTAGATATTAAATTTGTGCCATTATTTTGAGCCACCAAAGGAAGGATATAATTGGTATTTGAAGTGTAATGTATATGGAGAGGCAAAAAGATACTAATTAATGTTTCTCACAAAATAATAAAAAGGCATTTTACTGAAACATGCCCTTTAACATGACCTCGTCTGGCATCTAAGCCCTTCAACTTTATACAAGTTTAAGTGCCTAGTGCACACCCAAAGTTAGAGGGCGTAAATGCCAACTGAGGTCAAGTTAAAGGACATGTTCATGTATTATGCCTAATAAAAATCAAGTAGGTGAAATTTGGAAAGGCACCTGATAAGTGTTCTGTGTTTCTTACTTTCTTTTCCCCTCCTATCAAATAAATGAATCTTGTTCTACATTTGGGGGCAGCATTAGCTCGAGTGCTCTAAGTCGCCTTTATGAAGAATCTCTCCGCCAATGCAGATTCAAGTCCCGAAAGCAGCATTTCCTTACCTTCTTGTATTCATCCAAAAAAAAAAAGAAAAAAGAAAAAAAAGAAACAGAATGAGGCTGTTGTTGGTTGGTTATTAGTATTATGGTCTCTGTTTCCTTTTTTTTTTTGTTAAAAATAATTGTATGTGTTGGCTGTTATCTTTGTTGCTACTTACCTGAACTTCCATTTTTCAGGATGCTCGGAAAGGTGTCCTTTTTGTTGACTTCCCCCCTGTTCTTCAGCTTCAGTTAAAACGTTTTGAATATGATTTTGCACGGGATACTATGGTCAAGGTATTTCATTTATTACTCTCATGTGGTTAATGTATAAAATAGATTCCTCATGCCTATGAATAAGGGAGTATAGAACTGACTCCTTACACGATTGTATAGGCATAACCAAGAGGAGTAAATGCTTTAATTTATTATATGCTGGGTCTAGTGTTTTCCAAACCCATATGCAAGCCAGTTATGGTAGAAAACATATGATTTCTTTCTTGTGATAGTGGTGTTGTCTGGTCCAACTTGCATTAACCTTGACTAATTCATACCGTGTAACTCCTTTAACAAGATAGAGACAGATGAGAATAAATTAGTTAGTTTTTTTCTCCCTTCCTGCCTGTACTGAGATTTGAGTACTGATCTCTCAGATTGTGCATCCCAGCTTCATTGACCTCTAGGAGATACCCTTGGGTGCTTAGAGAACGTCTGAAATTTATCATGGGTTTTTCAGTAATTCTACATTATGTGGTTCTTCCCATTTCATTGCTTCCTTAATCATTATCAAATCAGAATTCTCAGTCAATGACTAAAGAAGGGTGTGTGAGACTAAATTAATTAACTCTTAATGCCAATATCTCCGAATAGGCTTAAAAAGGAGATGGAAATGAATGTGGGAGTCTCCCTTGTCAGTCCTAAACTAAGTCTTAGCTCTTAACTTTTCAGCAAATTCTGTTAAGAAAGAAACTAGAGAGAAGACTTGAACTCATAAAAAACTCTGATTGTAAATGAAGAAATAAAAAGTTACAATGGGTGCTGAAAGTAGTGTAGGACAATATCTGGAGCCTTGTTTTTATTAGGCTGACAATTTCAGTTTATAACCGTCTTGTCTTTTACTTTATCTTTCCTTGATATTATTTTTGAGGGTAAGGAATCAACTTATCTCAGTATCACTCTTTTAGTTGCTCTTTGAGGATATGACTTGTATCTTTCTCCAGCACTAATCAAAACAATATGTTTTAACATGATGGTATTTTCTGATTCTCTTTTTGAATTGATTGAATAGATAAATGACAGATATGAGTTTCCTTTACAACTCGACCTTGATAGAGAGAATGGAAAATATTTATCTCCAGATGCTGATCGAAGCGTTCGGAATCTCTATACTCTTCATAGGTATCAATCTCTTTCCTCCGATGAAGCATAAATGATTTTCTATTTTTTAATGCTTCTTTTCTTGCCATTTGGCGATGTGATCTTACTTCTGTCATGTGGTTGCGTTGAGAGAATTCCTTTATCATCTCAAATTATTCATGTTGAAAAAGTTCTCTTTTGGTTAACTTTTACTAACTTTATGCTTGTGATTAGTTGATGGGTCAGTTCTACCCATTTTTACATACAGATTTAAATCATCTAATCATAAGACACACATTATATCATTCTGTTTACTTCTTCATGCATAATTCTTTGCTGTTTTCCTTGTCCAGTTAACTTTTACTTGACAATGTGGCTCATTCAAACTAGATGTGCTACAGACTCTTTAACTTTCTTAGACATAGTTAGATTGCTTCTAAGTACTAACAACTTGATTTCCCATGGTTTGGTGGTGTAAAATCAGCCATCTGTTGAAAAGATGTAATCTCTTCTTGATTCCATTGTTAATTGGGATTATATTATTTCTTCTCTGTGAACTTTCCTATTTGAAAACTCTTAACAATTCTGCTATGGTAAGAATAAGAAAGACTTTTACTGCCGAATTCCATCACTTTGGATTTCTCTCAGAACATTTTACAGGATAGTATGGTTTCTTGGGTAAACATGTAAATTAGGAAATAGAATCCTTCCACTGTGGATCAATGTTTTTTAACCCCTTAGCAAGTTTTGAGTTTTGGTTTATGCGGTATGGCCTATTGTGCATCTTCTTCCTAGTTAATTTTCTGCACAGTTATTGTTTTATTTTCAATGTCATCATGCAAGGGATATGCTAATGTGGACATGAATTGCTTTTTCCTGAAGGATAGTAGGATTTAAAACTTGGCATTGAATTTATGATGTGTAATCTATCTAAATTTTTAACCTTGTTTTAATGCTGGAAAACTTTATGATAGAACTTCAAACACTTCTACCTCATGGTTTAGTTTTGATCAATTTGTTTATGTATTTCCTTGTACACCTTTTTGATTTTTAATGGTGCTTAATCTTGAATGTCATCATTCTACTATATTATGCTACACACTGGAAACTTAGTTGCATGATTGCTCAGAGGTGAGTCCATTTTCTCCGTGTTCCTAATAGGATATTACACAGCTGGAGTTCTTGGTGTCCTATCCATGTGAGGGCTGATTTTAAATATTATTTCACTATTTATGTTTTATTAGAGCAGTAGGGATTCATTCAAGTATCTACATAATTGGATGATCCTGTCTAAATGGAAATTAGCACCCTTCCTTTTCGCCTCCCTTTCCCCACTTCTTTTCTCCCTTTCCTCGGCCTCAATTAACTGCTTTTGCAATTGTGATGTTATCATCCGTCCCTCCTCTATTCTGCATTGTAGTTTGATATTTTCTGCTTCTGCTGTGAGTAAAAGATTACATGGGTTTATTTTTTCAGTCTAGACTATGCTATTTTTGATTTTATCTTTGTATACTTGACTTGGCACAGACTTCTGAATAGCAGGAAGACTAGGTAATGAGTTTTATTTGATCCTTCTATTTTTGTTTTCAGTGTTTTGGTTCACAGTGGTGGGGTCCATGGGGGACACTATTATGCTTATATCAGACCAACACTCTCTGATCAATGGTATGTATTGTGTTGCAGTCAGTAGACACATTTCTTTGTCCTTTAATTCTTTGGTTTTCTCTGCCATGTTATTTTTAGTGTTCTCTCACCTACTCTGGGCCATCAGAAGGACGATTTTATCATCTTTAAGGCGATATCATTTATTATATTGTCTTTTTTCTTTTCGAAATAAAAGATGTATGGTAAATTTTGGGCAGCAGTTGCCCTTCGATCATTGTTTATAGCTATTTCACTTCCTTGGCACAATCTTTCTGGTTTCTGCTGTCTGTCTTAATTTTTAAGATTCACTATTTCCTATTATTTTTAGGTTTAAATTTGATGATGAGCGTGTGACAAAAGAAGATCCAAAGAGGGCTCTGGAAGAGCAGTATGGTGGTGAGGAGGAGGTCTGTTGCCAATTCTTGCTGTCCTTATATGCATGTGCATTATTTTCTTGTATTATATAGCCGATATTCATTTTCCTTCTCCATTTTTTGCAACAGTTGCCTCATGCAAACCCTGCGTTCAACAATTCACCATTCAAATTCACAAAATATTCAAATGCATATATGCTTGTTTATATTCGTGAAAGTGACAAAGAAAAGATTATCTGCAATGTGGATGAAAAGGACATTGCGGAGCATCTCAGGGTGTGTGTGCTACATTACTCTGTCCATTTAATTGATGATAATATGGTTGAGTTGTGTCATCTTCTGTTTAACATTATATTGCAGGTAAGGCTAAAGAAAGAGCAAGATGAAAAGGAGCAAAAGAGAAAGGAAAAAGCAGAGGCTCACCTTTATACTATCATCAAGGTTTCCTTTAAGACCTAGTCTTATCCCTTCCCGCTTGCATCTTTGTAGTTTGGAAATCTTATTGAAAATACTCTTGTTATATACTTAGGTTGCTCGTGATGAAGACCTTGGTGAACAAATTGGGAAGGATATTTATTTTGATCTTTTGGATCATGACAAAGTCCGTAGTTTCCGTATCCAGAAACAGATGGTATTTACGCAATTCAAGGTATGGGTTTGCAATTTATTTTTGTACATATTTAAGTAGAAAAAA
Source organism: Solanum sitiens (assembly GCA_016801875.1). Classification (NCBI taxonomy): domain Eukaryota; kingdom Viridiplantae; phylum Streptophyta; class Magnoliopsida; order Solanales; family Solanaceae; genus Solanum; species Solanum sitiens. The sequence continues at coordinate 1,314,712 of JABWTJ010000031.1, read as the reverse complement.
ATTTTGTACTGAAAATTTACATCGTCGTTGCTGTTTTGGTTGCTCTTCTGAAGCATAATGTGTAGATACTGCATAAATATGCCTCAGAATTTCGAACATAAATAGAAATATCTCCTCTTGAATTGCTTCATTTTTTAGATTGGGTAGTTACATGATTAAATATGGTATCAAAGATGGCAAAGGTTCTGATTTTGAGTTGCACAGGTACTCTTGAAAGGGGCGTGTTGCATGCATAAAACAATAGGATAAAAGCTTCCCATCTAAAACTATATAGGGATTTTAGATGATGTGATAACATAATTCAACAAGAACATATAGACTCTTAGAATGCAGGTACTAACAATGGAGGTTCAAGTGCCACTTTTATGTCTTCTGAAATATGGGTAATGGAACGTAAATTTGGTGTTGAGATTTTATCATCTAACTTTGAGTTAGAAGATAAGCTTCAGATTCTGATTGCAAATTTAGGTGAATGATTCTTGAAAAATTGGAATCTGATGGTTTAGCTTTTCGTATGCTGTATGCTAATTGCCAAGTCAAACAGTTATAGCCAATATTTGTGTATTTGGTCAGCTCTTTTACCTCTTATGTTTGTATCATACTATCATTTAATGGTAAGTCTTTTTTCAGGAGGAGGTTGCTAAGGTATTGGGTATACCCGTGCAATTCCAGCGGTATTGGCTATGGGCAAAACGACAAAATCACACATATCGGCCTAATCGGCCATTGACACCTCAAGAGGAAGTTCAGTCGGTGAGTTGTCTGACTGTTTACCTTTCTGTTGTGTTTTGTGGAGCTGAATTAAGAGTGCACTGCAGTTGTATCCATATGCTAGAAAGTGTCCTCTGTTTTGAAGTATTGAGCAACTGGCGTATTTAAACCCTACTGGCTTTCCAATCACTTCTACTATTCTGCTTGCATCAACATACTGATCAAAACTGGGACAAGTATTATATTTGCTCTCTATGCTATCTATCGGTACAATTTGATTGACATTTAGTAGAAAAAAATTTGGCTAAAAAAGGATTTTTGTTCAATAGACTAACAGGGAAATAATGAATCAATGCTTTCATAGACAGTTGCAGCAAATAATTCAAGGGAATGTCCAGTAATTACACAAGCATGCATTACACGGGATTTGTCATCTGTATCTATTGCATTGTTGTAGGTGTAAATGGCTAGGAAAACAGGATAGTTGTTTGCATCCATGCACCTTTTCTTTTTAAGACCATTTATACCTAACGATGCTAGTCTTTTTTTTTTTTTTGCTTCCGTTGTTTCTATGTGAAAATACATATTTCCTTATGTGGGACATTTCTTATCTTCCTTCTGCATATTGATTTTTTGTTACTCATATCTTGCACTGCTTTAATTTGTAACACAAAACATAGTATGCTTCCTCGAGTCTGTTAGTAACAGATGTATTTTTGTGGTGAATCTTAAATCTGTTATCCTAAAATTGATTATGAGCTTCTCCCCCAGATCTTGTCTTGCTCTGCAAAATAGATCGTCTAAACATAATTTATTGCTGACTATTTGGATACTTTTTGCGGTTCGTTTTTGGCCACATCTGATTTCCCCCTTCTTCCCCTGTCGTTTCCCTCTTAGGAAAAAGAGACAAAAACATGTGTTTGTTGATACTCAGTGTTTAGAACTTCTCACTTTATAGCTTCCCTTTTAGAGTATGTTTGATTTGTGTGATGAGATGGGTTGAAGAGACATCATGATAAGTCATTTATCATCCGGTCTTTGGATGTGAACAAAATGAGTTATCTTTTCTCTTTTTGATAAATAAGATGACTCATCCTATTTGAATGTGGAAAGATTGCCTCACTATGTGTTAGTATTTCCCACATTGGTTGATATTATGGGCCGTTGTCTTTTTATATGGTCAAGAACGATGAGCTGGCTTTTGGACATAAGTTAGATGCAAGTTCCATTTTCTTTACATGCTATTAGACCCATCCTTTTTATGTGAGTGGATGAGACATCAAGATGAGTCATCATCTCATGATGTCGTAGGATGTGAGATGGGGATGCATTAAGCTGACCCATGCTTATTTTGTTTTCATTAATATTGAGACATCTTGATTGATTTAGAGCTTTGCATGTCTGAATATTAAGATGTGTATTATGATTTAGAGATCTGAATTCACATTAAGATGTGTAGTATGATTTAGAGAAATGAATTCACATTTGAATATTAAGATATGTATTAAGAATACTAAATAGTTAAGATTGTTTGTTTTCTCTATACCTGAATGTATACAATTTTTTGTTATAAGAATAATAAATGTAAAATTCAAATAAAATACTAAATTGATCTAATGGTGATTGTGTGTGTCGATTTGGGATGATGACTATTGAAGGTGGTCATGGGTAGTATCTTATGATATAGTTTTTGCAGTAGTGATTAACTGTGGTTGTTTTTGTTGGTGGGAGCTGATAAATAGTAGTGGAATGATAATGACATCTAATGGCGGTTAGTGATATATAATGTTTGACTAATGATGATAATTATGAGTAGTGATTTGTGGATGTGATAATGGTTGGTGGTGATGATTGCAAATGACAACTTATGGCAATGACGATTGATTTTGGTGATTAGCAATAGTGGTGGTTGTGGCTGGGCTGAGGATGGTGGTAGTGGATGGTAGATGGTTACTTGTGGCTGAAATGGTGGTTGTGAGTGGTGGGTGAAAGTAGATGGAATAGCGATGAATTGTCATTGTAGCAATTCTTAATAGACATCTTAATGATATTAAGTCTTTGATACAGATCTTAATCTTTCAGGCCTATTTAGACCCATTATGCAGTGGTAAAATAAGAAAAATAAGCGCACTTAATGAGTGAGATTTGACTTGGACGGTGTTAAGAAAAAAAGAACACTTTTGAAATTTTTGGTCTGAAACAATCCTTAGATATTTTCGTGGATGTAAATCATTTCATCAAGGGTAAAAGGGAAATTTTAAGTTAAATGTTTCTAATTATAGGAAGGTGACAAGCTTTTTGGGATGGACTAAAAAGGAAAGGGTGCCACATAAAATAGGATAGAGGGAGTATTGATAAGGTGACTAGTCCTCTTTGGATGTTGGAAAATTGCCAGGATGAGCATCCTAAGACACTTTGGATGTTGAAAAATTGTCAGGTTGAACATCCCAAGACTTTTTTTATTCCAATGTAAGAGATATAGTATTGTGAACCAGAGGTATTAATCATCCCAGGATCATAGCTTCGTGCAGGAACCATCCCACCTTATCAAATCGATAATTGCTTAACAACTGCTGCAGTTATTTTAATCACTTAGTTTCAGTGGTGTATTTTTTCCTATGAATGGTACTTTTCTGTTGTTTGTTCAGCGGAGGGTCCTTCGGAAACAACCTCTCTACCTTCTCAAAGGTAGTGGTAAGGTCTACTTGCACTCTACCGTCCCCAAACTCCACTTGTGGGAACATACTGGGATGTTGTTGTTGTTGGTGTATTTGGTTTGTCGAATTACCAAGGTTGGTGCTTGATTGACTTCGTGCTAATGATCTTGCGCAATGTATTTCAGGTTGGACAATTGAGAGAGGTCTCTAATAAAACAAGTAACGCGGAGCTAAAGCTTTATTTGGAAGTTGAAGTTGGCCTGGTATTGCATACTCATTTTCCAGTTTAGGGTTCACTCTTGGAATTTTTGTTGGGCAGGTGCTGTGCTTTTGTGTATATCAAGTTTTATGTTTTGCACTTTTTGCATTTGTGTTGTTGTAGGATTTGCAACCTTGTCCTCCACCTGAGAAGACCAAAGAAGATATTCTTCTATTTTTCAAACTGTATGACCCTCTAAAAGAGGAGATAAGGTATTTCTTCTTGCCTCTATAGGTTGAAATCCGTGTTTTATAAGAGGAGTCGTTTCTATGCTTGTCTAGTTTGGGATCTCTAATATCATCTCTAATTGGAAAGTGCATCATTGGTTATCGAAAATAAAAAATGGAAAGTGCATCTTCTTCTCATTCTTAGAGCCTGCAGACATGGTTGGTATATGAAATGTGACAATGACAATTTGTCAAGTCCGATCAGGAAACCTGCGGGCATATGCAGCAGATCCCGTTTGGCTAAGATCCTTGATGACTGGTTCATAAACCACTAATGCTTTAGTCTCGTGTTAAGTGTGTTCACATAGTGACTAAGGTTCTAACAATTTGATGTCGGACTGTTCAACATGGTAGGCATCTAACTCCTGTAACACAGATGTTTTGTTAACCTGAGATTACTGTGGGGAAAAACCTACTTCAGTTTCATTGCAGTCTATGCAATTTTTTTCACTTGATGTAGACATTAAATAGAGTTTGTCAGAGGTCTATAGTCGTGAGAAATATTAGTTAATTGCTGAAACCTCGATCTGTACATTCTGTTGTAGGGCACAATTCAAATTTTTAACGTATTTGATATCCTGAAACTTGTGATATCATTGTTCACGTACTTTGGTGTCTGTATATAAGTTGCCATGCAATAATGGGGTTTTGTCTATTCTTTACTTGGTTATCCTTCTTGTTATCACTTATCAGGTATGTTGGGCGGCTCTTTGTAAAAGGAAGTGGCAAGCCACTGGACATATTGTCCAAGCTAAATGAGTTGGCTGGATTTTCACCTGATGAAGAGATTGAACTCTTTGAGGTTAATTTTTTTTTTTCTTATCTTGCTACCAGTATGTTAACCCACAGTAGTTATATAGGTGGCTTCAGGTTGTGCTTAATATCATGTTCTATTGACAGGAAATAAAATTTGAACCCAATGTGATGTGTGAACCTATTGATTGCAATCTAACATTTTGTAGCAGTCAGGTACGAGCTATTACTTGCCATCTGTATACTGTTACACGTTCTCTGGGTGGCCAGTTGCTTTCAGTTGTTCTCGTTTTCATTTCTTCTGGTGGATTTTTTGTATGATACTCCTTTGGTTTTTTCAGCTTGAAGATGGGGACATTATTTGCTTTCAGAAACCCGTTCGGAGTCAAACTAGTGAACAATATCGATTTTCTGATGTTCCTTCATTTTTAGAGTATGTGCACAATCGCCAGGTATGTGTTGCACCTTGTTTTTTCCTATTGCCTTTTGGCTCTTGGAGCTAGATTGGTGGTTACCTTTATGAAATAGAATTGTTCCCCTTTGATGAAGGCAGTACCTTTGGTTGTACTCCTGCCTTGACTCCATCGCACTCAATTTTTTTTCCAGTTTATGTGACACTGTTTCATTTGTATTAAGTTTCAAAAGAGCTGTGAATATTTTGTGTGCTTGATGGCTAAGATAAAAGTTTTCCATGTGATTGCTCCCAGGTTGTTCACTTCCGCTCATTGGAAAAACCCAAGGAGGAGGATTTTAGTCTCGAGTTGTATGTATCTGTTTCAGTAAGTTAATGAGAAGCTTTTTCCAGTATTGTTTAATTCATTGACGTTTAACAAACTCTAGGTCAAAGCTGAACAACTATGATGAAGTGGTAGAGAGTTTGGCTCGCCATCTCCGCTTGGATGACCCTTCAAAAATAAGGCTTACATCACATAACTGCTACTCACAGCAGCCAAAACCTCAGCCAATAAAGTATCGGGGAGTGGACCGTCTTACAGAAATGCTGGTTCACTATAATCAGGTAATGTAGGAACAGAGTCTACTCTGGTTAGGGCTAATTGAAACTTTTTTTTTTTGATGTATTTACAAACTTGTAGCTCTTAGTATTTACCAGCACTACATTTTTCTTACCATCCCTCCTCTTTGGACAGACTTCAGACATTTTGTATTATGAAGTCCTTGATATTCCATTACCAGAGCTACAGTGCTTAAAAACTCTCAAAGTGGCCTTTTATAATGCTGCAAAATATGAAGTAAGTGCTATACATACTTATACATTTTGTGTAGATTTTCATTTGATAAGGGTTTATACATTCTCCTACACATCTAAAATCTTGGGCTGTTCATTTTCAGGTGACAATCCATACTATTAGATTGCCAAAACAAAGTACTGTGGATGATGTCCTTAATCATCTTAAGACAAAGGTACTTTTGAATTTTCTATCGATATAAAATGTGATGCCTCGATATAAAAGTAGTGATGCCTTCTTCATATTGTTTTTACCACCCTAAACTGTAAAACCTGAAAGTATAAACTAGGAAGAAAGTAAGAATAACATTTCATGTCTTGCCCCAGCCATGCTATGTCTTAATTTAGAGAGAACAAGCTGGTGTCCACATTGAGATGTTATCTGATAACCTATTTTATTGGAAGGTTCTCTGATAACTGATTAGTACACTGCTATAAATTCATTTTTCATTAACATCTATTTCTGTCAGATGTTTTTGCTGATCTTGTCTCATGGTATGGAATAGGTTGAGTTGTCACGTCCAGATGCTGAACTAAGGTTGCTGGAAGTTTTCTATCACAAGATATATAAGGTACCATTTATGTTGCATAACTTCCTTCTGCTGTAGATCAGTATCTTCTGAAAATTCTTCAATGCGCACAGATAGAGTTGCTGTGGGAGTGTTATACGATTACCCTTTCTTTGTTTTCTAAATGATCTTTCAATCGTAAGTGTTGAACAATAGAGTGTGCATGTCTGTGTGCCCATGCCTGACATACATTACATATATACAGACGGACAATACACATTAACACACACAAACAGTTCGATGCACTTTGAAGTAGATAAGAACTCATGAAAGGACATGCAGTATCATGCTTCTCAGCTTTGCTTCTTGGTAGCATTTGTAACATATCCTCTTCATTTATTTTGCAGATTTTTCCACCTACTGAAAGGATTGAGAACATAAATGATCAGTACTGGACCTTGCGTGCAGAAGAGGTACACTGAATGTTCTGTTGTTAGTTCCCTTTATTTTATGCAGAAGAGCAGGTCCAGGTTTTGCTGGGGATATTAGGGGTTGTCGTGCATCTATTTGAATGTTTTGCTGTAATCTTTGTGATTGTCTCAATGCTCATGTAAAGATATTTCCTCTTTGAATGCTTCTGGCACATTCCCCAGAAACACTCGCTGTCCTACTTCTTCGGAGAGAGTGTCATCTTTTCCGGTGACTGAGAGTCAGAATCCTCCACCCATTCCTTGTGCTAGTATGCTAATGAAATAAACGAACTCTGTGAGGGAAATTAATAGAAGCCAAGTATGAGGAGAAGTTACAACTCCATATGCAGTCGATTTATGGAGGTCCATAAGAACCCTGTGTAATGAGTTGAAAAGCTTTATAAAGATCAAAGTGAACAATGGGGTTAAACCTGTTTCTGGAAAGATGATTGGCATGAGGAAGACAACCTAGAAAGGCTGTTCTCAGAGATACACTCCTTAGCATATTAGCACCATAGCACCATAGCAGAGGTATGGTCATCAGAAGAGTGGAGGTTCAACTTCAGATGGCAGTCCATTGACTGGGAAATTCAATGGATGGCTGAATTTATTAATCTAATTGAACATTTTAGTGGATTGACAGAATTGACGAAATTTGGTGGCAGGATTGTAAGAAGGGCTCATAAGGCGATTACAGAAGGATGAACAATATCAACCTGCAGCCAAGCAAGGGTCCTTCTGATGCACTTAACTTTGAGTTTACTGACACGAATGATGAGATTTTTGGTGTTAGTTGTTGCTGTCATATTTTTCAAATAAAGTGTGTAGTGGTGGATGACTGCACTTTCCGTTACTGTTGTGGTGCTGCTGTGCGGGCAGCATTGAGTCTTTGCGGTCCAGCTGGTCCTTTGGGTTTTGCTTAGGTCATTGGTGTTTTACGGTCCAGCTGATCCTAAGAGTTTTGCTTAGGTCGTTGGTGTTGTCCTGTTTATTTCTCCACGTATATACTTATGGTCTGGACCGACCAAATAAATCAGGGAAGAAAAAGGTCTAAAGTCTTCACCAACAAAGAGAAAAACATGTCTAGAGATGAATCAACTCAAGTTTATAGCCTTCAGTTAGAGTTTAATATTGTCGACATTTCTTAGATGTTTATCTAATTGTCTTAACTTTTCTCCATTACAGATCCCTGAAGAGGAGAAAAACCTGGGTCCTCTTGATCGTTTGATTCATGTTTACCATTTTACGAAGGACACAACTCAAAACCAAGCAGTAAGTACATCTATCCAAATTGATAAGTGTCTGATATATATAGGCATAGTTACAATCAGTGTATATGGTGGATGTTCTATCCTCAGTTAATTGTTTTTGATTCCATCCCTTAGCAGCATGTACAAAACTTTGGTGAGCCATTTTTTCTGGTTATTCACGAGGGTGAGACACTGGCTGAAGTTAAAGCGCGCATTCAGAGAAAATTGCAGGTTCCAGATGAGGAGTTTTCAAAGGTATTCAAGCTTCCTTGCTTTGCATCGTTGTTTCTATACCGAGTAATCTTGGAAAATTTCTAGGTTCAGTATTAGTATAGAGGGTTCACGGGCTCTATTTATTCTAGTTATTTACACGTTCAGTATTAGTATAGAGGGTCCACGTGTTTTATCTATTCTAGTTATTTACACGTTCTACTTTCACTATGCAGTGGGCGTTTGCGTTTGTGTCCATGGGCCGTCCTGACTACCTCCGGGATTCAGATATTGTATCCATTCGTTTTCAGGTATTTACTCCTTTTCCGTCCATATTCTCCCTCTATAGTCCTTGTATATGTTTGATTATTCTGTTTCCTTATTGGTTTCCAGAGGAGAGATGTTTATGGTGCTTGGGAGCAGTATCTGGGATTAGAGCATGCTGACAATGGACCTAAAAGGTCATATGCTTCCAACCAGGTATGCTACTTTTTCTGTTATGCTGGTGATGATTAGCGTATAAAGGCAACCATCCAAGTGGACCAACAAGTCTTTAATCATTGAAATGCAAAAATATAACAGCTAAATTTCTTTTGAGGTATTTTTTTCTGAGATATCTTTTGACGCTGGTTGAGCAACAATCAGCCCCATCTGTCAATTTAACGCAACACTCGCTCTAGCTTTTAACATGCTACCTGAATACTTTTGTGTGCGTGAATATATGTTATATTATTTACTTTATAAGATTACTTCATGGCTGGTGATTCTTAGTTGCCTGAAATTGGTTTCTCTTGATCTTTTTACCCGTGGGCTCAGTGTCTCTTTTGTATTGAAATCCTACCACAGTGAGATTAACCTGTTTAGAATTCAAGAGCATATTGTTTGGCTTACCTTTCAAGTTGAAAATCCGAACATTTCATTTAATAAGCCAACTTAAAGCCAGTTTAATAATGCAATACTGTTAATTCACAAGTGATAACACTTCCTATTAGTTGGTGTATAACTGGCTCATATTGGTAATGCAGAATCGACCCACTTTTGACAAGCCTGTTCGGATCTACAACTAGTCTTCTAAATGACTGATCAATACCTTGGATGGAGCATGTAAAATCTCGCGAAGTAGCAGGCACTAGGATCATCAGAAGATGGCAGCTAACAGTTAATGCAGTGATGTCTCGGTGGTAATATAACTTTTGCCCTCGAAACGTGGCAAGCAACACCATATTTTATTTAAGCAGGTTTAGGTGGCTGAAAACGTTAATTCCATTGTAATTTTATGCAACACACATGATTTTGGGTGGACGTATATAGAGGGTATAGATGTTTTTTTTTTGACATTTCTCTATTCCTCACTTTTGGCATTCTCAGTTCTCTCATAATTATATTTTCTGGAAATCTAATGATGTAGAAGAACACAAGGCTGGGATATCTCATAGTGACATTGTTGTAGAACAGTTGAAAGGGATATCTCACAGAGTTTTTAGTGTCTTTGTTTGCAAAATGTCCGTCTCGTAATAATTGGATTCATCATTTTCTATTTAATTTGAATGAAATAGAGTCACCTGTCTTAGTTCGATGGAAAGAGTTATTCAGTATTTGTTATGAGGTGTGTGCAAAGTGATTCAAATACTATAATTATCAAAATAGAAAAAAGGAACAAGGATGGAGGGAGAATTAATTAGATGAATTATGTTATTTCTTGCTGTAAATGGTTATTTATAAGATGTTTAAATGATATTCATTCTACTTATTTTGCTAGTTCACACCAAGAAAATTAAAAAAATGCCAGAAATTTTCAAATATCAAACTATATTTGATCAAATTATTCTTTAATAGTGTACTCAAATATATACTTTTAATTATTTCTTTCCTATGTTTTTTTTTCTTCCAAAAGAAGTATTAATTAAAAAAGAATATATAGAAGGTTCGAGCTGCCGTTACGTTTTGGTCATCAGGAGTCCTAAGTCGTCACTTTTCACTTATAATATTTTTTATGATAGTTGAAACATCTATCATTGTTTATGCAGTATTTCTTTTAATCAATCTAAAGAATAACACATTTATATATTTAAAAAATATTTTAACTTTTATACTTTTTTTTTTACTATTAATGAAATAATGTATATTTACACGTATCACAAGGTTAGAAAAAGATTTTAAAAAACAGATAAGAAAAGAAGAAGCACAATGGGTGTGTCCGGCATGGAGACCACTGTTTTTTTTTTTTAAATAAGTGAATTTCTTTCTTATTTTCTTGCTCTATACGTAAGTAAAAAAATATCATTCTAAAATCAGCAATAATAACAATAAATTTAGTGAAATTTTACAAGTGAGGTTTAAAAAGATGGAGTCTCTTTACGCAAATTTTACTATTAATTCGTGGAAGTAGATAAACTATTTTCGAAAGATCCTCTATGAGTGGTCTATCAAATACTATAAGAAGTGAGGGTTGTCGGGCTACTGGCGTAGAGTGAGGAAGATCGGAGATACGGAATACAATCAGTTGGAGGGTGAGAAGGACACGATGAATATGCAATATAACTTATTTTTTTTCCCCAATATTTACTAAGAAGAAAATTAATCATTTTTCTTTTTGTTAACAAAGTTTGTTTGTTACAAAATTAATCAATCGAATATGAGAAAATTGACTTCTTTACTGAATACATCTACGAATAAAAATAATATTTGTATTTTTCGTTTCTTAATTTTCAAAAAAGAGGGAAATAAAAGGAACGGACACAACCGGTATTGAAAGGGCGCGAAATTCATAACCGTTCATCTATATTATGATTAATATAAAAATACAGAGACTTAATTAATTAATAATTAATTGGATACATCGTCTAAGGTACTCTTTTATAATTTTAAAATAATTCAATGATTTTCTTTTTTCTTCAATTTTTTATGGTTTTATTTCCTTTTTCTCCATTTTTACCAACTCTAGACCAATTTTCACTTTTGGAAATACTTTAATTATTGAAAAGTTACATCAAAAACATAAAATAATCTAAACATGGAAATTTCTTGTTTTTGACGTTTATGTTAACAAAAAAACATAACAATTCCAAACTGATGTTTTCTCATCACAATCGGTCAGAATTTTCAGTTTATGAATATTTTTGCTTAGTAGATTTTCATCAAAATCAGAATCAGAATCAAAATTTATCTCTTTCTTTTATACTTATCATACATCCATAGATTTTTTTTTTACTTCCAACGATACTTTCTCCCCAAGTTTGCCAAAAAAAACACTTTATATATACTTTTATTTTTTAAACTTTTTAGTGTATGTATTACTCAAAAATCACATTTTTTTTTTACTATAAGCTTTTTAATTTTTCGAATTTGAAATTGCAGAGTTGTTGTGTAGATTGAGTACAAAAATGGGTCGATTTCATATACAAAAGATACTGATTATGTTGTTAGTTTTATTGTTGCAAAGTTCATCATCATGGGGTTGGTTCTTTTCTACTAATAAGAACAATAACAAGAAGAATGATTATAAACAAGAACAACATAAATTTTCAAACAACAAAGTTGTTAAGTTGATGTCTGATTTCTCCATGGATGGTTTTGAGAATTCACAAAAGGGAATTGAATTAATCGAAAACGCGGAGCAAAAGATGTTGATTACAGATTCATGTTGGCAAAGAAGTTATCAGAATTTGTTTAGTGTATGTAGAAAAGCTCTGCCTGATGAAGAATTGAAATCTAGACTTTCATGGAATTTATGTGATTGTTTTCAACAACATACTGGAAGATCACCTTTGCCTTATTGTGATGCAAAATCATCAATGACTAAATGCTTACAAAAATTGGATAATGATGTTCATAAGATTTATTTGGCTTTCTATATTGAAACCCCTGCCATTTGCCAACAATTGCAGTAAGTTTACTAACTTGTTTGGATGATTTGTTACGTATCGTTTCATAATGTATTGTATTTAGGTCGTTTATTGGATGTTGTTGACACATGGTTAGTTTGAACTATATTATTCTGATGAATACAGTATTTGGATGGTCGTTATATAATGTCATTACTAGAGGTCGTAATAATCTTCAATTGATAACTTGTTTGGATGTTTTTGACACATTGAACTATATTGTTTTGATGAATACAATATTTGGATGGTCGTTATGTAATTTCATACTAGAGTTAGTAAGTAGTTTCTTGATCTTCAATTGATAACTTGTTTGAATGTTTTTGACATATGGTTAGTTTGAACTATATTGTTTTGATGAATACAGTATTTGGATGGTCGTTATATAATGTCATACTAGAGGTCGTGATAAGTAGTTTCTTGATCTTCAATTGATAACTTGTTTGGATGTTTTTGACGCATGGTTAGTTTGAACTATATTGTTTTGATGAATACAGTATTTGATGTTCGTTATATAATGTCATACTAGAGGTAGTAATAAGTAGTTTCGTGATCTTCAATTGATAACTTGTTTGGATGTTTTTGAAACATGGTTAGTTGGAACTATATTGTTTTGATGAATACAGTATTTGGATGGTCGTTATATAATGTCATACTATAGGTCGTAACTTGAAATTTTGTCTTGTGCTTCGATTATAGTATTATTTTGTTGTAGTTACTTACTGTTCTTTTTTTCAGATTGTTCTGTGAGTGATTTCTTCACTTCCATATTTCTTTTCCCGAATTGTTTTTCTATGTTTTTTCTTGAGCCGAGGGTGTATGGAAAACATCCTCTCTAGCTTCTAAGGTAGGGGTAAGGTCTGTGTACACACTACCTTTCTCGAACCCCATTTATGAGATTATACGGGGTATGTTATTGTTGTTGTACATAATGCCACACATACAAAGGTGAGATTACATCAAAAACGATCGATACATAAAATGAGACTTTTGTTGTTACATGACGATGAATTTAACGATACGATACACTAGGTAACAACCATCCTGCATTGTAATTATTGCAGGAGAGAAGCATGGAAGCATGTAACAGAGAGGTTGGTGAATAGTTTGAAGGATTCTGCAGAATTTGCTGAGGAAAAATTAGATAACATACTAAATGTAGGAGATATGCTATTACAAAACTCGAAACATGTTCAAGAATCATTAGCCTCGATTGATGTTCGTACTCAACAAGTAGAAGAAACTTCCAAGAACGTTGAAGGCCGGGTGAACGCTGTGTTGAGTCAGTCAGAAGTAATTTTAGAGCAATCTAAAGGTATAGCATCTTCCCAACTAGAGTTGAACGAAGGCCAGGCGAAAATGAAGGAGAGTTTACACGAAAACATGGCGATAGTTCATGAATCGTATACTTATCTAGACCATGGGATCGATGGTTTAAGGACTAAAACGGAGGACATTGAAGACGAGATTGTGAAAGTTGGAGATGAAATGAGTTGTAGAATGGATAAATTGCAGAATAAAGCCAATGATATTGGGAATATTGCTGGCCAAACTTTGAGTAAACAGAAACAACTTTTAGATGAACAATCTAAAGCTCTTGATAACCTTCAACTCCTTCATAATTTTCAGTCTCAAGCACTCGAAGAGAGCAGGTAAACATCGTCAACCATAACTTCTCGTGTGGTTTTTATGATCCTTACGACTATATACACCTTACTTGTTGTCGTAGGTCAACTTAACCTGATAGTGTAAGTGCATTGTTAACAGGGGAACTCTGAAGCAATTGACTCAATTCGGACACGAGCAACAAGAAGAGCTTCTTATAAGGCAAAAACAACTACAACAAACTCATGATCATCTAGTTGAGAAATCAAAATCAATATTAGCTGCTCAGGTTTGTTAATTCTCAAATCTATCATATTTTCTTTAACTTCTTCAACTTTTTCATTAATTTTCGTCGAATTGTGATTTGTGTGAACAGGAAACTTTTGAGTCTAAACAAGCAAGCATGTTTCTTGCTTTAGACAAACTATTCACCTTACACAATGCTATGCTTCTTGAATCAAGAGTGATCAAAGCTTTCTTGCTTTACTCGTTATCGATCTTTCTTCTCTACATGTTCACCAGCACGAAGCAGACGTATGACATGAGACCTAGGTTATACATAGGTAAAGTATCATCACACCCTTCCAACGCGAAAAAACAACTTTGTTATTTGACTATTTTGATTCTTATCATTGTTGCATCGTTTCTCTAATTGTTGTAGGATTAGTACTCACATTCTTGATTGAACTAGCTATCCTTCGATACGGATCATACGAAATGGAGAATCAAGCATGGTTTGTAAGCATTGTTAGGTCAATATTTGTGTTACTAGCCTCAAGCCAACTTCTATATTCCATATGGACATACAGGTAACAAACAGAAACAAACAGAACATAACCTCAAAAACTTCTTTTTTTTTTTTAGCATTATAACAACATGACATTTTTTTTGCAGAGATTATGAAGTGTTGAACCATAAGATGTTACAAACACTGATGGAAAAAGTTAATGGATTTCAAAAACACAAGGAGTACTTGTTATGGGAGATGGAGAACGACGATTCGGACGATGAGGTAGATTGGTCTTCATGGATTGAAGAAGAATTACCAGAAGATGTTGATAAATTGAAGGATCCTGATTTTGTATATCCTTTAGAAGTTGCTGAGAATTTAGTTGGAAACAAGTCAATTACAAGGAGATACAACTTAAGAAATCACCTTTTGACATATTGAAGTTGTTAACATGATCATAAACTTGGTTACTGATATGATCGGTTTATTATCTAGAAATATGTTTTCGATCTATCTATCGATTGAACTAGGGTTCTTGATCTAGTTTTAATGTTATATCTTATACTAATGTATATATATAGTACTAGTTATGTGTAAAACTTTGGGATCTAGAATTCATAAAGTGTTCAAACACTTTTTCGATTGTTACTGATTTGATCGATTTGTTATCTAGAAATATGTTTTCGATCTATCTATCGATTGGACTAGGGTTCTTGATCTAGATTTAATGTTATATCTTATACTAATGTATATCCCTTAAATAGAAATGGCACTTTGAGAGGACGAACAGTGCAATAAATGGTTGTACTCTAAGTAATGCAAGTTATACTGTATGTGGGCCTACTTCATTATACAAGTACTGCTTCACAACACGTGTTTCTCTTTTCTAGATAACACGTGTTCCATGTGCTACTTTTCAGAGACACATGTATGGCCAAATTTGTTCATCATCTCTATCACTTTTACTTAGATGAATTAAAAGCAGCTTCCGGAAGATTTTCTGGTATGATAAAATTGCTCTTCCATGCTTTAAAGTTTGAATTTTTTTTCTTGATATTTGTTTTATATGGCTGCAATTATGCTCTCTGGATCATTAATTTTGATTTTAAAAGTATTTTTCATTGCCTAACTGAATCATGTTAAAGGAGAAATTCATGTGATTATGTATTTGTGCTTTACTTGAATTTTTCAAAATTGTGATTTTTTTCAGGCACATGAATGCATAGTCAGACATGTACTTTGAACTATATTTTCCTGTTGGATATTCTATTTGCATGTTATTAAGTGCATGATTTTCACACTAACACACTAATGATGTTTGATAATATGTCTGAAAGAACTGGACACTATTAATTCTTCCTAATTCTTCCCTTTTTCCATCTTCATCCTCCGACATTTTGTTGTGCTCTTTCTCTCTTCTTGGTCCATGTATGTCACTTTGCATCTATGAGATAGTTTCTTGCATGTAATTGTTTAATTTGTGCTTTTGTAAAAGGAATTTGTGGTTTTAAACCCAAGATTCAAAATTAAGTTTTTGAGAATTCCATGTCATTTGGACTAAACCTATTGAAAGTTCTCTAAATGCAAAACTTTTTCGATTTCAATGAGAATAAACAAGTCAGAATTTGAAGTTACTTGACGGTATTGTTGACTCTATTGCTTAGGGAGGAATGAACTTTTCACTTCTTGGAAAATAATATAGGCTTTCTTTTTCATTTTAGAGACACTATAGAACCTTGCTTAAGCTGATTGGAACAACTCGATATTGCTTTAACAGTTATTTTTGTATCTTCTCCTTTGGCACATTTAAAACAGAAAATACGCATGATTCTGTATTTCAGATAGGAATATAATTCCTATGTTCTTATATGTTATTGAAACTCAACATTGTTTAGTTTTCGAGCACCAAGTTCTGAGACATTAATGTTCTCTATTTCAATTGATCTTGCAGTTCTACTTTACACGTGAAAGTAGAAAACTGAAAAGACATCAACACCCCTTCAGAGAATGAAAAAGGTATAATCGAATGCAAAAAGGTCCAAACATTTTCAGTTCTGTATCTTTTACCTGAATTATACAGGAAAGTAGCAACAAAACATTCAGTGGTGATTTTTTTGAATGTGGCTCTCCATCTGGTATGACAATTTAGAACTGCTTTGTATTGCATTCTTTGTGAATTTTGTTCAAGGAATGTTCAGCCGCTTACAACAATGGTGATATATGTTCAGCCACTTATGATAGAAATTATGCTCTTTTACATGTAGGAATATACTATGAAGTTACTTTACTTTTTTCAGGCTTTTCATAGTCAGGTTTGTCTACCTCAGATACCAGGAAGTACAACCTTTATCAACCGACGTAAGTTTCCTTCTTCTGTATGTTTCGTTGTATATATAATTTCTTAAAGAATGAGTTTTTTCATAGTACAAGGTTACAAAGAAGAGACATCATTATTTCCTAAATTCCCTTAAAAGGAACATGAAAAAGGAAAAATGGAATGTAAGATTTTTACAAATTTCAGTAGGAGAAAACATATACTGCGTTCTTTCCTACATCTTACTCTGCCCCGTTACATAAGAACTACCAATCCTTTTGAATATTTTCCCGTCCATTACTACATAGCACTTCCTCCGTTTCAATTTGTTTGTCCTTTGTTTTTTGGCCTTTTCGAAAAGAATGTTTTTCCCTTATTCCCTGTCCAGCAAAATACTTGATCCCTTTGATATTTGTTGTGTACTTCAAGCTCTCGATGAAATATCCAACTATCCAGCCAAATATAGATAAAGATAGAGAACTAGCCATAATAATTTTATTACTTTAAAAGACAAATGAATGTATTCTACAACATAAAATGTCAAAAAACAAATGAATGGACTGATAGAATTTTGTGAGTTAGGTGTGTAGTTCTTCTGTTGCATTACCTCTTGGTAGATTGTACTGACTAGAAACCTTCGGCTAAATCAGATTTGAACTTTTTCCGTTTTCTTTCGCGACATTTCCTATGTTTCATATGACTTTTTTTTTGTTTAACAATCTGTGCAAGCTCTCAACCTTCATAAGGTAGGGGCAAGGCTTACTTCTTCTGTTAGCAAGAAACACTTTGCTAATAATAAAGCCATCGTCAACCTCATTTGAAATTCGTTTATATATGTAGGAAATGGATTAAGGGTTTTATTCAATTTTTCATTACGTTGAATGAGAAGACAGAATGAAAATAAACAATTCAAGACAAACCCAACCGACGAATATTGTAAAACAAATTTGGAGTTAAACCATAAGTGATAAGTACATATGTCCTTCGAATTCGTTCAACTTGAATTTTATCAACATTCCAGTATCACCTAATCACATCTAAGCTAGAATCAATGGGAGACAAAAAAGTTATTGAATATATTATACTCTTTTTTCTTTCTGTTATCCTTTCTTGCTCCCAAATCAATCTATTGATCGAAAGTGTTGTACCTACTAAGATTATCAATTATTTTATTATTTTATATAACCATCTCACCAGGTTTGTCAGGTTAAACGATGGATACCCAAGCTAGAGTTCCATTATTGATAGGCATCGTTTATGTGGAAATTTACAAAAAGAGGAATAATAGGTTGCAACACATCTCCTGACATCTCTAATTGTTCTAACCCATCTACACTTCTTTTTAGTTATTCTTCTTTGGTCTTTGTTTTTATTGCTTCGTTGTCTTTTCAAATTTCAAGTTCAAATTATGCTTTAGTTAAGCGGTTAGTCGAAGTGTTTTTTACATCCCAACAGTTGGATAACACTTCACCTCTAGATTCAAATTTTAGAAGTGACTTAAGTTCTCTTATAGTATTGTGTAGTATCTGAATTACACATTTGGATTAAAGAATTTTGATATGGTTGGGGAGAAATAACTTGACATCATTATTTTTGTCATATTCATAATAATGACGATTCTTATATTGAGATGATGATTATACAATAGGGTGATTGTTGATGATTGAGAAAGATTAAGTAATCCTCACTTATATCAAATTACCTAGTGGGTAAGTTTGATCATGAGCTCAAATAAGGATGATTCAATAATTCTATGTTGAAATCGCCATAGCATGTCTTTTCTCTCTTGATTCTCATTTTGCTGCATAAAATGAAAGTATGCAGTTGTAGATATACCTCAAACTCTTAAGAAGTCTTTCAATTAAATCTTTAGTTGCCATTTTTCTGCATCATGCACCTTCAAAACAAAACAGAAACTTATGTTATCTTTAGAAAGCGGGTAAACGTCAAACAACTATGAATCTAAAGAGACGCTTTAAATTCATTGACAAAAAAAATCACCATAAAATGATAAAACTATCTTATGAACGATATTTCCAAGAATTTCATAGGAGTTGGTCGGACTTGGTGATTGGCAGTTGGGTTATGGCTTGTAGAATCCCTTTGCAGACGCGCGATAGCAGCAATGCCTCCCTGATGCAAAAAGAACTTTAACTGCTGAATTTGAAATTTAAAAAGAACAAAGACACAACAAAAGAAAGACCAAGAAAGTATAACAAAGAAGTGATATTTACAATTGCCCGGACCAGGTGAATGGAATAGATCAGAAGATGTAAAAGCATTTAAGCTTACACTTAATATAAACACTTACACAATCTCTGCAATGCCTCAAGTATTCTGCTCATGTTAGCTCCTTAAACTTCAAGGATCTGCAATTATTTGTACTGTGTGGAATGTGTTATTTTGGAATTGCGGGTCACAAATACTCGGTAAGAGATGCTGGTAAACTGACTCATGCATACGTTTGTTGCTGATTTCCTTCATATTTCAATGATGTTGGTCTTTGGGAAACAACCACTTTACCTCCAAAGATGTGGAGTAAGGTGTACACACCACCCTGTCTAGACCACACTTGTGGGATTACATCGAGTATGTTCTTGACTTTCATAAGCTAATTTTTACGATAATCATTTTCTTGAATAACAAGCTAAGCTTAGGGAGAAAATTACCGAAGGAAAATGAAGAAAATTACTAGAATACATGTGTAGAGAAAGTGTTTTTGGAGCGTGGTTGATGGAGAAAGTGGTGGCTACAAGAGAGGAGGAGAAAAAAGAGTAAGAAGAATAGGAAAAAAAGGAGAACTAAAGGAGAAAAAAGAGATATTTTTGTGCTAAATATTGTATGCTTGGATCTCTATTGCTTCGAAAGAAATTTTGGGCCATTTGCCATTGCTGAATTTATCTTTTCAATTGTTCAGTTCAGTTCCTCCTAATTTAAAAATGATATAGTTTTACAATAGTTTCCTAATTATCTCCTTTTTCTCCTACTTTGTGTTTCCCATCTACAGGAAGCAATTCACTTTGCTTGGAATTTTTCACTATCGGAAAGAAAGCCCTCTTTATACTACAATTACTATTAGCTGACATTTGCTCTATTTTGGGGATTCTCTATTTTTTCCTTGGTTTTGCTTGTTGAAGATGTGACATGTCTTCTTTGAGACTTCATGTTGACTGATGAACATAACAGGAGCAATAGTTTTTTTTATTTTGATGAGAGATGGAATAGGGGTACAGTGAGAATGCCCCTTTCTCTGTTGAGGATTTGATGCACAACGACCATGTAATAAAAAAGAGACGTGATTAATTTTCGTTTGTTGTTTGTCATTACACTTGCTGATTTTTAAAGTATTTTTTCAGTTTCATATGAATTGTTGTATATGACAGTTGCTTGCACGGCTGCAGCACTGTCACAAGAGGGTATTTTGCACTGAAATATTATGGGATCTGCTTTGTTGATTGACAAATATGGGATGGCAAAAATCACTTATTCTAAGTTCGCAAATTACTTCAATCCTGTAAAAGAGCATCCTCTGTCAAGTCAAGTTGTCACATTTTGGTAAAGAGCTTCAGAACTCCTACTAAGTGCTACAGATTATGGAATACATATTGATCTTTGAAGTGCAAGTCGCCTCATGGTTGAATTGTTTGTAGGTTAGCCAATTCTGCCTGCTCTAAAGCTTTGACATTTTCTTTCCATTTAACAAACTTAATCTTGTCCGCAGTGATATATGCTCAGATCATTCACATTTGAAGTCCCTAATAATGTAAAATAGTCATCCATGAATTTGGCTTACATTGCAGGAAAAGCTAGATGGACTATGACTGGAGTTCTGGGTGTTGTAAAAGAAAAGACAATGAAAATATTCATTAGTGAGAGGTACGTAATATGTATTCTTATATTCGATTTTTGTATAGGGTTGTATCATATGTTTCAAGTATTTAGTTTGTTACTATGTCTAACATTTGCTGATTGTAAGTAATAGCGCTCTCTACTTTTGTGTGATGTGTCCTAATTCGAAAGAGAGAGTTCATATATTTTTAAAGAAGAGACTCTACTAGACCTTGTGTCGTCGTATTTTTAGAAAAGCACAGCACAGCTGATAGGCTATGACCTTATAAGAAGTTTTCCTTGGTAATTTTGAGAAGACATAGTCTCTCTCTCTCTATATATAGCCTAAAACACTTTCAATGGATCTTCCATTGTAGGTGTTATGTCTCTTTTCAATTTGGAGGAAAGATGAAAATGCGTTTAGTGAAGTTCATGAAGTGATTTATCTTGGACATCATAAGAACCTATATGATCAAGACCAAAGTGCTGCAGTTATGCTCCAACAGTGACGTTCTATGGACTGCTTCATTTGGATGGCGCCTAATCACCGTCCATACGGATGGACAATTTTAGACAAAATAATTGTTTTAGATTGAAAAAGGCTTTGCATTAAACCATAGAGATATTTAGTTTCTATACTCAAGTTCGCATATGACAAATTCCTTTTGAGTATGCTGTTAAAAATAACTTTGTAAATATAATCACGGGTCATATCCATCTAGTATATATAGAACTAGTTATGTGTAAAACTTTGGGATTTAGACTTCATATACGTGTTCAACACTTTTTTGATCGTTACTGGTATGATCAGTTTGTTGTTTAGAAATATGTTTTTGATTTGTCTATCGATTGAATTAGGGTTCTTGATCTAGTTTTAATGTTATATCTTATACTAATGTATATATATATAGTACTAGTTATGTGTAAAACTTTGGGACTTAGACTTCATACATGTGTTCAAACACTTTTTCGATTGTTACGTATATAGCAGAAGTTTAATGCACCGAATAATCGTACCTACTTTACACCCTTGTCACTTATATCACCTATAAATTTAAGTGGCAAAATTTGTGACCACGTATGTCTTTAATAAGACACTAACTATTATTCCTAATATATATATATATCCCTATTCCTTCTATTACTCCAAATTTGTTACTCCTACTTAATTGTGTGGCTCTTAAAATTCTACTTTTTCAACTTTTTTCAATTTTTGTTTTTTATTTTTCTATATACATACACACATATTTTATTTTATTTTTACATTTTTCAAGAATTGAAAAAAATGGTGATGTCTACATTGTGGAAATTTCTATATCCTCCACCACCATCTTTGTTTGTTACTACAATGTCTATTATAAGTTTTGTTTCATTAGCAAATGGTGGATTTTCAGAAATTAAAGGGAAGCATATGCAATATTCCAAATTTTTTGGAACAATAAAAAATGAAAATGATGATGAGAAGAAGAAGAAGAAGAAAAAAAAGGCAAAAATTGAGAGTAAATTAGGGATGCTTTTATTATATGGTCCTTCATTTCTTGGTGGTATTTCTTCATTTGCAATTTTTCCAAATGGTGATTTAAGGTTTGTTTTGGTGTGTGTTGCTTTATCCATACATTTCTTCAAGAGAGTGTTTGAGGTACTACTAATTTTACTCTTCAACTACTCTTTCTTTCTATGATTATTTTTTTTAATACTGATACGATTGTTTGGTACAGTGTATAAAAATAGTGTATTGATAATGCTGAAATTACTTTTATTCATTGTTTTGATTTGATTTATTTTAAGGCTAGTTATATCTTTTAGACATGTTTGTCCATGCATTAATAATACTGGTATTACTAATATCATGAATTATTATGTATTAGTTATACTTATACACTTTATAATAATGAATATGATGTATAATCAATATATATATTAGTTATACTACTTGATTATCATTGTTCTGTTTTCATACATTGTAATCTATATAAGATTAAATTTAACTTTAGAGAAATGGTATTAACATAGTCGGACCAGCTCGTATAGACGGTTGCATGTGCACCAGTTAATTTCGAAAAGAATCACGATATATCTTGAGAAACTGATAAAAAAATAGGATATGATTGATTGTGCTTTCATGAGGAATGTGCGTCATTGTGGTACAGGTAAAACCTAGAAAAACTACGCGTGAGACTTGAATTCAAATCCAACTTAAACTACACAAGTCTTCAAATTCTAGGTTCATCTCTCGATATCGAGTCCTAAAAATCAACCCTATCCTCTAGTGGACACAATTCAAACTAGGCCAATATTGTGAATCAGAACTATGGATATATGGACTGTGGTCCTAATTTCAGACTATTTTATGACTTGAAAACAATTTATATGGTCCACCACCATGTAGTTTGGTACTTGTGAATGGATGTGTCCTTTTTAACACCATCAAAGATTGTAGTGGAAAGTAGGTATTTTGAACTAAATCAAAATTTAAATTTATGTTTAATTTTTTAAATTCATTGTATTTTTTAAATAAAATTATGAATTAATGTCTATTATTTGTTATAATTTTGTGTAATTTACAAATAAATTTATTTTTCCTATTGAATTTAATACTGATACTCTACATTTGCTTATGTAAGTACCTCTTCATTGTTAGCCAGAAGCCTCAAGCTATATTGTTTAGACTCTTCTAAACTGTGCTTTTGAGTGTGTATGGATCAAATTCTCTAAAAGAGTAGTGCATTTTTAAAGATTCGACAGTAGTTTTGAACAGTTTAAACAGTATATATCTTGGATTCAGACTCTAAAAATGAAGTCACCTTTGATTGTAAGGCTTTATCCACGAAGTGTACTTTTTAATACAAATTTAAATTAGTCAGACCCTAAAGCAGATGTCAGACACCTGGATGAGATAGAAAGAAAGAAGAGTCCTTTTATGTTTTGGAAAAGTTAAAATTAATTAGTCTCTATTAGTGCACTTGTTATGATAACACTTTCTTGAACAAATCCTAATTCCTTTGCTTTGTTGTTACTAGGTCCTATTTGTTCACAAATATAGTGGTTCAATGGATGTTGAAGATGCAATTGCAATATCATTAAGTTATTTCCTCTCCACAATCACCATGATTTATTGTCAACACCTTTCTCAAGATTTGGTAGAGCCATCCATTGATCTCAAGTATGGTGGATACATAATATTTTTGGTTGGTATAATTGGCAATTTTTATCATCATATTTTGCTCTCTAAATTGAGAACAAAAGGTGAAAAAGAGTACAAAATTCCTCAAGGTGGCCTATTTGATTTTGCAATATGCCCACATTATCTCTTTGAGATTCTTATATTTGTAGGAATTTCATGCACTTCTCAAACATTATATGCAATTTCATTCACTTTGGGAACTACTTTTTACTTGATGGGAAGGAGCATTGCTACAAGAAGATGGTACAAATCAAAGTTTGATGATTTTCCAAAGGATATTAAAGCACTTATTCCCTACATATTTTAGGTTACTTGCAAGGACTTCCAATTTTTGTTTATGTGGTTATATTGAACAAGTATTATAAGTTTATGAGTTATTTATGTAGATCCTTTAAAATATGTTTAATCTTAATAAAAAAAATGAAAACGTTTTGTAAGGGGTAGATATTTATATTCGTCTTTCATATACTTGTTTTGAGCTTAACATTCTGAAGATTCTGAATCGTAATAAAAAGGAATCACTCTAAAGAGGCAACCTGAGGGGGGAGGGAGGGGGGGGGGTTATATTATCGCGATATTTAACCATTCAGAGGTGTGGTAAAGTGATAAATGAAGTGAAAAAGAATTAATGTATGGGTCTAATAATTGAAATTTTGATCATACTTAATGAGTATGAATAGATTTGAATAATTATAATTTATAATAAAATCTCCATATCATTAAGGTGTTTATTTAAAATAAAAAATTATAAAATTTGTAGTTCATCGATTTCATTCATTCGTAGTTATTGTCATCATTCACCATTATCAATTATTGTCATTGTCACTCATGTTTATCAATTGTGTGCCGCCACTCACCACCACAATCACCATTATCGTCGATCACTCTAATCTTTTATCATAATCACTAGCCACCACTTACAACCATTATTACTAACTACAATTACTATCAGTCTATCACCACCATCAGTCATCATCATCAATCACCATATTATATATCGTTAATCAGTATCATTATTCACCATTATTATTAAATTTCACTATGATTCACCATAATTATTAATCATTATCAACACCGATTACTATCACCGTCAACCTTTACTGTCAACCACAAACCACTGGCTACTACCAACAATATCCAACCATTAGTCAATGTCATCCTTAATTACCATTAGTTATATGTCAACGTTCCAATAAAAATACTTTGTATGCATCAAAACCATTACCGATAGCCATCGTTATCACTAATCACCATACAAAATTCAAAATGTTTTATTGATATATAGACGATAGTATCATATTAATTTAAATGATTGATAGTTATGAATCGTGGCAAATAGATAACTACAATTTTGATTATTTTTTTCCATCCTCATTTTTAGTTTTGGCCCTTTCTCATCAATATTATATACATGAAAAATTGAAAAATACCAAAAAAAAAAAAATTATTTTTATTTTTGGCTTGTAGATCTTGTATAGTATTTAATATTTTCTTATTATTATTATAGCCAGCCAGTTGTAAGATGCTATTGTTCTAAACACTTTAGTCCTCAAATATTTTTATTTTGTCCTTTTCTACCCCTAATTCAATAAAAATCAATCCACACACATCCTAAACAATAAACAAAGAAACCAATTATGGCACAAATATTTAGAGAAATATTATTTCAAGAACCAAATTCAATCTTTATCAAAGTTATGATAATGATGAATTTAATATTTTCAGTAATATTGGGTTATTCAGAAGGCTCAGGCAAACAAAATCTTGAATATTCAAAATTTTGGAATTTGAAATCTCAAGAAAAAGCTAAAATCCCAAGCAAAATTGGGATGATTATTGCTTATACTCCTAGCTTAATTACATGTTTAAGCTTCTTTTGGATATTTACAAATGGTGGAATCAGATTTTTCATGCTTAATTTTGCTATTACCATTCATTTCTTCAAAAGACTCCTTGAGGTAATTAATCATCTTGTCCTTTTCTTTTTCCAGTTTAACTTATATGTATCGATACGATAAAAAAGAAAAAAATTTATAATTATGAAAATAAGGTAGATTGTATGTTACTATCTAATATTTTGAATTACTGGATTGATTAATTTAGATTTATATGATAAAAAGTACTGTGATTTTTTTTCCGATCTGCTCCTTACTAAAGAGGGTGTCAATTTTAGGTCTCGAATCTGATATATTTTGTTAAAAATGTAGAAATTGTAACCATAATACCAATTCACCACACTTTTTAATGGTGATTAACTAAACTTGTTAAATATGACTTGTGCAAGGACTAAAAGTAAAATAGCCTAAAATACAGTGACAAAATGTACACACAATTCTTTTATTGATTTATTTATTTGTTTGTTTGTTTGAGAGTTAATAGTCAAAAACACATTTAAATGGTTACTTTTCTCGTTAGTATAATATTTTAATAATTTGTTGTATTATGTACATATTTAAACTATTACTTTCTTTGTATTAAAATATACTTCGATGCTGAGTTGGTCAAATATTTACTGCGAGTTGATAACTTACATGTATAGGCCGAGGTGTGTTCACTACAAGAAAACTGTGAATTACATGGAGATTTTCCTGTGAATTAGTATGAAAATTTGCAGGAAAATAAGTATCCTGCGAATTCTCATACTAATCCCCAGGAAAATCCCTATGTAATTCACAGTTTTCTTGTAGTGGTTTTAATACAAAAAAAGAGTGACAATTGAAATATGAAACTTGCGAAAAGACGATAGTTTAACTAGGTAAATAGAAAAATTACTGTTTAAGACTAGCAATTAAGTATTAATTAACATACAATTTACACATTTTGCAGGTTTTGTTTGTGCACAAATATAGTGGTCCCATGGCTATGAAATCTGCAATTACTATTTCCTCAAGCTATTTAATAGCCTTTTCAAGCATAATATATATTCAACACTTGACTAAAGGATCAATAGAGCCAATAATTGACTTGAAATATTTTGGTTTTATTGTATTTTTAGTGGGAATTATTGGCAATTTTCATCACCATTTTATCCTTTCTAAAATAAGAAAAAAAGGTGAAAGTGGATATAAAATTCCCAAAGGTGGCCTCTTTAACTTAGTTATATGTCCACATTACCTTTTTGAAATTGTCACATTTTTTGGTTTTTCTCTTATTAGCCAAACTTTGTTTTCATTTTCTTCTACCATAGGGACATTATTTTATTTAATGGGAAGGAGTTATGCTACTAGGAAATGGTACCTTTCCAAATTTGAAGATTTTCCTAGAAATGTTAAGGTTTTAATACCTTTTGTATTTTAAATAAATTTATGAGTATTAATTAGAATTGTTATGAGCCTATTATTATCTTTCAAATACAGATCACGTTCACTGTTTACTTTTTTTTAGCTGATATATATAGATTATACACGATTATACATATGTTATCTATTTTTAATTGAAGCGGTTAGTGATTGTATATTTATATTGATATATAATATATAAGTATACACTTTAATTTGATCTCACAACTGGCAACTAAACAATTTAACTTTGAGAATGTACGTTTAAACATCTTTACTTGTCCTTACTGTATCTCGTGGACACCCGACGTCGACGCGATACATAAATTTTAGAGGTACATAAATGATTATTTTGTAAGTAATTGTGTTCAACCAACACATAAAAAACGAGTTGATGTATCTATATGTGTATCCATAAAATTAAATTGTTCAGTTGAGGACAAGTTAAAATGTTTATTTATGTGTTATGTCTTGTATTAACTCTTTATTTAGAGGCATCCCGAATATTTTAGCATAAGTGGATAAGGCCGGGTTAAGCCGATCCGAACTCGAGCTTAATCATGTTTGAGCCAAGTTGAGCGCGAATAAATTTTTTATCAGTGTTTGATATCCGTATTGGAACCCCACTATATGCGTAACATATTAAATAATCTTAAATGACTATCCGCATGACAAAAAATATTAACTAATTATTTAATTTACATATTAAAATTAGTTACTAATTATATTATTGGAATGTTTCAAGTTTTATATACATATGGACTACTTCATAAGGTTTTTAATTGTTTTGACTATACTTTTCTTCCTCTTCCTTTGGAATGATTCAAAATATATTTCTACATCAATGAGAAAGGGAAATGAAGATATTTAATTTTGCAAGTGTTTGCATATAAAAGTCAGAAATTTGTTTTGTTTTTCTTTCATAAATTCTGATTAATATAAGGTATTTGATTAATAGGGAATTTTTGCAAATAGCGACTATAAAAACTTAATACTCCATAGATATAGTTTGCATATTTACGGGAGCTACTTCGTTTGTATAATTCATCGATTTGTATAATTCACAGGTGCGGGTACATTTATATAATCAACTATTTTTGTATAAGTTCGAATAACGAATTTATACTATCACAGACATCACAAGTATAAACAGTTATACAAATTCTGTATTATACAAAAGTTATACAAACTATATTATACAAGTTCTGAATTATAGAAATGTGTGAATTATACAAAACTAAAAAGTTGAGCCGCATAATTATCGCTAAAAGCAGGTCGCAAATTTTAATTCGGACAAACTATAACTATGTTAACTAGTAAATAATATATATTTACTTATACGCGTAATTTTCGATTAATTAAATTAAAATAGGACAAGTTATAGATTAAGTAATTCAATTAAAATTCAAGTAGTATATAATAATACTTTTATTAATTAAATTAATAAATTGCTCCTATGTTGATGATGTACTATGAATTTGTACGAAAATTTATTTTATGAGTTTAGCTCAATACCTAGAAAGTTGGATGACAAAGTAAATTAATTATTTCATAAGCTGACGAGTCACTTAGCAAGCAGTTGACATTCTTTGTTTTATTTTCTCCGTTTAATTTATTTTTCTTGTTATTTTTAATCTATTTAAAAATATATGTCTCTTTTTTTTTGATAATTCTTTAATTTCGATTTTGTACGTAAGACCACAAGATTAAGAGTGACCCCGGTTCTACTTGAACCCGCTTATTCAATCTTGGCGTGAACTTCTTCCTGCCTTCTTATTCAAGAGCTTTGATTCCGCTTGATTAAATCAACTCTTCTCCTTACTTAGATCGTTCGTTCCCTAATTCAAACTTGAATCAGCTTATAAGTGGATATTCCATGCGAAGCTCTAAACAAAAAATTCAACCATTCAAGTCGGACATCATTTATCTATGCTAGCTAAGATCCAACCTAGTCTGTGTGGATTGACTTATTCTAGGTGTTTTTTAAGCCAAAATAACGTTTAAACCATTTTATAGTACTGTTTGGGTAAAATAAAATTTAAAAAATTCTTATAAGCACTTGTTTTTAAGTAAAAATAATAAAAATATGCCAAAATTCAATCCAAACAAGCTCTACAATATACTGAGGTACATTTGATATATTTTTAGTTTAAGATCACGAAAAATATCTTTACTTTCTTAAATTTTATGTCAAGTCAAAACAGAACAAACAAATTGGAACGAAGAGAATGGTTGGAGGTGGGGGGTGGGGGTGGGGGGTGGGGATAAAAGAAGGGTTCAGCCTAACTCATGTATATATAGAATGAATTAGAGAGATAATTAAAGGGGTATAGACTATAGAATGGATGGCAAAATAATACTATATTGTGTTATTACTCTTCTACTTTTGGTATCGATAGGAACATCAATTTGCTTCTATGTTAGGGACAAGCCAGATAACCAGAGCCTTTTTCCAAATTCTACTAACCAAGCCACTCATGGTGGTGCCGTATTGGCACCACCAGCTAATGGTGGTGGTGTCCCATCGGCACCACCATATGCGGCAGGAATATAATAGTGATCGATCGTATATGGATCGATCCGATGCTATAACAAGATGGTGTGGTGAATAGTGTGTATATGTTTTTCTCTATTGAGTGATTGTCATGCCTTTGTTAGTATTGTAAGTGTGTCTATTAACTTGGCCTCAATTAGCATTTACACTTTCAATTTAGGTGTGCATAAGCAGATATTTTACGCTATCCAGAAGATGAACAGGTAGACACACGTGTCATATGTGGTGTTCTACATGAAAGTTTTGTGTCTTACATGACATTCTACGTGTATTTTGCCAAATATGACTTGTGTGTCTACTTGTTTAAGTTTTGGATGGTTTAAGTGTTTATTTGTGTACATTCAAAGTTGAAGGAAATAGATAACAGTTGATCCAAGTTAAATGACACGTTTATATATTATACCTTTAGTATAATTGTTATTGTTTGTGATGAAAGTGTTTGTACTATCAGTAATTAGATTTTAAAAAATCAGAATGTAAAGTATTGAATGAGCTCAAAACGATTGTAATTTATAAATATATATATATATATATATATATATATTGAAGAATGCAAAATTGAAGATTAAAATATGGGCAAAGTACAGAAATCACATACTTTTAAGGCAAAATTACAATTTATTCCTTAAAAGTTTATAATTACAGAAATCCCTCAAACTGATACATTAATCTGATGCGCGAGATATATTAATCATTAAGTAAGATACATTACATTTTATGCATGATATACTAATCTGATGTACATTTCATACATGTTACACTAATCTGATTCGCAAGATATACTAATCTAATGCGCGAAAATGAGGAATTTTGAAGATTTGTAAAATTTATAGAAAATAGTGATAATAAGTAAACTAAAAGGTTTGAATTTCTAAAAAAAAAAATTCTATAATAATTGAGTTGCTTTGGGCTTATAAATCTTATAATTTAGTGTACATGTGCTATACGTGTGTATCACATCAATATAAAATTACTTCTGACTTTGAAACTTTCCACACTAATGGGTAATAATTTTTTTGTGCGCAACATGACTTTGTTTTCTTTTTTCTTCTAACATAGGGACATTATTTTATTTGATAGGAAGGACCTTAGCTAGAAATGCCAACAATAATATATACACTGAAATTCTATGGTCTGAACTCTGAAAATGTTAGAATATATACAGATCTTATCCTTATCTTACGGAAAATAAAAAATCTATTAAATTATATTTTATAAAGAAATGCATAATCACATCAAATAATCTAGTGGTATACCCTGAAAAAACCATAGTAGTACTAATTATTTAATTTATCTATTAAATTAAATCACTAATTCATATGTTGGAAAAAATAATTATGCTTTCACTATGAAGCGCTCATCGGCTAGGAATAAACTTTAGTAATTTTGATTTAAATTTTATATTTATGTACAAAAATTACTTACCATACAAAAATTATTTACTTAAAATTCAACAAACTATCTTTTTTAAAATTCAAAATTTATAAATTTAAAATTTTGACTCCGTACCTCATGATTTTTGTTTTATATGAATGTGCATATATATGTGAAATTAACCCTTCAATAACTCAAAAGTCAAGTAGCAAATCGTTGACATTTTGTGACATGGATTCTTCAACCCCCACCCCCACCCCAAAAAAAAAGGACAAAAATATTATAAACTAACTAATTAGCTATAAAACAAAGGAAGTTTATAGACAATTTAAAGTTGATAATTATCGTAAGAGCTATAGAAAAAAATGGATGTTCGTACAATATTATATTTAATTGTTACTTTGCTTCTTTTGATATCGATTTCAATATCTCTTTGCTTTTGCATAGGCAAGAAACCAGATAATCAAAGCCTTTTTTCAGATTCGAACCTTAACCAACCTGACAGTGGTGGCCCCACTAGAGTGACGTCACCATATATCGCGGGAATATAGTTGTGGTTTGATCCATCGTAACAAGATGGTGTATGCGATTTTTTTCGAAGTTTCATGTAAGTATAATAAAATGATCTCTTATGACGATTGAAAAAAATGATCTTTTATTTCTACGAAGTCAATTTCTTCATGGGGGAAAATTGATTATATGGTAATATTATGATATATTTTGTTGTAGTTTAATTTCTTGTAGTTATTGTTTGTAATTTATGGAACATAAGGAAGTGAAGCGTTACTAATTATAGACGAATTCAGAATGTAAAGTAACTTTATATGATCATATGAAATTTATGAAGGAAGAAATACGATAAATAAATTTGTTTTATATGATTATGTGTTAATTACCGTTTTTGTGCTCAAATTTAATCTATATCTCTTCTGAATCTATCTATAACCAACCTCACATACCTTTGCACTAGAGTAATCGCGTATCTACTCATTACATGTCTGAATCATCTCAACCTTGTGTCTTGCATCTTAAGTGGTCAACATTCTTGATAAACGTGCTCAAATGAGAATTCTATCGGCTCAGTAGCTCTGAAATGTCGAGTTTGATCTAAAACGATCTTTCATGCAGTTCCCTAAGCCTCCAATCTCGTTTTAAGCCTTCTTGTGATTTTTAGCTTAAAATGAAACTTGAGTGTGGGATCTGCTTTTCATTTAAACGACCCCGGGGAAGTTTTGCCTCCTTATTCACTCAATTCTCTTGATAATCATTTACCGCTTCATGATAACAATGTTGATGATATAGAAGAAAACAATCAGAAGTAGCAGAACAACAACAACAACGACAAAAAGAAAAAGACGAAGAAGAAGCCGATCATATCAAGTTCAAGTTCAAATTCAAATTCATCGTCTGCTTCAACTGAAAGAAGCACAATAGATTCAAATCAAAAACGATCCTTCGTTAAAGATGATGATTCTAATGAGCTCAACAAGAAGATGAATTGTAAAATTTTGAAGAGATCAAACAGAGGATTACAATGCTGATGAAATAGGGGAAGAAATGGGAAAACAGAGTAATACTGAATTTTTTTTAAAAATTTTGAGATTCAAACAAGTCTATCTTTTAAACATTTTGAATTATAAATTATTGTGACTTATTAGTACTTTTTACGTAGTTTACATATATATAAATTTTATTTTTAAAAAATTGAACATTCATGTGCAAATTTTCGATCAAACTTAAATTGTTTGTTTCTCAAAATAATGAAAAATGTCACATAAATTGAGACAGATGAGTATATGCCTAACACTATATTTCTTCAAGCAATTTACTTCATTCATTTTTCTATTTTTCGTCACAAATAACCAATTCGCTTTAGATATGAAAGAAAAAAAGTATGATAATCTAAATTTTTCGAATTATGACTTGAACTCGAATTTTTAGAGCTATCTCTTTGATTTATTAAAAAAATATATAACTTATACGCAAATATGTATTATTTGAGTTAAAATTACTGGATGAAACTAAATTCATAATTAATCTCCACATCTCACCTTAAATTATGAATCGTGATATTTCAAAGATCATTTTTTTTAAAATAATTTAATTAAGAATCTTTGAAATTTCCAAATTCATCGTGCTTTAAACTCCTTTTCTTTTTATAGCTATATTATAATTAATAATCAACCAAAATTATATTATATATAATTGAATTCGTGAGAAATTAAAAACAAAAAGGAAATCTAGAAAGTCAGAATTTGATTTTTAACTTGTTTCATGATAGAGATTGTTGGAATAATTATCTCTTTTTTTTATTTATTTATTTAGATTTAATCATTTGACATTCAGAATTTTTAATTAATAATATAATATAATAATAAGATTTGATAATTCCAATATCCAAGTACAGCTCATTCAGAACCTAATCCTTTTGAAGCCTTGAACTTGAAGGTTTAAAAAGTAGTACAATATTTATTTTTTAAAATATTAAAATTATAAAAAGCTATGAAAAAAATATAATTTTTCTCATGCCAATTGATGAATAAATATATTTTAAAATATTATTAAAAATGTATATGATTTGAACTTTAGAAAAAAAAACATTATATAAATTGGAATGATGAAAAGCGTACTTAATGAGTATCAAGAGGAGATTTTGATTTACTTTAAAAATAGGGAATTTTCTTTTCTCCTATTTTTTTTGGATTTATAATTCAATTTGATGACTAAAAATATTAAAATATAACATTAATTTGTTAGGTGACATATTCTTAGAATAAAATCAATATTATTAGGTTTAAATTGAATCCAATTATTGCGTCAACGTTCATTCGATTGAGATTTGGGACAACAAAAATTCATCGAGTGGTCCCACAATTTGGTGTGCGCATGGTATGATATATATCGAATTATTATATTATATCGAAATTTTTGATATTATAAAATTTGATATAACATATGGTATATATTTTAAATTTTTTGGATATTCGATACCATGTTGGTGTTTAGAGATAACATAAACACACCAAAGTTGAACAAATTATACTACAGATTTATCATATCTTAAAATATCGAAATCAAACCTCAAATACTGAACCATACTGAATTAAATTAATATAATAATGATATAATAATTTTATAAATCGAAAATAAAATTACTATAGCAAAGATTCATACTGTCATACCATATCATACCCATACCTACCCATAACCTAATTAGAATACTCTCTCCGTTTAAAAAAAAAGTAATCTAGTTTGACTTGACACGAAATTTAAGAAAATAAATAAGACTTTTGAATCTTGTGGTCCAAAATTAAAATTATGTCAAATGTACAAAATTGTTCTTTAATTTTGTGATATTAAACATGTCACGTGAAAAGTTAAAAAAATATTACCAAAAAAAGAAATATGTCATTTTTTAAAAACAAACTAAAACGAGGTTATTATTTTTTAAACGAAGAGATTGTATGGAGTATTAATTTCTAGATATAATAAGACAGATAGAGCCTTTGTTCCTATAAAAAATATATATATATATATATATATATTAATTTTGTCCCTATTTGGCTACATGCAAAGTCAAATTATACTTGAATCGAAAATAAAATTAACTATAATGACAGAGGAAAATAGTGATTAAATTTGAATTATTTCACAAAGTTTAGTAATAAATTTAAACTATTCCAAGTGCAATGACAAACTCACCTTTTTATTTGTTTCAACTTATCTTAATTTATATGAATTTGTTCAGAATATGAGAGTTAAAACACTTAATTTTAATTATTAATTCGAATATAAATTCTTTAAATAATTTTTATATTTAAAAATTATAAAACTAATAGGAGTAATTCATAATATTTTTAGAAGAAATAAAAAAATTATAATTAAATAAAAAATTATTTGACTCTAAAAAAATACGAAATCGTAAAAAAGGTTCCAACGTATTAAACCTTCTTTCGATAGCCATCATGGGCAACATCTAACCACTTCTATTTATGATGAAGAAAATTGGATCATGAATGTGAGTTG
Source organism: Solanum sitiens (assembly GCA_016801875.1). Classification (NCBI taxonomy): domain Eukaryota; kingdom Viridiplantae; phylum Streptophyta; class Magnoliopsida; order Solanales; family Solanaceae; genus Solanum; species Solanum sitiens. The sequence goes on along the minus strand of JABWTJ010000031.1, from coordinate 1,279,646 downwards.
TGACAAATGATGAATTTGAATACTTTAAAAAAAAAATATTAAACTATCTCAATTGATTAAAATGAAATAAATAATATAAAATAAAATATTTATTTTATGTAGGAGTTAAATAAAATGAAACTCATTTTGATTTAAATTTAAAAAAAATTAACTCGAATGATATAATTTCTCTATCGCCTCAAAATGAAATATACTTCTTAATATGTAAAAATACGTGTTTCATTCTATTTTTCAGTGAAATCGAATCTAGAATTCTCCAAAAAAAAATCGCAATGGTCCCCTCCGGACAGCCTGAAAGTACTTTCCATGATTTCCTTTTAACTTTTTTTGTTTCTAATGCAGTGTGTCAGGAGTCTGAAAGTCTACATTGGAGTCTTAATTAAATTTGAATTGCATACTACAGAGTACAGACTTATCTGATGAAGGTGCACTCAACAAGATTTTTTTTTCTAATAAACTTAAACTCGTGATATTTAATTATGAATCGATTTCGATAAACTCATTTCTTTTTCATTATTTTGAAAATGACATAAAAGTACATTCAGTTCATATTTATCCATACCCAAATTAACATTATAAATACTCTAGGCAGAGATCTCAAAAAAAAAATCACAAAAAAATAAAAACTGTGAAAATGTTTCAAAGTTTTGTATTTGAAGAGGAATCTTCAATTATCACAGCAATAACTGTGATAACTTTTTTGTTTTTAGTTTATTTGGGTGTTTGTGAAATTGCTGGAAAACATCTTCAATACTCCAAATTTTGGAATGTTAATGCAAATTCTGGTTCATCTAGTAGTAATTTTCTGCAGGGGAAAATGTCTAGTAAATTAGGGATGTTTATATTGTATGCATCAGCTTGTGTTATGGGTTTTGCTTCATTTTTTATGTATCCAGATGGTGGAACTAGGTTTATATTGCTTCAATCTGCTGTTACTATACATTTCTTCAAAAGGATTCTTGAGGTAAATTTTTTTTTTTTTTTTTGGTTTCAATTAACGGTTATAGCTTAATTGTCGATAAATATATTTTTAATGTAAGGTAAAAGTTTTAGGCTCTTTGATAACTAATGTGTATATTTATTTATGCTAAAAGTTGGAGTATATATGTCCTTTATATAAGTTGGTCATATTTTTTTTGGAACCTCAAGATAACTCGCAGCCGCTACAGTCTCTGCCACACCCATTTGGGTGAGCGCTCTGTGATGAGCACTGAGTATTTTGTGCGCACTTGGCACTGGGTAAACCCCAATGTCTAATAGTCTACAAATCACACAAGGGATGTAAAGGGGATGTAGACCGCACTAGGCAAGCTCTATGCGATAGGCTCGACTTACAAGGCATTGAAGAGAGATCGATCTCGGGTCATTTGTGTGGATAATCACCCTCCAAACCAACTGAGTCATCCCAAAGGACAAGTTGGTCATATTGTGAATACAAATATAGAGGAAATTCTCCCAAAATATTCTTTGTCCTTATTGTTTTCTGGTCTCAAACTTTACATGGTATCAGAGTCGAGCTTACTTGTTATATGTAGTGTCCCTAACTGTGTGGGGTTGTGAATATACACCTTGTTTTCTAAATAGTGGAACCTCGGATAAAGAATGTTTAGATCCGGGTGGGTGTGAGGGAATTTTTGATGAGAATGATTCCACATTGGACTAGGACAAAACATTAGGTCTGGTTTTGGGCAATCCTCTCCCGTTGAGCTAGTAGCTCTTGGGATGTGAGTTAGGCCTAATATTTAATTTGACGTACTCGTTGGATTTGTCTAATGCATACTAGTGTTTTTTTTTCCGGTTACTTCTGATGATCTTTAGAATCAGTTGATGGAAAATATTTGGAGGTATCAACTTATTTGGAGATTCCTTGGCTAGCATCTTAGGTTCTTCTCCCTCCATATAGTCTACAAGATAGAAATTTGAGTGATCTTCCGAATTTACCGGTACTTTTCTGTTGCTTCCTTCAAAACCAATTGAAGAATGTTACAATTACTGGTCTAGGCATATAGTACGTACTGCAGTGATTGGTTTCCGTTCCTCTAAAATTGTCTCGAGTAAGGTAACGTAAGCTTCAGGTAGAGTTACCGAGAAAACTGAGTAAATTAGCTGATATCTATTGCTGGTGGGAGGTGACAAGTATCCCCTGGAATTAGTCGAGGTGTATGACACCACGGTTATCAAAACAAATTATGCCTTAACAACGTTCGTCGTTTAGAGAATCTTCTTTTACTATTGTACCTGTATAGCCAGTTATTTAGGAGGCTCCTGTTGTGTAAGCCTTCCATTCTTTGCACCTAAACTACCATATTTTTTGGTACTATCACTTATTTTTCCCACTGTTCCGAATACTGTTCTTGCTGCTTGATATTGCCTTTATATAGCGTACAAGATTCCTACTTCGTTCCACTAGTTCATAACATTCAATGCTATCTTCAGTACGATCTAGTGATTCAAAGTTTTGATCCCAGACAAGGAACTATGTATGTTTTGTATACGCTAACAATCTGATATATATTCGCGTTGCTTATATTAATCCGATTCTGTTGTCATATGTTCATGCACTACACATGTATTATTCTTCAGACGCGCGCCAATTACTCTGAGGAGTAATGAGATCGTCCGTTCTGCTTTGCAGGTTCTGTTTGTTCACAAATACAGTGGTGGGATGATTCTTGGATCAGTACTCCTTATTTCATCCTCCTATTTTATGGTTGCTGCAGCCATGATCTACATCCAACACTCATCTCTACAATATACGGAGCCTGAAATCGATCTGAAGTCTATCGGTGTACTGATATTCTTAGTCGGAATGATTGGCAACTTTTATCATCATTACCTCCTTTCCAAGCTCAGAGGCAATAAAGAGAAGGGCTATAAAATTCCGCAAGGCGGCCTTTTCAGTATGGTCATATGCCCTCATTATCTTTTCGAGATTCTTGGCTTCGTAGGGATATCGTTCATCTCCCAGACATCGTTTTCGTTTTGCTGTGCTGTGGGTGTAGCTTTATATCTATCAGCAAGGAGTAATGTTACTAGGAAATGGTACCTTTCTAAGTTTGAAAATTTTCCTAAGAATGTTAAAGCTTTGATTCCTTTTGTTTTCTAGAGAAAATGATGTACTTTGTATCAAAGTCCCATCCTATAATAACACTTTTATCATGTATGAAGTTGGTAGCAGCATAATTTGTTACCAATAATCAGAGGCGGAGCCAGAATTTTCAATTAGGGGTTCATAATCTGTAGAAATAGATAGCCGAAGGGGGTTCGACATCTACTATATATACATAAAAACTTATTTTAACCATGTATAAATAATATAATTTTCCGTCGAAGGGTTTTCGGATGAACCCCTTTAATGCAATGTAGCTCTGCCCCTGCCAATAGTATATTCGAAATTTTATCAAAATTGTTATAAAATACCGAACTTTGAAAGGATTTTTTTTAATTCCTGCATTATGTAATAGTGTATTTTAAAGGTATATATGTGCTCAAGTGTACATCATAAATATTGCATTATTATAAATAGTAACATGTTTAAAATACATTATCAAATAGTGCAGGGTTAAGGTCGTTCATAAAGTTTGGTATCGTAACCATAATTTCGGCCAAAATTGGAGTATTTTTCTGATTTCCCTAAAATATACATTATCAAATAGTGTAGGGTTAAGGTCCTTTATAAAGTTTGGTATCGTAACAATAATTTCGGCCAAACAGTATTTTTCCGATTTCCCTAAAATATAATGCATGCAAGATAGTTTCTTTGGTCATCTTTATTTGAATCTTATATTGTCAAATTTCTCTATAATGGTGTTGTTAATGTTTGTTTATTTTATCAGTTATAACGAAATGATGTTATAAATAATATATAACATAATGTTACATAAAGAGTTGGTTTGTTAAGAAATTGTCCATTATAGTGAAATTTTATAATAGAGAATGGATGTTATAAAGAGGCCTGACTGTATCTATTTTTGTTCAAAATAGACTTGAAACTCCAAAGCTATGGTGTCACTATAAAGTAACGTAATAACATAATGTAATGTTATTATAGAGAGGTTTGACCGTGTTACTAAACAAAAAATTGAAAAATTGAAACATAGATGCATGCATTACATTCAAGCCTTCCAAAAGGAAACGAAAACAAAAGTCAACTTATCTGCTTTGCATGAATTCGAAATTAGTTAGGCTTCAGAGCAGGTTCAACAGTCTGACATCACACCAACTGAGAAACGAAAACAAAAAAAGCTAACATAGCTTAGTGCAATAGCACTTGAGTTGGATACCAACACAATTACCACCAGAGAAACCTTCATTTCTACAAACAATAGCACAATTGTGATCATGCCAACATGGACCATGATAGCTATGGCTAGGTGACATACAAACTCTTGCTTCTACTTGTGGCATCATTATTCCCATTTCTGCATAATCCATATATATATATATATATATATATTTATCAACAAAAAAAAAATTGAGGTGAATTAATGTACTAAAGAAAAACATGAATTAGATATAAAATTCATCGTTAAATAATCCATAGCTAACATGATTTTTTGATAATCTATCTGATCTAATATGTTGTTAAATAAGACTAGTGACAAACTTTTATTGTCTAAGTTGTGACAGTTAGTATTAGAATAAATCTAGTATGATGATTATTAACGTCTTGAATAGACGATTAATAATTCATATATTCGATCCCAACTGATTGATAAGTGCTTAATTGATGAATAAGTAGTTTTAGGACAAAATAAAAAAAAGGCTACTCATCATGAAGGGAGACTTACGTGAGGCAAAAATCAAGAGAACCACAAAGAAAAATCCAAAATATTTCCTCTCCATTTCTTAATTGATTTCAGCCAAAAATATATTTAGAAAGCTTTACTTGCAGGTGGAAAGAGAGTTAAGAGACATTGTTATATATAGATATAGTGGAAAGGGGATGAGGGGTCGTGATTCGAGTCAACTTACTACACCTCGACTAATTTTATACGTCACATTTCACTATCAACATGTATGAGATAACTCTATCCACCAAAACTAAGCCACGTAAAAAGAAATCACCTAATGTTTTTCTCTCAGTTCGAATTCAAACCTGATATTTATATAAAGGGAAAAAGGAAAAATATACTCTTGAACTATCGTAAATGGTATGTGAATACCCTCCATCGTACTTTTGGGACATTGGTGCCCCTGCCATCCAAAAACTAGAGCATATATGTCCTTCACTCTAACGAAAGACTAAATAGGGACACATGACGCAATCTTATCCGTCGATAAATGTCGGATCAGTGGATAAGATTATGACTAATGTATGTCTGTTAGTATAAAGAGTATATATGCTCTAGTTTTTGGACGACAAGGGCACCAATGTCCCAAAAATATGACGGAAGATATTTACATATCATTTACGATAGTTCAGAGATATATTTATTTGTTTTCCCTTATATAAATTAATCAAATCTTAGGGTATCCAAACGTTTTGGTTGGAAAAAAGATCACGTGAGGCCCATACTTATAAAACATGAAAATTTCTTGTGAAAAAAGTGGAGATATTAAACAAAATTATCTTAGTACTAGGCGTGCATTGGCTAAAGGAGAATCTTGATGGATCTAATTATATAAATTTATCGTCACATAGAAGGTTTTGAAAATATAATTTTCTAAATTCTTAGTAAGTTTGTCATTATGTTATATGATGGTCAAAATATTAAATTTATTTTATGTATATAAAAATTCTTAATTTAAAATCCAGTAATATTAAAAGAACTTCAAATCTTAATTCCATCTCTACAGATAGGTCCTTGATTTCTCAAAAGTCTAAAAATGAAGAAAGTTATACTATTAGTAGTTGGCCATAACTACAACACCAAGGAAAAGGATGAAAAATGTCTTTTTACTTACCCAAGTATGACCCTAGTTATAATACATGTTTATAATTTTGGGTTTATTTTGATTCAGGTTATTTAATTTAGTGGGTCAGGTCGAATTAAATTGAAAAAAAAGGAATGAATTATTTAGGGAAATCAAATATTTTTGATCGATTTGAGGAATTCCATCCAAAATAGGGACATTTTTTAATCCTTTTTTTCTTGAATTATTGTAACATATACTAACATACATTCACCAAATTTAATCAAATGAAACTACCAAACAATAACATGCCATGAAACTGTTTCACTTCATATATATTAATTACTATATAAATTAATAAAAACACTTTGGTTTACATTTTCAACAATATCACACTCCACCCTACAAATTAGATTACTGAATTATGTGAATAAAAACATAAGCACACAACCAAACTTTTTGTAAATTTAAAAGTAGCACAACATGAAGTGTTGCATACATCTTATTTATAGCCAAAAAAAAAATTAGCAACAAAAGGTACAAGTGAACCAGATTCCAGATATCTTTATATATCTTATGCCTGTGAATCCATAGCCAGAATTGTACTGAGATTCATTGGATTCATAAACTCCGTCGTACCGGACATGATTTGCTGCACAATGATCTTATTTGCCCTCTCAGATGGATGGAATGGATCCCAAAACGCGTAAACATCTCTATTCGGACATAAATTAGAGAGCGGTGTACATAGACCAAGACCGTTATATGGTCCTTGTCCACAACATGCTACTTTTGATGTTATAAATCCTGTCCAAAAAAGATGGAATCAATTGTCAATATTATTAACACTAATCAACCACATGCCAGAGCCAGAGCCCAGAGCCACAGGATACTGAATATCCTGATTCCTGACTCTGCTTAGTAAAAATCCTGACTCTGCCACTGAACATGAGTCAGAGCCCACAGGATACTGAATATCCTGATTCCTGACTCTGCCACAGAACATGAACAGGAAATATAAATTTAAAGTGTTATATTGATTTTATGAAATTATAAAATGTTTACCATATGCTTGTGGATTAGTAATGAAATTAGTATGCATTTGTTGTGTATTTGCAGCAATAAAAACATTGCTGCCTAGTTCACTGTTTAACCCCTGCAACATTTGCATAAGCTGTGGGTTAAACAGGGCTGCAGCTCGTTGCAAGTCGGGTGAACATTCCCCGTTCCTGCTACGTTGAGCTAGTTCTGCTGGAACACAACCTAATGGTCCAGTTCCAGTTACAATGACACGACGAGCTCCAAGATTATACACATTCTGCAGCAAATCATAAAAAGGTATATTAGCTTCTGTAATAATAATAAAACTTATCTGTATTTTTTGGTAGGTAGTATTATCTACCTATACAAAAGTACATAACTTCAATGTGCATTCAATCTTTCTACTGATATGTCATTTTAAAAAAGAAAACAGCTAGCAACTGACAACCAATTATGTTTGGTGAAAAACTTGCTTTATTATAAATGTTTGTACGTATTGAATGAATGTTATGTTAAAGAAGTTAAGCCTGAGGGGAAATCTCTGAAATTATATCTGACAAATCATGTCACATATAGAAATTCAATACGTACCATCAAGATTTTATGATATTCTCTTATCAAATAAGGGACATAATCTTGGATCGAAAATTGGCGCGATCGCGCAGAATTGGGCACAAGATAATAGTTGTTGACAAAATCATTGCCTCCAAGAGTCATAAGAACAAGAGCTTGATTTACAAGTCTTTGAGTATTTGCTTCACCAATTAGGCCACTCACTCTTCTTTGATATTGTCTAAAATAATCCAATTGTTGTGGCATTCTAATAATATTAATCTGCATGATTATCATTAAACAAACAAATTAATTATTAAAATGTTAAAATGTTGAAATAATTTGAATTTTGTAGTAAAGTTTTTGTATGTACAAATTGGATTCCAGTGTCATTTAGTATTCCAATTCCAGCAGATGCAAAGTTAGCACCAACAAGAAGTCTTTGTCCAGTAAGAGCTGGATTTAAGTAAGGTAGTGGTGATTCTGATGAACCAATTTGTTGACCTGAAAAAAAAAGGTAAAATAATCGAAGTTTGATCAATCACGAGTTTAACTTATATATACTAACAGTGTAAAAAAATAAAAATTATACTAGTACTAGGTCAACCTTGAAGAATGATTATATTTACCTTTGTGTTTATGTGTAGTGAAAAGAATTGGTATTGGTATAACACGTAACTTGTCTTATTTCGACGTTAATTTTAGACTTACTTTTTGGGGTCGATTAGTGCTAGTATTTTTGAATTATCTTATGGTAAAAAATTCTTTTTATTGTCGGTGTATATAGAAGTTAAACTTTATAAAAGAAAATTGAAGGTAGTTGTCTTAAAAATTAAAGTAGGACACGTAATCTGAAAATAAGACAGGTTACCATCTATAATAAGTTAAATATAATGTTAGTGTTCATAATAAGTTCCTCAATAAAAGAGGCAAAAACAAACGCAATTATATATCAGTGTAAAAAATAGTTTGATAAACAAAATACTTCACGTTTATTTTGTGTTAAAAAAAAGGTCACACCCTAAGAGGATGTAATGTAAGTTGTCTATCCTAGCACAAGCATCAATAACCGACTTCACAGTTCGAACTCGTGACTTACAGAAATAACTTTACAATTTTTGCACGATTCTTCAAATGTCAAACGCGCATCCGAGATTTAAACTTCCTATGAGTTCTTAGAATTAACTTATTATATTTTTAAGGGAAAAAGATTCATATCGATTATTTTCATAACTTCACACTCTGCATCGAAAATACTAGGTTCATATGAACCTGATATAATGTACATAGCATACATCTCACATTCACACCGAATCTAGAAAAGAACCACCACTACTTCATGAAAAAAATGCGACATAGTCATCCTATACTATCCTGATGCAAGCATCAGTAATCTCGTGATCTATAAATCATACGAAGAAAACGCCATATTAAAAAAAAGAGAAAAATGGACTCAACTGATAATGTCAGGAATATTGTAGCCATTAGAGAAACGACCAGTTGCTGTACGTGTTGGATAATCAATACCATAAGGTGGTGAATCAGCTCTTGCAGTAGTAGCCAAATAATTATTATTTCCACTATCAACAAGTGAATCACCAAACACAAAAAATGCCCTAGCTTCACTTTGGGAAATAGCCACTCCAAAAATCAACAAAAAGCTCAAAATAATAGTAGGTGTGGCCATTTTGGCAAAAAAAAAAGTGTTGTTACAAAAATATTATAAATTGGTTTGTATGTGCATTTGCTAGTTAAGCAATTAGGCATGTGTATATATAATAAAAATAAAATGTAAAGAGAGTTATAACTTTTTGAGAGGTGAATTAAATGGACCAAGTTGGCACACAGTTGGAAATGAAAAATAAAAACTAAAAAATAAAAAAATTGGACCACAAATTAACTTAAAATGAAAGAGCAAAGAGTATAGTGGTAGTTTGAGGTATTTAATTTGGACAGTTGAAGTCTCTTTGGGTATAGTTTTGTATTGTATTTATTTCTAATCATAAGACAAAAAAAAACTGTTCTTTTTTCAAGCCTAACAAAAACCTTTCACATTTTATATATACTCCATGCTATATATATTCATATTAGTATTGATTCGTATACACTTTTTAAGAAAAATATTTAATAACTTCAATTCATATTGATATCTGAAAAGAGAAAGAAGTTATATATAAGGTGTAATTAATGATATTCTTAATGTTACGAGGTCTTTTAGAGAAAATTATGCGGGTTTGTTTCAATAAGTGGATTATATTATAATATATTAAGAGTATCTTTAGATTGTTTTAACCAAACAACTGATATTTAAGTCAATAATTTGGTGGAACAAGTATATATGAAGATGGAGTGATGGCATGGGGCTGATTTGCGACCTACTAGGTACACGCTTCATTAGTAGCGAAAGGAAAATATTTTCTTGAAAAATAAATAATTTTCTTGTTTATATGTTAAGTAAGCAAGCAAAAGATATTGCTTCAAGTATTTTAATATCAAATCTAGGTTAGGAGTTGGGGGGTGGGGATGAGGGAGGCTATTGGAGGGGGGGTTGGGTGTGTGTTATGAGAGAAGAATGAAATGTCAAGTCATAAAACTTTTTTTTCTCTACTTATTATCGTTTTTTTCATTTTTCAGAACCTTGTTTTTCTAGAAAAAATGTTTTTTAAAAAATATTTCAACCATTCAAACATGAAAGAAAATTTAAAAAAAAAAAAATCCTTCATATCAAACACAATCAGGACTCATTAAGTGTACATAATGTGAAACTTTTGAAAAAATCACGCAAATATGATCCAATTTAGATAACTGAATTCCCAATATATATTAAACGTATCTTTGAATTGAGTCCAACAAATCTTTGTGTAATTCTAAACTAAGGAGTAAATACAGCTTGTCAAAACGATTAATATTTTTAAAAAAATACCTAACAACAAAAATAATAAGTCATTGATTATGTTGTTTGAAGACATTTTAGCAAACAACAAAATATAGCTATATGCTTTTTATTAATGTAGGGGGGGAGGGTAGTTCAAATGTACTTAAGGCCTAGTGGAAAAGACAATATCCATGTGATCAAAATAAATATTGCCAACGAATATATCATCTACTAACTTATTAAAGTTTACATTAAAATAGAAAGTAAATCAAATAGTGTAATTATGTTGTATAAATTATTAAACAAATTAGGGTTTAACTCCATAGTCAAATAGAGGGTTGTAGCTACTTTGACTATTAAATTAATAGACTATACTTAAATACACACCCCAAACCCTACCCAAGAAAAAAAAGAAAAAAAACTTAGTACAAACTCTTTTTTTCTAATTATTTGAGTCATTAGTCCTTAATACCTTAGGGCGTACGATCAAGGATGATGATAAAATGATAAGTACTTTTTTTTTATATCAAAGTTATTGGATTCGAGTCCCTTTGAATATGAAGTTGTCTCTGTTAAAAAGTGTTTTATATATCCCAATGTAAAAATTTTCAGTGTGAATTTAAATGTAATCGGATTTCAATATGGGAAAAGAATTGACTTAGGACATGATCGTATAAAGCTTAGAACCTTGATTTTAGTCACATGCTTGACATAGGAAAGTGATGTGTACCCCGAGGCGGATTAAGAATTTAATATTTTAGGGATTTAAAATTTAGATTTTTAATATTGAGCGTATTATATCTTTAAAATGATGGGCTTATATTTATTATTACTTTAATTTTAATGAAATTTTTGCATAAAAATTTATGTATAATATCAAAATATTGAATTTAGACGAACCCGATTCCGAAGGGGTATATCAGTCTTCTTGTACACCATTAGTCAAGACAATTTGAATGTGAAAGATCCTCAAGTCTATCCTACTAGACAAATTAAAAAGTTTTCTATACTTTTTACTTATGTGGATATTATAATTTTGAAAATTATTTATGCATTTATTTTTTGTTTGATCATGGGGTGATAGATTTCTTATTTCGAATGTTGATGAAATTAATTATCGAATAGATTATTTTGATCATTGTAATTGAGTTGTTCTTTAAATTTAATTTGTTTAACTATATAGTCATCGTATTAATTAAAGAGATCTCAATTGAATGTATTGTTATAAATATCTTCTTCTTCTTTTGAAAATAATAATAATATTAGGTTATGTTTTTTTTAACAATGTCACTTTCGAGTAATTAAGAAATTAATTATTACTCTTATTCTAGAGATAATAAGGATAAATGGAAATGTCATGATCATTATAAATTAATTCAACAAAATATTAGAAACAAATCATTAATTCCTGCCAATATTAGTGGAAGAAATTAATCACCGTTCTAATTTTAATTTTTGTCATTAAACAAGACACCTTTATATCTACTTATTTGCTTATTTTCATTAAACAAGACACCTTTAATTTCTGAATTTAGTTGCTTAGAAATATTAATTATTGGAATGGGAAGCTAGTAGGTAAGCACGTATCGATCAAGTTTGAACTGTTGAGTGACGATTGATTCATTTCTTAAGAAAGGATCAGAAGGGTATGCCTTGTATAAAAATGGTATACTCTCATTTCTTATGTATGTTACATTATTGTCCTATTATTTAAGAAGTGATTTAAAATTAAGTGTACGTAATAATACTCGCTAAGAAAAGATAAATGGAGACGTCATGATAATTACATTAATCAAAATAACAAAGCCAAAATCAAAAAGGACTAGAGAAAAGCAGGGGCAGATCTATAATTTCAGTTATAGATTCACGTGAACCAAACAATTTTTGTTCAGATCTTGGATATATTGAGAAATTTGCTAAATAGTTATGAATGTTTGGCAGATGGACAGATACGAGAGAAGAGGAAATAGAGGCAAAATCTATTACTAATTTAGTTGTTGCTGCAACGCTGAAATATCTATTGATATAAAAATATAGAGCTATAATGTTGTTTATACCAAAGGTATTTTTTTTATACAAACTAAAAGAAATCTCAGAACCCTGTAAACACCGTAAAGCCAAATATTATAGACATCTATCATACTCGCTGTAAGGTATGAACGGGCAGCAGGGAATCGAGTGAATGACCTTAACGATCGTTTTAGAAGTAGCGCTTTACTAGCCTGACGACTCAAAGCAAGGTCGAAATCCATCCCTCTTTTTAAAACTGATTAATTAACGACTCACCAAGCAAGGGCACGTTGCGCGATAATAGCCAGTTCAAGGAAGTGATTGTATGAAGCCGTCTATTATAGAATTAAGTTGAAATCATGATAAAACACATAAATTTCAAATTCTGATAGCGACAAAAAAAAAGGGCACAATTTGGAAAAATTAATGGCGTTATATTGAAACCAATATATTCAAGCAATTCAATTTCAACTAATTAAATCACTTCATTGTACGAGTTTAGCACATTAATTAAGTAAACTTAATTCTTTTATATGACATCTCCCTTCAATTAATTATACAATACAAATATACAATACTTCATCTAAAAATATGTAGTATCTTAGAAAAAATTATTGTCCTATAATAAAATGTCGAAATATAAAAATATAAATTATTATGTTTTTCCAATTATACTCTGTACACCATTTTCTAAATAGTGTTTAATTTTCATAAATAAAAAAAATTAATAAACTATATATTATATTTAGGGAACAGAGTTTGATATACGCCTTAATTTTGTCATTCAAAGTTTATATATGTGTCAACTCTCATTATAAAAATGGCTCATATATATCTCCATTTTCGTACTAATAACAGAAGAATCAATTGCTTAATGTATTACTACTAATTTTATTAATTGATGTAATTTTTACTAAGATAATATTAATTTATAAGGAGTAAAATTTGAATTCGAAAAAACAAAACATATCTCCAACGACCCCCAACCTCTTTTTCCTTCTCATTAAGAAGAAAAGACAAATTATTTTTATGTCACAACCATATAATAAATGCTAAATATGCACCAAAAAAATAATAAAAATTTACTTTAATTGCACAATAAAAAAACATTTTTTTAAACATTTTTTTTTTAAAAAAAAAGGACCACATGTGTCCTCTCCATGAAGTATAATCATGTTCACGGGTAAAGCAATGATCATTATGATTAATTGAATTTAGTTCAAATATTTAATATTTTAAAAAAAAAGAAAAGGTTATTTTTTCCCAAAGCTAATGTTAATCCTTCAATTAGTTGAGTGATTATTAAAAAAGATGTTTAACAGGAGATAAAAATAATTTATATAAATAATGTTTGTTATAACAAAAATTACTAAATGTCTTTGTTAACTAAGCATCAATAGATATTCATGAGATTATTTCCTTTGTTTTAAATTATTTCTTGTGTTTTTTAATACATATCTATTAAAAACACTAATTAGGAGGAAATTTTATCTATTTTAATAATCTCAGTTATATTTTAATTAAAATATATCCTCTCCTTATTACTTGAACTATCATTTTTTTCAAAATAAAAGAATATCAGTCAACTTTAGAAAAATGACGAGAACTTGTCAACTAATTGTGGAGGCATCCTTTGTTATTATTGAATAAATTTCTCCGTTAGTTTTCTTCTAGTTCTTTATCATAACACACTCATTCTAGAACGAGTTGAAAGAGGAATCCCTAACTCTTAGTCGGTTACATTATTGAGGTGGTTATTATTTTCTAGAATGTATAATTACTACATAGAATAAAACGAAAGAAAGTTTATCATGAACTTGTAAAATAATCAATACTTTCTTCGTTTCATATTAATTGTCTTTTTTTTTTCTCTACATGCCTTGAGAAATTATAAATAAAATCAATAATTTTACTAGTTTAACCTTTGGAAAACCTTTTTGGAGTCTTTTTTACACTTTCAAAAAAAATAATTATCAACATAAAAATGAAAAAAAAAATGTAATGAATTTTATCTTAATTTTGCAAATTGACAAGTAATTTGAGAGCTTTTAATATAAGATACAAAAAATAATTTTAAAATAAATATTTTTAAAAATTACGATGAATAATTTATGACGGACGCAGAACTTTTAAAATTGTGGCAGGTCAACAAGGACCAGACATAACTATAGTCTATACAGTACAACCTACACCAGAAATTTTCACACGCCAACTAAATATTAAATATGTTTTAGAATGATTTAATATTATGTTTGGACATTAATTAATTAATTAATTACTAACTCCTAACTAGGATAGTACTCCCACTTTGACTATTCTTTAAACTTATTATGTTTATAAGAAAAAATATCTTTTTCTAGTATAATCTACTTGCTAAAAGAAAATTGACCATTGTTATATGGTCCAAAATATGAATAAATGTATTTAAACTATGTACAAATAATTTTATAATGGTTATATATGTATTAAAAAATTCACTAAATATCCTTAAATATTTGTCTGTGAAGAACTCAATTATGTATACCTCACCAAATTCTACGGAATACCTATCATCTTTCACCAGCAACAAGGTATCAGATAACTCTGCCTTCGTGATACCTATTGTATATCAACTCTGTACAAGTTAATATTATTGTATACTAAGTTGAACCCACTTTAGGGAACCCATAACTTCAAATTATCGATCCGCCTCTTACCCACAATATAAAGTTATAATATACATTTTGAAAAGAGGATAAAACTGTCCTGATGTTAACATAAGAAACTAGAACTAGAGAAAACTAAACCCAAGATCGTTACCAAGTACTTGCATTTTCAATGAAATAACTAATGAAATTGATAAATGATGTTTGTCTCAATCACAGCCTCTAATTCAGCTGAGAAAAGAGATAGGAGCTTAAAAGTACAGGACTGTTGGGTGCTCAAATCAACAAGATATCGAGTATAATCTCACAAGTAGGGTTTGGGGATGATGGTGTCACGTGTGTACGTAACGTTGCCCTTACCTTTTATCTTGTAAAGGTAGAGAGACCTCAGCTCAAGTATCATAATATATCTGTACTTGCTTTGTTATTCAGCTTGTACATTTATCGCAAGCGTGGTCGAATATAATACAGTTAAAGGACATACTTCTGCTTGAATTGAGGCTTCTACTCATGGCTGTTGTTGGTGCTTGTAGGTAGTTGTTGCTCTTCAGTTGAATTTAGCAAATGTCCTTTACTGCTTGAACATCGTTTTGTATTGTTGTACCCCGACCTTGTTCCTTACTAGAGCTGCAACTTTCCGTGTTTGATGTATGACAAGCTTTTCAGTTCTCTGTTCCGCCTTACTCGTGATTCAAAATCTGTGACAAGGGAAATGGACAACAAATTAGGTGTGCAATACATAACTAGCTAAAGACGCACACCATAACAAAGAAATGACTACTATGTGAGAAGCCTGTTCACTTAGTTTAGTTTGTCCAATTGCATACTGAATGAGGAAGAACACCAGCGAACCGCAAGGCATAGGCACTGTCAATTGGATTCTTTACTTTGGATAGAGGAACTACTCTTAGGAGAAACTAATGCACCAGCTTCATAGTATTACATGTCGTGACCAGCAGTATCCTTGTTATATTCAGTCGCATACTTCTCAAGATATAAATATCCATTATACGCTAAAAAGTTCATGGCTGTTACAAGCAGAAACCATACAAAGCTAATGCAATACTGTTTGTGTTTGAATGCTAACCGATTTCAAGAAATCTATGAAACGCCTATCCGAGAAGGTTCTCAAGAGTTTTTCCATCATCACATACGCACTTAAAAGTGTTGAAGTTATTAACACTGATGGGAATTACCTCACGTTCTAATGTCAGGTTCAAGTAATCCATTTCTTGCATTCTATTTTCCTTATATCGAGTCAAAATCAAAAAGACTGAGGCTTTTATCTAAAACTTAGGTGGAGTTGAGCTTCTTCTGAAGTCTGAGTTCAGAACAACATTCTTCTAAATGAAGAATATGTAAGTTGGCAATGATCACTTAATTCAACTAACAAGTATTAACAGTATGAATCCTAATACAGCATCGTATCTTCTACTTTGAAACATCAATGAAGCACTACTGGTATTACTAGTGAAAACCAGCATCCTACATCAGACAACAGTAACTAGATAAAGTTATCAGCTAATACCAGGTCAGTGTAATCTTTTCACATTAAGAACATTACGTAGATGACAGCTTTCTCACTTTTTAAATCTGAGCCAGCAATTATACTTCTTGGTCTGTTATAACATTTTACTCTTATATAAGAAAGTTTTAGCCAAAGATTCAAAAGCTGAGAAGTACAAAGATAAGAAGACATAGACATTACAGTAAGTTTCCAGATTCTTACTCGTCGGACCTAATTCATGAAAGTTCTGGAGGCTATTAGGCACAAGGTTAATTTTCTCTTTTTTTCATTTAGTACGTTGCGTAGCTGCTGGGGGCTCAATCTGCATCAATTCCTTTGCACTCATTTTGATCTGAGAATTCTGAGCTAACAACTTTCCGCATTGTAAACCTCAACGTTAGGAAAGCATTCTGAGGCTGGTGGAATCACCAGTTCATATCTCCTTCTTATAAGAATGAAGCTTTAGACAATAATCAGTTGCTGCATCAATCATGTCCTGAATAAAGTACAGCGTAAAAATGATTGCTCAGAAGTCCAAGTGGAGAACTTCATTGTTGGAGAATTAACTGTGCATCATAAAGTAACAAATATTCAGAAGTACCTGAATGAGAGTCCAGCTTCCACCACGCATGAGCATCTTCCTTCGAGATGGAAGCATCAACATCCTCTTTATCATCTTCCCCAGAAAAGATTCCATCAGAATCATCACTCTCAACTTCAGAATAATACAACTCTTTCTCTACTTCAGGATCATATGTCCACTCCAATCTTTTCAAAACATCTCGGTCCTTCCACCGTCCAACAACAGAGACAGCTTCTTTCTTGGCCTTTCCCATCATGATCTCTTGCCACGAGAAAGCAGCATCCGCTGTCCGTTTAAGAGCACCATCATTACTATCACCAACAACCACCGTCTTCAAACACCTCAACCGTGCCTCCTTCAACACTTCCACAAAATCAGAATCATCAGACACAAGAACCACATAATCCACCATCCTCTTATCCATAACATCAACCAAATGATTCCTCAACGCGATATCAGCAGCCTGTGGCTTATCCGAGACATTCCTAACCCAAAAACCTGCCCGTTTCAAATCATCCGCCAAACCATACCCAACTTTCGGGGTCAAAACATCCCTAACAGCACCCTTATACTTATCCATCTTCATTGCATACTTAGCCACCAACTTCACCCTCATTTTCCCTCTAGCAGACTCAATCTGATTCAACCTTTTCGTTTGCTCACGTTCGTGAATTTGCTTAAAATGATTCACAAGCTTCTCATTAGTATAAAATCTCCTCCCACACACTCTACATATATAAGGATCCTCAACCTTAACAACCCCACTTTTCTCCAACAAATTCAATGTTTTCCGCTCTTTCCTCTGCTGCCTAACTAAAGGAGGAACATAACTAAAGGCGTGTCGATTAGCATAAGCTACTGTAAATCTCACAACCCCAAATTGTCCAGCTGCCTTTTTGAGCTTAGTGGCAGCATCAAATGGTGGAAATGACTTAGGTGGTTTGTTATCTAAATCCCAGAAAATTCCAACACTAGCTCTAATTGGTGAATCTAAAGAACCAAAACCCAGATGGGATTTGGACTCAAAGTGACAAAATCTTTTATAGAAACGAATAGCATGTATAAAGGAGCTTACTTTGACACAGTTCATCATTCTTTTAGGAGGAAAAATCGACATTGAGAGTTTCTTGATGCTATAGAGGCAAAAAGATTACAAACACAGTATAGTAAATTCAAATAATTCCACAAAATATCATCGGAAAAAGGAGGGGTTTAGGTTTCCGGTACCTTAAATGCTTGATTTCGCCGGAGACGATGGCTCTGCTCCCAAGAAATTTGGGGACTCCTCCATCCGTGTAGTATCTATTTTCCCTAATTTGAAAAGGCTAATTTACTAATTTACCCTTTAAAATTTTGAAATTTTATAAAATTATTTATATTTTAAAAGAATTAAGTGTAAAAATTAATTTAATAAATTGACAAATAACTTGAGATAATTATTTAATAATATAGACACTAATACTCAATTTATCCCCTTTTTTTTTATGAACACTAATAATCATTTTTTTTTATATTGGTCCATTTTCGATCTTCCTTCAAAGGTTTGATTATTTTTTAACTTGGTTAAGTCCATATTTAATACATGAAATATTTACTCATCTTTTTTATATTCAGTAGAAATAATATTTCCATGTAAAATAAGGTGGGGAGAATGGTGTTTTTATTATTTTAATTAAGTTGTTTTTGCAGCTACTTCAAGAATTTACTTTTATTTTTTGGGCTATATCAATTATATTGTATATAATTGAGGAAAGAAATTTTGCACTATTGTATGTGATATATGATATGATAAACCTTCTGATATTAAATAATGACCGGAGTTTGAGGGTAGACAAAAGTACATCAATTCCATATACATAAAAAAAAAATTAACGTTTCACATAAAGAAATAAGGATGATTATGTGTCTAAACTCAAATATACGAGACTATTTTAAGATTTTTCTTATTATCAGTTACAATCACAATACACATTTTCCTACATTATTACATTTTGTTCTATCGAAGCGGACTATTAAGAAGTTCAACTCAATTTTTTTCTTGGTGACTTATGGGAAAGATCGACCTTTCTAATACATATCCAATCGTAACGATATGACCACACTGATTTATTTTCGATCGGACCCAAAAAGTTATTTCATAGACAGAGAATCCTTTGGGCCGAGGGACGGAGGAAAGGGCTTATTCAATTTATTGGGCCGTATATGAATGTAAGCCTCGTTTTACTATTTGGGCTTTGTAACTTTACAAATATAGGAATATCAACAAATAATTGCTTGCGATAGCAATATTTAAAATATAGCCCATTTATAATACTATTATTTAAAATTTAACCAGTTTGTTTTTCTTCTTCTTTGCAAATGTCATGGAAAAATGTATATCATCTTAAAGGTGGAATATCACGTAAATGGGTTGAATTAGAAGGATCAAAATGATCCGAGTTAATAAATGACTCGTCCAAAAATTATTTAAACTAAAACATGTTGAAAATAATATCATAACTCGTACTTATCATAACGGTATAAATTAAAGTATTCGAATGTTTTATTTCAGAATTGTTCATTGAAAATTTCCATCACGCCAAGCAAGCTTATTGTCAAATTGATATTTTTAAAAGGTGAGAAACGACACCACTAATGTCTCAACGCACAATTGATTATCACATAAAATATTATGACCTAATTATGTGTATCGTCAAAGAACAAAAAGAGTTGAAAAAATAAAACTTAAACCAAATAATAAGTCCAAAGTAAACAGCAACCAAAGGTGAAGTTGGTGATACATATTCGTTGACTACAAAAGGTTTTGGTTCAAGTTGATTTCTAGTACTCTCTCCCTTTCGATTACGGATTTATTCGTATGATTTCGATCTGACATGAAAATTAATAAAGTAAAAAAAAAATTAAATTTATAATCTTAAATTAAAGATACGTAGAATATACAAAAAAATAATCTTTAATTATAATTTTAAATACGTCACATGAAAAATATTATTAAAAAAAAATATACTCCTTTTTAAATAAATTAAAAGTAAAGATAAAATAAACAAATCGAGATACATGCCTCAATTTGAATCAAACTGTGTCAATATAACTTTTTAGGTTAACAACTTGAATAAGAAAATCAAAAAGGTTATTATGTGTGTCATGTTCTTGACTTCTTTAGTGTTTGACTTCAAATACTCCAAACCATTTTCATATCTCTATTTGACCTCTACTAATATTTTTAACGCGTTTGAATGATAATAATTTCAAGATAAAATTTAATACTAATTTTATTTCATATTTGATATATAAGGTATCAGCTCATCTCAAAATTATTTTATCTCATTATCTATAATAAAATGAAATGATGAGATTATTAATTCATGTTAAAAGCAGGATAAAATAATTTCATAATTTATTTGTTTTTATCGTAATTCAGCGTACTATACGATCCCTTGATTCTTTTTTGGATTTCTTCAGTCAAAACATTTGAAAATTTAGGAATCGTTTGATTTGAAGACAAGATATGTGAATAATATAATATTTATTATAAGCAAGGCAAAAATTAGTTAGGTAAGAATTATATTATATTTATGATGGAGATTATTTCTTATGAAATATTTAGTTTGACTTTGAAATTTTTTTAATATGTTTGGAACAAGCTCATGAACTATATTTTATTGTTAGATCCGAATAAAACACTTATAGTATAAATAATTATTCAACTATAACTACTACTCCCTCCGTTTCAAACAGATTGACCTAGTTTGACTTGGAACGGAGTTTAAGAAAAGAAAGAAGACTTTTTAATCTTGTGGTTCTAATTTAAAGTTATGTCACATGTACCAAAATACCCTTTAATCTTGTGGTCTTAAACATGCCACGTTGAAAGTTAAAATTAAAGTGTTGCCAAAAAAGGAAAAGGGTCATTCTTTTTGAAACAGACTAAAAAGGAAATAGGATCATTCTTTTTTAAACGGAGGGAGTATATATAATAATTTCATATAGCTTCCTTCTTTCCATTTTGGTTGATAAAATTCATTTTATTAGTCATTTAAAAAATAGCATATTTATATTTATATATTTTTATTATTTAAAGCTATTGTAGTCAGCCCAAAAATTGATATGTTTAAAATTATAAATTATAGAAAATCATATCATTAATATAAATATTACGATATATTAAAATTATAAATTTCACAGTCATACCGATATCATGCTATATTATGGGTGTGTATGAGTAAAACCTTTTTCGGAAAATATTTACAATTTTTTCAATCTTTGATTGGTCAATTTTTTTAAAAAAATATATTCTAAAAAAAAGTTTCATATAAATGAGGAAAAAACGACATTTTTACTTGAAAAAAAAGACATTGTAAAATAAATTTCATAAGCTACGTTTCACATTAATTATCTCCAACATCTCACCACCCCATAAATTTACATCCCCTCCCTACCCTAATATAATAGTGTTTGAATATATATATTCTTTTTAGACGATATTTTTTTGCTTACTTATTAAATATCTAAAAATAAATAAGAACTCTAATTATTTATTGGAGACGATTTTAAAAATACCAAACACACCCTATAGTTTAAGATTACAGTTTACTTATTTTTTAGAAAAAAAAAATATTATTTCTTGAATAACGTATCTTGTACAATATTTATATTTTTATTGTACAATAGGAATTGGTCGACTCTTTTTGCTTATTACTACTATATTTATATTTTTATTGACATGGGAAATATGATGGTACGTAATTTTATTTTTTTAAAAGGTTGAAGGAGTCAAAGACTTTTGATCAATCAATAAATAAATATATAATAGTAGGAATAAATAATAATAGTACTATATAATTACGAGACTGAACCATTCAATTATAAAATGTCCATATATAAATAGTGTATATGTACTTTATAATTAAAATCAATATACATTGTATATAAAATATATACCATTTTCAACTCTATTGATAAACTAATTGGCCGAAGGATATATATTCGAAACTTTTTGTGTGAGAAATTAAATTCTTGGTTTCAAAGCATGTTATAGCCTTGTAAGAAATCTTATCAGGGATGTGTTGGTGTGGGACGTATTCTTCTATCCTCAATCAGAGTCTCGAGTTTGGGGATGTGTTGGTGTGAGAAGTATTCTTTTATCCTTAATCAGAGTCTAGAATTCGAGTCGCCTTTGTTATGGAGCGTTTGAAACCTTCCCCCCCTCCCCCCACCGAAATATGAAATTTTTCTGCGTAAGCTATAATTGAATCAGACTCAAATGTGAATATACACATTATTTTAGAAAAGAAAAAAAGAATTCTTGTCATATACCATGGTCATATATTGAAACTTTGCCTCATGTGATATTTGTAAAGTGTATTTCCATTAATGTATATACTTTCTTCCCTCGTGGAGCATGGAACACTAATAGTTTCGATTTTCAATCGTGAATATTGAAGCTTGATTAATTTCCTTTATCATATTGATCATTTTAGTCCATACTTGTAATTATTATAAAATTATTTTTTTCGTGAAAAATAGTTAAAAATTATTTTTATAAATATAATTACATAAATCTCAATGTTAACGCTTTTATATTTGACCAATAACTCAAAGATTAGGCACAAATTTAATTTCAATAAAATTTTGTTGCCAATCGTGGCTACTTGACTAAAAACTAATAAGTAATAATTTTTCAACGTACCTAATATTCTACAAATCCACAATTAATTCAGATTTATTCAATTGAAGTGTATGACCGCCAAGACAAAATTGTCAAACACAATAAACCAAATACAATATATTAAAATTAATAAGACTTGTTCAATTCTTTACTTGTTATCTATATGTTAATTATTATCAGTCGTTTTAGAAATTTATAAACTTCAGACTCTGATTACTCTAAGTATATATATTATAGCAGGATTTGCGACTCGAGAAAACAACCCTCCTCCAAAAGAAATTCTTTATATAGATCAAGTAAAATAGTTGTTTGGTGATTTCTAAGTTGCAGTTACATTTCCTTTAATTAGCTTTTAAAAAAAATGGAATGATGTGAACTTGAAAATATTTGGAAAAAAAATCATATCAAATAACATAATCAAGTATTAGATATTTAAAACAAACGTCAACTATATGTATAATTTTTAAAATTTATGATCAAACGTAGGTAATAATAAACAAACATCATGTTTGGAAAAAATGGAAACGTCTTGTTACGTGTTTACATTTTATTTGTCAAACTCTCAAAACGCGGCTAATTTAATTTAGTCAAATTCCCCACTTTTTCCCTACAATATACTTTATATTATAATTTATTACCCCATGCACGTCTATATAAATAATAACTCTTCTTCTCTCAACAAAACTCAAATATATTATTCTTTCACCCAAAAAAAAAAAAAATCATCAAGAAAGAAAGAAAAAATGGCATCACACATCAAGAAATGCATGATTTTATTTCTATTAATACTACTCATTTCGTCAGATTTTCATCGAGAGGTATCAGGATTACGAATATTACAAGGAGAGGAATGGTTGAAACAAACAACGGATTTAATCATTCAATCACTTCCTCGAGGTCCATCTCCGTCTTCAGGCGCGAGCCCATGCACTAATATTCCCGGTGGGAAAAGGCATGGGCGGTGCGCGCTAGCGAATATTAAGGAAGAAAAAATAATTGCTAGTCAAGTTGATAATATTCATAGAGCTTCTTCTTCAGCTTATCCAAATAATAATATGGTTCAATATGGAATTGTAAGTTCGAAAATTAATGATACACAAAAGCAAGGATAAAAAAATAATATTTTTTTATCAATTTTTTTTTTTTAGGATATAGTATATACTTTTAATATTGTAAATTCCCTAGCAACTTTAAGGGATTTTTTTCAATATTTTTTTTTTGGTCAAAGAAATGTTTGTTATATGAGTATATGATGGTGGAGGACAGCTAGATAACTTTAAATTTTGGTTGTTAATTAATGTATTATAAAAAACATTGTATTAATATTTCTTTATAAATATATATATGTAAATTCTTTCATCTTTAATATTCCCCTTTTTTGTATTATAGTGGTTGTTGTTATTAATTTGTGTTGTTATTATTGTTTTATTATAGTTGTTGTTGTGAATAATTAATGGTGAAAATTTCCAATAAAAATATTTTACTTCAAATAACTAGGTCAAAATTGTAATCGTTGATGTCTTATAAGTTATATATGTATTGAATTTTTCTTATCGTAAATTAGTTTTAAAAAATTGCTATAAAATATAATTTCTCTATCTTACATTTATCGAATGAACTCACATGAAAAATATATGATAAAAAATATATAGCTTCTCATTGATACAGGAATAAGAAAGAAATATTTTCTTTTCTCATTGACTAAATCAGAATAATATGAGAATATTTTTTTAATAATAAAATAGTGACGTTGACATAGTTTTCAATAATATAATATTGCGTCTATTGCAATTATTTGCTTGTCTAATTTTGATTTTAGCGTGGATTTCTTTTCTTTTTTAAAAAAGTATAATCTTACACAATTCTGTTTAGTGTAAGGTGCAAGACGAAAGTCATCTTTAATTTTTAATTGTGGTATTAGACATATATATGAAAATTTAGAAATGAAAATATTCCAAATACGAAAAAAAAGAAAACATATTCTTTTTCAAGACTCCAATAATAATACATCCTCAGTTCCTCTATTTCAAAAAGAGCGATTCTTTTTTATTTTTTAATATTTTAATTTTAGTTTTTTACGCATGTTTTTTGATATATGTAACATAACTTTGATTTAGGATTATAAATTGACTATTTTTTTTTAATTCTACATTAAATCAAATTATATCATTCTTTTCTAACGAAAAAAAATATTTTTTATTTGAAACAAAATCCCACCGTCAAACCATCTTTTTGGGAGTTTGAATAACTTTGATATGAAAACGCCTTTACGCAGCTATGCTTTATGTCCCTTTAATATGGATACTACATGGTAAACTTGAAAATAATTTAATTATGTATGAATTTTCCATATAGTATCCATATATAATATGGATAGTATATAATAACAATACTAATACTCTAAATTCTAATATACATATAATGAATTTTAAACTTTTTGGAATTAATTCTAAATTAAAATAGTTTAACTTACAATATTTATACATGTAATTGCACATTTTAATTTTCAAATATATTGATCTTTAATTTTTACTTTTAAAAATTAAATTTACGATGCAAAAATATAAACGTATAGCCTGAAAAAGATACTAATTTAAGTGGACAAAAGTGCATACGATCCAATTTTATAGGGCTATGTCTTAAATTGGAGCAAACAATGGGCTATTCTATGCAGTTTGCCTCCTATGAAAGAACTTAGAAGCCCATTAATCATCAAGCCCAATTTATCATAATATTACGATTTAAATGGTAATATTTGATCGCTAATTATAATATGATATATTTTTTCGAACATTATTATGCTATTTCTTCCAAGGAAATTTTAGGGGCTTAACTCTAAGGTACTTGGATTTCTTATCCAAATTTATATTGAATTTTGTATATTTATTAGTTTGAACTCTATTATTGAATCGTCTTTCAAACTACATTGTGTTGAAGTTCAATTTGATAAAACTTTGAGCAAGAAGCAAGGAAAGTTAAACCATATTTTTTTAAAAAGTATTCTCTCTTTATCAATTTATATGACATTTTTTGTTTTTCAAGAATCAAATAGTTTAAGTTCAATCGGGAATTTGCACATGAATTCTTCAATTTTTTTGAATAGAAATTTATATATTTGTAAACTACGTAAAAAGTACTATAAGTCACAAAAATTGATAATTCAAAGTGTTTAAAAGATTTATGAAAAACATACTGTCAAAGATAGACTTGTTTAAATCTCGAAATTAAAAAAAACCACATAAAATGAGACGGAGAGAGTATATTAGTTTTTAATTTTTTCTAGGAGTTTTTCCATTTTTGTTTTTTAGTTTAATTTGTTTGGTATTCGAACTAAATTATCTAGGGATTATAGCGCAGAAATAATAATTGTTTGATTAATATATCCCATTTGGGAGATGAGTTCAATTAATACCGATTTGATGAGAAAATTATGTGGAATATTTATGACTAAGTTTGAAATTAAATTTATATCGTATCCTGTATATCAAATAATCCTTCGTAACTTTAACTTATATATCGTAGAATTAGATATAGATAATATTTATCACTTGAACAACCGTGACAGAAAAATAAAGTAAAGGAAAGATGTTTGTATAGAATCCAAATACCACTTGCTCAAGGCAACACTTGCTCAATACCACTAAATCTCCAACATGCTTATCTTCCACATGTTTTGACAGTACATATATACTACTAATATATATCGATCTCAAATTGACCAATTATGATATCTTCTTCCTTGCAATAATGTTGGTGGAATCTTTTTTACTCTTTGTACGACTATACATCATTTCACAAAAGTATCTAGAGTATATATAGCGCGATAGATAATATAAATTCATCGACTTTTTAAATTTAGGGATGTGAAGTTCTAAACAATATACACTCTCTGGCTTCTGACCTAATTAATATGTGCGATACTCAGTGTTTTTAATTGAGAACGTACAAAGTTCTAAATAATTCTAAAATTTGTGGTTTGAAACAAATTAAAGACATTTTTACATATAAATACATGCTATGTGTCGATATGCCAAATCCATCGCCACTTATACAAACATAAAGAGTAAACATTTTCGAGGATAGAGAATCGAAACACATTTGATGTCATGTATATAAGGTGCTTTCGACACTAAGATAGGTCTCGAGTATTAGCCCATTGAATACATGCAAAACTTCTTGTTAACCAACAAGGATTGTGGTGGAGTGGTAAGTACTCCTTCATCCTTAACCAAGAGATCTCAGGTTTGAGTCCCTTTTGATACAAAGTCGCGTTTGTTAGGAAGTAATCTCACTACAACAAAAATAATTTTTAGCGGCATTAAATATTGACACTAATAAAGAGTGCTAAAGTCTTTACCGGCATTAGTTAAGTGCCATTAGAACCAATGTCGCTAAAGGCTTTAGGGACATATACAAAGAGTGACAATTGCCGCTAAAAATACATATTTAGCGGAAATTAAGAATTAAATGCCGCTAATGGTCATTTTTGTTGTAGTGTCTAACCCCACTGTGGGACTTACCGATGCTAATTCGAATTTAATCAGACTCGAATATGAATACCGGATATCGAGATGGGAAACCAAAAAAACTTCTTGGTTGGATCTATACATTCATATACATCCAAATTATTGTAATGATGGAATACTATAGCTCAAGGTTTATATGCTGGAGATTTTAGGGCAGTAGAGAGAGAAATTAAACTATAGGTTATAAATTCAAATATGAAAGTGATACATGCATGTATATGTGGATAAGAATAGATGGTACAAAAGGAGCAAATCTATCTATCTATCTATCTATCTATATGTATATAGATATATTCTTATGACATTGATAGTACCAATAGCTATAGTCTATTTTTCCCCCTATATATATGTATGTTACATAGTGAGGGGGACTTAATTTAATTTGTACAAGTAATTAATTTGCCAGTTCATTTTTTTTTTATAACAACCATAGGTTAATTTTGTTTAGTATTGAGAGTACGAATAATTCTCATGTTTCCTTAACCCAATGCATTTATCTTTTTTTTAGATATTGTTATAATTATCATGATATTATGTTTTATGTTCACTATATATAAGGCTATGAATTATGATACGAAACGGGGAACATACTTAAGAGGATAAAGGGGACCGAGATAAAAGTGGAACGGGATAGGGAGGAGGAAACATGAGTCTTGTCTTATCGATCTCACTAAGCTTATTACGAGATGAGACGAGACGAGACTTCTTGGTGCACATTGTACAAGTACTAGCTCTATACCAAAAAGTAATATATTCTTTCCGTTTCATTTTATCGACATAATTTGACTATTTACTATAAAAGAAGACTTTAATAAAAAAAAAGTATGGAGTAACTTTTAATTTTATATTTGTAATGTTAAGTTGCTTGTTAAACATAATTAAAAACATTAACAAAAATCAATAAACAATAAAATTTCTTGAATATGTGAAAGTGATGACGTCATGATGGGTTTAAATAACAAATGGACCGGATCTACCCGAGCCCAAAGCCCAAGGCCTGTACGTCCTTTTACTTTGGTAAACGTGCATGAAATAATAAGACAATTTTTTTAATTATTTCTTATCATCATCCATCACGTGACCTTTTTTTTTTTTTTTTTTTTTTTACGAATATCGAACATCGAAGGATATCGTGTGGTGAATGAAGCAATTTTTCATTTAATTAGAGATGTCGTTTTGAGTCATGAATGAATGTAAAAGAAACTTTTAAAGGGAGTGTTTTTCTTCCGAAAGGGATCCTATGGAATGTGAATTCAAAAATAATCGAGTTTCAGTACTGATATATACAGTACATCGAGTGAGAAATTAATAAAATCTTATGTAGACTGGGCAATTTAATTACTCGTGTTGGAGTTCGATTAAATTTAAGTTCCCATAAGAAAATTTCATATTAGGGATAAAACACTTTGTAACAAAGGCGACTTTATATCAAAGAGACTCGAACACGAAGTCTGTAGTTAATGATGAAAGAATACTTACCACTCCACCAATAATATAATTATTGTTTGTAATCGAGCAACTCAATTGATAATGACTCAAAGAAGAAGAAACACAGCAATCACATACTAAATAAATTTATAATGGGGTTAGAATAAAATAGAGTATAAACAAAATATATTTTACGTGAAAGTATTTATAAAAGATTGTAAATTCTTTAGCGAGGATAGAGGTGTGAAATAGATAGGACGTATGCAAATAATACGAAGTAAGACATTCTTAATGAAATAATATAATATAAAGTTAAAATAATAAAATTAACTTAAATTTTTTAAAAAGTTATATAATAATATTAAAATAGTATTGTGTTAAATTTTGATAATTGATGTAATGATGTTAAATTGATGTTAAAGTTATTGCAATACTTGAAATAAAATGCAAATTTGAGTTCTTTTTTATAGGTAGACAATGATAAATTTGACATAATATAAAAGATTTAATCGCTCAAGATTTCAAAATATTAAATAATAAAAGAAAATAATAATTATAGGAGAACAAAAAATAAATACAATAATAATAATATTAATTCATGTAAATAAAAATAATAAAATATATTTATTTATTTTCTCAATTATTACGACGATTTGATTCAAATTACATCATACTATACCCTAGTAAACCTACCTACTTATAAAGCTTCTGGCAATAGCTTAGTTTAGCTGACAATTCAATTTGAATCCTCCAAAAAAGTCCAACCCTAAAATCTATTTATTTTAAGTGTTTTTTTAAATTAAAATATTTTTTAAATATTTAAGTAATATTAAAAAATATTTTAAAGTTAAAATATAAAGAACTAAGATATAAATTATAAGCCAATTTAAATAGGCATGAAATATCTTATATGTCTTCATTCAATTTATGTGTTTCGTTCGATCAGATATAAAGTTAAAGAAGATATAAATTATTTTTTGAGTGATGATATATGAATCTTAAACATTTTAGCAATTTTAGATTTCTGAAAAATTTTAAATTAAATCGACGACAATTGATTATTTTAAAAATATTTAAAAAGTCCGATCAAACAAGTTTATTTTACGAATAATTAATTTATATAGTCTTTCAATTTCACATGCAAGTATATTCATGTGTTTTGATTTCTTTGTTTTACTTTTTTAAGATTTTTTTTATTATTATAACTCTTTCATTATAATTTATAACAATAACTATAAAATCAAATAGTATTTTGATACATATTACATATTTTAGTCTAATTCACAAAATTTAAATATTTATATATCGTATCAAATTAAAATTCGACAAATATGACAATGTTGATTATTAAAATCAAGAATACCAATAAGTTTGGAATTTCAAAAACTGTGAAATCTACATGTCCTGCATGAATTTCTGTTACTACCTCAATTGTTTATTCCTCTTTTATTCTACATGTCTATGATACATTATTATATCTTCTTAAACTGCAGAATCCCATTAAAATATAAAAAATATTTTTGAAACTTATAGTAAGGATAGTTTTGTGGATGTTTAAAAATAATATTTAAAAATAGTGTCGGATATGATATATTGGTAATGTCAACAATAGTATAGTATTGGTATTAGATATATTGATATTACTTGTCTTCAAATCAAACAATCACGAGGTCGTTTTAGTGTGATGAATAACCAGTAATTTCGAGAAAATTTTTAGTGTTCTTTAAGGCGTTGTGTAGTTGAAAGGGTTGAGGCCTGAGTTAACTTATCCCAAAATGGAGGTAGAATAGTAATTTCATGATAATTTATCTTATCTTCGAACCCCTTAACGCTCTTTGATATATCATTTTTTTACATTCGTACATATATCAACATAATTTTTAACAATAGTTATAATAACATTCACAGCCTCAATTTCTTAGTGGTCAATAAAATATACCATGTATTATCGAATTTTCACATAGATAAAAAGTATCTACGAATAAAAATAATATTGAATATGATATATTGATGATACTGATATTAGATATAATGATATTATTTGTCTTCAAATCAAACAATCTTTAAGAGTATCTTTAGTCCGATTCTTTTGCACTAATACAGTTGCTTGACAAACCACTTAACATAACTTTGTCTTTATATAAACAATGTAATTTTTTATCCATTCGTCAAACAATCTTTAAGAGTATCTTTAATCCGATTTTTTTCATCAATATTATACCTTGACACACCATTTAGCATAATTTATTTTTATATATACAATATAATTTTTTATGAATTCGTGGAATATTATGAGTTTTTGACTCACTATTATGGAAGTCTGATAGCAATTTTTTTGAATTTTTACTGTTTGATGATACTATACTATCATCTCTGTCCAATAGGTTTGATGATAAGGTTAAAATAAGAGAAAAGGTTCAAACCCCAAAGCAGGTATAATCCTTTACTTTCTCTATCAGGGTTTATAGTAATGGTTTTGCTTGTATTAGATTCTTTTTCTCTCTTACTTACTTACTTACAGTGAGTACAAAGCCAGCTTTTTTTTCTCCTACATAGCTAGCTGTTGCTACTACTGTCTCTTGTCCCCATCAATTTTTTTTTTCCACTAGTATTGTTGTGTCACTATTCAAGAAAACTAAAAAAGGGGGTATTTTGATTTTGATTTTAACTAACATTTCTTGATTTATGCAAGGAACAAGACAATTTTGAGGGTATAAAAAGAGTGAGGGAGGGGAGATATGCAGCAGCAGCACCTGATGCAGATGCAGCCCATGATGGCAGCCTATTATCCAAACAATGTCACTACTGATCATATTCAACAGGTTATCTTCTTCTTCTTCTTCTTTTTATTTTACTTGTTTTTTCTTTCTTGATTCTATTATCTGCTTTTCTCTCTCTCTCTATCTCTGTGGCTGGTTGGCTGGCTGAGTGCTTTGTGTATGTATGCAGTGTTGTACTAGCTGTTGTTATGCTTTTTCTTGGCTTCTAGTTGAATAAAGTTGCTTTCTTGGTTGATAAAGTGTTGTTGAAAAAAGGGTATTTTGGCTCAAGGTTTATTGTTTGTTGTGATATACATGGAACAGAAAAAGTAAGAAAAAATGTTGTATTTTTGGTTGGTTAAAGTCCTGCTAAAAGAGTGTTTGCTCATGGTTTCTTGTGGCCACATAGAACAGAAAAAGAAAGAAAAATGATGTGTTCTTGGTTGTAAAGTCCTGGTTGGAAAAGGGTATTTTTGCTCAAGTTTTGTTGTGGTCATATACAGGAAATACAAAAAGAAAGAAAAAAATTGCATTCTTGGGTTGATGTAGTCCTACTAAAAAAAAGGTGTTTTTGCTTATGGTTTTTTGTGGTTATGTAAAGGAAACATCAAAAAGAAAGAAAAAAGTTGCATTCTTGGTTGAGAAACTCCTGCTGAAAAAGGGTGTTTTTGCTCAAGGTTTAATGTTTGTTGTGATATACATGGAACAGAAAAAGTAAGAAAAAATGTTGTATTTTTGGTTGGTTAAAGTCCTGCTAAAAGAGTGTTTGCTCATGGTTTCTTGTGGCCACATAGAACAGAAAAAGAAAGAAAAAAGTTGTGTTCTTGGTTGTAAAGTCCTACTTGAAAAAGGGTATTTTTGCTCAAGTTTTGTTGTGGTCATATACAGGAAATACAAAAAGAAAGAAAAAAGTTGCATTCTTGGGTTGATGTAGCATAAAAAGGTGTTTTTGCTTATGTTTTTTTGTGGTTATGTAAAGGAAATATCAAAAAGAAAGAAAAATGTTGCATTCTTGGTTGAGAAACTCCTGCTGAAAAAGGGTGTTTTTGCTCAATTTTTTGTTGTGGTCATATACAAGAAACACCGAAAGAAAGTACAAACTTGCATTCTTGGTTGATAAAAGTCCTATTAAAAAGGGTGTTTTTGCATAAGGTTTATTGCTGTCATATACATAAAAGAAAGATATTGCTTTTAGGTTCTTGCCTTTTCTTCTTTAAACTTATGTTGCCTTATACATGGAACACAAAAAGTTACATACAAAAAGGAAATTTTTGCTCAAGGTTTATAATTTATTGTCTGTGTTCATGTATAAAGAAAAAAGTTGCATTCTTGGTTGAAACAAATCCTGCTAAAAGGATATTTTTACTCAAGGTTTATTGTGTCCATATACAAAAGAAGTTGTTTTTAGGTTCTTGCCTTTGTTCTCTTTCTAGTAATCTCATGTTTTCCTAAAATGACTGTTAGTTGAGTTTGTTGCTTTCTGCAGAGTGAATAGAAAACTAGTAAATAATGTGTTTGACAGTTTTTTTGAACTTTTTAAATGTAAAAACTGTGAACTTCAGTCTAAAAAGCTTCATCTTCCCTTTGGAATTTTTTTAAGATCTTTATGTATTGCTAGTATATTTAACAATGACCCTAGTTTTCAGTTGTTAAATATAATAGTAATACATAAAGATCCTAATGATATGGACAGTATTTACTGAGGCCTAAGTGTCATATAGTTGTATTTTTGCTCAACACTGAAACAACCTCTCGTAGAAATGTACGGTAAGACTATGTACTATAGACGTTGTGTGGCACCACTCTTCACTGGACTCCGCGCATAGCAGAAGCCTACTGCACCGGGCTGCCTTTTGTTTTTTTACCTAATAGCTGGTTTTTTGTTATTTTCTTTTTCAGTTCCTTGATGAGAACAAATCACTTATTCTGAAGATTGTTGAGAACCAGAACTCTGGAAAAATAAGTGAATGTGCAGAGTAAGTTCAGTTGATCTTTCAGGCTAATCCATTCGGAATGCCCTTCTTCGATACTCTTGATTTTAGATATTTTCACCTGATTTTGAAATATATCTTATGTTTTTTATGTATTCAACATTATGATGACATTCTTGAAACTTGAACATAGAATATAGAATGGTGGCCTGGAAAATATTTAATATAATTGCATTTTATAATATGGTTAACATTCTTGAAACTTAATCATAAAATATAAAGTAGTAGCCTGGAAAAGATTTTACACTCTGGTTCATTTATGGTTGCTATAAAAAATTAGCCCAAAATTTCAACTTCAAATCAATAGAATCATATCCATACGGAGCCTTAGTGAAATTGTCTTTTAAGTAAATATTTTTCTTAAGGAGCGTATAAAATTAAAGATAAACGTGATAGCTAAAATGGACCGGAGGGAGTATATTACAGTGCTATTTATTAAGTAAACACTCGTGGTAACTCTTCTTGCTGTGGCAGGTCCCAGGCTAAACTTCAGAGAAATCTTATGTACCTTGCAGCTATAGCTGATTCACAGCCCCAGCCTCCTAGTATGCATTCACAGGTAAAAAAAAACATATCTTGGCATTTCAATTATCTACATTTTTTAGTCAAGGATTTAACTTATATACGTTGAGTGGTTAACAACGTAAAGAAGTTCTTACTATATGTCAATGTTCTTAACTTATTGTAGGCAGGTAACATATCTTGTTTTCTTGGTAACTCATCGCACCTTTTTATAGACGATTACCAGTAGTAACGTTTAGGTGACCTCTTATTCTACGATACTATATTTTGCTCAGACACTCCAAAAATTGTTGCTACATGCGTGTTGGATACTTCAAAGATACTTAACTCTTTTGAGTATCCGAAACACACCCTTTGATATATTTGAAGAGTGTGAGCAACATAGCTTCAATGTGTATTACTCCGTTGTTGCATTTATTCTGTATCCTGCTACTTTGTTGTCTCTTTTCTTACAATCCTAAGTCAGATACTTCCCTTTTGAGCCGGGGGTCTTTCAGTAACAACCTCTCTGCCTTACAAATGTTGGGGTAAGTTATGCGTACATCCTACCCTTTTAAGACCCCACTCGTGGAATTACACTGGATATGTTGTTGTTGTTAATATTTAGGTGACCTAAAATTTACACAAGCTTATCAATACATGTTGTTTCTTGTCATTCTTGAATAGGCTTAACATGTTTGATAAGCTAATTTTTAGTTGTAAATTTGATGTTTGATGTCCTGTAGTTAGCTTCTGGTGGGATGATGCAGGGAGGGGCACATAACCTGCAACAACAACAAGCTCAACAACTAACAACGCAATCGCTTATGGCTACAGCAAGATCCTCCTCCTCAATGCTCTATAGCCAACAACAACAACAACAACAGTTATCTTCATTGCAACAACAAGCAGCCTATCATAGCCAGCAACTCGGTATGAGCAGCTCTGGTGGAGGAAGTAGTGGTGGACTTAACATGCTACAAAGCGAAAACACTCATAGTGGTAGTACTGGTGGTGGTGGTTTCCCTGACTTCGGCAGAGGATTAGGCAGCGGAAACAAGCTGGAAATGGGAAGTTCTATGTCTGATCAAGGACGGGGCGGAAGCTCGAGTGGTCATGGTGGTGATGGAGGTGAGAATCTTTACTTGAAATCTTCTGAAGATGGGAATTAAGTTTATGTATGTTAAGGTTGGTTTTGTTTATTGTTAGTGAAGGATTTTGAACTTAAAAGAATAGCACTTGAGGATTTTGTTATCTAAATGTGTTTTATGAAAAAAACACAAGTCTCTTGTGTTTTTTCAACTTTTGGGGCTTAGTATCTCAAATGTTGAAACTTTTCACCTTCTAAATATCATGTAAATTTGCTAGGTCATTTTTGTTTTCAATCATGTCTTTTTATTCATCTTTTTGTTGGGCTGTTTGTTTGCGAAAACTCAAACTAAAATTCGGAGCGCGCAATATGCATAAGTAGCCATTTTTAGAACCACTATTTAAATTCTACAGGAGATATTTTAGAACGGTATTGAGGTTCAACAACAAAGGTATCCAACACAATTCTACAAGGCATCTCGAGAGGTTAGGGTGTAAGCTAACATTGAGCTTGTAAGACTCATGTATCTCCTTGATCAATTTTATACAAGTTTAACTGTCTATTTGTGCATATCAAAAGTAATGAAATGAATATGAAATTAGGTTGAGTTGAAAAAGACATTTACGTATTATGTCTATATTTTAAATAGGGGTATCACAAGCAAGAATTTAGTTGTCACTTTTATATATTGATCTATTGGCTTTTGATATTGCATTTCATTGGCAAATGAGCTAAAGATAACACACCTAAGTAAGATTAATTATTTACATTTTTGTGTTATATCAATTCAATAAATGATGTGTCTTTCACGTAGATAATATATATAATTGTTTTTATTCGCATATCTTTTTTATCTTACAAGTTTGGAGGGCAAATACACTCGTTGATATTTTTCGAGAAGTATTTAAAACACTCTTAAATTCGTGACGAATTATCAGTTTCATCCTTAAACTATTAACAGCCTTAAAAACACTCATTTATTTAACTAATTGAACTTAAATATTTTTCGATCTGACAAATTGAATTAAACTTTGGTGAATTCAAAATTTTCAAATTGAAGACCATATAATTAAGAGTGTGAACGTCAATTGGCAACCATCAAGATCAATTTGGTAAAGTTTGAACATGTGCTTTTGACGAATATGTCAATTTTTTGTCGTTAAAAAACAAACAAAAAGTAAAAATCATAAAATAAAATATGATTTTTTGTGTATAATTAAAATATATTAAAATGGTAAAATTAGCTATTTTACATAAATAATATAATAACTAATCTCTTACAATATCCTAACTAATGTAGGTAATTATGGATAAGTTTCTATGTTTGATAATAATATTACTCCATGTAATTGGTCATGCTATAAATAAGGTAAATAATTCTAGCGATTATTTTAATTTTTCTAAATCTTAGTGATAAAATTATCAATGAAGGGGGTGAAAAGTTTGAAAACGCTAAATTAAGGAAAAACTTAAAAGACAACACTCATAACATGAGTAAATATTTCAATTTACGTAAATCATGATAATACCTATGTTATGAAAAAGTATATTCTATGAAAAACTTAATTATCCGTCTCATATTATTAACATTAAAATTATTGAAAAATGTATTCGAATCTTATATTTTATAAATTTGAATCAAAATAATAGAAACTTCACATAACTAGTATTTTCAATTTTCTCGCTCGCTTTTTCAACAAGTTGAAATTTATGTATTTTATTTTTTATTATTATTACATAATTTTGGAAAGAAATTTTCAAGAAAATTAAAAAAAAAAAGTGAGAAAGAGACAAGAAATTGAACACATGTTTGAATGAAATGAAAAAATCAAGAAAATTTTGCCATTCTTATTTTGGAAAGTAAATGAAGGTTCCTCTCATTTTGATTAAATTAATAATGATTACGTGTATTACTCTCTCCGTCCGTTTAGTTTTATCTGTTCATTATTTATTCGATACATTTCTTAATATAATAAATTATTATATAATACATAAATATATATTTTAACTTTTGAGTCTGTATAAGTAGATTTTTAAATTTGTAAATTAAATAAATAGACACACATTTGACATATCATGTAGAATATATATCTCACGTGAATTTTCATATGAAACACAAATCTACTTATTTAATTTTATACTCGAACCGAAAGAGTGTATTGATAAAGAGAATAATTTGGTTAGATTATGGATGGATAAGTTTGTATTAAAATTTACCAAATTTTCCTCTACAGTGGTCAATCTTTATGTAGAAGACTAATATAATATTTTTTAAATTGGATATGTTGACTCCTTTAATTATTTCTCATCTCAAAATATAATGATTAATATAATCTTTTATAATTTGAATTGACAAAAGTGAATTTTTTATTTGTTAATTTCAAATCTTTAACAAAAAATAATATAAAACTAAAACCAATTATGTCCAAGACCACATACTTAATTATTCCTCCCAAATTTATATAGCAATGTTTTATGTACACACAGTTTATCTTATAGTCCATAGTTTTGACTAATTGTTCAAATTATAATGACTAATATCCTATAGTATAATTAATTATAAGAAAATAGGAACTCTATAACACTGTGGTTATGTACTTTAATTATTTTTTATACTTTTTTAATTCAATAATTTTTTTTTTTTGTTATAACTACTTTTATAGTTCAAAATAATTAGTGAGTTGATTATCTTTTTTTTCTTCCAAATTATCCTTCCTTTTTAAATGGATATTTATAAAGAGATCGAAATATAGTTGGATTGTTCATGATAATCAAATATTTTGAGAAGATTTACGAAATTCTATTTACATGGAAATCAAAATAAATCCAAGAAAGTCCAATTATCCTACCTTCAATTAGAAATGCACTATTAACAACCCTCGAAAAAAGTTCAGAGATACGAATATGTAAAGATATGATACCTTGACCTAAATCAACTCCAAAAGCTAACTCATAAAAGGAAAAATTGCTCGAAGTCCGTACAAGCAAACCATCAATCCATTCTCAAATAAATATTGGATTGTAACCCGCTATAACTCCCCGATCTAACTCAGCTCCAAAAGATCATTAAAGATAATTGTCCAAGTTCATATATATAAGCAAACCATCTGTCTATTATCCCTTACTAATGTGGGGCTATAACGAATCAACGGAGAATAGAAGTATAAACTCTATTCATCGATAAAATTATGTTTTTTCATATTTTATTTTTTATTACAATTTCTTTTCCATCACTGTAATTAAAATTAGCTACTAACAGCGTCTAAACAAACCAAAAGACTATAATGCCCTTGAATCACATCAAGAATGTTCAAGACATATATAAACATTTTTTTAGCTAAATTTTGTAATTGAGTTTAAGGTCATAAATATGATTTTTCATCCATTAACAGAAAACGATTGTTTGACTAAACCAATATGACTAAAAATATAGAATATGCAAATTGCAATATTTTTCTTTTCTTTTTTTAAAATTAAACGTCAACTTGGAATATTTCCTATTCTTTTTGGTCAGCACTGGCGTTGCATTTATTATTATAAATATAAAAATATTATAATTTATATTATAAGTTGACTATTTAAGTCCTATTGTTTAAATTGAAATGAAAACTCAAAAAGTAGACCCTATGGAATTTCTTTTGGCTGTATTAATCACTTGGTTACAAAAAAAATCTTTTAGTTACACTTATTCTTTTGTTCCTCATGTTTTGCAATAAAAAAGCACAAATATTATCGAGAGATTAACGAATATAATTAGACATACTCCACTATTATATATATTATTATTATCTATATTTTTAAAATATTACGCATCTTATGTATTTTTAAATATATGTATTTTTGCTATCAGATACACTAAAATATGAAGGGAAGCGAGAGAGATGGAAATGGAGGTGAGCGAATATGAATCCACTTGGATACAGTGTATCTAGAACAAATTACACATAATCTTTTGACCTTACGTATTTTGAGATACATTATTTGAACGTATCTGAACACATCAAAATATAATAACATACGTAATATTGTAAACTAGAGTGTTTTTAAATAATTTGCTCCTAAAATAATGAGATTTAAGTTAGTTTCCCAAAATGAAATACCTAATAACTCAATACTATTCTACTTTCAAGACATAGCAATAACATCTTTACATAATATATTCATTAACCTTCAAGAAAATATACAATATTAGAAGTTTTGATGACCTGATCCGACTTTGTAATGAGATTTAAATTTTGAAATTTAGCGTCGATTTGAGATTTAAATCCCAAATATTGAATCGAACTGAAAAGGAATACTTTTCAAAAAAATTAACCACGATCTATTTCGAATCCGGTTATTTTAGGAAAGTTCTAAAGAATTTTTCAATAGTGTGACATATGACCACTTATTTTTTAGAAAATATTTTACTTTATACTTTTAACACACCCTAAAAGGAGAAATAAAAGAAGAAAAAATGTTTGTGATTTGTTAATACTTATTTATTTACCTAATAAGAAAACGAATAATATGAATATCTATATTATACGTTGGCCATTGAGTTATCCATATCAAATATGGATTAATTATATATTTTATTCATTTTCACCATACTCAATATTAATTCATATTTAACTCGACTAGTCCTTTGCCATTTCTAATCCCATGCATGCATGTCATATATATACCAAATGTATGACAAGCCAAAAGTAGAATATATACCCAACATAACATGATATGCATATGATATGCATAATATATATCACTTGTATATCATATGTATATCACATTCAAAAATTACCTCATTCTCCCGCCAAGATCCCTCAAATTCGAGATCTAGACTCTCTTATTTACAAGAGAACGATATATATAAATGTGATATGTATATGCTTAAAATATCCGATATTAAAAAAATAATTCTGAAAGTAAAAATTATTGACTTGATGCAGAGTTTATTTTAAAAGTTAATAAAGACCTTGCAGAATTTCAATTTCAAAGCTGATAT
Organism: Solanum sitiens; assembly: GCA_016801875.1. Taxonomy (NCBI): domain Eukaryota; kingdom Viridiplantae; phylum Streptophyta; class Magnoliopsida; order Solanales; family Solanaceae; genus Solanum; species Solanum sitiens. The sequence continues at coordinate 1,239,630 of JABWTJ010000031.1, read as the reverse complement.
CATATATCACCATTAATAACAACAATATATATTCAGTATAATCTCACTCCATGAATTAAGACATAACCTTACATTTACCTCAAAGATAGAACGATCATTTCTGACATATTCTTGGCTCAAAGATACAAACAATCTAGAAATAGAAGTACTAGAAATGAAGAAAACAACATATAATAATTAAACAAAACAGATAGTAGCAAAACAACACTACAACATGACAATACTATAACCAAACTACACGTAACAATATATAATAACAGAAATCAAAGAGCAAGAAAACAAGAACGATATTACAACTACTAAAATAAACAACAAGTCAATACACTACTACCTACTTAGAGGCAAAAATCATAATTAAAAAAAAAAACATACTAAGAGAATTATTAATACTCATATTAGTATGGAAACCGAAATTCAGAAAAGGTATTTGAATCTTCTTTCCAGAAATTATCACGAATTTGATTTCCCACCGAGTGTTCGACGAAATTACTAGAACCTTCACTACCTTTATTTGCTCCAACGATTCCTTCATTATAATTTACTATTTTTCCATGTTGATGATTATAAATATTTGATGATTTTGGTGGACTTTTACCAGTAAGTTGTTGAACAATTGCTCTAAATTCAGAAGGATTTTTGACATTTACTAAAAGAGGGCTTGATATATATTTCACCTTCATTGGCTCTTTATTTTTGTTGCTCATTTTATGTTATTTGAAGAATTGAAGTCTAAAATAATGTGTCATTTTATATAAAGAGGAAGAAGAAATTTCTATGAAATGTCAATTGTCATCATATTCTGGAATACTTTTGTTTTATTATGACTATTAAGGGCTTGGGAATAAGTTAGTTTAATTATTTCGAAATAAGTATTTCAGGATCGTTGTTTCACCCTATATGAATTTACGATTATTTTTCAATTAAACGTGAGATAAACTTATCTTAAAATTAATTAATCTCAAGATTAGTTATTTCTTATCGTTCTTACCATACAAACCCTAAATGTATCAAGTTTTTAATGAAAGGCATATATATTGTGATTTTATAATAGGATTAAAGTATTTTGTGATGTTGGATAATCAATGAAGATACATTTAACAGGTCTAGAATCCAATTGCTCATGAGAGGTCCCAGTTACATAAATATAACACACACTAGATCCTTAATCAGAGATTTCGAATTTGGGCCTTGAAAATATCAAAACATTTTATATGGAAATGGACCTTGCTATGGACGAATTCAATTTTAATCGAGTTCAGTAACAAAGTTAGGATTTATACAATATAGTGTTTCAAAAATTAAATATATATTTCGAAGAAGTTATTTTGACGTTTTAACGAATAATAATTGAGTGATTATCCTTCGATAAATGATCTTATCGGACTCTAATGTGAATACAGAATACCGGGCCACTAATTTCCAATATGACATAAACAATGAATTTCTAGAATATGGACGATTTTTTTTTTTTTTTTGCATACGTATAAGTGGAGAAAATTATTCAGCCTTAGAAGTTTCTATTAGTACTATTTATTTATTTTTCATTTAAAAGTGTCTAGTTTTCACTTATTACAAAAATAAAATATATATATATAGATATAGAAAATGAAAATCACCCCAACTAATCAAGGTAAAAACTTGCATGTTTTATTTGAATACACCAATTAAATAATTTTATATTTCAACATATTTGACCACTCAACTAAAAAAAGTTACAGCTGAAATCTATATATACAAAAATAATTACTAATTATGTATATTATATACACATATTATTATGTTTGTCGATTATTATTTTGATGAACAATTATATAATACAAAATTCTCAATATATAACATTAGACTTGAAAATCAAGCTGAAATATGTTTCTTAGGATGTGTTCGATACCAAACGAAAATGTTTTTCATAAAATATATATTTTTTTTAAATAAGTGAATTTTTACTTATTTTCTTGTGTTCGTTACGAGTATTAGAAAATGAATTAAAAGGATGACATTGTTATTTTCTATTACCATCGATCATGGATAATGAATTGAAAGGAATAAAACATTTTTTAAGGTCAAACGTGTGTCTATATCAAGATGATTTAAATAGATGTCTTAAGAGTCCAACATATTGACATGCATGATTTCTCGTGTAGTAGAAAAAAATAAATATGAATTTTGACCTATGGTGTGTTTATTACGAAGAAAAAAAATTCTAAAAAAAAATTAATGTTAAAAACTATTTTCTTCAAAATAAATGAAAGTTTGTTTATTTTTATTATGTGCGATAATTAGAATATGTCATCATTGACTAATGAGTAATTTCTTACAGAATTTTGTTAATATATAATACCAATACAATATAGTGATGAAGTATCAGTTACGCGTAATTATCAGTTTTAATGATACCAATACAATATATAATACTGATTTAGTATTAGTTAAACGAAATTATCAATTTTAATAAATGGGGGTAAGAGCTGTAAATTGTAATTTTTTGTTGAGAGAGTATGGTATTTCTTGAATTACGTTGAATTGAAACAAGTAATTATTAGAGTAAATTTTAAGTTTAGCAAACATAAAAATTATATTTGTATGATATAACTATAGTTTGTATAATTGCGTTTCACAACAAACTTTGTGTTTGCTATGGAGTATCACATTTGTATAAATTGTTGACAGTCTCTCATTTGTATAAATCGATGACAACCTCTCTTTTTTATAAATAGTTGGCAATCTCTCAATTCAATTTTATGTGTTTGTATATTTGCATGAAATTTGAATTTGTATACCATTGAATCTAAATAAAACGTTTATTGTTTGTATATTTGCATAAAATTTGAATTTGTATATCATTGAATCTAAATAAAACATATATCAAATCTATCTATCTCACTCGCTTTATACAACACAGATTATTTGTATAATTTGTGTTTGTATAAAGCGAGAAAGACAAAAGAGACTTAGAGGGAAAGATTCATATTTGTATAATTATAAGTGTATAGGACGAAGATATATGTATTTATATTTATATATACGATTTTCTCTCATTTTATACAAACAAAAACACAATTTATACATGTGTTGTATAAAGTGAGAGACGAGGGAGAGTGACGAGCGAGATCTGGGAGAGTGGAGAGCGAGATTCGCTAGGGAGAGAGACGAATGACAACAATTCGTAGCTATAGTTTGATAATTACATTCCGTAGGTACATGTTATAGGAAGGAGAGAGGCGAGCCAGACTGGGACAGAGAGGAGAGAGGAGAGAGAGAGGGAAAAGAGTGGAAAAAAAGTGAATTGTATATGTATATCGATTAGATAATTGTATATTATACATATGTATTTGTATATATGGCAAGCAAGATTGGGAGCTGGAAAGAGGGCAGAGAGTGGGAGAGAGGTGAATTGTATATGTATATCAGTTAGATAATTGTATATTATACATATGCATTTATATATATGACAAGCAACATTGAGAGAGGGAGGAGATAGGCGAGCGAGAGAGGGTAGAGAATGGGAGAGAGGTGAAATGTATATGTATATCGGTTAGATAATTATATATTATATAGATGTATTTGTATATTCTGGCGAATTATACATATACAAACGTGACTAATTATACAAACTCGAAGTCAGCCAACATAAATGTTAGTAGCGAGTGATAGTTATAACTAACTATAACTATGATGAGTAATTAAATAATATAAATTTGTTTAATCGCATAATTTTCCCTAATTATTTTGGAGTTTTGTGGCTCGTTTATGTAAATGTGAAGAAAATAAGAAAAGAGTGAAGAGAATGGCAATGGGGGAAAAGTACGTGGGAATTTAAAGTGCATGGAGAGGGAGAGAATAACGGTGGCGAAGGGCAGAGAAATGGCGAGGATCCGAAATTGCAGGTTTCACTTATCAACAATGTCCATCTCTCTCTCTCTTCCATCAATTCACAGCAAGGAAAACAGAATACTCAAATCAAAATCTATTGTTGGAGGATACACACACTTTGTTTCAAACAATTTTTTCAGATCAAGCTCCGACTGCCGGATTGTTAATGGACGGAGTTCTCATTTAGGATTAAACAGCTCCAATGATTTGAAATTTTTTGTTGTTAGAGCAGCTTCGCAATGGTACGTACGCCTGCACGCTTAAATTGCTACTCTCCTCGATTTGATTCCTATGCCGTTCTTCAACGATTCTAATTTGTTAAATTATTCAAAATTTGAAGTTGTTTTTGAACGATTAATTGTAATTTTGTTTGATTGTATGAGCACATTTTTTTCTCTGGTTTAACTTTAGATGAGAAGTTTGAGGAAATTTTGCTTTTCAGAATGTATATGTTAATTAGGCTTTAAGAATCCATGATAATCTTCAAATGTTATGAGTTCAGCATAATTTGCCTTGAGTTTCCATGGAGTTTGAAAAGGTGACGAAATTGATAATTGAGAAGTAGATGAGGGAATTTGGATCTTAAAGGAAAATATCATCCAATGAAAGTGTGGAAGTTTGATACCTACATTCATTCACCAAGTAGGAATTAATGTGTTTAGTACGAAGGAAAATGTTCTCTTAGAAAACAAGTAGCTTACGTACTTATTTTCTAGTGTTTGGTAAATAAAAAAAAGAATTATATAAGAGTGTCTATATGTAATCTAGCAAAACACTACACACAGAATAGATTTGTGTCTACCCCATTATATCTCTTTGTTTGATATACTTGTGAGTTTGACTCCTTTTAGTGTTAGTATTTGTTCAGTTATATTGCATGACATAAGAGATTGAGTTATCGCATGTGAGGTAAGTTTATTAATGCGATAAATTCTATTGATACCTGCTCTTTTTCTTCTTTTTTTTGTGCTTCCAGGGCACTGCAGTTAATATTATAGTAGGGTCTCATGTATGGGTTGAGGACCCGGATGTAGCTTGGATTGATGGAGAAGTAAAGAAAATAACAAATGGGGAAGCAGAAATTGAGAGGACTGATGGAAAGAAGGTACTGTGTTCTGCATTTTAATTGTTAATTTCTTCTTTCATTTCTTGATATTATTAAGCGCAAACCTCTGAAGATACCGACTTTTGCTCCTATCATTTCAAGACCATTTGCATGCTGCTGAATTGAAAATACTATGGAAACATTATTGTTATAATCTTATAGGTGTAACGGTTAATATTATAACCTCATCTCATGCACCCTTAGCAAAGAATCCCTTAACAAGAAACGAAATAAGTCACAATTCGTATCTCCAAATAATTTTCTGAACTCCCGCAAGTGAACATCTCGGGTTTGACAAGAACACAGACTATCCTGTTCTATGGATTAATACATGACATCATCATATGTCGTCCTCTCATGCTTCAGGTTGTTAGGAAATTGTCAACAATTTATCCAAAAGATGTGGAAGCTCCTGCTGCGGGTGTGGATGACATGACAAAACTATCCTATTTGCATGAGCCTGGAGTATTGCAGAACCTAAAAACCAGATACGAACTCAATGAAATTTACGTAAGATACTGTAGTGATTGTTTGAATTATGTCTGATCTTAAGCTCTTTCTTATGTTACAGTACAGACAACAGGGCCCATCTCTTAATATTTGATATAATTACAGACTTATACAGGAAATATCTTAATTGCAATAAATCCATTTCAAAAATTGGCTCATTTGTATGATTCACACATGATGCAACAATACAAGGGAGCACCATTTGGAGAATTAAACCCTCATGTCTTTGCCATTGCAGATGTTGCATACAGGTCCCTCCCAGTTTAAGCACCATAATTACAATAATTTTTGTCTTATTAGCATGATAATATATTGAACCTCCTTTGATGGAAACAGGGCCATGATCCTTGAGGGGAAAAGCAATTCTATTCTGGTTAGTGGTGAAAGTGGAGCCGGTAAAACTGAGACAACCAAGATGCTTATGCGATATCTTGCCTATCTGGGTGGCCGTGCAGCAACTGAAGGGCGTACAGTGGAGCAACAAGTCCTTGGTGTATGATTACATATCATTGATAACCTATTATGTGCTCTTCATTTTTCTATCATCAATCACTTTTTCACATAATATTTATTCTCATAAATCTTTTGCATGAACCCACTCAAGTGCAGTCTAATCCTGTTCTTGAAGCATTTGGCAATGCGAAGACTGTTAGAAATAACAATTCCAGGTCAAGCTCTTTAGCACTGTGCATTTCAGCATTTTCTTTTCACATGATCCGGTTATATGTAATTTAGATTTGGTTAATTATTCTGCGATACAGATTCTATCAAAACTGCACATTAGAGATTGAACTGCTTGTTTTACTAATCCTATATTTACTTGTACTAGATAAGCTATTTTTTTGAAGTTTACTTGTGATTGTAGATAATCAATTCCAAGTACTTATGTTAACATATTAGATTGAAGATGTTTAATTTTCTCCTTAACCTAAAATTGCTGCAGCCGTTTTGGCAAATTCGTTGAGATTCAGTTTGACAAACATGGAAGGATATCAGGAGCAGCAATCAGGACCTACCTCCTCGAGAGATCCCGTGTTTGCCAAATTTCTGATCCTGAGCGCAACTACCACTGTTTTTACCTTCTTTGTGCAGCCCCCCAAGAGGTACTTTTCTGTTGCAATACTAACTTTAATAAATGTTTTGTGGGCTTGCATCAAATTGCTTTGGTGGAAGTATGTTTCTGAGAGTTCTCCTGATCACTGTAGGAGATTGAGAAGTATAAGTTGGAACATCCCAAATCATTTCGCTATCTTAACCAGTCAAAGTGCTATGAGCTAGTTGGTGTAAGTGATGCAGAAGAATACCTTGCTACTAGAAGAGCAATGGATGTTGTGGGAATTAGTAAAAAGGAGCAGGTATATAACTTGTACAGCTTTGCCAGCTTCATGTTTTTATTTGCCTTTCAATAAAGAATATGAAAACACTACCTCTTACTCTCTCTCTCTCTTCTCCCTTCCTCAGGAAGCAATTTTTAGAGTTGTTGCCTCAATTCTTCATCTTGGTAATATTGACTTTGCAAAAGGAAAAGAGGCTGATTCATCAGTTATTAAAGAGGAAAAAGCCAAACTCCATCTTAAAACTGCTGCAGAGCTTCTGATGTACGGAAGATTCTTAATGTCACCTTGCATATTCAGATCCTATGTGGTGTGATAATGGTTGGAGTTTCTGATTTTCCTTATGTTTTAGGTGTGACCCTGTAGCTTTGGAAGATGCATTGTGCAAAAGGGTGATGATCACCCCTGAAGAAGTGATAAAACGAAGCCTTGATCCTCGCAGTGCTGAAATAAGTAGGGATGGTCTGGCTAAAACAGTATATTCTAGATTATTTGATTGGTAAGATCACCATGCATGACTAATATACTAGCTATTGTCACTTGCAAGTCACTGAGGACTTAAACTGTTTATTTGTTTTTAATACCTTAACTTTATAAAGAATTCTTTGTTGCAATTTATGTGAAGGGGAGCACGAGAGTCAAAGTGCCTAGTTTTCGGTGTTAATTCAGGCATAGATTCTCCAAATTTGTTTGAAATAAAATTATATATTTGAAAGCTAGATGAAAATTGCTACATATTGCCCATCAGGGGTAATAATTCATAATATTCAAAATGATTTAAAGAAGATCAAAGTCAAAGAATAAACTGTTTTGACTCCCAAATAGTAGCACCTTCACATAAATTGGGATGAAGGGAGTATTATTCACAATTATTGTAATTCAAGGATATGGAAATACTTGTTTTCTGTGATAGTAACAAATAAAGAGTGCAATTGAAGAAATATGTTGATTTGAGATAAAAGAGTCACTAAAATTAACTATGAATTGGAAAGAAAAGAGGAGAAAATATGTGCCACATTAAAGCCAATATGTGTGTACATATACATATGTATATGTACTCATCATACACACCGGTGTTCGTAAAAAAAATTCTGAATCATCATCCATGTGGATTCAGACTTGAAATAAGTCCATAAATTACTGCATGATTAATTTACTAATTTCACAAATTCATGTAACATGTTATTTGCCTCTTGGGAAAATGCAGGTTGGTGGACAAGATAAATGTTTCAATTGGACAAGATCCCCTGTCTAAATGTCTCATTGGAGTCCTTGATATCTATGGTTTTGAAAGCTTTAAGCACAACAGGTAGCTACGAGTCTTTAGCTTGCCTTTCCAATTAGTATAACATTGCTTCATTTAAAAGAAATGTTTAAGTGAGTGTCAAGGATCTGCAACTTGTTTGTGTGTCTCATTATATCATGCTTTGCAGCTTTGAGCAATTCTGCATAAACTATACAAATGAGAAGCTGCAGCAACACTTCAATCAGGTATACTTTTCGATATTGATGGCAGTGTAAGCATTGATTTATGCATGGTTTCTCAAATCTGTTGTGGCTTTACAGCATGTCTTCAAGATGGAACAAGAAGAATACAAAAGGGAGGCCATTGATTGGAGTTACATTGAGTTTGTGGATAACCAGGATGTTTTGGATCTTATTGAAAAGGTAATTGCACTTCTCTGAATTTACTATTTGAGAATTTCTAAACAGATGTTAAGTTCATCCAATGAAAACTTTTCTAAAGTGGCAAGGTTTAGATATCACGAGTCAGATTCTTGTGTTCAATTCTGGCTGTTCTTCTCAAGAAACTGTCATTTGTAGCTCTCCCCAACAATGGGTTAATGCCACCGTTTTTCAAATAAACAAATACAATGTATGCAGACCTTACTCTTTGATAGCCCTCAGCTCAAAGAAAGCAAAAACATCACATTTTTGAAGACATGAGCAGTAACAATAGCAGGATAGTAAGAAAATAGAGTCATATGAGTAAAAAAGTAGTAATAGAAACTAAGAGTGAAAGATACGAAATAGTAAAATAATACTAATATTACTAGTTGTAGAGACAAGACGCGAAAATATTTACTACTAGCCTTCTACCTGAATCTTGACCACCACACCCTCCTATAAAGGTCATGTCCTCGGTAAGCTGAAGGCTTGCCATGTCCTGCCTGATAACTCTCCTTTATACTTTTTTGCCCTACCTTTACCTCATCAGGCCCTTCAGTGTCAACCTCTCACACCTCCTCACTGGGGCGTCTGTGCATCCTCTTGAAATGCCCAAACCATCTCAACCTAGACTTCCACATCTTATCTGCCATGAGGCCACTTCCATCTTGGCCCAAATATCTTCATTTCTCATGATGTATAAAAATGATGTTCAAGACCATCAAACCACATAGTGAGCTGTGCTTCAGACAGCAATAAGCCAATAACCCATAGAGTTCAAAATCATGTAATATCACAAACATCTTGCGAAATATGTTGCATTAATTTGTATTTTTTTCTTTTCTTAAAAATTATAAGTATTGTTATGACTACAAATTAAAAAGTAATGTTCTGGTTGTGGATGATTATTGGGTTGTTAATGTCGAAAAGAAATAGCTTTTTGCTCACCAGACCCCAGGTAATTCGGAAATTTTGAATTTAGCTAATAAATGCATGCAGTATACATTAGGAAAAGGTTGAGTTGTTACGGTAATTGAATAGCGTAATTCTCTATGCTGCCCTTCTTCCCTAGAGAAAGAAAGCTATGATGCAACTGTTTCTCTATAATCTTTCTGAGGGTAAAAGATCTGCGAAAAAGAAATAATTAGTAAAGTATATGAGTCTATCTAGAGTGACTGGAAAAGCACCTTCACTTGAAAAATTAAAGAGCAATCTCAACATTTGACCGGCATCTTACTGAAACTATGCAGCATGAGAGTTCCACAACAGACTTCTAAAAAGAAATACTAAGGCTGCTCATAGTGATAGTGTTACATCCAGTTCTGTAAATGTTGTATTTCTCTTTGCAGAAACCAGGTGGAATTGTTGCTCTGCTAGATGAAGCTTGGTACGATAAAATCCCATCTTGGTCTTTATTATGAAAAATTAATTGTACGGCACTTTATTGTTACTTAACTTCCTGTTCCCCATTCTTTTTGTATGGTAACAGTTAAGTTTAAGATTGTAAATCTATCTAAGCTAATTGATAAATTTTGTTATCATTTTTACTTTCACTGTACAGTATGTTCCCAAAGTCAACACATGAGACATTCTCTAACAAGCTATATCAGACATTCAAAGTTCACAAGCGCTTTGTTAAGCCCAAACTGTCTCGTACAGATTTCATAATTTCACATTATGCTGGAGAGGTGAGTGTGATTCACAACAGCTATTTATGAATAGAGTAATTTGCCATGGACATTCCTGATATAGTCCATTTTCTATTAGGTGCAATATCAATCTGACCAATTTCTAGACAAAAACAAGGACTATATAGTGCCTGAACATCAAGACCTCCTATGTGCTTCAAAATGCTCTTTTGTAGCAGGACTCTTCCCTTCACTAGGTGAAGAGACTTCAAAGTCTACAAAATTTTCTTCAATCGGTTCACGCTTTAAGGTATTCTTGCATTTACTATTGTTGGGTCACTGCTCATTATGGGCCCTGATTTAATTTATTCACATGATGAAACTCTGTGTTACCTTTTTCTACATGCTGATCGTTATTAGTCTTCCTTCTGAAACTGTCAGTTTTTTATGTGCTGATGATTATTACGAACTTGAAATGCAGTTACAACTGCAGCAATTGATGGAGACTCTGAATGCTACAGAACCTCACTACATCAGATGTGTAAAGCCTAATAACCTCCTAAAACCTGCTATATTTGAAAATGAAAACGTTATGCGACAATTGCGCTGTGGTGTAAGTAATCTCTATCTTAGCAAATACCGGCCTTGGGAAGAGGGGAGAACATAGATTTTTGTTACTTGTGATAGTTATTGATTATAACCAACTGGATTTTCTTTTAAGGGTGTTTTAGAGGCAATTAGAATCAGTTGTGCTGGATTCCCTACTCGCCGCCCTTTCTTTGAATTCATACACAGGTTTGGGCTCCTAGCGCCAGAGGTTTTGGAAGGGAGGTATGTACCTTCTTTTAGTTTGAACAGAATCTCTAGAGCTGGCATTTCTTTGAGATGTCTTACATAGGCTAAATTTTGGAAAAGTATTTTCTCTAGTATTCATCAGATGATTCTGAATCAAAGACATTTTTTCATGGCAGCTATGAAGAAAAAAATGCTTGCAAGAAGATTCTGGAAAAATGGGGGCTGAAAGGGTTTCAGGTAATCTTAGTTTTTCTTCCTCCTGCTTGAGGTAGCATTGTGAATTTTTTCTTCTGGGATCAGAATGCATCTACTTCATCATAGTCTTTATATTTCTGATTCACATATTTTGAGGAGAAGGGACCATTTCATTCCTAAGGTCGTGAAGTATCACCTCTTAACCTTTGCTCCACATTAGTATCAAGCATGCTATCTGCAAGTGCCATTGGAAAGGAAAACTTGCATCAACGGTCTGATATTCACTGATTAGTTCCATTTTTCTTTAACAGATAGGAAAGACCAAGGTATTCCTAAGGGCTGGACAAATGGCCGAGTTGGATGCACGACGAGCAGAGGTTCTTAATAATGCAGCCAAAGTTTTACAACGACGAATAAGAACTCATATTGCTCGTAACCAATTTGTAGCACTGAGAAAAGCTGCAATATCTTTACAGTCTTTATGTAGAGGTGAGACATTTTGAAACTATTGAAGATCTTGAAAACATGGTGACACAAGGTACCACAGTTCATAATGGAAAACAGTCTTAAGAGTTGAACTACAACTCCTTAGCAGCATAGCGTCCGAACAAAAGACCCACAAAGGACAAAAGATATAATGGAGGGAAAAAATTGACACTACGCAGACTAAAATTAATCTTGACAATAGTCACTAGGTAGAGTAAAATTAATCTCAAAACACATAATCTATTTTTCATATTTTAGGAAAACTGGCATGCAAAATTTATGTGCAAATAAAGAGGCAAGCAGCTGCAATAAAAATTCAGAAGAACTCACGCAGGCATAATGCTAGAAAGGCCTACAGGAAACTCCAGGTCTCAGTGCTCATGGTGCAGACTGTTTTGCGAGCTATGGATGCTCGCAAGAGATTCAGATTTAGGAAGCAAACTGAAGCTGCAATAATGATCCAGGTAGAATTCCTGTATGCTGTGTGATTTCATGATTTATCTGGTACTGAAGCAGGTCTAAGATAATTCTTTATCCTCCTCAGGCACAGTGGCGTTGTCATAAAGCTTATGTATATTATAAAAGGCTTAAACGAGGGGTACTTATTGCACAATGCAAATGGAGGGGGAAATCTGCCAAAAAGGAACTAAGGATGCTTAAAATGGTAAGCATACTATTTTGTTATCCAATAGGAAACAAAAAAATTCATCTCTGGTTACAATGTCTCATGAATCCATAATCATTAGTTACTAAGTTTACAGCCCTGCTGGTTTTTACCAGAGAGGATGCTAGAGAAAGATTATAGATGAAAATAGCTGTCCTTTTCTGAATCCTAATTCTATGCTGGTTTACCAAGATATAGCACAGAATCTGGTTGAACTGCATAAGGCTGAATTGGAGTGTGAATATGCATTTGACCTTGCTATAATGTCACACACATTCAACTACATGCAGGCTGCAAGAGATACTGGTGCGCTCAAAGAGGCAAAGGATAAGCTTGAAAAGCAGCTGGAGGAGCTTACGTGGCGGTTGCAGCTGGAAAAACGTCTAAGAGTAATATCATGTTTTAACTCATCTTTTAATTCTATAAATCACATTTCAAAGTACACTTATGCTTTGTGCAACTGTGTAGAATACCTGTGGATACATTACATCACAAAGAAAAACTCTTACTAGCATACTAAATTTGCCTATAAGTCATGCATCCTGTTGTTAGATACAATAATTTTCAGCATTTATGTGTTACACCAGTTTCTACCCATACAATTGAGTGAAATTGTCGGACTTACTCGTCAGATATAATAGTTGCTCAAATCATTATGCAGACTGACTTGGAAGAAGCAAAAGCACACGAGATAGCAAAGTCGCAAGAGGCTTTGGAAGCTATGCAAAAAAAAGTCGATGAAGCAAATGCACTGGTTGTCAAGGAACGAGAAGCTGCAAAAAAGGCTATTGAAGAAGCACCTCCTGTAATCCAGGAAACTCCAGTTTATGTTGAAGATACTAAGAAAGTAGAATCTCTAATGGAGGAAAATAACAGTTTAAAGGTAATCCAATTTACGAGGCACTCTGTTGTGGTGCTGAAATGACAATCCATTGGATATTAAGTATTTGAGAAGCAGAAAAACTGTTACAAATGAATTTCATTTCTATAGCCCTATTTATACCGTTGGAGAGCATACCAGTTTTTCTCTAAAAGGATAAATATGTACAATAATAGATGTTTAAACAGCTGATGTACATATTTGTGGAGGATGAGTTTCTTCAGGTCCGCGTATAAATGACTGACCACCATGGGTGAAAACGAGTACTGCCTATGAGATCAGGGATGTCAAACTAGTAAAGTCCAATATGTACCACCTATGACTAGTTAACAGAAACTAAGATGTTAAGAACATAGATGTAGCAAGAAGGGTCCCAAAAGTTGTACAGGTGCCTGATGGAAAGAATTTGAAAGCCCATTACAGTTTAGTAACTTTCCCGCATATAAGTTCAGGAAATTTTCTTATGTACAAGCTGTGCTTGGAAGTTTCTATCAGACACATTCATTTGTATTTCCAGCAGCAGAGACTTGTAGAAGAGTAAATACTGACTATTTATATTTTTGGCTTAATCAGAGAACAAATAAGATAAACAATTAAGGTAAATAGTGAAAATACCATTTCATAATATCCCTTAAAAGGATCACAATATGAAATGACATGCTTCCATCCTTATATTCTTTGTCAATCTGTGTGTGTTCTGTCCAGGTTTCTTTAGAACAAGAAAAGCAGAACTGTGATGACTGGAAGCAGAAATATACTGAGGCTCAAGAATCTGGGGATGAAAGTCGCAGGAAGTTAGAAGAAACAGAAAAAAAAGTTCTTCAACTCCAGGAATCCCTGAAAGGGTAATCATTTTGGTTTCACAGTTCTTTATTTCAGTTATATCCTGTTCCAGCTTATAAGACAAACTGCTTTTATATTGTAAATATAGATATGTATCTTTTTCCTGTTCATTTTCACTGTACAAATATTTTCGGCATTGAATAACCTAAAAGAATGACACTGCTTGTTGATATGACTAACTCATATTAAAATTAAAAAAGAAATCGTTAAATTTATTGAATTAATCTTACAGCAATGATGCAGTTCAGCAGTTGAGAGTTTCCATCAGAACATTGTGCACAATGAAATATCGTAGGATGTTGATAGTAAAGAAAGAACATGGTAATCTGAGCGGAAACAATAAAGTAGTTTTTGGAGTAGGCCTAGAATATTATGAATTACATATGGATGAACTTAATCTATAGATAGATGAACAGATTTACAGTAACAATTCTCATGATGCAATGAACGACAAATAGAATAGTCAGTCCACTTGTTTGTACAAGAACTGTAATAGTAGTTATGTCTAGATAATACTTGGAAGTTTGGATAAGGTTACTAGCATTTTAGTGCAATATGATTGTGTTGCATTTTTCATTCCTAAAAGAATTATTTGTCCTTATTTATTGTGTTTCAACTGAACCCTGCCAAATCAGGTTAGAGGAGAAGATGACAAACTTAGAGTCGGAGAACAAAGTTTTCCGTCAGCAAGCTGTGTCAATGGCACCAAATAAGTTCCTTTCTGGACGCTCTAGATCTATTATCCAGGTACTGCTGTGTTACATGTAATTTTTGTGGAGGATTCAAGAGTAGAAGAGTCTGACATTTTCTGTTTAATTGACAGAGAACTGAGAGTGGTCGAAATTTCGAGGATACAAGAATGCATGTGGTAATTTACCTTCTTTATAAAGCTTGTGTTGCCAAATTTTACTTACATGCCGACAAATTTTGTTGCTCATATTCTCATTTTCATTATTCAGGATCTTCATAGCCCTTCATTGAACCAAAGGGACCTTCCTGAAGCAGATGACAAGCCGCAAAAATCACTTAATGAGAAACAGCAAGAAAACCAGGAGTTGCTGATTCGCTGTATCGCACAAAACTTGGGCTTTGCTGGAAACAGGCCAATTGCAGCCTGCATCATTTATAAGTGCCTTTTGCAGTGGAGATCTTTCGAAGTTGAGAGAACGACTGTGTTTGACCGAATCATCCAGACTATTGGTCATGCTATTGAGGTTTGAGCTACAAAACCCAGTTCTCCTTAAACTGTCTTGTCACTTTTTAAATTTTAAAATTGCTTCTTATAATTCCATTTCTATGTTGGCACAGAAAACTCAGGACAACAATGATGTACTGGCGTATTGGTTGTCAAATGCTTCTACTCTTCTATTGCTACTTCAGCGTACACTCAAAGCAAGTGCTGCTGCAGCAATGACCCCTCTACGTCGTCGATCCTCATCGGCATCTCTGTTTGGGAGGATGTCACAGGTACGAAGTTAAAAGATATAAACAAGTTCAGTACTTTTTCTCAAGGAAGTTTGAGACTAGCTCCTTAAGTTATTCATTGTTATTGATTTTCCAGAGTTTCCGTGGAAACCCTCAAGGAGTCAATCTTTCCTTTGCAACTGGAGGAGTTGAAACTTTACGCCAAGTAGAAGCAAAATACCCTGCCTTGCTGTTCAAGCAGCAACTTACAGCATATGTGGAGAAAATTTATGGAATGATTCGTGACAATTTGAAAAAGGAGATTTCTCCATTGCTGGGGTTGTGTATCCAGGTATGTAGAGAAAATATCTCCACACACATTTCTTGGTCTCTAGGACAGACCTCATTTTTCAATTACGTTTTATCTTTTCCTTTTTCATTTACATGTAAACAGTTTTGTTGGACCTCATTTTTCGATGACATTTAATCTTTTCCTTATCAATTGCATGTTGTTGGATATTAGGCACCACGAACTTCAAGAGCAAGCTTGGTTAAAGGGTCCTCACGTTCAGTAGCTAATACAGCAGCTCAGCAAGCTTTGATTGCCCATTGGCAGGGCATTGTGAAGAGCCTGGGAATTTTCTTGAACACGTTAAAAGCAAACCATGTTAGTGAAGCTGATTTTTCCCTTTGTTTCAATTATTTTGAACCCCTTTCCAGTGTAACAATTTGTTCAGCTTACAGATATAATATCATGCAGCTTACTTCTCATCTTGCTTTTCTAATTTGATACTTTCAGGTGCCTCCATTTTTAGTTCGTAAAGTATTCACTCAGATATTTTCATTCATCAATGTACAGCTTTTTAACAGGTGCACCTATAGACTTCTGTTTGCATGCAGTTTTCTACAATGCATTAAAAAGTTTCCCTCATCTGATTGTAAAATTTTCACAGCCTTCTCTTAAGACGAGAGTGTTGTTCATTTAGCAATGGTGAATACGTCAAAGCAGGACTGGCGGAATTGGAGCACTGGTGCTTTACAGCAACTGATGAGGTAGATCCATCATATATACTCTTTTAGCTTGGTAATCCTAAAAATTATATTAATCCCCCCCAAGTGATAATCGAAACAAGAACAGTATGCAGGATCAGCATGGGATGAGCTGAAGCATATAAGACAGGCCATTGGTTTTCTTGTAAGCATTTACATTTATCATTTTCATTCAACTTGCTTCTCTTATTTTTAAAAATGGGATGGTAGAGTTCTCATAAGTTCTTCACTTTTCTTGTTGCAGGTTATACATCAAAAACCCAAAAAGACACTGGATGAAATAAGCCATCAACTCTGTCCAGTAAGTGATCAATTTGAAGGAAGAGATAGCTGGAATGTCATTCAAAGCTGACTAATATCTTTTTTTCCTCCAGGTGCTTAGCATCCAGCAGTTGTATAGGATCAGTACAATGTACTGGGATGACAAATATGGTACACATAGTGTGTCATCGGATGTAAGTTTCTATGGATGCCATTAGTCAACCTAGGTTAGAGTCATATTCTTCAAAAGATATAATTTAGTAACATGCTTACACAGTAAAAACTAACCAAGGACAGGGTTTTTATGCAATTGCATTAGGTCATATCCAGCATGAGGGTGTCGATGACTGAAGATTCAAATCAAGCAGTCAGCAACTCTTTTCTCTTAGATGATGATTCAAGGTTTGCATCGATATCCCTTGTAATTCATACCTTGCTTTTGTGTGGTGAATTCCTTTGAATCTCATTACAACTATATCTGAAAAATTGATACCTTGCTTTTGTGTGGTGAATTCCTTTGATGTTTCTGAATGTTTCAATTTTCAGCATCCCGTTTTCAGTTGATGACATATCGAAATCAATGGAACAAATAGATATAGCTGATATTGAATCTCCTCTTCCTCTCCGAGAGAATTCAGGCTTTAGCTTTTTGTTGCCACGCACAAACTAGACGTCTTCATCTTCAGTTCACTTGAGAGGGAATAGATGATTATCTGACTACTGCTGTGAATGTTCTCTTAGTAGCAGATCAGCTTACTAGTTTCTGTAAACTCAAGAAATACACCAGTTCCCTGGCTCAGATTCATGAGGGCGCCAAAGATGAACGCGAGGAAGATCTACTACATAACATGATCTGCCCAAAACATAGAAGCAGTCAAATATTTCATTTCACTTTGTAATACAAGTAGGAGCTGTGTGAATTAGTTGTATACAACTAGGTCCATAATTCATGAATGATGCAGTTGCAGCACTCCACTTTCGAAGAGGAGGTGAGAACAAGAATACACTTATGTGTTAAACTTGAATCTGTACTTGTATTAAAAAAAATGTGTATTTTTTTACCATAGAAGCTAATCCAAGGTCCCTTCACAAATACGACGATAGAACTTCATGATAAGTAGACTAAAACCCAAGGAAGAATAAGACCTGAAACGAAGGCATCGAATTGCCCCACTAAATTTTTATTATATAGCCACTAAGAGAAACCTGTATAACAGTTTTTTATCATACAAGGAATGAGCTAATACATGTGAAGAAATCAAGAGTGAGTTCTAATACACCAAAATTGGGTTGAAGATGAGGAAGAGAACCTGCACTACTATGTACATTCAAGAACAACTCATGTATACTAGGGTATAGTGATGATAACAAAAATGGATATCGGGGAATAACGTTGTACATATATCAGCTTCAGTTGTTGAACCGATTGCTGAACTGCCGTATTTTCTGCTTTACTTTCCAAAAAATCATAAAGCTTTCTGTTGCACTTGTAGCCATAAGCAGAGCATGATTCCAACGGGGATAATGATAGGAATAACCTTCTCTTCAAGTATCTGGGAAACTAAAGAATATTGACCTGTTTGAAACAACCTACCTGAAATGTCAAAGCATATCAAGACAATGTGTCAGACGACCGGTGAAGATCGACTTCGTCAAATATACAGAGGGAAAGGGTTGTAATGGTCCAAAATGAAATTTTTGCCTGTAGAGATGATAAATTTGTGAAGAACTACTTAGAGGGACAAAATAGAGAGACATTACTTGTACAGTGTCAAAAGAAAAACTTACAACGAGCCTAAGTGGGCATGATAGAAAGCACACCATATTGCCTGAAGATTTCAGTGTTCTCGGCTCCTTTCATTTAATTATTTATTTATAGATCGTTACCCCTTCAATTAGCTAGATCTAGCACACACTGCACATTGACAAGTTGTGCCAAGTTTTAGCATAAATATGTTCCCAATCAGGTCAAAGAAGCTACATAGTTACCAAAAGAAACACTATATGAAGCTTTCTCCGGAAACCCTTCCCCCCTTCCAACTCCCGAAACATAAATAGCAGATTCATGATTTATGGGAGAAAAGCGCAACAACACAAAAGTAGGAACTTAATCAAACAAAAGAAAGTATCACACCTTTAGACTTGTATGGTGCTAATGGGCACACTTCCCAAGTGGGGTGCAATCAAGGCATCCAACTTGACCAACCAAAATGCAACTGCAGATGAAGTCCGGGGCATGCTTGAAAAGCTTGCAATAATTTCTTCTGGGTCATAATTCAATCCCAAAGTATGACCAGATTCACACAGCCAGTCCTCATTGATAGCAGTGACAAAATCAGCAAGAACCTACGGTATATTACAAAATACCTGTAAGGTCAAATTTCTATGAAAATAATGTCAAACCTAGCAGCAGTTGGAAAGGTTTTTCTATAGACTCAATGGATGTATATTTATTTTTGAACTCTCCAAAATACAAATCCTGGGAAATTGAGATCAATTATAAAAAAATACTGAAGGACGGGCAGGCATTTGTCACCTGTAAAATCTCTGATAAAGTTGAAGCCCTGCGCAGTCTTTTGATCCAAAGATTGTGGGAAGATCTTCTCCAAGCACCAATTAGGGCACCTTCTGGCATTACTGACTGAACGTTACAAATGATAAATACGTATATCAGATTGTTAATTGAAAAAACATAAGTTGGAAAGTTAATGGCGCAGCAGTTAATAGAACAAATAACTTTATAAGAGTATGAAGGTTCTTATTAGGTAGTCTTATTTTCAATTTCAACTTAGCTATTTGAAAATAGTCTCGATTTTTTTTTCTAATCGGTGGTGTCCAGGTCCGCTTGCACGCACCTTCACTAATCCACTGAACAGCTAGTCAAGCCCACAAGCACAGGTTGCAAAGATAATCCGGCTTCCCAAGGCTGGAGCTGATTGGTTCATACCAAATGGTGTAATTGGGATTTGTATATCACTACGTGTAGTCTTTCCCAACAGCACAATACAATCATTATTTTACAAAAAATAAAGCCAATCATGTCACTGGTCAAAGAACAATCCACTTTCTATGAAGTTCACCATCTGTGATGTTATCCACAGCATCCTATAACAAACTAAACTTTCATCGAGTGTTCTTATTCATTGTTGCAGCATGAAGCAATGGATGAACAGAACTTCATACATCATAAACACAATATAAGCTACACGGATGTGCAGGTTAATGAGAGATGTGAAACCAAAGGATCTAAAGTAGTTAAGAATGTGATAGTGTGCTGTAAAGTTACGCATGTGACGTTTAGACAAGCATAGAACAGTCTATGCAAGCACCTGATAGAAACATGCCACTACTAAACTAAAGGTGTGCTATAATTAGCATGATTGTTAAGAACATTGATGGACCACTCTTAGGGTTTTTTTTGACACACAACAAGATATGCACACCACTCAAAATCATACAAGTTACCAGGTTCTGGTTATATGGAGCACTTAATAATAGTAAACACTTGTAAATGAACATCAAAATTTGGACACATAATACTGGCTGTAAAAGCATTAGAATGACTACCCACCTCAATCGCATGTATTGCAGCTTTAAGTGACTGCAATTCTGATGGGAGAATTTTATGCTTCGATAACTTATCAGGATCTAGATTCTGCCTGCATGTTGCAGTATGAATGGCATATTTTTCTTCAAGATCAAAATCAAGCTCAAACGTGGTGTGGCAAATCCTGCAGTGCTTCTCATCCCTCCAGTATAGATCATGACATTGTTCACACCTTGCAAGTGAATCAAGATAAGACCTTTTCCCACGTTTCACAGCGGCAAGATTACAATAGAATGATTTCCATATCCATGTGTCAAAAGCTTGAGCGATGTTCCATTTGTCTTGCTGATGTTCTCCTTTCCTACCTACAGGCACCTTCTGACCAATAGAACCATTGTGCACTTCAACAAGGCTTAAGTTATCCACATCAGAAACTGCAGATGATGAACTATCTTCCCTAGAAAAGTTCCTTCCACATCGAGGTGATTGGCTATCTCCTGAATCATTCAGAGCATTTGACATTGCTTGGCATAGGAAGGTTTCCCGTTTCTCCAGAGATGCAACTAGAAGAGCCTCCCGTATACCTCTGCGGTCCAAGGCAGCCGACAAAGAGCATAAAGACTGAAACAAGATCAAAAACACATTAAAAAGTTCATTTCTTGGAAGTCGTTGCATGCTACTGACATAAGAAATAGAAGTGCCAAAGTGATACTAAAGTACCTCTTCAGTATCAATCACCTCCCAGTGACCATCTTCAGAAGATTCGAAATAAATCCTCCTGTGCCCAGGATCAAGTTCATTGCAAGGGCCCAAGAAAATCCAGTATCTATTGTACCTACGGTCAGAACCGAGGAAGATAGACTGCATAGGGTGCAACTCATCCCCAGCTTTCAGTTCTTTGGCATTCTTTGCAGTCCTAGGTGACTTATTTTTCTCACAGAGCTTTGACATTGATACTGAAGAGTCAACTGGCTGAAGTTCCAGTGACACTGTTGGATCTTGATAATTAAGTTGTCCTTTATGACTTTGTGCATGCCCAGTCAAGTAGGATGATTTTGCTGATGACCTTTTTATTTTTCCACCAGAAGCATGATGAATCGTTGCAGGAGCACATTCTACAGCTGATGGCATCGAATCCTGCAGATAAGACTTGTCACTAAATAAAATGCAGAAAGAAAAAAAAAAGCTGATCTGACATACAAATGCACTTCTTTTTAGTCATAAGTTAGTGCACAAAGAATGGCTCTTGCAATATAGTGATATGTTCACTAAGAATGGTGATACTCGTACAATATAGCAATATGTTTTCTTATTAGTCAAAATGTAGTACTATCAAAATGCTCGGAAATGGGGCGAAGAAGCTTCAAAGGCTCTGGATGTGCTCGGAATGTCAATCCTCGAGGCTGTTTCTGGCAGTACCATCAGTTCGGCGTATCTGCCAGTCCGGAAATTTGTTCACAGAACTTCTTTGCCACCAATTTTCAAGGTCTATGTTTCAGGTCAGAAGGTTTTTAGAACTTCACCTACTAGTAAAAGTTAATTAGCTCTGCTCTGGCGCCAGTAAAATGAATATGAAGTGTTAAAAAGCAAATTTAGCAGTTAGTACCATGAACAAGAATGCACATAGGAAGGCAGAAGAACCTGAAGACATGAAAACCTAGAGGGAAGAGTTCCTTTAAAGGACCTAATGGACTCATGTTGAATATTTTACCTTTTCAGTGATGCTGGATGCAGCAATAAGAAGATCAACCAATGCCACCAAGGCATTCAGCTTCTCTTCAATGCCCAGATCTGAATATTCACCTTCCATCAGCCCTAACAACCATGCTTCTCCTGAGTAGCTTTCATCAATTTCAGTATTTAGTGAAGACAGTCTGTTCCTATTTTCAAACTGATGATAGCTCCGTTCAGATTCAGCTCGAACTAGTTCGCGAGACTCACATTCTGAATTATCTCTCATGTATCCACTAATAACCTCTGCTTCATCTCCTTCGGAATCTGAAAAACAAATTTCAGATTCCTGTGAAGAAGGATTAATACGTAGACGGTACCCTGAAGATGATATCTTTTCAAACAAGGTAATGTCACTAGAAAGGGTTGAGCTTATCAAATCTTCTAGCTGAATGGTTGTCACTGCCAGATTCAATTCAATAATCTTCAAGACAAAAGGAAAAGGATACATTAACCAAAGCATTTTATGATGTAGAGGCAGTGGTAAATTATAATACTAATAGTAAGGACCGGGATTCACATCCACTTACAGATTGAAGTTTTGTCAGCTCATGAACTTTCATTCCATCAGTTCCTTTAATTAGCAGAATGTTAAAAAGTTCACCCTTCAGTGTACCACGGGTTAACCCATACTTAGCCATCAAACTACGTTCCTAAGAAACAAGAAACCAAAGAAAATAAAGAAAATGAGAATCACAGAGTAACGTCATGAATCAAACAGCAAAACTTCCTCCAAGACACTCTAATGAAGGATGACAGCTATAGGCTTATAGCAGTATTAGATCTGTCATATGATTTAAGGCTTTTCTCAAGAAAATCAATATTAAAATATAGGAACTGATAAAAAAAAAATAATAGCATAGCAAGTCACCGCGTCCACCACCATCACTCAAACACCAACCTACAAAATACTAGTACTAGTACTAGTGTACTGCAATCTGCATATGCAGTAAGAAAAAAGTAAAAACAGAAAGACACTTTGAGGAGTTGCAAGATACTAGTACCTGGAAAGAAAGCACCACGTTGGAAAGTAATATGTATGTATGTGTGTGTGTGTGTATTCTGGTAAAGTAAATAAAAAATGGAGATGTAATTATTCCCCTCAGAAGCACCCAATTCCATGCTGACCAAGTAGTTACTTGCCACAGAAACATATCAAAACTGTGTAATTACACCCAGCTACATCCACATTCAATCCCAAGGTGTCCTTCCATAAAGCCCTAGGGTGTGTTGTAGGGTGTTTTCTGGAGATAGTTGAATTAGATAAGTAATTACAGTACGTGTCCACTTCAGTTCCCAGTGAAGAAGACTCAAAATTCAACAACACACCCAGTGAAATCCCTCAGGTAGGGTCTGTGTGGAGGGGTGCGGAGGCAGGGGGGGCTGTGACCAATTAATCACGATAAGAGGATGTTCTCCAAAACCACACGGAGAAAAGATTAAGGAGTAGCACCAAAAATTCCTGATTTTCCCTCCTTGGCGAGTGAAGTTTCTGCCCTACAGAGGCCTTACCCCTACTACCTTGTGGAGGTAGAGAGGTTGTTTCCAAGAGACCCTCTGCTCAAGTAACGCATATCAAAGCAATTACAAAAGAAAAATAAAGACTCAAAGAGGAATGAGGACTCAACATTCCCAACAACTTATTTCTTACAGTGAAATATGACCACTGACATATCACGAAGTCTTCAAATATCCAGCGACAAAAACATTAAAGAATAACTTATAGCCACTGACATATCAAAGATGCAATACAAATTAAATCAGTAGCCAGAAATTGCAGTACCTTGCAGAGAGCCTCTCCAGGTACTCTACCACGTTTGGACCCAAAACCAGCAGCAACCAAGACTTGGCGTAGTATCTCTGTCCATGTTAAGGCATTGAGAGAACTAATCCAGAGTTCCAGACTAAATTCTTCATGTTCTATCTGTCAAAATAGATGAATGTTTCCTCTATCAGAATAGCATACTTCAATGGACAAGAAGATTTTAAAGAGAACAGTGACGAACGGAAGTTTGTCAGCACAATAGACGAGCATATAAATAATCAAATAGCATATATCCTCTCAAGGGGGAAGAAATCCACAACCAATTACATCCCTTCATATCCAAGACCAATAATCTCAGGACCTGGTGTTACCATAGTGATTGTGGAAGAAAAGCATCAGTAGAATGCATAGAGGGAGGTCGCATGTAGAACATGCAAACACTGTTAGTTGATACAACAGAGAAGCAGAACTTATGTTAATATGTTGATAACACCACTGGTGCCTATGGCATAGGGTATCTGTGTACTCCCTGATAGAGATTTCAGATGTCTTTGGGGTTTGTGGTACTTCGTGATAATTATAGGACTTTTCTGGTGCTGAACCCTCCAAACCAAACTGTTAGGACTTTCTGATACTCAACTCTCCATATCAGACATAGTATTTAGTATTTTCCATTAAGCATATTGCACTAGTAGGACACTTTGGAAAAGCAAAGACTACTCATAATGCTACTAGCTACATAATGAAATAAGACCCATATCAGACTCTTGAGTATTGTATATACCCATGTTCTTCTTAGTGCCAACAAAAAAAGACATATTTTTCCTTTTTTTCCTTCTTTCTCGGAGAAATATATAAGCAAGGATCATAAATGTTTGGTACCACTGCATTTTACATTGCTAATAGCTAGTTCCGTCTTCCCACTAAAAAGGAACAACGAACATTGTACTCCCTCTGTCCATCCTTATTTGTCCACTATACTATTTTTGGACGTATATTGGATGTCCAACGATACTTGTCCAGTTTATAAAATCAATGAATAATTCATATCATTTTATGTCTATTTATCCTAATTATTAATAATATTCATTATTCAATATTTAGATGACTCATAATTAATAGGGGTAATATTAATTACCCCTCTATTTATTATTTCTTAAGGAGTGTGTCAAGTCAAACATGAACAAGTAAAGATGGACAGAGGGAGTATATCAGAGTAGCGATCCTTGAGAAAGAAAATTATTGTCCGAATCTCATATTACAAAAATTGTTTGGAAGATATTTTCTTCACAACTCCAGCTTATATAAAAGGTATATAGGACCTCTAAATTTCCTATTATTTCTTTTTGTTTAAGGATCTTCTACCTTCATACACTTCTGAAGAATTTAAGATTACCATGACTATTTTTATTCCCAGATTCAGTAAAGTATAACTCATGTCAACTCCCCAAAGTGGTTAAACAATAGAAGCAAAATTCATACTCATATGCTCCAGGATACTTTGTAGAAACTTACATGGTTAGGGTGTTTGTCAGGGAATAACCCCGCACAATTTGTGGGATGACCATAACATGGTCAAGTTCTCTTTTGTTACATTTCCACATATTTTAGATTCCTTCCGCTTTCGGTTTTCATCCCCTGAAGCATCATTGTTTTCTCTCCCTCATCTTCTAGTTTTTCTATTGCCCTACCTAAGTAATGTAACCTCCTTTGTATAAGCTCAAGAGCTACGAGTTCGATGTCTAGGTTGAGGCTCACTCATTGAAGTGTGACCGTAGATTAGCAAAGTTATAATGATGAAATAAATAAGCCATCTTCAGATTGAAGTTCCAGGAAGCACTAGCCTAATAGTCAATACATACAAATTGCAGTACATAAATTGTCTCACAGCTGCTTCTTGAAGACTCAACCCTACGCTAATATGCAAAAGCCTATTAAACTGAAAAATGGATCTGAATGCATGTACACTCACTGAGTGAACCAATCCCAAGAAATTGCAACTTCTGCTTGCTTGATGAATGAATCCCTTGTTAAGCTGAATTTCAACATCTGCCAAAAGAAGCCTGAGAAAGGCTAAATGAACTTGTCCAAGGATCAAGGAATCCTGAAAACAACAAGAATCAAATCAAAACTGGTAAGTGATCTGAAAGCAACAAGAATCAAATCGAAATTGGCAAGTGATCAGCATCTTTAGAAGTAGCTATCAGGTCTCAAAAGTGAATGATGGAGAATAACTAGTACAGAGCTGAACTTACTTTTTCATGAAATGCTTGTGCAAACTCATCAATTGTGAAGGAACAGATATCAATTCTTGCAGCATAAGTACAAAGAAAGTGGAAGACCTGCAAAATAAGCTGCATATTAGCCCATATGCTTTTTTTAATATAAAAAAATCACATAGGAAAAAAAGGCGAGGTTATGTTGAGAAAAGCATCAAAATGCAAAATGCTTCGTTTTCACAGATCATCTTTGTGCAAATTTATTGGGAACAAAAGAACTACATCCTCCTAACAGACGGAACATTAACAATGAGGTATACCAATTGAGCACTAACCATGACAATCCAATATTATATGCTTCATTTGTATTAACACTATCAGACTAAGCAGAGAATATTATTTCCCAAGTACCTTGAACAGTTTCTTGGCGAGCTCTGGAGAGGAATCCCATGGTCGCTCATAGAGAGGCAGCTTCATTATTACTGAATTGGGAGGAAACTTTGGAAGTAAACCTAGAGAATTAAAGGAATTTTGTTAGACAGAGATTGTAAATATGTATACTTCAAAGCAAATTGATGACTGGTTAATCTTGTACTATAACTTAAACATCTAAAACAAGCAACTAGACCATAGAAGCAAGGTTAAGAGAACAAAAAGAAAAAACAACTAACAAAATAAAGAAATGGAGGATAAAATAAACATAAAGCAATTAACTAACATTTGCAAAGAGAACGGGAAAAAATAGGGGGTCTTATTCTTACCTTTGCAAAGTGAACATCCACGAACTCCATTGCTTGCAAAGTGTGTACAGCATGTCAATGAGTTAGGTCCTGCTTCCAACTCCATTAACTCAAGTTCCTCATCATCCACTAGCGACCCCAACTGTGTAAACTCCTGTTGGTAATTCCTTTTTTTGATAGGTAATCCTTCTTGGCACTTTCTCCATTCCAGCGCAAGTTCACATTTTTCCTTACGAGGCATCTTCTGCTTTTCAATCCTTTTACTCTCTGCCTGCAATTATGAAATGCCACAGTAGAATTACATTAATCACTACATATCAAGAAGAAGAAAAAAAGCAACTCCAACCACTAATAGTAGTAGCTTTTCAGCATGAGCCAGAATATTACCTTTCTGCATTTCACGCCAACCTTCTTCTTATCCTGCAATTTCTTTTCTATTTTTCTCTGCACACAGAAGTTCAGCTAGCAATTACCAACCTTTGCCAAAGAATCAGAAAGGGAACTTGGAAGACATGTATCATGCATGTACTACAAATTGCAAAGTAAATATCAAAGGTATGGCATGAGGCTCAACCAAAATAGACTGTCGCTGCAGCAACTTCTTCTTTCTCTCTTCAGCACTCTCTCCAAAATCAACACCACTGGGGATGTTTCCGGAGTGAGGATTTGTTGCCCGCCAAACTGTCATCAAACCCTTCCCCATACCATGATTTCTAAGAGTAGCACTCTTGTCAGTCATTAAACGTTTCCCAGCACTATGCTTTTTCACCGAAACGTCTTTTGTTATCAGACCTTTCCCAGTACCATGCTTCTTCACAGGAGGGTTACTTTCACATAAAGCTCCGCAATGCATGGTATCAGGCACATAAACCTGGTTAAGAAAAAGATAAAAAACAAAGAGAAAATATGAACAAACTGAAAAGATTTAAGCGTTCATATTGAGCACGTGGAGGTTATGATGACTTTCCCAGAACCTATAATCCCTACCTTTCTCCTCTTAGTCGCTCCTTGGTTTTCTTGTCTAACTTGACCCGAAATTCTGGAACCTGATCGTGGAAGATCAACATTTAACACAGCAAGCATACAGAAACAGTAACTGATATTAATACTTCACCAAAAAACAAAGTAACTGACATTGATCAGCCACAAAAACAAACAGAAGAGGAAGATGTAATAGCAACCTATGACATTTCACTTTTCAACATGGACAAGTAGCTATGATCTAATCCTTCCAACCATATTTATTATGACTAGAATCATCTCTTCATGTATAGACTTAGAGATTTGATTCTTTCTATCCCTTTTCTATCTAGATGCATAGGAAAGCTATCCATTGGAGACCATCAATTTCCAAGCGATGTCATCTATCAGCAAAGTTTTGAATATTTGAGTCAAATGCAAATAGGCTGATATATATCGAGGAGCAGCACCCACTTCTCTTCTGCCCGAGCTGTTTTTTTCCCTTCAGATATGTCAAAGATCATTTTATTTCTCTCTTTTATATATATGGATAAATAAAATATCATTTCATTGATAACAAGCCAAGGCACTATCCTGCTTAGCTTTTTTTTCTTCTTTCAAGCTGCCCCTTAGCTTCATCCTGATATCATTTCTACTCCTGTCCTAGACCAACTCCTTGGATATTGATGGACATAAAATATCAAGGCCCAACTATTCAAGGAAAAGTCACAACCAAAAAAAAAAACTCGTGCTTTTTGCACATGCAACACAGACTCACCACCATTATCTTCTCTTCCTAAAATTGTTTACAGCTAGGATAGCTCCCCAAGTGGCACAACATAAAAAAATGTAGAGAACCTAATGTGAAAATACAGAAGTGTATCGATCCCCCACCTACTAAATTTTATCATGTCTGTCTATTTCTACACAGAGACACAGTTCATATGAGTGTTATAAAAATCTACACTAAGTCTAATCTGAACCCATAGTCAGTGGTAATGCACACCCATGGACTCAACTCAATCACTTATAAAGACTTCCATTCAAGTCCTTAACCATAGGGGAATACTTCTGACCATAGCTAGAAATGA
Organism: Solanum sitiens; assembly: GCA_016801875.1. Taxonomy (NCBI): domain Eukaryota; kingdom Viridiplantae; phylum Streptophyta; class Magnoliopsida; order Solanales; family Solanaceae; genus Solanum; species Solanum sitiens. Next base: position 1,210,884 of record JABWTJ010000031.1, on the reverse strand, counting down.
AACACAACCATATACAGAACTACCACCACCTAGACAATCAACACTCAAACCCACTTTCCTTAATCAATACACTCTGAAAAATTTAACTTTTGTCAGCTTTCGCGCATCTCAACAACTAATTCCACCAAAGCTACAACAAATAAGAAGAAATCACCTAGCATTTTTTTTGTCTTCCACACGAATTTAAACCTGAAACCTCATAATTCTAAACTCACTTAATTAACCACTAAACCACACCCTTAAGTACAAAATTAACTCAAAATATGAAATGATTACAACAACAAAAAATTACCTTTCTTAAGACGAGAAAAAGCATTTGCAGGAAGAAGATCAAATTCATCACCAAGTGTAGGACCATCTTTTCTGAAAATTTTAGCCAGTATATAATCAGGTGAATACAAACCCTCTTGAAGCCTAAGCCGATAATCATCTTCACTCAAAAACAGCTGCTGTTGCTGCTTCTTTTTACCACTCTTCTTTAAATTTTGATTTTGCTTCTTCTTCTTCGCCGCCATAATTAAAATAAAAAATCAAATTTTAGGTCAATTAGCCATTGAAGACTCCATATTTAGAGTTTTGAGAAAAAATGGAAGATGAAGAAGAAGATGACAAAGGGTTTAACAAATGTAGGGTTTTTGGGTTTAATTTTTTGGATTTTTTATTTTATTTTATTTTTTCATTTTTGGGGTTTTTAATTAAAATATCTTAAGATGAAACCGGGTCAGTAATGAACCACGTCTAGATTGAACCGGTTTAACACGTGACTCCGGTTTGAGGACAACACATGATATATATTTCTATTTCCGTTGCGTTATTTTATATCTCTCGAGATTTGTTATTTTATGATTGTTATAGTTTGCTTTATATGTGGAAAGTGGAAGTGGCATTTTGTGGTTGGCTAAATGCGGGAAGCGCTACTTGAATGATTTGAGCATGTGCAGAGAAGAGAGAGACTGGATGTGGGAGATATGCGGAGGGGTTAAGGTAGGTCGAAGAAGTATTGCGAAGAGGTGATTGGACAGGATATAGTGTAGTTTCATATTAATAAAGTCATGACTCTAGATAAAGTGGAGATCGTGTATTAGGGTAGATGGATGATTGTATTGCCTTGTTAGTACATGTCGTAGTATGCCGTATGATGTTTACTGAGTTTTCGAGTATCACACTTAGTGTTTTTTTCTTGTGCACTTTGCACTGTTTTTATTATTAATGATTATGACTTATTTATTGTTTTCTTCTTTTTTAATCGGGTGTGATGCACTTGAGTCAAGAAATTTACGAAAATAACTTCTCTATCTCCACGAGGTAATGATAGTTTCTGCGTACAATATATTCTCCTCAAGTGAGATTTATTTGATACATTATTACTGTTATTGTGTAAAATAAAAATAACACTATGACCTTGAAATAAGTTATTTTAAAATTTTATCTCAATCAAATATGAAATAAATTCATCCTAAAAATTAATCATTCCTTATTTTTTATACCAAACAAATCTCGGTAACATAAAGATCCTTATAAATATTGATCTAAAAATATTAGTAATTGTGTTTTATCCTTTGTTAAAAGATACCACAATAGATAAAATTGTAGCTTGCTGCTATTTTTTCAATTTATTATTAATATATGAAAAAAAAATATTAAATATGAGAAAAATCTAAATTTATCACACTCATTAAGATATGTCATAAACTTTAAAAATACATATAGATTTTAAAACTTAAAATATATAGGAAGAAGTCTAAATTATAGGGCCTAGCTATGACTTTACTAAGTTGCTTAGATCTTGCTTCTTGTTATTGTTATATTTCTTTTTTAAGTAATAGATAAATCTAACTTTTCAACTTATGATAAATTTATAATGAAAATTTTTATCTTTAATGTTGATTCTACAGTTATTCGTATATTTTATCCTTTTTAAATACAATCCTTATATTGTTGTTAGATTGTTATCGTTTTTAATAAGTTCATTTGAATATGTGTGATAATTTATATTTGCATATTTATTCTGAAATTATTAAGTGTCATGGTTTGTAAATCTAAATTGAGGTTCTTAAGATTTTTTGTTAAATGTTTGATCACCTAACTGTACTTAATATTTATTTTAAGATTTAAATAAAAGAAAATATTTACGTGCAAATGTGGAGCTTGCAAAAAAAAAAAAAAAAAAGACGAGTGAATTCAAAATTGATAAGATATGTTATTCAACTGAATGATATAGATTCTTTCATGTATTTAGATGAGATTTGACTAATTTTAGTGTGTGTTTTATTATTAATTTGGTGTGATTCAACTTTGTACTTCGATCTTCAATTGAATGCGTTAGATTTGATTATCTTTAGATTAACCTTTTTTGTTTGTTTTTATGATTTTCTCATCATATATGTTATATTTATAGATCAAAAATTCAATTTTCTTTCTTTTTGATGTGGATGATATGAGTTAGACTTAAACTGAATTGAGTCGATAGCTTCACAAAAATTTATCTATTTTTTTAGTCTCGAGAGCTTTAAAAAATATTATTTTTACGAGCGAACATATATTTTAGGATGGGATAATATTAACCTCAATTGTTGTTGTGCAATAATTTAATCATATTTAATATTCAGATCACACGTCTTAGAGCCCATTTAAATAAGGGAAATTATATATAATGACAAACTAATAAATCGAATTAAATTTATAACCACACTTTAATTTAATTGTACCATGTAGCAAACTGTTTGTCAGTCACCTCTCTCCCTCAAACTCTCGCTCGCCGCTCTCATCTCTCTCTCTTTCTCTCTGTTTAATACAAACACAAGTGTATAAAATGCGTTTATGTTAGTATAAAACGAGAAAAAATTTGTATATATACATATATTTTTGTTTCCTTCTATCCCTTCTCCCAGATCTCGCTTGCCACCCTCGCCTCTATCGCTTATACAAACAGAAGTGAAATGTATAATTGCGTTTCTGTTTGTATAAAGTGAGAGGAAATTGTATATACACATATCTTCGTCCTATACACTAATAATTATACAATACAAATATTCCCCTGCCTAATTTCCTTTTGTCTTTCTTTCTTTATCGTTTTATACATACATAAATTATACAATTGAATTGTATACAACTTCTTTTTTTTGTATATGTATAGCGAATTATATAATTGATTTCTTTGTATATGTATATCGAATTATACATATTTATGTTTGTTATGAAGCTCAATTTTGCAAACTTTGCTATAGCATATGAATATGATTTTTGTGTTTTTTATACGTGAAGGTTGCCCTTTAAATAAACTTATAACTTCCAACTTATAAATGAAAAATCACAAGTTATCAATTAAAATTTATAATATTAGCTTATTTTTATTTGTTAATTTTAAAATATTTTAATTTACAATTATTTTTTCTGTTATAGAAGTGGTTGGATTTTTTTTTATTTTTTTATTTTATATATATGGATTGTACATTCACATGACATATATATCCGAATTATGAGTATCTTATATTCCGGATATACATTATCTATATATTCAAAAAGTTAATCGAACCAATCTAACGGTTGTAAAATACACTAAAGGCCCACTAAATTAATCTACACCGTTGAAACCAAAAATAAAAAAAATAAAAAAAAAACAGAAAAGAATTTAATTCGAAAAAAAAGAAAAAAAAATATCTCAATTCTCCAAATCCCCCCCAAAAAAAATTCATGGAGCCGAATGAAACAAGTGGACTGAATTCTTACTACCACCACCTCCACCACCAACCGCCGCCGTCACAACCACCGCAAAACCCTAACCCTACCACCACCACCACTACCAATGGAATTGTACCAATTAACAATCCTACCGCTACCGCTACCGCTAACACCACAGTCGCCGCCGCTTCTCATATGGTGTACACTGGTTCGCTTCCGTCAGCTGTGTCAACGAATATGGAGAGTGTGAAGAGAAAGCGGGGGAGACCTAGAAAGTATAGCACGCCGGAGCAAGCTGCTGCTGCTAAGCGGCTGTCGTCGGCTTCGGCTCCGCCTAAAAAGAGGGATCATGGTTTGAGTCATGTTGCTGGAGCAAACGGTGGTGGTAATTCTTCGAAGAAATCTCAATTAGCTGCGTTGGGTTAGTCTCTTTCGTTATCTTCATCACGCGCTCGCACGCGCCACTGTTGGGATTTTGTTTTGTTTGAAGTTTGAACTGAGATTTTTAAAAATCTGTTCTTTAGATACATTATATATACAAGAGGGCACATAAGCACATGATATGTATATAAAATAAAAGCATTTGTATTCAGTATCTCTGTTTTATTTACTTTTATTTTAAGGCTTAGTTTAATGAATACTTTATTCTTGTGTTGGACCTCCTACTCCTCCACTTCTATTTTCTATTTTTTTTTTAACTTCCTTCAACTGAAATTTTTTAAAAATGTGATCTTGCATGGTTTGTATATAGTAGAAATATGTTACCTTATCCATTTTATGTTGCCCCTTTCTTAGTTCTAATAAATGGCATTGCTGGATAATAGAAGAAAAATTTATTCAGTAAACAAAGAGGCAATCACAACTTGCCTCTAAAGTTAACTTCTTTACACCATTAGTATGCTTTGCTTTTAATTTAGATGTCTATGCATAGACAGGTTTGTGGGATGTGTAATTTGAAGAGCTTAAATTATTTTTCTTCATGTATTTACATAGTGATTATGTTTAAACTGTCAGCTAGTGTACTCTGTTCCCAATGTTTAAAAGGCCTAGTTACTGTTGCTTAACGCGAAAGGTGTCTGCTTTACTCAATTTTATCCTATTGGTTTCTGCAGGTAATGCTGGTCAAGGTTTTACACCTCATATCATCACCGTGTCTGCTGGAGAGGTATGTTCAGTAATTTTCTTCCAAATTCTCCAATAATTCCTCTCATCATGCAAAGTTCATTGTGCTTGAGTCAATGATAAAAGATGATTCCTTCCATTTATTTTTATCTGTTTCTGTTAGATTGTTTCACTTTAGGTATCTAGTTAACTCTCAAAAATGTTCTTGAAGGAAGAGAACTTTTTCTTTTTGAGCAAATAAATTGGATAAGGGATCAAATAATTTGTAAATAGATAGGACACTTATTCAACTTTACCTTTTTCAAGATAAAATTTATTTAGATGGGACAGTTTATCTTTTGTTAAAGAAGACGTATACGAAGCTTAGACTTGTGGAGTAGGGAAACTAGGATAGAAAATATAAATCAACTCGTTAAGTTCCTAGAAATTATGAGGTTAATGCTGGGTCAAGAGCATTTGTATTTTGTTGTCATATACTGATTGTACCTCCTTGGTACTTGCCTTATGAAATTCCCTAGTTTAGAAAATAAAAAGAATTGATGGAAAGGTCAGCAAGTCCATAAATTATACTGGGGAAAGTTAGAGGTGTTGGGACTTTTGGGTTTTTGGAAAACTGTAGCTAGTATTTGAATATCCAACTGATGATACTTCCATTACACTGACTCAAGCATCTTCCAGATGGTCTAGCTGGCTTACACCCATTTTGTTTTGTAACTTTTCGCTATGTAGCTTGTTGACATCATAGTTGATGTTTCAAGGATACATAAATCTGTTCCGCTTAGGTCCATTTATTGTACCTCCAGTGAGGGAAGGAAGTTTCTGCTGATAGGTTATCCTTTGTGTTCAACCTTTTCCTCTTTATTGGTGCGTGGGGTGTGTTACTCCTCATTTATGATTTTTGGATACTATGACTTTCTTCGCTAGTTACTTCTTTTCCTCTTTCATTTTAGCAGGCTCATTCTTTTTTATCGCCTTTCACATTTAAGATCTCGACTACATGACTTCATTTACTGATTCATTTCATCTATACGGAGACATTTGTGCACTCTGGGTTATTATCTCTGAAGTGTTTATTTTTTGAAGGATATTTTTATATGTTAAAACTCTTGCTCATACAATTATTGGTATGTCAAGACTGAAGGGAACTTCCCAAACTTCCTTTAACGTTAAAGCTACGTGACATATACAAGATACAAGCCAACAATGAAGTTAATTAGGTGACTACAAAATTGTCTATGTGAAGTAAGGATATGTAAGTAAATGATGTCATGTATAAGGGAGACGTGCTCTAAACTGTATATAAGTGACATCAATTGTTGATTGCCTGCTTGAACATCATATTTAACCATTCTTGTCCATTCCCGTGATTAGATTCCTTACTGGTACAATAATTTTGTTATACTAAGTTATTGGTTTATTAGAAGTTCGGTCTAGTTGAAAAATTTAATTAGGTTTGGTTTTTCTATGATTTCTTCTGATATGTACATTGATTTTTAAAAAATAAAATCCCTGATGTGCGCAAAAGTTTGAGCACTTTTGTAATTGCTTCCAGATATAACATTTTTATAGCAGATAACTCAGATAAAATGACCTATGGGAAATTCAGCGTTTCCTGCTAATTATGCCAGCTTCAAGAAATTTGACAAATTTCTGGATTCTTGTGGCTACCAACTTAGATTTAGAAAATTCAACTAGGGACATATCTATCTGAGTACTAGATTCTCTCTTTTTGTTTTTATATCAAGAAAGTATTAGCTTCTCTCTTACCGGAATCACGGTGAAAATTGAATTTGAGCTTTGGTGCACAGCCTCGGAATGGAGAAAGGATGAACTGATTCATCTGGTTTTCTGTTCTATTAATAGTCTGTCAAAGTGGGTTAAGCATAGAAGAATATGTAGCCCATGTGTTGTTGTAATTATCATGTAGTACAAAGTGAAGTAGGAAAACAGCCAGCTGTATGATCGTTTGTTCTTGTTGTTATTAAAGGGAATGTGTAGTTTGCTCTCTTTTTTCTAAAGTTGCATATATGGAGAAGAGAGAGTGATGTATTAAGAGGACATTGTCTTGTCTTCTCGCACCAAATTGTATGTAATTGCTCTGTAAGTGCCTTTTTTATTCCATCTAGTTGCTACAAATCATCTCTTCTTTGCTCTTGCTTCACTTGCCATTACTTATGCCAATAGCAAAGTTTCTTTTGAGTTTTTTTTTTTTTTTTTTTTTTTTTTTTAAGAATGGTAAGGTTAAGTTATTGTTGAAGATATATCCCCTCTCCAAAAATTATGGCGTACCATGAGTTCCTCACATATCCGCCTTTTCCAAAAATTATGGCGTGCCATGAGCTCCTCACATATCTGCCTTTTCCTAAGTCCTTGTGTTCCATGTTATTCTTGTAGTTCAACTGGAATGCTTTTGGTTTGTGTTCCTTCTGACCTCAGTAATTAGATTTGATAGGAAATCTTTGCCTATCATTTTCCTAGTTACAAATTGATTTTAAAAGTCAAATTGGTGCTCCGTTGACATGGCATATCATCTGTCTATGAAAAGTATTGCATATTGTTAATTTCTTGTTGCACTAACTTGAATGTGCCTCTAATACCATTACCTTCCTTTTCGGTTCTTAGAGCATTAGGCATATCAAACTAATTTCTGTTGTTTTATGATAAAACTCGTGATGCCGTTGATTTGTTGTCACAAGTATATGATTCAGGGGTTTAGTCCTTTTACTCATCCGTTCGTTGTTCATCAGAAAATGTATATTGGTTTTTCCTTAACATGCATGAGAGTTTAAATGGTACATCACATTTCTTAAGTAACTGCACTGCATTGGAGATGTACTTTTTCAAGTTTTCTCAATATAAATTACTTTATTTACACCAATCAATTTTTGTCACTTAATTTTTATTGCAATTGCTTCTGATTATGCACGTTTTTTGTCTCTCATTTTATGCTTATACAGTTTTTGCAATTCACTTAACAGGATATCGGTCAGAAAATCATGATGTTCATGCAACAAAGCAAACATGAACTATGCATATTGTCAGCATCTGGCTCAGTCTCCAATGCCTCTTTGCGTCAACCAGCAACATCTGGAGGAAGTATTACATATGAGGTAGAAATTTCTTACTAAACATAGGTCTAAAGAATAATAAAGGAAAGCAAGATTTAATTATATAATGAAGGAAATCAGGGTTGGTTGTGTCTCATTGTTGTTGATTGGATTGATCCAACAATTTCAGGATGACTTGCAAAAAAACACTGTTAATAGGACACATCAAATCAATCTTGGAATTTTTAGATTACACCATATGGTCTCTGAAATTTGGTAAATTCTCGTGGAGTTCTTAATTGACTGTCACACATATTTCACAAACTGTAAATTTTCGATAATATTACTGTAACCTAAGCCACAGTGGAGTGTGTTTGGTATGATGGGGAATGTTTTTCATGGAAAATGATTTCCTAGAAAATGTTATCTTTGAAAATATGTGAGTTCAACAAGGATTTCGTACCCCATGCTAGTTCTTTTCTCTCTCCCCCAGATATGCATTTAATAAGTCCTCCTATTCTTATGTGACAACATCTATAATTGTGAAATTAAGGAATGAACCGTTGCCACAATCATGTTCAATTTCTTATGACAGTTTTAGATTGTGGCCCTTTGTAATGAAGGGTGAGAAGGAAGTTCATGGAAAGGTTTACTAATCACTTCACCTCTTTCATACTTTTGACGTCTACCTTACTTAATTTTTAGTGTTTGGTAAGCAAGAAAATATTTTCCCAATAGCAGTTATATGTTATGTAGCTCATTATGTAGGCTGGATGGGATGGAGAGTGGGAATTCGGGGTAGGATGGTCAAGGGATGGGGAGTGGGTGGGTGGAAGGAGACAATTAGTGTGGAATGTTACTTATGCAACTTGTTTTTCCTACTTCCATTATGGAAGTCATTTTCCTCATAAGAAAATTATTTTCCTAGAGAGGAAAACATTTTGACCAATCAAATATTTTGGTATGTGCAAAACATTTTCCAGTTTTCCCATATTTGGTTAGTCAAATCTTTTGGAAAATATTTTCTCTAGGAAAACAAGTTCCTTAAAAATAAGTAAATGGAACTAGGGGAAACAAGTTTTGTAAGTGACATTCCACACTAATTGTCTCCTTCCCACCCACCAACACACTCTACCCCCCTCCCCCCCCCCTTCCTCAATCCTCCATAACCCTACCCCACCTCTATAGTGTATGCCTAGATTATATACAAATGTTTCGAAATAATATTTTTTGCTTATGCACCGAACACAAGAAACTAAGTATGAAACCTACTTATTTTTGTAGAAATATTTCCAAGAGAACATTTTCCGTCAAAACCGAACACACCCTTAATCTTTTGGGTTGAGAATAAAATGAGAGAGGGTGAGGTTCTCCTAGAATGGTAAAGTTAAGAATGATCAGACAGTGCTATCACGACTAATAAAAGCTAAGTAGCAGTACATCTAGTACGTGTTTCTTTTTCTTTTGAGGTGAAACTAAGGGGTCGTTTGGCGTGAGTGATAAAGATAAATAGTGATGGGATAAGAAAATAGTGATGAGTTAAAATTTTTGTATCTTGTTTGGTTTACATGTTTGGGATAACTTATCCCACCTTTTCTATCATAGTGATGTGATGAGTTATCCTATATACATGGTGGGATAAGTTATCCCATGATAGCTAACCCAGGATAACTTGTTCCCAACCAAACGACCCCAGTGTAATATTTAATGAGTTCAACTTTCTTACCATGTAGCTCTTTTAGCTTTATTTTTTCAGTAATGTGAAACCTCTTTTGCCTTACTTTAACTCTTTGTTCCTTGTTTAGTTGAAGTAAGACTTCACCTCAACCCTTTGTTCCTATGTAGCCAACTAGCCATATTTCCTATATTGTGGTTCAAGCACAATTATGTTCTTCTATGGGACCAGTGATAATCAACTATACACTTTATACTTACACGGACGTGCAACAATGAAAAATATATCAAGTATAAGAAACATCCCAAAGAACAGAGAGCTTGCATTCTGTGGTCATTTTTTTGCTGTTTTAGAGAGAGTTGTGGGTTCTATTTCTAGGACTACAGTGTCTTCATGATTCTCACCAAACAAATTAGAGGAAGAGGATTTAATATTTCAGATTTTTAATGTAAATTAGAGTATGTCAACCAACACTTGATCACATCTACTATCTCCCAAATGGCCAAGAAAGACCATCCTAATTTTGCGTCTTAGTTTTAGCATGTAAACGACACATTTGAGATGCCTAGATAATATCCATGCTGTATTACTAGAAATCAGGACAAGCTTATCAGGGTTTCCCTTTTTCCTTTTTGGTGATAGTAAGCTGTCATTAGCATCATTATTCTATGCCAGAGGATCATCACTTCCAGCCTGTCATAATAGAAACATATTCAAATGTCTTTTTATCGCATTTTTCATGTCAATTGAAGTATACAGCACAGTGATCATAACTTTGTCTTACTTCATGCCAGGGCCGATTTGACATTCTCACTCTAGCTGGATCTTATGTACGCACTGAGACTGGAGGCAGAACCGGTGGGCTGAGTGTGTGTCTGGCAAGTACTGACGGTCAAATTATTGGAGGTGGAGTTGGTGGTCCCTTGATAGCTGGAGGCCCAATTCAGGTTTTCTATTTTCAAGAATATTTCAATTTGTTTAGTATGATCTTAGTCATCAATAGAATTAGTTAAGATATTGATCTTAAGATTAGCTTATAGGAGATTAGATTAAAAATATAAAGGGTACCAAAGTAGCTGAACAGTTGTCATGCTTTCTCACTGATAGCTTTTCACCTAACTTGAGACTCTTTCTGTTTCTTCATTTCTGCTTTTTCCACCGATGAAGTGGTTGATGAAGCATCTCTCCATGTATAACATTGAAGTTTTCTAGTGGTAATACAAATCACAACTAATATGTACAAGTTTAGACGATCAAAATGTATATTTGACTCGCACCATAAAGGAAAAAGACTCGTTAAAAACATGAAGTTATACTTATCAAACAAGAACAAGAAGCTGTGATCTATTCATTTGCTTG